>OW240916.1:173899213-173927668 GCA_933207985.1 Pelobates cultripes | reverse complement strand
TAAAACCTGTACATAGGGGGTACTGTCTTACACGTGAGACTTTACTGAATACAAATATGTGTATTTTATTGCAGTAAAAGCAAACAGTATTATGACATTGACCGTTAAAATGTCATGTAGAACTAAAAAAATCAAATAAAATTGTATTTCCTCCCTTTTTTTCATATTAAATTATGTTTCATAGCTAAATATTTGATATTAAATGAAAGCCCTGTTTCCCCTGAATAAAATGATATATATAATAAGGGTGGGTGCATTTACTTTGAAAGAGGTGAATTACGGTTGGACAGACATGTAGCGCAAATGCCAGGTTTTGTTTACGTTTTGTTTTGTTCACAACGTGTACATTTGGCTCCGTCGTTAAGGGGTTAAACGTTCCTAGTGGGTGATTATTTTAGGAGTTATATAAGGGTTGTTGTCATTAGCTTGGCTGCTTCATCGAAGTGTTGCTTAGACATTTTAATCTTTGTTTGGAATTTATCTTAAAGGAACATTATAGTCCCCTAAATTACTTGAGCTAAATAAAGCAGTTTTAGTGTATAGATCATTCCCCTGCAATTTCACTGTTCAATTCACTGTCATTTAGCAGTTAAACCACTTTTTCTGTTTATGCAGCCCTAGCCACACCTCCCCTGGCTATGATTGACAGAGCCGGCATGAAACAAAAACTGGTTTCACTTTCAAACAGATACAATTATTTAAGGTAAATTATATCTCAATCTCTAAATTAAATTTTAATCACATACAGGATGCTCTTGCAGGGTCTAGCAAGCTATTAACATAGCAGGGGAAAAGCAAATCTTTTGGCCTTATTTTATAGTTAGGATAGCCTTATGCCTATACCACGCATGCTTAAACTCCTTTATTGTGTTAACCTCTACCACTTCAGCTGGAAGGCTATTCCATGCATCTACTACCCTCTCAGTAAAGTAATACTTCCTGATATTATTTTTGAACCTTTGTCCCTCTAATTTAAGACTCTTTCCTCTTGTTGTGGTTTTTCTCTTTAAATATAGTCTCCTCCTTTACTGTGTTGATTCCCTTTTTATGTATTTAAATGTTTCTATCATATCCCCCCTGTCTCGTCTTTCCTCCAAGCCATACATGTTAAGATCCTTTAACCTTTCCTGGTAAGTTTTTTTTATCCCACAATCCATGAACCAGTTTAGTAGCCCTTCTCTGAACCCTCTCTAAGGTATCAATATCCTTCTGAAGATACGGTCTCCAGTACTGTGTACAATACTCCAAGTGAGGTCTCACCAGTGTTCTGTACAATGGCATGAGCACTTCCCTCTTTCTACTGCTAATTCCTCTCCCTATACAACCAAGCATTCTGCTAGCATTTCCTGCTGCTCTATTACATTGTCTGCCTACCTTTAAGTCATCAGAAATAATCACCCCTAAATCCCTTTCCTCATATGTTGAGGTTAGGACTCTATCAAATATTCTGTACTCTGCCCTTGGGTTTTTACGTCCAAGATGCATTATCTTGCACTTATCCACATTAAATGTCAGTTGCCACAACTCTGACCATTTTTCTAGTTTACTTAAATCATTTGCCATTTGGCTTATCCCTCCTGGAACATCAACCCTGTTACATATCTTGGTATCATCAGCAAAAAGACATACCTTACCATCAAGACCTTCTGCAATATCACTAATAAAAATATTAAAGAGAATGGGTCCAAGTACAGATCCCTAAGGTACCCCACTGGTGACAAGTCCAAGCTTCGAATATATTCCATTATCTACAACCCTCTGTTGTCTGTCACTCAGCCACTGCCTTTCCAATTCAACAATATTGGAATCCCAGCTTAAAGATTGCAGTTTATTGATAAGCCTTCTATGTGCAACAGTGTCAAAAGCCTTACTGAAATCTAGGTAAGTAATGTCTACTGCACCACCCTGATCTATAATTTTAGTTACCCAATCAAAAAAATCAATAAGATTAGTTTGTCATGATCTCCCTGAAGTAAACCCATGTTGTCTCTAATCTTGAAATCCATGTGATTTTAGATGTTCATCAATCCTATCCTTTAACATGGTTTCCATCACTTTCCCCACTACTGAAGTAAATGGGCACAACTTTTGTTAACTTCCAATCTTATGGGACTACTCCTGTTAACAATGATTGGTTAAATAAATCTGTTAATGGTTTTGCTAGTACACCACTAAGCTCTTTTACTAACTTTGGGTGTATTCCTTCAGGCCCCATTGACATATTTGTCTTTACTTTTGACCATTGAAATAGAACCTCTTTCTCTGTAAAGTCACATGTAACAAATGACTCCTTTGTCCGTTTTCTTAACGGAGACCTCTTTCCTTCATTTTCATCTGTAAATACTTAACAAAAATATTTAGGCAGTCAGCTAGACCTTTATCCACTTCTTCATACATTCCTTCTTTTGTTTTTAATCTAATCCTTGTTTGACTTTCATCTAAAAAATGTTTTATCACTTTTTTTTTTTTTTTTAAACTGGTTGTGCTATTTTCTCTTCTGTGTGTGTGCTTTGGAGGCTCTTAGAAATTGCTTAGCCTCTTTCTGCCTCAATCTTATAGATCTATCTTCCTCACTTGCTTTTTTTTTTTTTTTTTTAATTGCTAAATGCTAACTTTTTAGTTTTTTACTATTTTGTTTTTTGCTTTTACTGACCAGCTTAATGCAGTTTTCTGTTGCCTTCAGCAGTGCAACTTTTAAATAATTTCATTTCTCTTGGACTCCATTTAAATTGTTTCAGTCTGATAATGACTCCTTTACACATTCTAATTTTTAAAGTAGTGTTTTTTTTGTTTTTTTTTAAGTCTAAAACTTTTTTGTATTCATGTGGTGTGACTTAGTCACTTTTTTAGAGGGGTTGTTTTTTGAATAATTTTTATTTAAACATCTTACAAATAACAATATTTCCATTAATAGTTTATACTTCGATAGATAAAATCAATCTTCGATTCATATAAATTACTTACATGGAAGATAAAGACATATACAAAAACAAATTACATTACTAATTATACATACACTATACAAATATATAATACAATACACAACGTTGCAACATAATTGGAAATTTAGAACGTTTTTTCCTTAGGGTGGAAGGAGCATTCTAAATAAAGCTCTAAAATTACCAATGTCCAAAGTATTCACAATTTGGCTAATATTATTTCAACTTAATAGAGACCTTTACTTCTCTCATATTTTCTCTATTAATTCCGAACATTTCAACCAGACAGATACTCTTTTGCTTAGTTTTTGTTTACTCAACATCAACTCCATTTTTATCTGAAACCCGAGATTTTTAACTTTGCTCCAGGGGACGTCTAGATCTTTTTTCCACCATCTCGCAACCACAATTTTAGCAGCCAAGAAAAGGTGAGTAAGAATTAATTTTAATTCATATGACATAGGTGGACAATTTAGATGTAACAAAACAACCTCCAGGGAAATTCTCAACTTGAGTTTCAGATCTACGGATATAAACTTTTGTATTTCCAACCTGAAATTTCTCAGTTTATGGCAATCCCCCCATATATGTCCAAAATTACCCCTTACAAAACCACATCTCCAACATACAGGATTTATTGAAGGATATATTTTGTTCAGTTTATTCGGTACTAAGTACCATCTGTTTAAAACTTTAAAGTGTGTTTCTAACAGATTTAATGAGTGTATAATCTTCGTAATTTCCATATTTGAAGAACCCCATTGTTTCAAATTTATATCAATATTTATATCTTTTTTCCAAGCACATATAGCTGTTGGAATTATATCTTTGACACTTGCTTTACTCAATGCTAAAGCTTTAGAATGTGGTTTATTCTTTTTGAGGTAAATAATAAATCAATCAAATTGTTCAAATTCAATTTTGATGTAATTAGATGAGTAGTCATATAACTTAAGTCTCAAAATTAAACAGCTCTTTAGATGGAAGACTATATTCACGTGTTATTTGAACGAAAGCTTTAATTGTTCCTTCTTCTATCAGTAATTGTGCCAACCGTAAGATCTCTACCTGGTTTTCCACAATGTTAATCTCTAAATAGCTTGGAACTTTTTTTCAATATTTAAAACTTTCTTTATTTTCAACCAGCTGTTTAAGAGTTAAGATAATATTGGAGTGTTTTTTTGTAGAATTTATCTACATTCCAAATTAAACAATCCAAACTAGGGACTTCACCTGTACTCATTTCCATCTTTATACCATCCTTCATTTTTGTTCTCTTCTAATTGCATTCTATAAATATGTAAAATTGTAGCTGTTTTAAAGTTGTTCATTATTAACGGATAGGCAAGTCTTACTTAATTTTTGTACTAATACTGACTGCTTCAATCTTGGCTTCTTGCCCTTCCAAATATATTGAGTAAAACTTTTTTGTATCAACTCGAGCCAATGAATCTGAATATGAAGAGGTAGCATTTGGAACATATAGTTCCATTTTGGTATTATGAATTTATCACACTTATTCTTCCCCAAAAAGTGATTTCTAAATTTCTACGGTCTTTTAACAATCTGTTAAGTTTTAATAATAATTCTAGAAAATTTGTCTCCGTAATTTTGTTAACCTCTCTAGTAATTTTAATTCCTAGATAATCCATACTGTCTTTAACCCCTTAAGGACACATGACGTGTCTGACATGTCATGATTCCATTTTATTCCAGAAGCCTAGTCCTTTAGGGGTTAACCCAAATAAAGTCATATCTATTCTTAATCTCTTGTTGTGTTTTCTTAGCAAGGTTAATATCTAGAATCATAGATTTATTTATATTTAATTTATAGTTTGATATGACTATACCGGGCAATTTCCTGCATAAGTAACTCCAATGAACTTTTAGGATTAGTCATAGTGATTAAAATATAATCAGCGTATAAACTGATCTTTTGATCCACATCCATTATTTTATAGCCGTCGATCTTTTTATTATTTCTAATATTTTCAACTAATGGCTCAATAGACAATAAATAAAGTAATAATACAAAATAGACAAGAGGTGAGAGCACACAATACACAGAAATACTACCCACACTGGAGTCAAGTTATCTGGAAAAGACCAAATAAACAAAACAGAGTAGTATATCTTGATATAATATTTTAACAAAAGGTGCCAATCACACTCACATAAATAGAGCCACTTATATAGCTGGCTCAAACTTGGTGCCTTGGATATGTAACACAGGACCTCCACTGGGAACTTCTTTCTTTCATTGGATGTAAAACTCTCCAAAACGCAGAATATGGAGTGAAAATACTTTATTCTTGAAATAAACTGAATAAAAACAAAGATAAACAAAAGTCCCAAACAGGAAAGTCCAATCACTTGACGCGTTTCGGCTGTCCGCCTTCCTCCGAAGTGATGTCCATATCCAAGGCATCTGGATTATATGCTTGAACTTTGGCGCCCTCTCTCTCTTCCGTCCTTCTGTTCCGGTTTCTGACGTCAGAACGCTCTCTGCGTCGCCACGTTCCGACGTCAGACGTCACTTCCGGTTCCGGTCACATGCTTGTGATGCGGATATACGGACGTAGAAAGAGGGCAAACTCCTGGCATATCATCAATAACTAAATGTCCATGACCCACTGGCCACCAATAGAGTCCCATATATTAACTATATAAGGGGAGATATAACATCTAAAAACAATTGTTAATAAAACATCTATCGCATAAAATTAACATTATAAGTTTAAAGTGACACAACCCAAAAAAAAAAGGATATATTAATAAATACACATTTATATATTCGTTAACACCACATATAAACATAAATATATAAAAATATATAAAAAATATAAATATGTAAAAAATATATAAATATATTGTAAAAAAGAGGGAACTTATTTTACTTTTAATTAATAAATTGGTTTATTTCAAAGTCTACATTTAACCCTTTTGGTAACATTGTATCCAATTCAAAAATCCATTTCATTTCCCTTAAACCTAAAATATAGTCATTATCCCCTCCTCTCCAGTGAACTTTAGTTGTGTCTATCCCCAGGAATTCTATTCCACATGGGTTCCCATCATGTACCTCCAAAAAATGTTTAGATACGTTATGATTAATAAACTTTCTCTGTATATTGTATATATGTTCTCTAATTCTCGTTTTTAAAAGACAAGACGTCTTTCCTACGTATTGGAGTCCAGAAGGACAAATTAAAATATATATTAAATTTTTACTGGAGCAGGTAATGAATGGTTTTATTGAATATTCTTTATTGGTAGTAAATGAGAAAAAAAATTCTACTTTCCGATTACTTTTATTTCTAAATTTACATCCCCTACATCCACCACAATAGTGGAAACCTTTACTCCCTTTTAAGAAATTCTTGTTGCCGACTTCTTTTCCCCCTCCTTTTTCTAAAAAACTAGAAGTTAAAATCTGTTTAAAATTATTGGCTCCTCTAAAAATAAATTTTGGCCTATCATTTAAAAATGGTAATATCTCATAATCTTCTTTTAATATGTGCCAATGCTTTTTTACAATTTTCTGTAGCTCATAATTATTAGTACTAAAATCAAATATCAAAGGTATCTCATCTTTCTCCTTTATGTCAATTTCCTTATTTGCCTTACTTTTATATTTCAACAACAGTTGTCTATCTTTCTCTCCAATTTCCTTTTCTATTTTTTCCAATTGGCCAACATCATAACCTTTTGTATAAAACTTTTCTTTTAAAATACCCGTTTGTTTAAAATACTCATCCTTATCTGTACAGTTTCTTTTTATTCTTAAGAACTGTTCTTTTGGAATATTTCCAACCACGGTTTAAAATGGCAGCTCCTAAGATCAATAAAACTGTTGACATCAACCGTTTTAAAAAAAGTTTTACTTTTAATTACCTCATCCTCTATATAAATGTCCAAATCTAAAAAGTTAATCTGTTGTGTACTAATTTCATAAGACAAATGTATATTAAAAATATTTTCATTAAGAGATAAAATTTTTCTAAAGTTTCTTTACTACCTTTCCAAATAATAAAAATGTCGTCTATATATCTTTTGTATAGGACCATATTTGCCCCAATGTCTTCTCTGGAGAATATGCTTTTTTCTTCCCAAAAGGACATAAAGAGATTAGCGTAATTTGGGGCAAATCTGGTACCCATAGCCGTACCTTGAATTTGAAGGTAGAACTTATCTTCAAACCAAAAGAAATTATTCCTAAGAATAAAATCAATTCCTTTTATTAAAAAATCTATTTGTAGGTTATTCATATTCTCCAATTGTTATAAATAAAATTTAGTTGCTTCGCAGCCTGTTTCATGATGAATTATAGTGTATAGGCTGCTCACGTCACATGTTGCCATAATGAGGCCATCTTGCCATTTAAAATTCTCTAAAATTTGTAATAAACTCATAGTGTCCTTTAAATATGCTGGACATTTAACTACCATTAAAAACTGGTCTATATATTGTGATAAAGGGGATAATAACGATCCAATTCCGGAGACTATTGGTCTCCCTGGTGGATCATTAACATGTTTATGTATTTTTGGCAAGACATAAATTACTGGTATCCTAGGATATTTTATATCTAGGAAATCATATTCCTTTTTAGTTAAAATACCTAAATTAAAGCCTTCATCCAAAAATTGTTTATATTCAACTTTAATTTGTGGAAGTGGGTTATTTGGTAATTCTTTATAGGTCTTTTCATCTTTTAATTGTTTATAAATCTCTTGTAGATATTTGTCTTTTTGCCAAATAACAATTCCCTTATCTGCTGGTTTTGTCACTATAGATTTATCCTCTCTTAAATCTTTTAATGCTATTTTTTCTTTTATCGTTAAATTTTCTTGGTGTTTATTATAAGATTTTATTTTTTTAATATCCTTAGAACATAATTTTTCAAATGTCCTCATCAAATCTGATTTAAAATTGATAGGATAAAAGGAGGATTTCTTTTTAAGATTCGTATGATTAAAAGTATTATTCATTTCCATTGTTTTTTTTTCTGGTATTGAGGTCCTTGTAAAAAAAATTTTTAAACATAACTTTCTTAAAAATCTATTAATATCTAAAAATGATCCAAATTTATTAAGGTTACAACTAGGAGCAAATTTAAAACCTTTTTTAAAAATACTAATATGTGCACTATTAATTCCCATAAATGTTTCATTATCCTGATCTGAAGTGGACACCCAGAGGACATAGGTTCCATAAGTTGCCCACTTCAGATCAGGATAATGAAACATTTATGGGAATTTGGAATAATTCCCTAGAATCCTTTTCGAAACATATGATGGGTATCCTGATTGAACAGAAAACTCAAAGTTTACATCAATTAGACGAATCAATCAGGATAATCCAATCACAGTTAGAACCCTTTAAAAATCTGATTGAGTTAGATAACTTGATAGAAAGGATGATAAAGAAAATTAAAAATATAGAAAATATGGTAATTGAAACTAAAAAGAAAAAATTACAAAGAGATAAGGAGGACTATAGGAGTGGCAATATTAGACCACCTAAGAAAAATAATAATGAGGCTAAATATTCCAGTTATAAAAAGAAGAGAGAGATTTGGAGAAATAAAAAGGAAGGTTATCAGAATCTGACTAATGATACAAGAAGAAAGTGGAGACCTAGGATGGAAAAAGACATTCCAAGGGAATATCAACAACAAAAAAATGAGAAAAATATTTGGACAGAAGTTAGGAACAAAAAGTCAAAATTTTATAGTAAAAATGAGGAAAATAGAATTGGAAGGAAATGCACTCCAGAAAGGAATGAAAAAATCCCCATCTCAAATAGATTTGACCAACTTAGAAACCTTACAGAAGAGGATGATTTTTTAGGAAGTGGAAAGGGGAACCTAAGGGAAAAAGTAAGAATACACACTCCCCTCAAAAGATTCAGGGAATACGGAGAGGAGGAGTTAGATATCAGGGAAAGGGAAGAAAAAAAGAGAAGGAACGAAAACTTTTGGAGGAAGTAGAAAATTGTGACCAATCTGAAGATTTTAGGATTTTTAATTTATCAGAAAAAAATATTAATAGTGCACATATTAGTATTTTTCAAAAAGGTTTTAAATTCGCTCCTAGTTGTAACCTTGATAAATTTGGATCATTTTTAGATATTAATAGATTTTTAAGAAAGTTATGTTTAAAATTTTTTTTTACAAGGACCTCAATACCAGAAAAAACAATGGAAATGAATAATACTTTTAATCATACGAATCTTAAAAAGAAATCCTCCTTTTATCCTATAAATTGTAAATCAGATTTGATGAGGACATTTGAAAAATTATGTTCTAAGGATATTAAAAAAATAAAATCTTATAATAAACACCAAGAAAATTTAACGATAAAAGAAAAAATAGCATTAAAAGATTTAAGAGAGGATAAATCTATAGTGATAAAACCAGCAGATAAGTGGGGGGAATTGTTATTTGGCAAAAAGACAAATATCTACAAGAGATTTATAAACAATTAAAAGACGAAAAGACCTATAAAGAATTACCAAATAACCCACTTCCACAAATTAAAGTTGAATATAAACAATTTTTGGATGAAGGTTTTAATTTAGGTATTTTAACTAAAAAGGAATATGATTTCCTAGATATAAAATATCCTAGGATACCAGTAATTTATGTCTTGCCAAAAATACATAAACATGTTAATGATCCACCAGGGAGACCAATAGTCTCCGGAATTGGATCGTTATTATCCCCTTTATCACAATATATAGACCAGTTTTTACAAAAAATGGTAGTTAAATGTCCAGCATATTTAAAGGACACTATGAGTTTATTACAAATTTTAGAGAATTTTAAATGGCAAGATGGCCTCATTATGGCAACATGTGACGTGAGCAGTCTATACACTATAATTCATCATGAAACAGGCTGCGAAGCAACTAAATTTTATTTAGAACAATTGGAGAATATGAAGAACCTACAAATAGATTTTTTAATAAAAGGAATTGATTTTATTCTTAGGAATAATTTCTTTTGGTTTGAAGATAAGTTCTACCTTCAAATTCAAGGTACGGCTATGGGGACCAGATTTGCCCCAAGTTACGCTAATCTCTTTATGTCCTTTTGGGAAGAAAAAAGCATATTCTCCAGAGAAGACATTGGGGCAAATCTGGTCCTATACAAAAGATATATAGAAGACATTTTTATTATTTGGAAAGGTAGTAAAGAAACTTTAGAAAAATTTTATCTCTTAATGAAAATATTTTTAATATACATTTGTCTTATGAAATTAGTACACAACAGATTAACTTTTTAGATTTGGACATTTATATAGAGGATGAGGTAATTAAAAGTAAACCTTTTTTTAAAACGGTTGATGTCAACAGTTTTATTGATCTTAGGAGCTGCCATTTTAAACCGTGGTTGGAAAATATTCCAAAAGAACAGTTCTTAAGAATAAAAAGAAACTGTACAGATAAGGATGAGTATTTTAAACAAACGGGTATTTTAAAAGAAAAGTTTTATACAAAAGGTTATGATGTTGGCCAATTGGAAAAAATAGAAAAGGAAATTGGAGAGAAAGATAGACAACTGTTGTTGAAATATAAAAGTAAGGCAAATAAGGAAATTGACATAAAGGAGAAAGATGAGATACCTTTGATATTTGATTTTAGTACTAATAATTATGAGCTACAGAAAATTGTAAAAAAGCATTGGCACATATTAAAAGAAGATTATGAGATATTACCATTTTTAAATGATAGGCCAAAATTTATTTTTAGAGGAGCCAATAATTTTAAACAGATTTTAACTTCTAGTTTTTTAGAAAAAGGAGGGGGAAAAGAAGTCGGCAACAAGAATTTCTTAAAAGGGAGTAAAGGTTTCCACTATTGTGGTGGATGTAGGGGGATGTAAATTTAGAAATAAAAGTAATAGGAAAGTAGAATTTTTTTTTTCATTTACTACCAATAAAGAATATTCAATAAAACCATTCATTACCTGCTCCAGTAAAAATGTAATATATATTTTAATTTGTCCTTCTGGACTCCAATACGTAGGAAAGACGTCTTGTCTTTTAAAAACGAGAATTAGAGAACATATATACAATATACAGAGAAAGTTTATTAATCATAACGTATCTAAACATTTTTTGGAGGTACACGATGGGAACCCATGTGGAATAGAATTCCTGGGGATAGACACAATTAAAGTTCACTGGAGAGGAGGGGATAATGACTACATTTTAGGTTTAAGGGAAATGAAATGGATTTTTGAATTGGATACAATGTTACCAAAAGGATTAAATGTAGACTTTGAAATAAACCAATTTATTAATTAAAAGTAAAATAAGTTCCCTCTTTTTTACAATATATTTATATATTTTTTACATATTTATATTTTTTATATATTTTTATATATTTTTTATATTTATATGTGGTGTTAACGAATATATAAATGTGTATTTATTAATATATCCTTTTTTTTTTGGGTTGTGTCACTTTAAACTTATAATGTTAATTTTATGCGATAGATGTTTTATTAACAATTGTTTTTAGATGTTATATCTCCCCTTATATAGTTAATATATGGGACTCTATTGGTGGCCAGTGGGTCATGGACATTTAGTTATTGATGATATGCCAGGAGTTTGCCCTCTTTCTACTTCCGTATATCCGGATCACAAGCATGTGACCGGAACCGGAAGTGACGTCTGACGTCGGAACGTGGCGACGCAGAGGGCGTTCTGACGTCAGAAACCGGAACAGAAGGACGGAAGAGAGAGAGGGCGCCAAAGTTCAAGCATATAATCCAGATGCCTTGGATATGGACATCACTTCGGAGGAAGGCGGACAGCCGAAACGCGTCAAGTGATTGGACTTTCCTGTTTGGGACTTTTGTTTATCTTTGTTTTTATTCAGTTTATTTCAAGAATAAAGTATTTTCACTCCATATTCTGCGTTTTGGAGAGTTTTACATCCAATGAAAGAAAGAAGTTCCCAGTGGAGGTCCTGTGTTACATATCCAAGGCACCAAGTTTGAGCCAGCTATATAAGTGGCTCTATTTATGTGAGTGTGATTGGCACCTTTTGTTAAAATATTATATCAAGATATACTACTCTGTTTTGTTTATTTGGTCTTTTCCAGATAACTTGACTCCAGTGTGGGTAGTATTTCTGTGTATTGTGTGCTCTCACCTCTTGTCTATTTTGTATTATTCACTTTGTTTGTGCTTTGTGTGGCCCACAAAGATGATGGTAGCACCTATTTATTTAGGGATTCATTCACTTTATTTACTATTGTGTAATAAATAAAGTAATGGTGACACCCCTGTCGAGTCCCGTTTTTAAGTTGGAACCATAGGGCAGTAATATTAGGTCATATAGTACGTGCAACTGGATTTACATAGTCATAATGGCTTTCTTAATCCAGCCTTCAAAACCATAATGTGATAAAACGGCTTCTAGGTATTTCCAGTTGACTCTGTCAAATGCTTTTTTCAGCATCAATTGACAGAGCCAAAACTGGAACCCTATTTCTATTTGCATCATCTAAGATGTTTATAATTCTTCTCGTACTTGTATAAGAATTTCTGCCCGGAACATATCTTATTTGATCTCTATGTATAATTAATGGAAGAAGTATATTTATTCTGGCAGCCAAAACTGAAGCATATAATTTAGTATCTACATCTATCAGAGATATTGGGCGATAGTTTTTGATGTCAGTAGGATTTTTATCATATTTTAAGATTGGCAACATTTTCGCTTTCAACATCTCTGCTGGGAGGAATCTACTTGCAGCTGTATTGAAAGCATTTATCAAATGAGGACAAAGTAATTCTTTAAATGTTTTATAAAACAAATTGCTGGACCTGGTGTTTTAGATCTTTCTAGCCCATTTATAACTTTCATAATCTCATCTATAGTTATGTCCTTATTTAATAGTTCATTCTCTGGTACTGTTAGTTGAAACTTATTTATACTTTCTAGATATCTTTCAGCATTTTCATCTGTAGAGGTTTGAGGTATGTTCTTTAAATTGCTGTAAAATTCGTTAAAATATTGTCCTATTTCTTTAGGAGTTGTTGCTGTTTTTCCATTATTTGTTTCTCCACTCTATTCTGTCCCTTTCGTTTTCTGAGTTTTTGGGATAGCATTTTATCAGCTCTATTGGCTTTATAATAGTATTTTAATTGTTTTTTTTTGTGAATATAATTTTTATTTGTATAGGTTAGTCAAGATTCACAGACTCGCAGGTCTCCAAGGTGAGTTATCAGAAGATAAGAAAACATTGATTTTTAGTTGGGCCCGCAGGCCCACAATGTTGACGGACTTGCAAGTCCCTTTTATCATATTTCACAAGTATTTCTCAATTACATTTCCTACTGCGACTTGGCCTAGTGAGCGGGTCGTATGTTTATGATTTATACATTTCGTTTACAGCAGTTGTAGTTTGTGTGCAGAATATGCTGAGGCTCGCAGGCCTCTCGTCCAACCTCCGTCGTTGGGAGACTCACTGGTCTCTTCGTACTGAGTTGTGTATTGTGTCTTGAGTGGGTTCGTGCGTCCCTCCTCTCAGTGTCTTGTGTGTCGTGTGTGTGGGTGAGGGTGCGTCCGTGTTGTGGGTTTGTTTCATTTTTCAGGAGGGCATATTTTGTAGTATTTTGGTGTAGCTCTCGGGCTGTCCGATGTTTATCATGGCTGTTCATTGTGTGTGTTACGGGGGTGGTATCTCTTGCTGGTCGGGATAGAGACCCGATTCCGTGTGAGTTTTATGTTCAAGTCCCGGGTGTCTCCTCTTATTGGCATGTGTGTCTGCTCGGATTGGGGTTGTTGTCCCATGGGAGTCCTTTGGAGAGGGGAGGAAAGTCAGGGTTGGGGTGGGAGGGGTGTTAGGATAGTCAGTCATCGTCTGTCGTCCAGTGTGTGATCCCTAAGTTCTTCCTGTCTGTGTTGTGGCATTTGTCGGATCTAGTTCCCTTTGGAGTCCTTCCTTCACCGTCTCTAGGATCCAATGTGTCCATATGTCCATGTAGGTCGTCGGGGTAGTATTGGTCGTCAGGGTCAGTTCCTCTATTGTCCTTAGTTCCTCAATTTGGCTGAACCAGGTCTTAAGTGGAGGTGTTATCCAGAATTGGGGGAGCACTCGTTTGGTTACACTGAGTATTCGAATGGTCATAGATTTTTTTTGTATTTGGAGTGGGGAATAGAGGTGTGATGCAGGAGCATTGCTGCCAGTTCCAGGGGGGGTGGTTTGTCCGTGAATTTCTCTAGCATTTTGTGTATATTTTGCCAGTATGGTTTGATCTGCGCAGTCCCACCATATGTGTGTTATGCTACCTTCCTCTTGTTGGCATCTCCAGCATAGGCCGGGTTGGTCTATCTGGTGAAGGAAGTGGTGTCCTGTACCATTGTGTCAGTAGTTTGTAGGCGGTCTCTTGCGTTTTGCTATGTGTAGAGCAGTGGTGTGTGAGATAACAACATATGGACTCCCACTCCTTATTTGTCAGTGTGTATCCAAGGGCATCCTCCCACTTCCTCATAAATAGGGGTGTCTCGGTCGGAATGTCCATTTGTAGCATGGTGTATAGGAAGGACACTCCATGCGGGAGCGGGTCTGGGTGCATACAGACCACTTCTAGTGTGGTATGTTGTCTAGTGAGCGCTGAGCCCTGTGGTAAGGTATGGACGAAGTTGATTAGTTGAGTATATCTAAAGTGCTGCATGAAGGTTGCATCATCGTGTCTGTCAGTTTTTTGCATTTCCCTCCCTGCAGGGCATGGTGTAGGCATGGGTGTGGGTCTGGGAGGATGTCTTTGAAGGCTCTTAGGTCTAGTCCCGGGGGGAAGTCGTCATTGTGCGTCAGTGGTAGGAGGGGGGAGGGGTATGGTGACATGGTCCCTTTCCTCATTGTCCTCCTCCCTACTTTCATGGTGTGTTTTGTGTAGATGGACATTTTGCCCCATTTTGCTGTATCTTGGCCCCAGGGTAGTCCCGAGAGTGGTCTGCCTGCCTCTGTCTCTTCCACCGTCTTCCATAATTTGTGCACACCGTCATTTGACCACTCCACAATTCTCTGTAGATGTGTGGCCACGTAGTATAGGTGGAAGTCTGGGAGGGCTAATCCTCCTTTATCCTTAGGTCGCGTCAGGGTGGAGAGTTTCACCCTAGGTCTCCGCCCGTTCCATACGTATCTGGTCATTTCTGTTCTAAGAGTGCTAAAAAAGGGGCCTGGGATCTCGATGGGGATTGCTTGGAGGAGGTATAGTAGGCGTGGAAGGAAGTTCATTTTTATAGCCTGTACTCTCCCTAACCATGAGATGTGGGGGTACGACCATTCCCGCATGTCTTTTTGGAATGCCTGGAGTGTATCTGTTAAATTTTCCTTGAACATGTCTTCACTTCGTTTGGTCAACCAGACTCCCAAATATCTAATTTTATGTTCGGCCCATTGGAAGGGAAAACTTTGTCGGAGGGGGTTCGCCCACGCAGTAGGGACGTTTACGTTAAGAATTAAGGATTTACTATAGTTAATTTTCAAGTTGGAGATTTTCCCATATAGCTGTAGGTCCCTCTGTATGTTTGGGAGGGAGATTTTGGGGTTCGTTACCATAAAGAGTAGGTCGTCTGTGTAAGTGGCTACCTTGTGTTGCATGTTGCCGGTCATCAGTCCGGTTATGTCTGTGTTGTGTCGGATGTGTGTAAGGAACGGTTCCAGGGCAAGGACGAACAGGAGTGGGGAGAGGGGGCATCCTTGTCTCGTGCCGTTATGTATTGTGAAGGCGTCAGTTAACGCCCCATTGACCAGCACCTGGGCCGTTGGTTCTCGGTACAGTGCCTCTATCCAGCGTCGCATGTGTGGTCCTATTCCTACGTGGGCAAGTGTTTCGAAGAGATATGTCCAGCCGACTCTATCGAAGGCCTTCTCTGCATCTGTTGACAGCAGGAGAAGGCCCCCTTTCGTACCCTCTTTCCCGTGCATGAGGGTGAGCACCGTGATGGTGTTGTCCTGAGCCTCTCGACCTGTCACGAATCCCACCTGATCTGGGTGTTGTGTGAGTCGAGTCGCCAGAATTTTGGCCAGTAGTTTGATGTCGCTATTTATAAGTGAGATTGGTCTGTAGTTTCCGCATTGTTCCCTGTCTTTGCCGTCCTTGGGAATAATAGTGATGTGGGCTGTTAGGGCTTGTCTGGGGATGTGGTTTCCTTCTTTTATCGAATTGAACGCTTCTACCATGGGTGGGTATAAGTCTTCAGTGTATGTCTAATATTTAGTCGGTAAGCAGTCTGGTCCTCTATTGTGATGGGTTCGTCTATTACCTCTATCTCCGCGTCGAGTGTCGGTGTTGGGTATTTTGTCAAGTAGGCTCGGATAGAGTCTCTGAGGCGTGTCGTTGCCACGTTGGTCTTCGGTTGGGGGAGCGTGTAGAGATCAGTGTAGTATGTGCGGATCGTTTTCATAATGGCTGTCGGGAGTCGGTGTAGGGTCCCCTGTTTGTCTCTAATTTTGTCAATGTATGTGTGTTGCCTCTGCTTCTTCAGCATTCTGGCTAGGAGTTTGCCGCTTTTCTTCCCGTGTACTGTAAAGAAGGCTTTGTGCCTAGTCGCGTCCCTGTGATGTTTAGAGTGCAATAGTGTGGCTAGTTCCCGTCTCAGTTGTAGGAGTCGAGTTTGTGTGTGTGTGGTTTGGGGTTTGTTTATTTTGGTTGTCTGTCTCGTGTATGTTGGTCAGCAGTTTCTGTAGCCGAGCTTCAGCCTGTTTCTTTAGTATTGCCCCCTGTTGTATGTAGTGGCCTCTTATCACGCTTTTGTGTGCTTGCCATCGAATCGTCGGGAATGTTTGCTCTGCCGTGTTAGTTGTCAAGTAGTCCTTGATTTTTTTTTTGATTTTTTTTTTACCTATTAGGGTTGCGACCTCTAGTTTGGAGAGTAGGTATTCGTTCAATCTCCATTTCGAGGTCATGGGGCGGTAAAGTGGTGATTTAAGTTTAAGTAAGACTGGGACGTGGTCTGACCATGTGGCCACTCCGATTGTTACATCGGACACTAGGGAGAGGTCGTAGTGTGTGGTGTAAATGTGGTCTATTCGGGAGTAAGAGTTGTGCGGGTGGGAGTAGAAGGTGTAGTTTCTTACGTCTGGGTGGTGGGCTCTCCAGCAGTCCACAAGTCGTCGGCTCCGAAGTAGGGATTTAATAGCTTGAAGTTGTTGTGTGGGGACGTGGGAGATGCCCGATGAGTTGTCCCATGATGGTTCGAGAGTTATGTTGAAGTCGCCCCCCAGTATGAGTCCCTTCTGCGAATTCTTGGAAGCAGTAGTGTTGTTTGTTTGGGGCGTAGATGTTTGCGAATGTGTACTGGTGGTCTGCGATCTTCCCTTTAAGGAATAAGTATCTTTCTTCATCGTCTGTTTTGCATCCCCCCTCCTGGAACGGCACCCTCCTGTGGAGAAGTATTGCTGTCCCCCTAGCCTTACCCCCTTGAAAGTCACTGTAGTATACTTGTGTGTAGTGCTGATTAGTCAATTTGGGTCTGGTCCCTTTTTTGAAGTGGGTTTCCTGTATCATGGCTATAGAGGCCCTCTGTTTATGGCAGCCTCTCAATGCTCCTGATCTCTTCTCTGGTTTATTTAGGCCTTTAGCATTGATTGTAAGGATGTGTAAGTGGTCTGGGGTCAGTGTCATTTCGTCGAGTCAGGTTGTTGTCGACGGGTGTTGTGAAAATGTCTGTCTTATGTTCCTATAGTGTGTGTGTGTGTGTGTGTGTGTGTAGTCTCAGGAGGTCTCACGGTCAGCTGTTGGGGTTTAGGTAAGGATTAGGGGGTTGAGGTAATGGAGTAGTCTGGAAGGTTCCCAGAGACCTCCGTGGTTTGCGTGTGTGACGACTAGGTAGTGGCGTCGGGGAGCGTCAGTTCATGGCACCACCTGTGGTGCACGTGTGATGCTCACCTTCTGGGTGACGCCTCGCCTGCTGGGCAGTGGTTGGGCATCTGGCCAACTGTCCTATCTCGTGGCTTCCCTATGCGGCTCCTTAGTGATTACTCCATAGGTGTATGCGTGTTTTTCCCCACCTCAGGGTGTGGTGGTTCTCTGGCTTGTGTGGATGAGTGTCTATGCACGCGGTCTGTTTGTTTGTGGTTGGGTTGCAAGACATAGACATTAACAGTATTATTAACATTTCGGTTTAAAGTCACAACAGGTGAAAACATAACAAAATTCTGACAGCTTTTATTTCAAGTTCGTGCACAGTTTACCTCTGCCCCCCTGCGTCCAAGGTTCCCACCCGCCGGCTTATCTGGTGTGTTCTTGTGTCCTTTGTGTCTTTGCGTCATGTTCACTCGTTTTTTCGAGATGTATGGGTGTCCCTGTTAGGGGTTAGAGAGTGAAGGTTGTTCCCATGGGTGTGGGTCTAACTGGTGTATCTCTTTTCTCTGCCTCTGTGGCTTTATGGGGTGCACCCTTCGTAGTGTTCCCTGGTGTGTTGTGCTTCCCTCCCCCTGTTCCAGAGGTGTGTGACTATTCGGTGGGTGATTATGATTTGGTCTTCTCGTTTTTGTCGCTTCCCATCTATCCTGGGTGCGGGGTGGGTGTGGGGCCGGTGCCCCCACCCCGGGTGTGCCCCGCTGGCAGAGCCCCCCACCTGCTCCCTG
Source organism: Pelobates cultripes (assembly GCA_933207985.1). Lineage (NCBI taxonomy): Eukaryota > Metazoa > Chordata > Amphibia > Anura > Pelobatidae > Pelobates > Pelobates cultripes. The sequence goes on along the minus strand of OW240916.1, from coordinate 173,909,110 downwards.
GGGTTCGTCACAGCGTGGTTAGGCTCCGGCGGCCGGGCGGGCGAGCAATCCCTCCCCGATGCCTCTTACTGCAGTGTTGGTACTAAGAGTTTGGATCCCTGATACCTCCCCCCTACCTCTAGTTTAAGTGCGTTTAGTCCAGGGGTAGCCCGGCAGGCCTAGGGGCTCTGCAGGGCCAGGCATCTGTGCCGATCTTGCCGCTTGGGTCGCAAGGTTTGGTGTATCACTTTGTGTCTCTTAACCTTTATGTCTGTGTAGGACCTAGTTGAGTGTGTCGCCCCTTGGGCCGTATACTTGCAGTTTTGAGGGTTTCAGCGCTGTTGATTATGGGATTCTGGTCTCTTCGGTCAGGGACAAACAGTGTCTATCCAGTTCATTGCTGGGCCATGTGGGTTCCCGGGAGGGTGGGCAGGTAGTGCGCGGCCTTTTACATGTTGGTTCCCGTAGGGCGCGTCGTCTGCTGTCTCGTTCTTCTGGGTCTGGGGGTTTGTTGCGTCTGGCGCTGTACCTCTGGAGAGAAGGCGTAGAAGGCCATTGGATCCGGCCAAGTCGTATGTATCGTTGGGAGTTGTATTTCTCTCGTTAGGTCCATCAGGTCTCCCTCGCTCTTCACCGTGAAGGGGCCATTACTTGTGGTGACTTGTATTCCGGTGGGGAAATTCCACCTGTATCTGATCTTATTAGTCTGCAGTGTTCGCGTGAGTGGGCTTGTCGGTACGCCAGCGTTGCAGGGGTAGGTCTGGATACAGTTGGATTTCAGCGCCGTTGTGGATGATTTGTCTTTTATCCCTGGCACTTTTCAGAATATCTTCCTTCACTTGGAAGTGTTAGACAGCATATTACATCTCTAGGAGGGGAGTCAGGTGGGCCTCTGGGTCTGAGGGCTCTGTGCGCCCTTACAAATTCGATGGGCACTGTGTTCGGCCTTTGTAGGAGGGCGTTAAAAATTTCCGTGAGTGTGTCCCGTATTGGGGTAGTCTGGTCACATTCTTCAGGTAGCCCCCGGACTCTGATGTTTTGACGTCTCCCCCGGTTGTCTAGGTCCTCTAAATGGAGGGCCATTTGACGCAATTGTGATTCTTGCCGCTTTATGGTACCCATGGTGGCGTTCTGCGCCGACATCACATGGTCGCAATCTGCCTCCAGCTGGGCCAATTTGTGGTGTATACCTTGCATGTCTTCCCTCAGGGCCTGGAGCTCCCCAGTGATGGATTTATGGAGGGCAACATTAGCCTCCTTCAGGCCATTTTATGTGTGTTTGGTTCACGCCACCATTTCGTCCGGCATCCAAGCCACGCCCCAGTATTTTAATTTTAATCTATCCAAGCTTTTAACAGTTCTTTCCATTAGTTTTTGCTTTATTTTCTCGTAGTTATCAGGGGATGGAGATTGTTTATTAATTTGAATCAAATTTCTTAATTGAGTATGTAAGTAAGATAAAGTGGTGTTTTTGTCAACTTGACTTTGTTGCTTAATAAAATTACCCCTTATTACAGCCTTAAAGGCGCACCACAAAGTGGGTGGATCAATATTTTCTGAAATATTTTCTTTAAAGTAATGTTTTTATGTTTTCTATGTAAATTTGATTTATTTCAGAACAGAGCAGACCATCATTTAAGCGCCAGGTATGTTTCCCTCTTAACTTTACAAACACCCATTTCACACAACACTCCACTATGATCCGTCCATATTATTTCCTTGATGTTTTTTTTTTTTTTTAATCATATCAATAAGACTTGGATCTACCCAGATCATGTCTAATCTTGAGTAGGAGAAGTGGACTTTAGAAAAATGCGTATAGTCCATTTCATTAGAATTATAGATTCTCCAAATGTCAAATTATATTCATCTTTAATTATCCTTAAAGCTTTAGCTTGTTTAATCACCATTTGATTTAGTTTATTTCCTTTCATTAATATTTTGTCTATATGTGGATCTAAAACCGCATTAAAGTCTCCTGCTAATATTAAATTTCCCACTTTAATTTAATCTATTTTTATCTAATACAGGAAGTAAATAGGAAGCTGGTGCATAATTTGGAAGATACACGTTACAGAGCGTTAATTAAATGGAGTTAATTTTACATATCACCAAAAATCTACTTTTAACATCTTGTAGTTAATTAATAATTTCTTCCTTGTTTTTTTTTGTTTTGTTTTCTCCAAATACTATAGCAACTCAATTTTTTTTTTTTTTGTAATCTTTATCAGAAGCTTGTATTATAAGTGGGAATCTTTTTCCTCCCCAATTTTGTTTATCTGTTTGCCTCCTCCAGTGGGTTTCCTGTAAAAAATGCAAAGTCTAATTGCTTTTCACTCAAATATTTATAAAATAGAGCTCTTTTTGCTATGGTGTTCATACCTTGAACATTAAGTGTGAGCATTTTTATCATTTTATTTCTCGAATCTTTGCATCCTTTTCTACCATAATCTCTAGTGTCTTTCCTCATTGTTGCAAAAACATACACATAGTAACAGAAAAAACATACATTTAAAATCCTAGGAGGAAGGGGGTGGGGCCGAGCGGCCATGCCAGCAGGCTGCATATCACATGGGCTCCCGAACAAACAGAAAATAAGCAACATACCCACTTTACCCGACTTATACAGACCCGGGGGTCCATGACACGAAGCTCTGGAGTGTCTGCCGCAGGGTGGCTCTAGTTCCTGGTGAGAGACTCTGGCGCTCGGGGATTGAGGCCTACCCGGGAGGGGAGCAGGGTGGACGGCCGCTGCCTCGCTTTCCACCCCGACTTCAGTGAATCACCATCTACTTGGTGCCTTCCTGGTCCCGTTTCCCCCCCGGGGGGTCATCCCGGTCCCCACCAGGCGGGCTAACACCTAATCATCTCACCTGGATGGCCCAAAGCCGGAGGAGTGAGGCTCCCACGCGGTCTCACCAAAATGGCTGATGGCTGCACAGCAACTGCACCAACAGAAGGTGATCCCTCTGTGTTCACAACCTGGTAACAGCCCTGGAATACACAAGCTGACAGACGAGAACCATCACAGCCAGCGTTTCCTCCACATGCCCATCTCAAAGCGGCAACCCCAGAAGTGCACTCTACAACCAAGCTCCACTAACAAGGCTGGAAGAACAAACTGGACACTCAGCTTTACCCACTGACCGCATGGTGCTACAGCCCTCGACAACACATCAAGGCTCTCAAGACATGGCAAACCTACCCAGCAACCGGGACATTAGGACCAAGTGGAACTCATGGGCTAACCTCAAGGGACTCACCCCACGCCTGGGCATGGAACACGACCACACTACCTCAGACTTTAAGCTGGGCTGGAGTTGGCAGTGACCCCAGACGTTCACAATAAGAAGCACAATATATAGTATGCCATGAATAGCCATACCAGATATCACTGTAGTTGCAGTCATTGAATAACGTTTATATCCTCTGCATATGACCCTGTATATAGTTCATCTTTATTTGAGCTTTATATGTATAGAGGGAAATAACGGAATGTATGATGCTCTGCCTGGTGGCACCCTACTTTAATGAGAATCTTAGCTAAGTTGGAAACCTTAATAGAACTAGATATATCTTGTTAGTCAGCACTGCATAATCTATTATAACCTAAAATGCAAACTCACTGTCTCAACTACTGCATGTCATGACAACTTAGACATGCTGTGACTGTACAAAATGTATGTCTCACTTAAGCATAGTCAGACATAACCATGTCAATGTCTAGATAGTGAAGCAATGACACGCGACATAAATATTAACCCTAAGCAACTGTTACTAAACGACAATGTAATTCAAAAAGACAGACGTAGTTACTCAGCTTGTACTTAACTTGTATTATTACCCTAAAAAAGTGTGCGTTTCCTCTAAATGCTGTACAACAGTTAACAATTAAGTGTTTGTAAATTGATTGCGAATGCTGTTGTGGCATTGTTGATATGCCAAAGTTATTTCATGCACTGCAAAAATAAAGAATTATAAAATCCTAGGAGGAAATCCTCCTTTTATAGCACAAAGACTATAAATTCTCATTTAGAGAATCAGTCTTTACTGTGCCTATTAATTTTAGACACTAAGTAGATGTGTACGGAATGAGATGATACCATTTGATATTCATACGCCTTATCATAAAAAATAAAAAGAATAGACACATTGTGCTCCACTTTATCTTTAAGTATCCTTTCACCTTATAGTATTTTTGCATGCATCAACAAAAAAATTAAAACAGTTTTATCAGTGTTTGCCATAATTGCAGTTATGGATGTATTTAACCTTATCTTTTACTAAAATGTGAGTCTATTTGGTTCATTTTAACTGTGCAATAAATAGTATTTGTTAGACTATTCTTTTAAATGTTAAACTTCATTAATATTGCTGTCTAGTTTTTTGATTTATATAACCTTTAATAAATTATCCGTCAAACTTTTGTGTTCATTTTTTATATTTTACTATCAGCGTGGAAACTATACAGGTGCAACTTTGCAACTGAAACCTTCAGACGTTAATAATTGTCTAAATTAGAAACTCCCTTTATACATAAAAACAAAATTTGTTGTCTAACCATGTATACATTTAAAAAATAAAAATAAAAATGTTTTAGCAACCTTATAACCCTATCGTTAAGAGCTCAAAGCTCTAATCTTTATATTGCAGCATTCAAAAAAAAAAAGAAAAAGAAAAAAGGTTTTGTTTCTTCTCTTACAGCAGTCTTATTTTTCATCTTTAATTTTGGCTTACCAGCTCTTTTCTTAAAGGAAATTTTTTCTTGTCTCCAAATAAATTTTAAAGATGCCGGGAAGCCCCATTGGAATCTGATGTAGTTTTTTTTTTATTTATTTTTTCTGAAAAAATATCTGTTAATGTTGAGAAGGATTTTCTTCAAGTCCTAGTACAATAAGATAAGTCTTGCAAAAAAATTATGTCTTTATAGATTAGATTTGTTTGGGGTTTTATACGGCTGGCTCTAATTCGATTTATCTTTTACTGATAATGAGCAAAAACTCACTAGCACATTTCTTGGAAGATGTGAAGCAATTATATTAGGTTTACAAATTTGATGAAAATGTTCTATTTGATAGTCGACTGTAGACATTACAAGAAGAACCTTTTTAAATAAGTTACATAGATATTTAAATTTTTCTATAGTAATGTCTTCAGGCACGCCTCTGAGACTTATGTTAATTTTTTTTTTTATCTATCTTCTTAAGCTGCTATTTTTTTTTTTCAAGATTTTTAATTTTTTTTTGTTAAAGACTGCATTGTTGTCTTAATTGTAATTATTTGAGTCCCAAACATTTAAAAAAATTTTCCACTTCTGATACTGCAATTTTTTTAATATCTTGTTTGATATCGTTAAAACTTATAAGCATATCTTGTTTTAATATGTTGCGTTGTCTCCAGCAATTGTTTAAGTTGATCTTGTGTACTGCTTGTAACAGTTACATGAGATTGTAATGGCGTTTGAACAGTTGGAGTTTCCAAATTAGTATTGGATGTGTTCACCGGGTGTGTCAAGCTATTTTCTGTTCCTGTGAATCTTTAGAAGGAGTTGTAAAAAAGCCAGATAGCCTCTTTTCTGTTGGCTGAACTGATTTAATTTCTTTTTTTTTCCGTACTAATTTTTCTAGCTGCCATTTTATTTCTTAGATAAAGCTACTACAATAGGGCTTTAATTAAATCATAATCAACCTTATTTATTGTGACTAAAAATAAAAATAGTTCCAAATTTTCAAGAAGTTTGTTTCAGTTCATTAATATTTCCTCTACTTCTCTCTTTACATCTTATTTTCTTCTTTCATTCTCTTATTTAAATAATACTTTCTTATTTTCTCAGTAATTGACAACTTCTGATGTTATGTTTTAATTGTCAAATATCAGTTTTACTGCCTTATGGTGATTAATTATATGCCCAAATTGTAGCCTTAATTAAATTACTTTCGTTGAAATTTCGACCGTTTCTTAACAGTTAAGTAAATACATTGAAAAATTATGGCTTTCAGTTATAACTAATTGTTGCATATGCTTTGTCTCAGATCAATATTTATATGCAGATGTATTGCAGTATATTCAGTGGTACTCACGATTTTTCCTCTTTACAATAATCCTTTGAAAGACCTTCTGGGTTTTTGTTTTTTGGTATACTCTTGTATGCTCGTCCAGCAGTAACTTCCAAAGGAAAATGCTTTTACCTCTGAAGGAGCTCTGCGTCCGATATATCGTTATACTGTCAGTACTTGCTTGTGTTGTATGAATTGCTGTAATAATGTTATGATCTCCCGAGTTTCATATGCAGCCAGATAGTTTCAGCGTGGTTAGCTTGTCTCCACGCTAGTCTTATTCATCTCCGTTTCGGACACACCCACGTGTGACATCTCACGTCATCACGTACCCCCCCCCCAACTTAGTCACTGTTCTTATGTTAAACCACACTGACTGATCACTGGATCCTAAACTTTCACCTACAGTAATATCTGATGCCAAATATCAATTTGTAAACACTGAATCTAGTATGGCCTCCATACAAGCTGGTTCCTCAACAAGTTGTTGTAGGGACTTTAGAATGTGTGTGCTCCTGGCACAAGCAGCTATTTTGGATTTCCAATTCACATCAGGAAGATTAGTCACCCATGATGATAACTTCCCCCTTTATTTTAGCTATTTCCTCAACTAGTAGATTATCTAACTCTTCTAATTGTCCTGGGGGCCTATAAATCACACCTTCACAAGTTACCAAATTCTAACGTAGCCCAAACGGACTTTGTTCGCCTCACTTTTATTAGGCTAGATTTTATCCTATCCTTGACCTACAAGAGCACCTCTCCTCCTTTCTTGCCTTCCCTGTCTTTTCTATATAAAGAGAACCCTGGTATTATGTCCTAATGATTTTTCTCAATATAACATGTTGCAGTAACCGTGACTAAATCTACATTCTCAGCTGCCATTATTGCCACATGTTCATGGATTTTATTCCCTAAACTGCAAGCATTTGTAGACATGACCTCTATTTAAAAAAACTTAGAGGATATTTCATCCCTAGGAGGATTTAAAGGTTAAAACTTGTTTAAAATTGGGGCTCCCCTAAATGTAATAAAAGGTTTATCATGGATCATATTCACCAGTTATCTATCCTTTTTAAGAAAGTGCCACTGTCTATTAATAATTGATTTAATTTTTTTAAGATCATTGTTAAAATCAAAAACTAAAAGTGTTGCATTATGATTTTTATTATTCTTAATAGTATTTGTTTACCTATTCACTTTAATCCATTATTATAATCTCATGCACTTTTTAATATTTTCTCTTGCTATTTTTTGTGCAGATTTTTTTTTTACACCAACAACCTATTCAAAAATCTCTTGATGTACAGTTTCTCCCTACTCTTTGTGATTGGTTAAACAATATTCCAAAAGGACAATCAGTATAGTGTCCACTATCCTATAAAAATGTTTTTTTTTTGGTTTTTTTTTAAATGTTTTGTCTTAATACCTTCCTTAACATAAATCTCCAAATTCAAAAAGTTAATACTATATATACTGTACTGGCTGTTTAGTTGGATGCCCCATTCATTTCCATTATTTAAAAAAGATCCTCTTCTGCACCTTTCCATATAAAAATAAATCTCTACCTAAGGTATGTGACTAAGTATGTCCCCCATGTTGGGCTACTACAATTTATTCCCAACCCAGCAGAAATAAATTTGCATAAATGGGGGCAGACCTGGTCCCCATAGCTGTACCCTGAAATTGTAGATAACACTTAGAATTAAATTAAAAATTCTCTAAAATCAATTGAATAAGGTCTATTAAAAACTCAATGTACTTTTGTAAAATTATTTGATTTCTACAAACATGCCTGCAACCGAATTCATGGGGGGTAGATGTACAGAGGTCAGATACATATGACATGACCAAGATTTATCACTCTTTCCAATTGACAGTATTTAAATCTTAAAAATTTAATTACATTCATAGTGTCTTACAAGTGCGAGGGCATGGCCCTGACTAGATCTTGTAGCCAAATGTCCATACTTAAAATTTGGATGACATGGAGCCAATCCACGAAACAATGGACCTATCTGGAGAGATATTTGTCAAAGACAAATTCTGGGGTCAAGAAGGATTTTTGCTGCCTTTTAGATCAACAGCAAAAACGGATGTGAGATGCTGAACTTGATATTTTTATTTATTTTTTCCATCAGTCAGCATGGCGGAACTCTGAATCCCTAAACACAAAACCTGTTTGTCCATTGCGCTAGTGGTTTGCTCAGTTACAGGTCCATTTGGTACTTGAGATGCATAATTTGGCTGAAACATTGGCTTAAAAAAAACAAAACAAAACAAAAAAAACACCTTACACTTCGGCCAAAATCAAATGCACAAGTCTATTACTATATTTATATTGAATGTTTAACAAATTTAGAATAATACTATGTACAAAGTGAAGTACGTTGTAAATTTAATGTTTTGCGTGACTAATATTCTGTATATTTAACATTACTGAAGTCAGATTGAATATAGGATTTAATCTATTGTATTTCATTTTCTTTCATTTTTTTTTTTTTCTCTCTAGGGTGATGTACCAGTTGTTGCTGTTTTGGGTTCTGGCGGTGCTCTTCGTGCTATGATTGGCTTCTTGGGTGTCCTATCAGAGCTGGCTAATGAAGATATTATAGACACCATTACATACATTTGTGGTACTTCTGGATCTACATGGTATGGAAAAACTACACTGAATTTTTAATACAAAACCAAAATAAAACCTGGAATTTGCGTTGTATCTTTGTTCAACCATAACTTACCTTTCCTATTGAGTGCACCCACATCTATTCTATATAATTTTGTAGAAACAGTATATTTTAATTAGAAATTGGTTAACGGGGGGTGTGGCACGTAGCTTAGCACATGTAGTAGGAGCATGCTTCTGCACAGCCCTTAATTGCTTCTGCATATTCATGGGGGTTTTCTCCTTTCTTTTGCACTATGCTATGTATAGTCAATAGGCGGGGTAAAATCTGTTTTTACTTTAATGCTGAGGAATGCATAACAATTAAGGACAACATCACTCCTCTCATCAGGGAAATTTTCCCATATGTGTGCAACTGCCTGTCCCCCCACCCCTGCAGGCCATGAAAAAGGTGACTCGTTATATCCTGCCACCCATTTAGTATGTTCTGTAGGGGTTAATACTGTCTCCATTAACTCATTAAGATCTTATGTTGTGGGGAAATAGCTGGCACACATTATTTTTAAATGTTTTACAAACCCATTTGGATCTAGAGGGGTCAGGAAATGATACCTGTAAAAATGCTATGTCTTGTGGGCTCCACGGTTGACAAATCCTCCGTGGTCTCCCATCATTATCCATCTGTCCCACTTCTCTAATAGGTAAAATCCTAGCCTCACTCCCATCACTCTCAGGCACCACATTGCTACATCCTGATAAACCTGATAGTAACCACAGCATGATCAGCAAATCTTTTAGGCAGTCTTATATCCCTCTCAGGTCTACCACCTCAATGCAACATGGCTGAGGCACCAGCTAAATTTTGGGGTACAAGCTGTGGTGCATCATTCATCTGCTGAGGGGAGGTGACCCAAAGAGGGATTCATAATCTTATGATTAATCAAAAAATCCTCATCATCATTATAAGGCGGAGGATTTTTAACATTTCTTTTTAAATTGTACAGTGAGGGATACAAACAGGCAACACCAGTACCCTTTCCTTTACATGCCCCTCCTGTTGCACCTGACTGGGGGGAACATTCTTGCTTTTTCTTTTCAATTTCCTCTTGCCATAACATATATGCAGACCATTCCAGTTTTCAAAGACTTTTTCCATTTAACAACATTGTTCTTAAACTTAACACCCAAGGGTCTAATGACCCCACCACTGGCCATGGATTTATATTATTCTTAGTT
>OW240916.1:173888835-173899113 GCA_933207985.1 Pelobates cultripes | reverse complement strand
AACTTTGCCCATTTCTTTGAATACATAATACTTGAAGGGCCATATTTCTGTTTCATTAAATAAACTGGGGAATCACTAGGTATACTATCCCCATGATCAAGCTGCTTGCCATGATTCAACCTCATTTCTGTTACTTGTACTTTTACACACCACTATATCACCTTTTGAGAGATCGAAAGGTCACAATTTTCAGTCTGTATACTGACTGACAACTGGAGTTTACACAAAAATCTCTTCTCAAATGATGTTACAGTTTATCAAAATTTAAACCATATACACACAGTTATACCATTTTAACACAATACATCTGTAATGGTATTTATAATTAATGACTTTTTGTCATAAAAAAAAAGCATAATGAGCTTAATGCTTTAGAGGCACCACTAGGGGTCAGTGTGCTAACTCATGTGCTTCTGGCAGTGACATCACAGGCCAGCCTACTTACTGGATAAAACCAAATCGTAGAAGGAATTCAGGTCCTTTTTCCTTTGCTTGCATTGATTGAACATGTAGCTGTGTGTATAGCTCCAGCCAAACAGGCTGGAGCCGTGTAAGTAATCTATTATAACAGCTAGCAACTGTTATAGCCTTTTGTAAGTAATGTTGTAGTTTTGTATTGTGTAATTATTGTGGTAAATTGACATTCTGCTAGCATTTGTTTAATTGTTATTATAATTATATTAAATATACATTTAATACTACAATGTTTTGTGTATTTCCTATTATATATTCGACCATAATACCGAACTCTATTAATGTTATTTGTTGCTTAATTATTATATATTAATTATTAAATTGATATTCATATTTAAGTCACGACCGTAACAACATCTTACTCAAGTGCTACGTTTAACCTATGAGTTTAAACAATTAATACAAGACAATTTAACTTCACTTTGCTACGTTTAGACTCGGTGAAATTAAGACACTAAAACAAAATCTAATCTCGCTTTGCTACGTTTAGACTTGGGAGATTAGATTCATGTGGCTAACCTCAACATTTAGCCACAATCACATGACAGGGATACATCATATCAAAGAGACTCTCACCAACAGAGCTACGTTTAGACTTCTGAAGGCCCACCAAACCCCTATTGGGTCTGCGAAGTTTAGTCACTTAAGTCTTCCTAGGGGACTACCTGTCAGTGCTACCACTGATTCTAAAATCACTCAGACATAGACACTAATACTGCAGTATATTTTACAACATAGACATAAATAGTAACGTTACAAATGGTCAATAAAAGGCTAAGAAATCAGGTCACACAGACTAGCATTTACCTGCACCGTTCTTTGTTTCATGGACACTCAAAAATTACACTAATGCCATGTTTTATAAATGGTATGGCTTACCTTTCATATGACCGGTCTGTTTGAGTGCCCACGAAATGGTTGGCAGGTGCAGGTGTTCCGCTGGTGTCTGTGGTATTCTGATCCCGGACAAAGAGCCCCCAACTGTGGAAGCAGACAAAAATATTACCAGGTTCAATAAGAAGCGTTTTAATTGACCATTACAATACACAGAGATATCTCATGGAGATTGGCAAGAAGCAATCTAACATCATGTTACAATTCCTCATATTTTATACATATGACCCGGAACCGGCCTTTCGTTTAGCTTGAATCAGAACTCCAAATATGGTCTTATTTCCTATTGGCTAAATTCTAGCATAACTGACAAATTTAAGGTTCAAAAGTTTAAGCTTTCCATGATCTTTCTAACAGATGACTTGACCACAGTCATGCGTCTTACTTTCCTAAAATATCGCTTGTCTATGATAAGAATTAACACATATAAGACTTCCTCTTTCACAACTTAAGCACACATTTCACCTTTCCCCCCCTGGCAACATCTGACAAGACACGCTTTCAAAATAACCTTTCCTTTTGCAATCCAAAAAACAGTCCAGACATCCATTAATAAATTGTAGCAATAAAACATAGTTTCTTATTATTTCTTAGAGTAAATATTCTTCTTTGATTATATTTTAAGATGATGAATAAACGACAAAATGGCTGACCGCATGTCAGTAGCAGGTTACATATGTTCACACTACCTTTAAGTCATCAGAAATAATTACCCCTAAATCCCTTTCCTCAGATGTTGAGGTTAGGACTCTATCAAATATTCTGTACTTTGCCCTTGGGTTTTTACGTCCAAGATGCATTATCTTGCACTTATCCACATTAAATGTCAGTTGCCACAATTCTGACCATTTTTCTAGTTTACTTAAATCATTTGCCATTTGGCTTATACCTCCTGGAACATCAACACTGTTGCATATCTTTGTATCATCAGCAATAAGACATGCCTTACCATCAAGACCTTCTGCAATATCACTAATAAAAATATTAAAGAGAATGGGTCCAAGTATAGATCCCTGAGGTACCCCACTGGTGACGAGCCCATGCTTTGCATATACTCCATTGACTACAACCCTCTATTGCCTGTCACTCAGCCACTGCCTTACCCATTCAACAATATTGGAATCCAAATTTAAAGATTGCAGTTTATTGATAAGCTTTCTATGTGCAACAGTGTCAAAAGCCTTACTGAAATCTAGGTAAGCAATCAGTGGTGTATCCTAGTTTTGTGCTGCCCTAGGCTTACTAGCTTGTAGTTGCCCTACTCCTACCCACTACCTTTCTTGTGAATGGGCACAACATTCGCCAACTTCCAATCTTCTGGGACTACTCCTGTTAACAATGATTGGTTAAATAAATCCGTTAAAGGACCACTATAGTGCCAGAAAAACAAACTTGTTTTCCTGGCTCTATAGGGTCTTTGGGTCCCCCTCCCACTGGGCTGAAGGGGGAGGAAGGGGTTAAATTCTTACCTTTCTCCAGCGCTGGGGACTCTCCTCTCTTCTGACTTCAGTCGCTGAATGCGCATGTGCGGCAAGAGCCGCGCAGTCAGTCTATAGGTAAGCATTCCTCAATGCTTTCCTATGGACGCTGGAGTCCTCTCACTGTAGAAATCAATGAGACAGCCACTAGAGGCTGGATTAAGCCTAATATAAACATAGCAGTTTCTCTGAACCTGGTACCCAGACCACTTCATTAAGCTGAAGTGGTCTGGGTGCCCTTTAGTGGTCCTTTTTAATAACTGTGTGTATTTCATCAGGTCCCATTGACTTACTTGTCTTTACTTTGACCATTGAAATAGAACCTCTTCCTCTGTAAACTCACATGTAACAAATGACTCATTTGTCCTTTCTCCTAACGGAGGCCCCTTTCCATCTGTAAATACTAAACAAAAATATTAATTGAGGCAGTCAGCAAGACCTTTATCCTCTTCTACATACCTTCCTTCTTTTGTTCTTAATCTAACTAATCCTTGTTTGACTTTCCTTTTTTCATTTATGTATCTAAAAAATGTTTTATCCCCTTTTTTTTTTTTTTTTTTTTTACTGTGCTATTTTCTCGTGTGTGAGATTTGGAAGCTCTTATAACTTTCTTAGCCTCTTTCTGCCTAATCTTATGGATCATTCGGTCTTCCTCACTCTGGGTTTTCTTAGAATTGCTAAATGCTAACTTTTAGTTTTTTACTATTTTGGCCACATCTGCAGAGTACTACAGTGGTTTCTTGAATTTTTTGCTTTTACGGGCAAGCTTAATGCAATTTTATGTTGCCTTCAGTAGTGCAACTTTTAAATAATCCCATTTCTCTTGGACTCCATTTAAATTGCTCCAGTCTGATAATGACTCCTTTACACCTATTCTAATTTTAGAAAAGTCTGTTTTTCTAAAGTCTAAAATTTTTGTTTTGGTGTTGTGTGACTCAGTCACTGTTCTTATATTAAACCACACTGACTGATCACTGGATCCTAAACGTTCACCTACAGTAATATCTGATACCACATCTCCTCGATTTGTTAACACTAAATCTAGTATGGCCTCTTTATGCGTTTTCTCCTCAACTTGTTTTAGAGACAATCCCAGTAAGGAGTTTAGAATTTGTGTACTCCTGGCACAAGCAAATATTTTGGTTTTCTAATTCACATCAGGAAGATTAGTCACTAGTGATGTCGCGAACGGTTTGCCACGGACTCTAGTCAGCAGACACATTCCAGCCAATCAGCAGCAGACCCTCCCTCCCAGACCCTCCCATCTCCTGGACAGCTCACTATGAAGGCAGCTTCAAAATGGATGCTGTCCAGGAGGTGGGAGGGTCTGCTGCTGATTGGCCGGAATGTGCCTGCTGACTGGAGTCCGTGGCGAACCGTTCGTGACATCACTATTGGTCACCAATGATAACTTCCCCCTATAATTTTTGGTATTTTCTCAACTAGTAGTTTATATAACTCCTTTTTGTCCTGGGGGGCCTATAAATCACACCTACAAGAGTTACTGTGTGATTACCAAATTCTAACGTAACCCAAATGGACTCTATGTTCTCAAAACTAACTTTTATTAGGCTAGATTTGATGCGATCTTTCACATACAGGGCCACCCCTCCCCATTTCTTGCCTTCCTTGTCTTTTCTATATAAAGTACCCTGGTATTGCTATGTCCTAGTGATTTTTCTCATTATACCTTGTCTCCGTAACAGTGACTAAATCTACATTATCAGTTGCCATTATTGCCACAAGTTCATGGATCTTATTCCCTAAACTGCAAGCATTTGTAGACATGACTCTAAGCTTATCATTTTTTAACACACTTCCTACAGGCACCTTCTGTCCTTGTTTTGGGGGACAATTGGATTGATGTTTCATCACCCTTTTGCCCACCCCTCCTAGTTTAATTAAATCATAGCAAAACTGCTGAACTGCTCATTGAGAACATGTGTTCCATTTTGAGAAAGATGCAACCCATCTTTGTACAGTTCCTTTCCATTCCAAACAGAGCTACCAATGGAAATGAAGCCAAATCCTTCCTCCTTACACCATTCACCAAGCCACAAATTAAAGTCGCTAATTCGCATCCGCCTGTATAAAACCGCCGAGCAACTATCTTGAAAAAGCCCACAGAAGAGGGGTGAAACGCGTTGATCAGGTGCTGCATGTTATATACTATATTTTATTTTATGTTTGGCTGCACATACTCTGCCCACCCAGTTCCAGACACAAGCCAGACTTATTTACAGTGGAGAGAAATAATATATCTTTTGGACAGCCCACCTCAGTGCACGAGGCAGACGCTGTCTCCATCAAAAGACCGGACGATTTACTTGGGACTGGAAGAGAGACTACAGCCGTTTAAGTTCACTGCATGGTCCTTAGTGATAAGTACTACATTTTATTCGTGTAAGGGTTCCTATTAGTGATGCACCGAACGGTTCGCTGGCGAACAGTTCCCGGTGAACATAGCGTGTTCGTGCCCGCCGCGGATGCCGAACACATGCGCGGTTCGATCCGCCCCCTATTCGTCATCATTGAGTAAACTTTGACCCTGTACCTCACAGTCAGCAGACACATTCCAGCCAATTAGCAGCACACCCTCCCTAGCTTACCCTCCCACCTACTGGACAGCATCCATTTTAGATTCATTCTCAAGCTGCATGCTTAGTGAGAGGAGGGAAAGTGTAGCTGCTGTTGATTAGATAGGGAAATGCATTGCTAGGTTAGGGTATACAGTGTCCACTACAGTCCTGAAGGACTCATCTGATCTCTGCTGTAAGGATAGCACCCCAAAAAGTCCTTTTTAGGGCTAGAACATCAGTCTGCTTTTTTTTTTTTTCTGTGTAATGTAATTGCAGTTGCCTGCCTGCCAGCTTCTGTGTCAGGCTCACAGTGGATACTGTGCCCATTTGCCCAGTCAGTGCCACCACTCATATCTGGTGTCACAATAGCTTGCATTTAAAAACAAAAAACTTTTTTCATTGTTATAGATTGAATAGCAGTCAGTGTCCTTAAAGCGGGTGTGTCAGGCTCACAGTGGATACTGTGCCCATTTGCCCAGTGCCACGACTCATATCTGGTGTCACAATAGCTTAAGCTTGACATTTAAAAAGAGAAAATATTAGTTGTCTTCAAGCGGGTGTGTCAGCCCTACAGCGTGTACTCTGCCAGTTCACAGTGCCTCTCATATCTGGTGTCACAATAGCTTGCATTTAAAAACAAAAAACTTTTTTCACTTTTATAGATTGAATAGCAGTTAGTTGTCTGCCAGCAGGTGTGTCAGGCTCACAGTGGATACTGTGCCCAGTGCCACCACTCACTCACTGGTACCCGGACGAAATTTCTTTTCACAAAAGGCAATCCCCAACCTGTACTCGATTGTGCAAAAGGAAATAATGGCATGTCTGGCACACAGTGTTGGGGCAAGGGTCCATCTGACCACTGATACCTGGTCTGCAAAGCATGGTCAGGGCAGGTATATCCCCTACACTGCGCATTGGGCAAACCTGCTGACGGCTGCCAAGCATGGAATGCGTGGCTCTGCAGAGGAGTTGGTGACATCACCATGACTTGCAAGCAGGCCTGCTGCCACCTCCTCTTCTCCTTCTACTCCATCCTCTTCCATAACCTCCTCGGCTGAGTCCTCTTGTGCTGCTGTGTCTTGCTCCACATCAACGGATAGGGGACGTAACAGGGATTAAACTGATAAGAATAGTACTACTTAACACACCACTCCTATCTGGTGGCACATTAGATTGCACGCGCAGTGCCCCAAATTTGTTGTGATCTGTGAGTAAGGTAAACGGTTGTCCATACAAGTAAGGTTGCAGCTTTTTGAGGGCCCACACCACCGCCATGCACTCCTTTTCAATGGCAGTGTATCTACTTCCCTGGGCAAAAGTTTCCGGCTTAGATAAGCCCCGGGTTGCTCGCCGCCATCTGCTCCGACTTGGCTCAGTACTGCTCCCAATCCAAACATAGAAGCGTCTGTATGGACGAGAAAGCGTTTAGTTGGATCAGGAGCAGAAAGTACAGGTGATTTAATGAGCGCCGTCTTGAGCTGTTGGAAGGCCTGTTCACACTCTGGGGCCCATAATACTATCTTGGGGAGGTTTTTACGTGTTCCTATATGGCACTTACTGGGCTTTAGGGTCAGTCCGGCCTCCCTAATCCGGTCTAGTACGGCTCCTATGTGGGTCAGGTGTTAGGGCCAGGAGCAGCTAAAAATGGCTATATCATCCAAGTAGGCGCAGGCATACTCCTGAAACCCATCCAGTAGCCGATCTACCATCCTCTGAAAGTTAGCCGGGGCATTCTTCATCCCGAATGGCATGGCCTTAAACTGATACAGGCCAAACGAGGTGACAAATGCCGACTTGTGGATGGCGTCCTCGGCTAATGAAATTTGCCAGTACCCCTTGCACAGATCTATTGTGGTGAGGTACTGGCCTCTGGCCATTTTGTCTAGGAGCTCGTCTATCCGGGGCATAGGCTAGGCGTCTGAGGTTGTTTTATCGTTTAGCCTCCGGTAGTCTACACAGAAACTGGTCGTGCCGTCCTGTTTCGGTACTAGTACTACCGGGGAGGCCCAGGGGCTGTCAGTATTCTATCACCCCTAACTGCATCATTTCCTCAATTTCTTTCTGAATATTTTCTTTAACTGCTTCGGGTATGCGATAGGCGGTTTGGCGAAGGGGGGTCTGGTCTAGGGTTTCAACATTGTGAGTGGTTAACGGACTGTACCCAGGTAGGTTGGAAAACGTGGCCCCCTTGTCCTGGATTAGTCTTTGGACCTGGGTTCACTCCTGGGGGTCTAACCGTTCTCCTAACTACTTCTTCCAGGTCTCCTCTCTGGCCCTCTAGGTCTAGGAGATCTGGGAGTGGCAAATTATCATAATCTTCAGTGGCAGGTGCACAGATCGCAGTTACCTCTTCCGTGCGCTCGTGGTATGGCTTGAGCATGTTCACGTGGAGCATGCGCTTGCCTCCCGTGCCTGTGACCGCACCGATCACAAAGGTGGTATCACAAACCTGCTCTACCACCTTGTATGGGCCCTGCCAGGAAGCCTGCAGCTTGTCCTTGTGGACAGTGTCAATCCATATCTGCCAAGTGACCCTATGTAGGGGGAACAGTCTCTATTCTGCTCTGTGTCAGTGTGTATCAGGGATCCTTAGGATAGGTGTCAATCCTATTTTGGGGGGGAGGGATTCTCTTTTTTTACTCTGGTATTAAAATCACAGAATTACACTATATATATTTTTTTCTGTCTTTTTTGCTTCAAGGAAATTCCAGTACAAGAGTGTGCCCTCATTATTATTGTGGACTTCCCCATATTTGGATCTTACATACAGACAAGTTCTTGGACTTTCATGTGTTTCTTTTTAAGTTCAATATTTTATTTTCACAGTCTGGAACTTTGATGTTTTGATATTGTATTTTATTCTATTGATACAGTTGTTTTGGATACATTTTAGATGTTTGTACCCTTGTGAAATTTCAAGGGGATTATCTTCTAAGCGCTGACAATATATTTTAACAATAATTTCTTATATGCTCCAAATAAGGCACCAAGTCTTTTTGAGATCTTTTAAGAGGATCTCAATGGAAAAAGGGCATTTAATATGTGGTGATTAACTGTACCCTAAATGCGGATTTGGATATCGCTAAAGAGAATTATCTCCCCCAGCGGATGTCACGGTTATTGTGTAATAAGATGACTGCTTTAATTCATGCTTATGATTTGATATGTGGAGATTAAGCTTCATCTTGATGAATCTGTTTTGGATAATCCTGAATTGATGGAACAAGTGAAGCACCACTTTTTTTTAGTATAGGTAATCTAAATGATGCTACATCTATTATGATAAATTGGCTTGCACATAAAGCTGTGAAGAGGGGGACTTTTATAAGATTAGGAGCTACACAAAAAGACCTGTGCAAATCGGTTAAGACTTCACAGGGAGTTGACAGAATTGGTAGCTATGCATAGTCAAAATCTGCTAGACGCTTAACTAAGCAAATTCAAAATATTAACAGATTCATTTGTTAGCCCGTAAAGACTCCAAAAAAAAAAAACGAGAAACCTTTGAAAAACAAATTCTATACAAGGCAACAAAATGGGGAAAGTGTTGGCTGCGAAATTAAAAAATATATTTATCAACCAAGATCCCCTATATTGTTTCAACAGATGAAATAAGGCTATATACACCTAATGATATAATCGACAAACTGGCTGATTATTATAAGGATCTGTACAATCTAAGAGGGAATACATCAAAGATTAAATTATCAGATTTTTTTAGAAGTTTATTTTCCAAAATTGACCGTCCCAAATACAAGTTTGAAGTTCTCCCTTTACCGAAGATGAGATTCGAAGAGCCATCCGCACTCCCTCAAAACATAAAGCCACTGGTCCAGATGGATTTTCAAATTTTATTAAATTAGAATCCTTAACACCTCACTTAACTGTTCTTTTTAATGAAATTAAAGAATCATGTGAAATGCTGGAGGCACATATAGTGACAATACCGAAATTGGGGAAATCCCCAACTGAGTGTACCAATTTGAGGTTAATTTCATTGCAGATTTTAAATTTTTGTATGGTGAACTACTGGCACTTAGAAAAAAAGACATAGTTAAAAGTTTAATTTTTCCAGAACAGGCGGGTTTTGTACAAGATAGACAGATTGGGGACAATACAAGACATTTTACAAACTTTATTGAATGGGCACAAAATATGAACCACGCTGGTTTATTGGTTGCCCTTGATGCTGATAGTTTTAAACTGGGAACATATGACCTTGACAATTAGGATTCCCCAATGATTTCATAAATAGTATCTTAGCTCTCTATTCTTTTCCCTCAGCAAAAGTATTTAACACAGACTTTTTATCTAAATCATTTAAAATAACAAATAGCATGCACCAAGGGTTGTCTACTATTGCAAATGGTATGCCATCATAGGGGTAATTTTCATTCTTGGGCTACCATAGGGTCTCAAAGGCAACGTAACCAATCTGGTGAATTTTAATGTGAAAAAAATGAAATGCAAGCCTTATATTTGACGCTGTAACTTTTGAAAACACCATAAAACCTGTACATGAGGGGTTGTACTGTTGTACTCGGGAGACTTCGCTGAACACATATTTGTGTTTCAAAACTGCAAAAAGTATCACAGCAATAATCTCGCCCGTGTAAGTGCTGTTTGTGCATGAAAAATGCAAAAAATGTCAGTTTTACTGGCGATATCATCGTAATACATTTTACTGTTTTGAAACACTAATATTGTACGCCCTCCCTTAAGACCGCAGGGTATCCTATGCCGTCCTTAAGGAAGCAGCTCTAAACGCCGCAGGGCGATCGCAGTATGGGGACTCACCTGGCAGTCCAGGGAGTCCCCCTCCTTTCTCTTTGGCCCTTCTGGGCCATGAGATC
>OW240916.1:173869351-173881238 GCA_933207985.1 Pelobates cultripes | reverse complement strand
GTGTCCCTAGAGCAGGGGTCCTCAAACTTTATAAACAGGGGACCAGTTCATGGTCCCTCAGACACTGTTGGGGGCCTGACTATAAAAAAAAAATTAAAATCCTATGCACACACACACACACACACACACACACACAGACAGACTGAAATACACACACACACACAGACATACTGAAATACACACACACACAGACATACTGAAATACAGACAGACATACTGAAATACACACACACACAGACATACTGAAATACAGACAGACATACTGAAATACACACACACACACACACACACACAGACAGACATACTGAAATACACACACACACAGACAGACATACTGAAATACACACACACACAGACAGACATACTGAAATACACACACACACACACAGACATACTGAAATACACACACACACACACATACTGAAATACACACACACACACACAGACAGACATACTGAAATACACACACACACACACAGACAGACTGAAATACACAGACAGACTGAAATAGACAGACTGAAATACAGACAGACAGAAATACAGACAGACAGAAATACAGACAGACAGAAATACAGACAGACAGAAATACAGACAGACAGAAATACAGACAGACAGACAGACATACATAAACATATACATAGCTAATTTTGCTTACTTTGTTTGCAGGAGGGTGGCTGTGGCTGATGGGAGTCGGCATGGCTTCCGCAGCCTGGCTCTCTTGCCTCCTGCGCAGAAGGCGCTGGGAGGAAGTGACCACCGGCCATCACTTCCTCCCAGCAGCACTTTGCGGCAGCGTTTTTTTAAAAGGGCCCGGTCGCGCGGCCGCAGCACTGACCGGGCCGGTGAAGATACATAGTTTGAGGACACCTGCCCTGTTTGAGGCTTGTTAATGTCATAAAACCTTTTTGGGATAATTTATCACCAATGACTACTGAAAAACAAAGGGTTTTCATGTAGCTAAAAAACAGAATAACAGCGGCTGAACAATTTGTAATCACAGAAATTAAGTGCTGCATTCTTTTATAAGTCACCAACTTATCTAAACATTGGAAAATGGTATTAATTTTCCAGATATATGCTTATATGTTACAATGAAATCTAGCTTATAGGTTTACTAAGGAACAACAGTTAGTTGTTTGCTATGTAGAATATAATTAAAAGGAGCCTCCAT
Organism: Pelobates cultripes; assembly: GCA_933207985.1. NCBI lineage: Eukaryota > Metazoa > Chordata > Amphibia > Anura > Pelobatidae > Pelobates > Pelobates cultripes. The sequence goes on along the minus strand of OW240916.1, from coordinate 173,880,067 downwards.
GAATTGGCATGTGCAGATGTCAAAATAATCTATAATATCTTAATAATATATATAAATACATAATGAGGGTTTGGAGGCTCTGATAGAATTTCAGTACAGGTCTCCCTCAATAACAAAAGATCTGTGCCTCATCTGGGTGTGTGAGGACTTCGAACTTGACTGCTAGAGAATATAATTTTTTATTTATGTACTAGGCACTCTAAGGAAAAACAGTTTCCTTGTGCCGCAGTTTATTGCTAGGTTAGGTTGTGCCAAAATGGCATTTAATAGAATTTATATATAAATGATACTAGTGTATAAAAAACAGAGTGAGTAAAAAAAAAACTGCCATGGAGATGCATAGAAATAGCTACAGAGAGAAAGGTATTTAATTGACAGGCTCAGCAACTCATAGAAACTCGCTCATGTAAATTGCAAGCATTTCTACAAAAAATCCTACACCTGCCCAGTTGCTACTTTTCCTGGACTTCTGCTGATTGCTAATTACTTTAATGTAGTTTAAAGTCTGCCAATTTCAGTGGTAGCCAAATAGCAAGATGGTCCGGCACTCTTTAAGCAGTGTGCCTAAGGCATGGAATGTCTTTCTATTCCAAAGATTTATGTCAAATGAGACTGCATTGAAGATTGGCCATTACCAGCAAAAATGGATATCTCCTTTTGCACTTGTGCCACAGCAAGAGGAAGATGCAATGTTACATTATTATTCCCAGGGCACAGGATGAGTCATTGGAGTTCAGGTGTAACACAGCAAGCTTTTTATTATTTAAATAGCGCCAACAAATTCTGCAGTGCTGTATTTTGGGTGGACTAACAAACATGTAATTGTAATCAGACGAGTTGAACACACAGGAACAGAGGGGTTGAGGGCCATGCTCAATGAGCTTACATGCTAGAGGGAGTGGGGTAGAGTGACACAAGGTAAGTGTAGGAGTAGAAAAGTAAGTTGGTAGAACAGTAATTGCCGAAGACTTAGTGTTTTGATGACAATTGCAGGAGAGGAATCAGGGTGCAGGGTAGCTATTAACAGTTTAATTGTTACGCCTTCATGAAGAGAGTTTTCAATGATTTTTTTTTAAGGAGTGAAGACTGGGTGAAAGTCTAATGGAGAAGGGAATGGAGTTCCACAGGAACTGTGCAGACCTAGAGAAGTCTTATAGGTGAGCATCAGAGGTGGGAATAGGAACAGATGATAGACTTGGACAGAGCGTAAGGGCCTAGATGGGACATACTTGTCTATTAGGGAGGATAGGTAATTTGGAACAGTTTAGTGTAGAGATTTGTAAGCAAGAACCAATATTTTAAATTAAGCCCTATATATCTTACAGAAAGCCAATGCATGGACTGACAGATGGGTGAGGCGTGCGAGCGGACAGGACAATGAGCCTTGCTGCTGCATTTATTATAAACTGTAACAGGGCAAGTTGGTAGAACGTAAGACAACTGACAAGCGGATTGCAGTATTCAAGGCTAGAGAGGACAGTGGCACGGACCAGCACATTAGTCGTATTCAGCGTGAAGTAGGAGTGGATGCGCACTATATTTTTTAGATGGAAGTGGCAGGATTTGGTGATCGACTGGACATGAGGGAGAGGTCGTAGGCAAAAAACACCAAGGCAGCGAGCGTACAAGGTGGAGCGGATAGTGGTGGTGGTAACATGGAGTTGGACAAAACTGTAGTAGCAACACTTGAGGGAGGAAAGACCAGAAGTTCTGTTTTGGATGAGAGCAGCCATCCAGTTGGAAATAGCGATGAGTTAGTCAGAGACACAAGTCAAGAGGGACAAGCAATAAATAGATAAGTGCTGAACGGCCTACCAAAAAATATATAAATGCAAGTAGCAAAACTAAAAAAAAAAAAACCACATGAGGCTCCCTCACAAACCTCCATACTTTAAATCTGAAAATACCCGTTGGAAGCACCGTCATCTACATCCTACCAGTGGGGGATCAACACCACTGAATGCAAGTTACACTAGAGCTTGTTTTAGCTCCACAAATTGTGAGTAAGACCACTTTGTACTGTATACTACCCACCTTTTGTCTGCAACTATTACACTATTTTAGTTAAAGGACCACTATAGGCACCCAAACCACTTCAGCTTAATGAGGTGGTCTAGGTGCCTGGTCCAGCTAGGGTTAACCCTTTTTTCTATAAACATAGCAGTTTCAGAGAAACTGCTATGTTTATATTAGGGCAGGGGTGTCAAACATGCGGCCCCCCAGATGTTGCTGAACTACAACTCCCATGATTCTTTCAATGAAACAAATAGCCAGGGAATCATGGGAGTTGTAGTTCAGCAACATCTGGGGGGCCGCATGTTTGACACCCCTGTATTAGGGTTTATGCAGCCTCTAGTGGCTGTCTCATTGACAGCCGCTAGAGGCGCTTCCGCGCTTCTCACTGTGGGGATTGTGATTATCACAGTGAGAAGACGCCAGGGTCCATAGGAAAGCATTGTGAATGCTTTTCTATGGACTGGCTGAATGCATGCACGCATGCGCATTCAGTCGAAGAGGAGGAGGAGAGCTCCCCGCCCGGTGCTGGAGAAATAGGTAAGTTTAACCCCTTCCTCTCCATCCAGCCCTTCCTCTCCATTTTTATGGGAAATCCAGATTGAAGAAGCAGTATCTTCAGACTCCAACAGAAAATCAATGAATTTAAGGTGCTGACTATATTATCTAATATACCTAGATGATCGGTATCGGCTCTAAAAACAAAACAAAAAAAACTCAATATCGGTCGATCCCTAAATTTAACATTTTCCTGTTGATCATTTTTGGAATTCATGTATTTTTAGAGAATTAAATTGTAGAAATAAACAATGCAGATGTGAAGTTTTCACTGGTGAGGTGGCCAACCACTATCTCTAGTGCCATACAAACATTCATATAAGTTAGAGCTATGTGAATACTGTAATGTCACGATACATCTGGGTATGAGAGCCGGTTAGCAACAGTCCTGGCTCTCATATCCAGTGGGCTAAGTGTCATTTCAATTTTGAGACAAGGACATAGGGGGCTACTGTAGGCACTATAACAAATTAATTTAGGTGTAGTGAGTACAGTGTTCATTTAAAGCAGAGAATTACCATGTCTTTGGATGATTCTTGGAATTAACTGTGTAGGATCATTCAAGTGATTATTATAAAGTGCCCATGAGTTATTATGGGGAGTAAGGTGTTGAGTTGATTGGTATTATCGGTAACTGATTTTATTACAGCAGTTTAATTATCAAGGTACTATTTTGTGAATTAAACTAACCTTTACAATTCATTTTGTTGAAAAGTGGGAAATGCATCACCACAGGTACATCATTTTCATCGTTCCCAAATATGTAGCAGTTTTGTGATGGGGTATTTTTTTCTTCCTCTTCAATGTTTATCTTAGGAAATCGGATGTTATTTTTTAAACAATACTTTTCTGCGTCAGTCAATGTCTGGGTAACAAAATTACAATAATGCAGTGATGAGTAAAATACATGTAATATGACATAAAACAAATATGTATGTATGTATATATTTTTTCTAACACACACTTACCTGAAATGGGTCACCTTCACTGAAATCAAAAGATAGAATGAGGTCCACCTTGCGTTCTGGCCTGAGAATTAATGGGTAGGCTGTATTTATCTCCAAGCCAGCATCAATAAGGTGAGTATACTGGCTTTTAAAAATGTCATCTAAAAAAATAAATAAAAATATTTGCATATGATGTGACTGTCAATCAATCAACGGTCAGTGGCTGAGCTGTGGGCCTAGATTTGGTAGGGAAGTCTTTTTCTGGAGTAAGGGGGTGTGGCTAAGAAGGAAAGCAGGAGGAGGAAGAATCATAAGCCTTTGTCTTTAGTCACACCCTCTCACTCCAGAAATCTAATTCCTTATCAAATCTAGTTACACAGCTCAGCAGCTGACAGTACCATATTAAAGAGGCCAAAATCTATCAAATGCAATACATTTGTTTTGGAGCCCACAGTCCACTCCAATTGCCAAATATTACCAAGGATCACACTTTCTATAAGAAAATGTATACGGTTTTTCTTATGTATATTTTAAAAACTAAGGTGAAATTAAATAAAACATTTAAATAGAGGGTAAATAGAAAGATGAAAAATTAATTTAAAACTAAAACCTGCAAATTGAGAGTGCCGCTGAAATATAAGATTGTTTCCATTAGTCTGGATATTTATAGGGAAACAAGGTCACCTTACTCATTGGTATGTTTTCCGTTACATGGAGTTCAAAAACTCACCTGACTTGCTGGGATCATAAAGGTAGTTATGAGTTGTTCCCCATTCCCATCGCCCGAGATATTTCAGAAAACGATTTATTACTTTCAATACATTGCAGGTATCTGCACCCAGGAAAAAGAAAAAATATAAACACAGTGTTGTATTGGTTATTATGGATGATATAGAATGCTTTTATGGACTATCACAATGGGTTTACTTTAGTAATCTGAATAAAAATAAAACCTTTTTTTCACCATGCAGGCTGTGTGAGTCACAGCCAGGGGAGTTGTGGCTTGATATGCTTAAACAGAAACAAAAGTGATTTAACCCCTAAGTGGAGGGGATTAGCCAGTGAGAACGCAGGGGCATGATCTATAAACCAAAACTTTATTAAGCTAAAGTTGTTTTGGGGACTATAATGTTCCTTTAAGATGATTTTGAAACATTGATATAGTATAGCAACACAAGACGAAAATATTATTTTACAAATCTTCACAAATAATGCACAAAAGCCATAGTTGCCAACTGTCCTGTTTTTGCCAGGAAACTTGCAGGGTCATGTGCTTTTATTTTCCTCGGACTGTAACAGCCTTTTACAGTCCGAGAGAATCCAGGAGAGGTGTGCTGGGAGCTGGAGCGGCAGGATTGAGGCTGCTGGGGCCGGAGGGAGCACTGAGAGTGTCACTTCGGAATTCCCAGCAGCTTCCCCGGCACACAGGGTCCCGCTCCGCCTCGCACATGCAGGCTCTGCCCCCACAATATAAGCTCCACCCACACCTGCAATCCCCACCTTCCACCACCCTCATTGTTAAAGGGACTCTCCAGTGCCAGGAAAACAAACAGTTTTCATGGCACTGCAGGTCCCCTCTCCCTCCCTCCTCCCATTTGCGGTTGCTGAGGGGGTTAAAACCCCCAGGCATCGCCAACTCTCCTCCCTCACCAATGTCAGCTGGCAGGGGATACCTAATGTGCATGTTCAGCAATGGCAGCGCGCACGCATTAAACCGCCCCATAGGAAAGCATTATTCAATGCTTTTCTATGGGGATTCCGGCAACGCTGGAGGTCCTCATGCATTGCGTGAGGACGTCCAGCATCTCTTAAAACACTAAAAGCTCTTGTCCAGTTACTGGGGGGAAATGGGTCTCTTTGCATTATAAGTGGTTGCTGACTGGCTGAAGGAAGGGGACTAGCGGAAGTAACCGGTCGGGTTGCCCGGAGTCCGCTACGGTCAGTGCTCCAGGTATATAACAGGCCTGTGTATGATATCCTGGGACCGTCAGTGCTCCCTGTATAATACCTACAGACTCCTGGAACTAGCAGAATCAGAAGCAGTGGAGTGGTGAATAAAGCCTCAATCTGAGACATTCAACATTAATTGGTGGCATGAAAAGGGGCTAATGGAATGTGTGCATAGGTTTTCCTTTTGCTCCTATTTCTCTAATTAATTCCATTCTGTAAATATTCCTTCTACATATCTTTTTTCCTATTTTCAGCTTTTTTTTTTTACACTATATTCACTCCAATATAATTATTTTTGTTAACTAATGTATGTTCTATGGTCTAGACACAACTCTCTAACTGAAGCACATCTGCACAAGGACGTTCTATATTTGTACTCGTACTAACAGTGTCACTACTGACACTCAACTCACCTAAAAGTGATTAAAATGCTCCTGCCTGATATACATGCTGTGCTGCAAGTGTAACAATCGCATATCAAGGATGCATGGTACTGTTGGTGGGAACCTGGTGTTATAAATGTCTACTCAATAAAGAGAATTGCAGGGAATTGAGAGAATTCAAAACTTTAGGCCAAAATAGAGCAGATGAATGGGAGAATTTTTCCAACTCTGCTACTTTGGCCTTAAATTTAAAATTAACATCTCAATTCCCTGTAATTATAGAGTTGATCCTGTAATCTGCATTATAAGTAGATTATGTGGGTTGGACATAGTGGGCAGAGCTTTGCGACAGTGGCAAATTTTCAAGGTAGTAATTGATAGCTGTGCTGCAAAGTGTCCCTTTTTTCAAATGTTGGCAACTAGGCTAGTACCTGTCATGGGTTGCAGTTGGAAGACCGGGATCCCTGATGATGGTAGGAGTCACAGTGTGGAAATGAACTATCAGGGTCTAGTGCAGGGTAACCACACGCCCCCTAGTGTTTAGCACCAGTGTTTGTGCGGCCACATACCAGGGCCCTGATGCAGCTTCTGCTGATTTTAGGAGCTAGATATATTGCAGATATGTATCCAGTACTAGAAACAAGGCAAGACTAGAACAGGCACCAAACAAGATAAGACAAGACTAGAAGAACCCAGAACTGGAGTAGGACAGAAAGCAGATTTATGAGGGAAACAAGAACAGGACAGGACTGTACATGAACTGGAAATACAAGACAAATTAAAACAAGACAAGATATACAAGGCAAAACAAGTGGAGAAAAAACCCAAATACTATATATGTAATAAACATTGGAGATTTAGACATACATAAATGGCCAAGATGTATGCAGCCCACCACTGCGCCAAAGCACTCAAATTACAGTGGGTCCTAACTGCCTATATATGCATGACTAAAAGTACAATAATAAAACACACAGTACTTACCTGCAAGGAAACGAGCAGAGGAATGAGACCACTGCTAGCAGGGAACACTGAAACAAAAAGGATAAATGGCAAAGGAACGGGTGTGACAACAAAAAAAACAAAGGAATCCAGGAGACTGGGCATTCCAGGAACGGAATAAAGGAATGAACCCAGAAAACCAGACATAGAATAGAAAACCAGAAAAACTAAACAAGAATTGTAAAAATAGTACTGATATCAGAAGTCCATAAACCCCCCCATTCCTCCCCCTTAAATCTTTCCTCTTCCTTTCACTTTCGCTTAAGGTAATGGATTGGAGGAATGAGGACCAGCCATCATATTAACTTTAATTCTCTCTCGCCTCATACCAGTACCTGGGTAGAGCGGATGGTGGTGACTTTTGTTGAAATAAGGGTGGTACTCCCTCTGGGGTGTCCAGGCCCATTGTCTGGAAGAATCTACATGTGTCCCCCGTTGGTAGTAAAGCTCTGTTTTGGTCATTTATGAAACGCGAGTAATTTAAAGGGATGATCCCAGGCAAAAGAAATGTGGTTAAGTCGCAAATGTTCTATAATTGGCTTCCATTGCAGTCGCTTTAAGAGAGTGGTTTGGGATAGATATTGAAATATCTGGAGCACCTTCTTTCTGTAGGTGACCTCCATCCCTCTGCATTTACGCACAGTAGCGTCCTTAGTACTATGATAGTGAAATCTCACTATTATATCTCTAGGACGTTCATCATTCCTGCGTGGAGCACCTGCTGAGCTATGCACCCTATCGATTTCCCACCTGGGTTCAGGAATGTCTCGTAATAAAGGTCTGAAAATCTCTAAAACCATATTCTGCACAGGTCCCTCATCCCTTGTTTCGGGTATCCCTCTGATTTTAATGTTATTGTTTTGAGACTGGTTAATAAGGCCCTCAAACGCCACTTCCAGGGCATCTAGCCTTGTGCCCCATTTGGAGCTCTGTAGTAAAAGAGCATTAGGTGCTTTAGCCACTGCTTCTGCCTCACCTCTAGAGTTGCAGTCCGATTTCCAATTGCCTGAATCTCCATCCTTATCTCCCTGGAATTTCTCTCTATTTTCTGAGCGAGGAACATTCTATCCTCCTTCATTTGTGCTAAAATACATTATATATTCCATCGACCCCTGGTGCCTCAGTTATGGATGTAACAGCTAAAGGGCTTTTACTTGAGCCACCTTCTTCCAGGTCTATGCGGTTATCACAGCTGTCCCGGCTTTCTGGTGCCTCCATACCGCTGTTAGTGGCATTTGCGACCGCTCACTTTGTGGCATTTGCGGCATCTTCGTTTAAGTCCACAGATCTCACCGCTAGCTGGAACATGGTGTTGAGTGTGCTGCCCCTAGGCTTCAGCTTGGATCCCTTCCGGGAAGATTTCATCAGTGGTCAGTTAATGTGTTGGGTTAATGCTCAGGGAGATGCTGTTGACTAGGTGGCTGTGAACAGTAATAAGGAGGAAAAGCAGGGTAGAGGCTGGCTATATGGCTATTTGGTTATAACCCCCCCTCCCCCAAAAAAAAATAAAAAAATTAGTATAAGATGAAAATATAGAGGAGGACGGCTTCTCAGGCATAGATTTAGGTGAGAAGTATAATTATATATTTTCTTTCTCAGTACCGGTTTGATGCTTTGGAGACATCATTGTATGAGGTCATGGTATGTACCATTCTTTTAGGTCTGTTAGATATATGCACTTATTGTGCAAAAACCTTAGCTTTGATACTGGATGAATTATTATGGTCGATAAGATAGTTGAATGTAAAAGGCCTCAACTCACCCGCAAAAAGAAAGCTGTTTAAAGAATTAAAAAGAATGCAGGCTGATATAGCGTTTTTACAGGAAAATCACATTAATAGATAACATGTATTATCTCTGACAGATAAAATGTATGATAGAGCTTACAGCTCGAATGCTATTTGTAAACATAATGGAGTGGCTATCTTGTTCCATAAACTATGCCAGTTTAAAGTATTAAGCTCATTTCAGGATAAAGAAGGCAGATATATCTTAGTATCTGGAATGATATATGCCCCAGATGATAGATTTTGGGACACTATAAGCCAAATCATAAATCAGACTGTCTTTTGATGCTTTATATTTCGTTGAAAATAAATTAATCTGTTTAAAATAAAACGGTCAGCCAACTGAGGAAGCCCGTTTGGAAGAGCGAAACACGTTTTGGGACATTAACGCCATCCAGAGATACTGTATCTGGTATTTATGTTTGTTTTTACTATTTTATCTGGTTTATTTTAAACAGAATATCAATAAAGCACCTTCTTTGGGAAGTTACCTCTGGTATCCTGTGTATATCCCGTGTATATACCTCTGGCACTCTGGATATTGGGGAATACTCACCACCCTGAGGAATAAGCAGTTAAAGCTCCAGGGAAGAGAACCAGGAAAAGGAATTGGACATCCTAAAAGTGTCCACATGTGTTTACCATTTGAGCCATATGAGATTTATGGCTCTTGACCTGTGAGTGATACTCTATATGTTCACATAATAGATTCCATTTGTTACAACAATATTGCACTATTGTCTTCCATTTTTATGATTCCAGATATATACTGGATATCTATTCAAGAAGCTCCGCCTTATGTATGTATGTATGTCCTTTACTGTGTTAACCTCTACCACTTCAGCTGGAAGGCTATTCCATGCATCCACTACCCTCTCAGTAAAGTAATACGTCCGGATAATATTTTTAATCCTTTGCCCCTCTAATTTAAGACTATGTCCTCTTGTTGTGGTAGTTTTTCTTCTTTTAAATATGGTCTCCTCCTTTACTGTGTTGATTCCCTTTATATATTTAAATGTTTCTATCATATCCCCCATGTCTCGTCTTTCCTCCAAGCTATACATGTTAAGATCCTTTAACGATTCCTTGTAAGTTATCCTGCAATTCATGATCCAGTTTAGTAGCCCTTCTCTGAACCCTCTCTAAGGTATCAATATCCTTCTGAAGATACGGTCTCCAGTACTGCGTACAATACTCCAAGTGAGGTCTCACCAGTGTTCGGTACAATGGCATGGGCACTTCCCTCTTTCTACTCTCCCTGTACAACCATGCATTCTGTAGCATTTCCTGCTGTTCTATTACATTGTCTGCCTACCTTTAAACTATACAGCTTGTCCATTTACATTTTTACACATTGAAATTTGACAAAGTGATTTTCAAATGTAAGCATGCCAAGGTTAGGGGAATCCAGAAGTCAAAATAGCCGGTAAAACAAGATAATAGATCAGTACAGGCAGCTAACAAAGCATAGTGAAGACCAGCAGAATTCAGAAATCCAGGAAAAGCTAGCAAACAGACTGACAAAGACCCATACAGAGTGATTTAATTGAAATTTAAGAGGGCAGGTATGGCATTAATAAACTGGAGTCCTTTCAGACTCCTTTCTTATAGCAAACATGGCAATTTCTTTGGGGAGGGGGAGTGAGTGAGTGAGTGTTTTTTTTTTTTTTCAGGAAGGGAAGTGGTTGCGATAAAGTCTTTGGAGAATCCCTAATACCTAAATGGGATTGGGGGGCTGGGTAAATAACATATGGGATAAAAGATTTATCAAACTCAATGAAAGGGTAGGGCTTAACTATGGCTTTTTCGGTCCTACTTTTTCGGGGTCTACAACCCCCCTCCCCACCCCCCCACCCTCAGGGCATCCTGGTGGATCAAGATTGCTATCCTCTTGACAAAAGCTAACTGTCCGTGTTTAACTAGAACTGGATATGCATAATTTATAAAAATAAAAAATGACACCATATTGGGACCTATTAGATGGTATAAATGGTTTGAAAAGCAGTCTACCTTTGAATTTCATTATGGACTTGTCAATTGAAGTGTTTTGATCAGGGACATAAATTTCAAATAATT
>OW240916.1:173818886-173835525 GCA_933207985.1 Pelobates cultripes | reverse complement strand
GCCTCAACTCTCATCCTCGGGCCCAGTACAGGAGCTGCAGCCCGGGCCGGAGGCTTCAACTGTGTCGCACGCCCGGTCCTTCCGCCGCCCCTGGTGTCCGGGCGGCGGCGGCATCTCCTGTGGACCGTGCCCCCCCTGGAGGTAGTGGGGGGGGGCGGAAGCTCTGCAATTGACCCGGGCGGCGTGTGGGATGCCGCCCAGGGTCCTCCCCTCTCGGCCGGCAGTGGTAAGTGGGCCCCCTGCGGGTCACGCGGGGTGGCTCTTGGCTGCTGCCGCCGGGTGGGGAGGGGTTCTGTATCCCCCTCATGGGCTCCCCGCCCCCCTCCAATGTTTCTCCCAATCTATTGTGTCCCCCCTTTCTGTGTGGTGTCTCCCTCTGCAATTGTGTTCCTCCTTTCTTTTTTATTGTCCTCCCCCTCTTTCTTTATTGTCCTCCCCCTCTTTCTTTATTGTCCCCCCTCCTCCTTGCAGCTTTTCTTTGCCCCCGCTCTCCCCTCCTCCCCTCCACCCCTCCACTCCTCCACCTCTCCTTACCTGTCTCAGCAGCCTTCTGTCCTGGAGCGTTGGCTCTTCCTCTCTCTACTGCTGCTTCAGGCTTTGGGTGCAGTTGCCGGATCCGTCCAGCAGGTGGCGTCTGAAGCTCCAGTTGCCATGGGAACTGCACTGCAGGTGATGGACTGTGCCCCCCTCTCCCCTGCGCAGTCGTGTAAGATATTCCCTTTTGACCCTTGGGGGGGATGCTCTTCCCTTGGGGCACAAAGGGGGGTAGGACTCGGGCGGTGATGATGTAAAGTTAGGTTATAGGAAATTCCTAAGAAGTTGGCGATTTGAGATTGGGGTTCACTATTTTGGAGAGCGTGGTTGGGGAGAGGGCTGCGCAGCGTGGCGCTGTTTTGTTACCAGGACACCACTTGGAATGCATGTCATACTTATGGTGGCCTGGGTTGGTGGCGCTATGAAAAACATTTCATCAGCGCCTTGCGGTTTTGCCCTCTGTAGCCTGGGATCAGATGGACTTCGGCCCCTGGCTCTCCATCGTAATCCACAAGGCGGCGCATAAAGGGGGTTTGTCCTCCTTTCCTGGGGGGGTGGCTCCGCCCCAGCAGCCTCACAGCAAAGGCCAGGTTGTTGCGGGGAGTTGAACGTCAGCCGATGTAAGTGGGGTGGGTCATGCTGTTTTAAGCTCAAATGCTCCCATCGTGGTGGGGGCTCACTCTGCATCCGGCTGTTTCAAGAGGGGTAAGTACCGGAAAAAAGGGGACGTGGGGGTTCAGGGCGGCAACGCCAGTGCTCGTAAGCGCGATGGACCCATGGCTCGAACGCTACTGGAATTGGCAGACCATTGGGCTCCTGCTGGAGGGGGTCACCCGAGACTTCGGGATCCCCTTCTCAGAGTGACCGACGTGAAAGTCGCTATATGATACAGTTTACATACTTAAAGGGAATCACTGCAGTAGGGAGGAGACTATGTTTTAAAGAAGTAAAACTTCCGCAATAAGAATACATAGTCTTTAATTGGAGGGGCGAAGGTTTCACAATTGTACCCAGATGTATTGTGTTAACAGAAGGGTAGCGAATGCATGGACTAGCTTTCCAGCTGAAGTGGTAGAGGTTAACACAGTAGAGGAGTCTAAGTGGGTGTGGGATATGCGTAAGGCTGTCCTACCTATAAGATAAGGCCAGGGACTAATGTCAGTGGTTAGAAATTTGGGCAGACTGGATGGGCCGAATGGTCCTTATCTGCCGTCACATTCTATGTTTATGTTTCTAAGTCTGTGCTCGACTTCCTGCAGATGGTGCTGGATGAGCTCCTGTGGGAGGTAGCTTTGGGGTGGTTCACGGGGTCAGTTGAGGCCCCGTCACTCCCCAAGTTGCAGGTCCCCCTTGGGCCTGGTGCCCAAGTAGGAGGCAGGGGATTTTCGTCTGATTCAACGTTTGCCCTGCCCTCAAGAGGTTTCGGTGAAAGATGTTGGGCGTCCTAGGCATCCTTCGATGCTGCGGTACACATGGTCGGGGCAGTGGGCTTTGCTAACGAAGGCCGACGTCGGAACCGCGTTTCGCTTGTTGCCAGTTCATATGGATTGTCATCCTCCTGCATGGTTGGTTTGTGGTTGGTATTATGTGGATATGTGCTTCCCGATGTGTTGTTCATGTCCTGCTTTTACGTTGAGTGTGTCAGCAGTTTCCTGGAGTGGATGGTGCAGCGGGAGGCAAGGATTGGCTCGTTGCTGCATTACCTTGATGGCTTTTGTGTATGGGCCTTCGCTGATTTGTTGACTCTTGCTCGACTCGGCGGAACTTTAGGGTCCTCTTAGAGCACGATAAGACAGTGCGGCCCAGTGACGTGCCTTAGCTCCTTGGGTATCAAAATTGACTCTCTGACCATGGAGTGCTGGCTGCCACGGGATAAGGTTGAGAGGGTGTGGCGATGGCCAGGGGTCTGAGGAGGATGCAGCTGTGCAAGTTGCAGTCCCTGTTAGGGAGGTTGACCTTCCATTGCCGGATCAGGCCCATGGGGCAATTGTCCCGCAGGCGCCTGGTGGTCGCTACTACCGGGACTGCGGCATTTTATCCGGCTCTGGCGGTCTGGGTTTCCTTCCTGACAGAGTATATTGGAAGGTCATCTTGGCAGGTGCAGGAGGTGTCCAGTTCGGACTTGCCCCTCTATATGGACGCGGCTGGCTCTGTCTGGTTGGGGCGATTCTGGGATCGCGCTAGTGTGCTGACATGGTCGGCGGCTTGACCAGGAATCTTGCCTTCCTGGAGCTTTCCCGTTGTGGTGGCATTGGATTTATGGGGTCGGGAACTACAGGACAGTCGGTTGTTATTCACCGTGCCAACCTCTGGGTTGTCCAGGCGATTAGCCAGCTCTCTGTCCCCCTTTTTCTCCTTCTCACGTTACCGCCCTCCTCCTTCTCACGTTACCGCCCTCCTCCTTCTCACGTTACCCCCCTGCTCCTTCTCACGTTACCCCCCTCCTCCTTCTAACCATCACCTCCCTGTCACCATCACCTCCCTGTCACCATCACCTCCCTGTCACCATCACCTCCCTGTCACCATCACCCGCCTCTCCTTCTCACCATCACCCCCCCCATACACACAACACCCTTCAAGCAGCTACCCCATACACATAGGGTCTCAGACAAAAACGCAAACATGCTCACAGAGACATACATTCAAACACAGGAATACTCTCTGTCAGACACACTCTCAGGCACATACACAGGTAAACTGTGCATTAATGTGTAGATGTGACACTTTTTTGTTAGTTGGGCCTCATGTTTGAGTTTCGCCTAAGGCCTCATAAAGTCTAGAGCCGCCTCTGGGTGACACAATAGCTTGCATTTAAAAAAAAAAAAAAAACTTTTTGGACTGTAATATAATAGCAGTCAGTTTCCTTCACGCGTGTGCGTTTCAGGGCCTGCCAGGGCACAGTGTCACACCAGTGCAACTCATATCTGGTGTAACAGTAGTGTAAAAAAAATGACAGGCAGGGGCAGGCCACCCAGCAGGGGCCGTCGTGGTGCTGTGATTCCCTTAGGCCCTAGAATAATGCCCAGTGTTCAGAGGCCACGTACCCTGAACTCGAAAAGTTCTGAGGACATAGTTGACTGGCTAACACAGGACACCCAATCTTCTACAGCTTCCGCTCGGAACCTTGACGCACCATCCTCCTCCAGCTTCACTTGGTATGTCAGAGGAGTTATTTACACACCAGTTGGAAGAAATGAGTGATGCGCAACCATTATTGCCAGAGGATGTAGATAACAGGGATATGTCTCAGTCAGGCAGCATTACACACATGGACGTACGGTGTGATGATGATGATGTTGTACCCGCTGCTGCTTCCTTTGCTGAGTTGTCAGATACAAGTGAAGCGGTTGATGATGACGATGCATCCGTGGATGTCACGTGGGTGCCCGCTAGAAAAGTAGAAGAACCGGGGGAAAGTTCAGATGGGGAGACAGAGAGGAGGAGGAGGAGACGAGTTGGAAGCAGGGGGAGGTCGTCGCAAGGAGCTAGTGGCACAGTCAGACAGCATGCATCGACACCCGGGGTCAGCCCGACAGCACGCCAATCAACGCATGCTGTGTCCACCACCAGAATGCCGTCATTGCAGAGCTCAGCAGTGTGGAATTTTTTTTGTGTGTCTGCCTCTGACAACAGCGATGCCATTTGCAACCTGTGCCAAAAGAAACTGAGTCGTGGGAAGTCCAACACCCACCTAGGTACAACTGCTTTGCGTAGGCACATGATCGCACATCACAAACGCCTATGGGATCAACAAGCAGCACACAAAGCCGCCATCCTCCTCCTGGTCCAGCATCTTCAGCCACGTTAACCACTGCTGTCCTCCTTGCCCCCTCTCAACCATCCGCCCCTCCGTCTCTCGCCTTGAGCAGTTCCTGCTCATCTGCCCACAGTCAGGTGTCTGTCAAGGACATGTTTGAGCGTAAGAAGCCAATGTCACAAAGTCACCCCCTTGCCTGGCGTCTGACAGCTGGCTTGACTGAACTCTTAGCCCACCAGCTTTTACCATACAAGCTGGTGGAGCCTGAGGTGTTCAAAAAAATTGTAGCTATTGGGACACCGCAGTGGAAGGTACCCGGCCGAAATTTCTTTGCACAAAAGGCAATCCCCAACCTGTAATCGATTGTGCAAAAGGAAGTAATGGCATGTCTGGCACACAGTGTTGGGGCAAGGGTCCATCTGACCACTGATGCATGGTCAGGGCAGGTATATCACCTACACTGCGCATTGGGGAAACCTGCTGACGGCTGCCAGAATGGCTCTGCAGAGGAGTTGGTGACACCGCCACGACTTGCTAGCAGGCCTGCTGCCACCTCCTCTACTCCTCCTACTCCATCCTCTTCCATAACCTCCTTGGCTGAGTCCTCTTCTGCTGCTGCGTCTTGCTCCACATCAACGGCACCCCCCCAGCTCCGCAGGTACTATTCCACATCCCGACTGGAGATCGGCAAAGTGGTTTGTGACAACGGAAGAAATTTGTTGGCTGCATTGCATTTGGGCAAATTGACACATGTGCCGTGCATGGCACATGTGTGTAATCTGATCGTACAACACTTGGTGCATAAGTACCCAGGCTTACAGGATGTCCTTAAGCAGGCCAGGAAGGTGTGTGGCCATTTCAGGCCTTCCTATATGGCCATGGCGCACTTTTTAGATATCCAGTGGCTAAAAAACATGCCAGTGAGGCGCTTGATTTGCGACAGCCCGACACGTTGGAATTCAACACTCCTAATGTTCGACCGCCTGCTCCAACAATAAAAAGCCGTTAATGAATATTTGTATGACCGGGGTGCTAGGACAGCCTCTGCGGAGCTGGGAATTTTTTTGCCACGTTAGTGGACGCTCATGTGCAATGCATGTAGGCTCATGCGTCCTTTTGAGGAGGTGACAAACCTAGTCAGTCGCACCGAAGACACCATCAGCGACATCATACAATTTGTTTTCTTCCTGGAGCGTGCCCTGCGAAGAGTGCTGGATCAGGCCGTAGATGAGCGTGAAGAGGAAGAGGAAGAGTTGTGGTCACCATCCCCACCAGAAACAGTCTTATCAGCATCGCTTGCTGGACCTGCGGCAACGCTGGAAGAGGAGTCAGAGGAGGAATGTGGTTTTGAGGAGGAGGAGGAAGACCAACCACAACAGGCATCCCAGGGTGCTCATTGTCACCTATCTGGAACCCGTTGTGTTGTACGTAGCTGGGGGAAGAACATACCTTCAGTGAGATCACGGAGGACGAGGAACAGGACATGAGTAGCTTGGCATCCAATCTTGTGCAAATGGGGTCTTTCATGCTGTCGTGCCTGTTGAGGGGCCATTGTATAAAAAGGCTGAAGGAGAACAAACTGTACTGGGTGTCCACGCTAGTAGATCCCCGGTATAAGCAGAAAGTGCCTGAAATGTTACCGAATTATGGCAAGTCTGAAAGTATGCAGCAGTTCCAAAATCAATTATATAAGGGTGATGTCACAGCACAACGGGAATCTAACAGGGGAAGAGGTGAAAGTTATCCTCCCACGACCACGCCGGCAAGGACAGGACGCTTTACAGATGTGTTGTTGATGGAGGACATGCAGAGCTTTTTAAGTCCTATGCATCGCCACAGCCCTTCGGGGTCCACCCTCAGAGAACGACTCGACCGACAGGTAGCAGACTACCTCGCCTTAACTGCAGATATCGACACTCTGAGGAGCGATGAACCCCTTGACTACTGGGTGTGCAGGCTTGACCTGTGGCCTGAGCTATCCCAATTTGCGATAGAACTTCTGGCCTGCCCCGCTTCAAGTGTCCTGTTAGAAAGGACCTTCAGTGCAGCAGGAGGTATTGTCACTGAGAAGAGAAGTTGCCTAGGTCAAAAAAGTCTAGATTACCTCACCTTTATTAAGATGAATGAGGGATGGATCCCGAAGGGACTGACAGTGGGTGATACATTCGACTAAAAAAGGCCTGATGAGGGGGACGTAACAGGGTGTCCGGCTGCCGGCCCGCCGCGTGATATTTAAATCCCTTGCTCACCCCAGTACCTTTCCCTGTCGTGGTTTCCTGTTCCTGGTTTCCTGAGAGTGCTTTAGCATTGTGAATCTGGTATCCTGATCTTGGCTTTTCCCTGGTTATTCTGAATTCTGGTTTCCCTGACTTTGCTTGTGTAAACGTTATTTTGTATTTTCTGGCTTCCTTGACCTCTGCTTTCCCTTTGACCATTCTCTGTCTCTAGCGTATTAGTCCGGCCATTCTAAGGTCCGGTTTACGCTCTGTACTTTTATTTTCCTTTTCTTGCCTATGTATATGTTTACATAGTTTCTGCGTGCTGGACCACACTAGTAGTCGTGACATTGGGATTAAACTGATTAGAATAGTACTACTTAACACACCACTCCTATCTGGTGGCACATTAGATTGCACGCGCAGTGCCCCAAATTTGAAGGAGGAGGACCGACCAAGCATCTTTTTCCATCTCCCGGTTCCTAAAATCGATGCCATATACACGTCCCCTGATAGGGGATGTAGCAGGGATTAAACTGATAGGAATAGTACTACTTAACACACCTTATAACGCAGAGAGAGGAGTCTGAAGAAGAGGAGTCAGAGGAGGAAGGTGGCTTTGAGAAGGTGGAAGACCAAACACAGCAGGCGTCCCAGGGGGCTTGTTGTCACCTTTCGGGGACCCTTGGTGTTATACGTGGCTGGGTGGAGGAAGAGACCTTCAATGACATCAGTGAGGACAAGGAACGGGACATGGCTAGCTTGGTATCCAACCTTGTGCAAATGGGGAGTTTGCGATTGTGCAAATGGACTGTTTGCGGTGCGTTAAACGGGGAGTTTGGTCTGTCACTGTGAAGCGGGTGTAACCCTTACACTACCTGATCGATACAACATCATACCTGATGTTTTAAAACACGTTATTCTAAACAATTTAGGAATGTTAGGTGATTTATGCCCTTTATGGATTAAAACCAGACTCATCAACTATGTAATTTTCCATGGGAGTTTTGCCATGGATCCCCCTCCGGCATGCCACAGTCCAGGTGTTAGTCCCCTTGAAACAACTTTTCCATCATTATTGTGACCAGAAAGAGTCCCTGTGGGTTTTAAAATTCGCCTGCCTATTGAAGTCTATGGCGGTTCGCCCGGTTCATGAACATTTGCGGAAGTTCGAGTTCGCCGTTCGCGAACCGAAAATTTTATCTTCGCGACATCACTATTCTTGTGTTACATAAATGTCCTATAATATTAGCTTGATAATAATCTTTAACCATGGGAAAACCAAGGCCGCTTTTTTTAATTGATATTTAATTGTTTAGCCTCAATTCGTGTTTTTTAGTTCCCCCAAACAAACTTTAAAAAACTAGTATTAAAAACATGTCTAACCAGCTGGCTGGTAATAAAAATAGTTTGTTTCAGCATATCCAGAAAATTATTTTTCATTATATCTTTAATATTAGGGGTAATCATTACCCCCAAACAAGTATTTGCTTTTTATAATTTTCTTTTTAGGATGTTTTCTGTTTCCAAGTTCATTTTATTGGCATTATTGTTGATTTTATTAATGTTTATTTTATAGTTAGACATTTTAGAATATAATTTCACCTAATTTAATAAAGCTGGTACTGATATTAATGGGTTATCTAGTGTCAACATGACATCATCCACATACATGCAGATCTTATGTTCCTCGTAAGCATCAGGAAAACCTCTTATTTCCTTATTGATTCTAATATGTTGTGCTAGAATTTTAGTTAAAATATAGATTAGTGGTGATAGAGGGCAGCCTTGTCATGTCCCATTGCTTAATCGGAACCAGTCTGCACGTATATTTTGTCCCACAGTCCTAGCAGTACTACTTCTTTAGTGCAGTTATTCGCTTTATTCTAGCACTATTTTTTTCTGTGACTAAATCATATTTAATACGTTGTGGACGTGCTTTTATATTACAATGATTTGCGTTTCTGCCAGTCTGAATATAGACGTGCAAGCACAAGCAATAAACATGTTGTATACCTTTCCCTGTAATTCATTCTTACATTTTTCGTGTTAAGAAATAAATTACTTATTTGCATTATATATGTTCTATCCTCCATTGTTATCCAATTTCTATAAATACCTCACATCAATTAAAATGTGTTCTTCTCAAATGTTATATTATCTTTTATTTTTATATGTATTGTACTAGGTGATACTTATATTGACTCTTCGATCCATTAACTCCATTTATAGTTAAAAATAGATGTTCAAACACATTTATATCAGTGATCTAGTTTTAAAGGGATTCTCCAGTGCCAGGAAAACATTTGTTAATACTCCGCTTAAAACTTGTTTGTCAGTTTCTCCCGCTACATTAATCACTCTATTGCCTGCTTTTGTACAATACGCTTTCCCTTCTTTTTCCTTAACTTTTTCTCACATTTAGCATCCCTCCTCTGCCTCCTCTATCACTCTGTCAGATTCCACGATCTCTGTCTTTCCTTAAATTTAATTGTGCTCCACTGAGGCTACTCCACCATATCCCTCCTCGTTTGACGTAACTGCCGCAACCAACTCTTTGCCCACACTCAGGTTGTCAGACTCTTGCCATGCCACGTGATGTGCGCACAAACATGTCACGTCATCACGCAATCAGTTTTTACAACCGATAGTGAGTCAACTGAGATCTTATCTCAGGGATACCATCCATATCATTACAACTTTATCTGACATTCAATGGAAAAAAGAATACATTCTTGAGACAGCAGATGTCACATCTCTATATACAGTGACTCCATACTAATTCTTCTTGACCTCACTGCTGTCTTTGACACCATTGATCTTGCTCTCCTTCAAACTCTTCAATCACTTGGTCTCTGTGACTCTGTCCTCTCGTGGTTTTCCTCTTCTCTCCCAACGCTCATTCAGTGTCTCCTTTTATAATGACACCTCCTCCCCTCGTCCTGTCTCGGTTGGAGTCCCCCAAGGCTTTGTCCTTGGTCCCCTTCTGTTTTCTCTTTATACTGCCACTCTTGGCAAACGTATTGCCTCTTTTGGATTCCACTACCACGTGTATGCTGATGACACCCAGATATATCTCTCCTGCCGTTCTGCAACGTGTCACTGATTGCCTTACTTCCATCTCTGACTGGATGTGCTCCCACTTTTTTAAACTCCCTCTCTCTAAAACTGAGCTCCTTGTCTTTCCTCCTCCTAATACTGATCCTCCTCTTTCGCTCTTCCTTCAAGTTAGTGATATCCACATAAGCCTTGGCGTCATACTTTTTTCTTGCCTCACATCTAGTATGTTGCCAAATCCTGTAGATTCCATCTCAAAACATAGCCCGCATCCGCTCCTTTTTTACGCAAGATGCTACCAAGGAGCTTGTCAAAGCTAATCTGCATGGATTATTGTAACACTCTTCTTATTGGTCTTCCCAAAAGCCATATTGCACCGCTACAGTATGTAATGAATGCCGCCGCCAGACTGATTTTCCTCTCTAGTCAGTTCTCACACCTCACCCCTCTGTCAGTCCTTACATTGGCTTCCTGTATCCTATAGGAGTCAATTCAAGGTACTAATTCACACCTATAAAGCACTGAACAATTCTAGCCCCTCTTATATCTCCTCACAAATCCATAGGTATGTCACTTTCTCTGTCTCTCCGCTCTCCCCATGACCTTATCCTGTCCATTCGCACCAGTATGGCCAACTCACGCTTGCAGGACTTCTCGTGGGCGGCTCCCTTCCTGTGGAGAACAGCCTGCCTACCGCTATCAGACTCTCCCCTAGTCTTCAATCATTTAAAAAGTGCCTTAAAACCCATCTCTTTAGGAATGGCACTACGAAGCCTCCCAAAGTAACCTCTACCTTACATAGCGGTCTCTTGCACTATCCTAAAGGGCAGCACTCTACTCTCTCCTCCAGCTCTGCTTCACTCCCACCTTATTTGATTATTTCCTGGCCTAATGTGTTTTATACCCCACCTCCTATAGAATGTAAGTTCGTTTGAGCAGGCTCCTCTTCAACCTATCATTTTCTTGTAATTGTCCTGTTTATAGTAAATCGCCCATCTTATAATATGCTCTACGGAATCTGTTGGCGCTATATGAATGGCAATAATAATAATAATAATAATAATAAAAGGAGAGGAAGGTATGCTGGCCACTAAAACACCTAATCTAGGACTCTGGAACCGTACAGTCATGGGACTACATTCTGCCTGAAAGTGAATAATGAGGGAAGTACATATTGGGAAGAGTGTTTTATCTGCTTAAAGTGGTCCCCTTTTGTCATGGAAAAGGGATCTCCGTTTACAGCATTCAGGCAGGTGATTTTGTTAGACTGCTGTTTTGACATCCCACTGATATTATACTCAACAAAATGTTCATGAGTGAGTTGGCAAACACATTCCTTGGATCAGGTGGACTGTGAGTCAGTCTGTCTCTCTTTTACTTAAAGGGACACTGTAGGCACCCAGACCACATCAGCTCACTGAAGTAGTCTGTGTGCTGTGACCCTTTTGGACTTAGTGCTGCAATGTTAAACACTACAGTTCTAGAAAACTTCAATGTTTACATGGAACACAGTTAAACTGTTCTCAGAGACTTACGTTTCAGAGGCACCACCCATAAGCCGATGGCACTGATGGTGTTCAATGAGGTAATGGGCTCCCTAATTGGGAGGAGCCAGGGAGTATCTACGTGCGTTACTGAATTAATTGGTAATTATGCATGATTAATTGATAAAGTTGTGAATTGTTTAATGATATGGGATATATTTGTTCTTTTATTGAGTGTATCAGACTTGACAAACGCTCGGGGGCGTCAAAACGTTGTCTACAATTTTGTACTCCACAATAAAGTGAATTACCTGCTGAAGAAACTACTGGGTAGGCCCAAACCTACTTTTTTGGTTCACAAAATTGGGCAGGCCTCTTGTAAATCATTGCAAACAAAGCAGCCTATTTGACAAACAGAAAAACAGACTTCATCCCATATTCCTTATTTTCTGGTATCATGGAATGGCACTACGAAGCAAGATTAGAAGTAACTATGGAAACCCGATTAGCCCCAGTTCAGCTGAGTTGGGACAATTCTAATCTGAAATCTAGTATATACTGTATAAAATCTATATATACATTTTCTTTTTATCTAATATAAATATGCTGCATTTTATATATGTATTAATAGTTGTAAAGTTCAATGGAACATGTCTGAAAACAATAGGTTCCTCAATAAAATCATTGAGGTGACTTCTTTGTCAGAGGCTTAGAACCCTGTGAGACATTACCTGATTGATATTTATGATATTTACACCAACAAACACATGGCCTCTCTGATTATTTTAGCCCCACGTCACCAGTAAGTATACGATCTGCTTTGATATTGTGTGTGTGTGTGTGTGTCTGTGTGTGTGTGTGTGTATGTATGTATGAATATGTGTTGAGGCCGTTTGGCCTGTATTTGTGGGAGGGGCTTAAATTAATTCACTCCCCTACATAAAGTACAACCCTTACCTGACTCCACACCGTTCAAGGTCAGCGTCTGAATGCATTCCGGTTCATCCAGTCGCCATTTTGGAGTACTTCTGTGTCCCACAAGGTTTTCCATCGCTGAGCTGTGTCCAGGAATCCTTCTGCAGATTTCTTTTGGATCAGCTGCTTGCCTACTATCGTCGCGGATCGCGTCCTAGTGACAAACAGTAAGTAGACCTAACCATTATGCCAGGCAACAAGGCCCACGGCATTAAAGGTCCTCACTTTACTGTCCGCTTTAGGCTATTTCTGCTCTTCAAATCTGTATACTGTATCCATCCAGTTTCAGCTGTTCGCTTACACGGCATTTTTGTTAGACGTTCGGTACTTTATATGATGTGCTGCATATTTCTCCCATTCATTTTACTCGCTTAAGCATTTTCGCATACATGTCTACGTTCGTGCGGTCAAACGCACGAACACGCTATACACTTAATGCTACTGATTCTCCTGTCACTTCCTGTTCGGGCATTTCACATTGCACGAACAATATATAACTAGCACTGCCGACCGGGCAGCCGTGCGGCCATAGCATGACAAACCCTGCTAGACTTATATTGTCCAGTTCATGCGGTTTAATGCACGAACGGACAGGTTTTGGGAATAAAGATTTCATGTATGTGTACAATACTTGCAGGGCTTAAAGGGGGGTTATTGCTTATTGTTACATTTTGGAACTACACACACGAATGGGTTAACAAATAGGTCCCAGTTACACATATGGGTATTCACATGGTTAAAGATGCCACACTGCCATCTTCAGTTCAGCAAGCATATTGCCATTATAGTAATATCACACTACTTTCCTGAACACCATACATAATCTCACAGATATATCATATTTTCTCAAAGGGTTTTATATAAATTTTACTACATTTGCCTTTACTACTACATTTGCCTACCAACTACAAGGCGACATACAGAATTAAGGAGATCTTACAAACACCATCTCCTGACCTATACAGGTCAATACGAACATAATTAAAGATACTATAATTATGACACTTGTATATATTTTTCATACGGTTCATCTATTTAGTTACAGGTACTACTATTACCTATACGGGTTACCAGGTTTCAATAACCTATACTACCAGGTACGTACACCTGCTTACAGTAGACCCATTAAAAATCCCCCACAGAACAGACAAGTACTGGAAATTAGGGTCATAGGGGCCAATAGTTAATTCCTCTTTTCTCTGCATTTATGCTTAGGATTAGTGGTCCCGCGAGGCCAACATCCCGCTTCAAACTCGGAAGCAAACACCCCTCTGGCCACACGTGAGCTAGCCACCTCACACGTATCATAGAGAGGGCCTCACCTGTCACTCCCTTTCCTGTTTTTCTGGTTAGTCACCGAGAGGCCGACATCCTGCCACAACGTTCGGTGGCCACAAAAATTCCCTCGCACCAACCATAGATAGAGCCTCTCAAGCCGCTTGGCAACTAGCAGGGCCTCACCTGTCACCAAAAAACAATAAGCATAATGGTTTCGCCTCACTGCATAGCTAGTAGCCAGTACTAAACTACTAAGTTCAAATAATTTATCTTTCATTTTATTTAAGTATGTCTCTTGAACGTGATGAAGAGCTATCTCTATACCCCAACTAGGGTCGAGACACCCTCTCATAGAGGAGACATTGCCAGTCCGGCATCAATCAGATCCTCTACGATCCCACGTATCACCACAGAGTTAAGGAGGCGACAAATCCCCTACCCTGCCACAGCAAGGAAAGCGGAGCTATTCAAACTCCTAAACACTACAGTCGACAACACGGAAGCAGGGGAAGGCCCCAGCAACACCAATTCAGGTGATATCCAGGCTATGCTGGCCTCACTCATGACCTCTATGGGCAAGGTCAATGACAGACTGGCTAACCTCGAGGCGGTCACCACAGCCCTCACCAAGGCTGGTCTTCCTGATACTGCTCAACAGACACCAACCGAACCACGGGCCATGGGTATGGTTATCTCCTCAGATTATCAGGACGTTGACCCTGCATACACCATCAGAGCCCACATTAAGAGGGACATCCTGGAAGGCAAAGATGACAACCTTGCATCCCTACTAATTGCCTCCCAGGATGTGGTGGAGAACAAAACCTATATGTACGATGACGTTTCTGTAGTGGTCAAATCCAAAGACGGAAGGTTAAACCGTAAACTGACCATTCCAGAATTTATTAGCCTTTGGTATTTTTAGAGATGTAATTTGTGAAGTGTACCCTAATAGAAGGGAAGAATTTGATCGCTATACGCACAAGCTGGTGGACCTGGGGAACAAATATGGTGGATCTGCTTTTTACGACTACCATAGGTCTTTTTCCACTAAGGTGTCTGGAGCTCTTTCTCTCAGTATGGTACCCGTATCAACTGGAGCAGACTAGATACAGAGCTATTTTGTAGACACTTTGCAGGTCTCAAAACACCGGCTTGTGCATCCTGCTCTTCTACCACTCACACTACCAATTTTTGTTCTCACACGGCAGACGACCGTAATCAGTCACCTAGCACAAGCTACGCGGGTAGAACTGAGAGAACCACCAGAGACTAACTGGGTCGTCCCATCATTTTCTTTGGTAAATCACAAGTGTGCAATAATTTCAAAGTGGGCACATGTAGCTTTAGTGCATGCAGGTTATTGCATATTTGTTCACATTGTTTCAGGGCACATGCGCATACCATGTGTCCAAATAAAATGTACCCCAAACCGTACCTAACGTCTGTTAACATTCATGTCTTCTCAGCACTACTAACCAATCACCCTTCCAGACATATGGTAAATTTTCTCATATCTGGTTTCTCAGAGGGGTTTCATACAGGCATTATATATATGGAGAGCAAAAAATGGGTCGCAAGAGTATTCTGAGAACGGACAGCAGCTAAAATAGCCTGCCCTTCGGTGGGTCCCCGCTCAGAACTTAAGCTGGTTTTAGCTCAACTTGTGCCATTACAGAGAGAACATATCTGAAGCATATCAGACTTGTCCCACCCATACGGGCAGTCCAGATCCGAAACGCCAGCAAGTTCTCTCTGCACGAGAAATACATCAACCCCAGACGATCGTTTCAGCCTTGTTAGGCATCATCAGTGAGGCATAGCTGATATCTCTCAAGGCACCGTGAGCAAGGGGCCTGAAGAAGTCTATGACTTAGAAGGCTTTTTTTACAACCTCAGCTCTTTTTGAGATTTATCCCATTGTAGCAGCTGCCGTGGCGTGGGGACATTTATGGTCAGGCTTGTCAGTCCGTTGCTACACAGACAACCAAGCAACATGTCTCATCATACCTAACAATTATGAGATTTCTCAGGAATCTCACGTGGTTAGCAGCATGTCACAATTTTTATGCCATTATGGGTGTAAATTTCATTCCTGGGCTAATTTCAATTTCAAATGTAACGTGTTATATTTGACCCTGTAACTTCCCAAAACGCTATAAAACCTGTACATAGGGGGTACTGTCTTACACGTGAGACTTTGCTGAATACAAATATGTGTATTTTATTGCAGTAAAAGCAAACAGTATTATGACATTGACAGTTAAAATGTCATGAAGAACTAAAAAAAATAAAAAAATCTTATTTTCTCCATTATTTTCATATTAAATTATATTTCATAGCTAAATATTTGATATTAAATGAAAGCCCTGAATAAAATGATATATAATAAGGGTGGGTGCATTTACTATGAAAGAGGTGAATTACGGTTGGCCAGACATGTAGCGCAAATGCCAGGTTTTGTTTAAATTTTTTTGTTCACAACGTGTACATTTGGCTCCGTCCTTAAGGGGTTAAACTTAACTTTCCCTGGGGCTGCATGTGCTTATCCACATGTCAGGATATTGGCTGCTCAAAAGTCTGGGTGACAGATATATACACCCCTGACCACCATCCCCAACACTCTGTCACAATATATGATTCAATCTCTGTGTGTATAATATATTTGATTATTTTTTTTTATTTCGCTTGCACATTGCTGGTAAAATATTGGCCTTATGCATCACTGTTTACTATTATTTCAGATATCGAGTTTGAAGAAAAAAAAGAACTACTTGAAATGCTTGCAACAGAAGGTATGTAATTTAAGATCTTTGTAATTTAGGTAATCTTAAATTATTAATTTAATCTTCAAGTGTGTTTATGATTTACACAAATGTAGGGGAAAACTGGGGGACATGAATTGGGAAAGGAGTGAGCAGACACATTGCAATATCTTCAGAGTAAAACCTGCAATACACATGATTTTGAAAAATAGTGGCAAAAAATCACGGTTGTATGGACTCCTAACAACACTAAACAAGGTGTTCTTGAGCACAAGCATTGTATGGTAGAGATGCTCAGATGGATAGTGCATTCTTAAACACACTTGGTGAAACTTCTGCGGAGTACCTATACTCCAATATCCTAACTCCACCCAGCACAAGCAATTTCTTTTTTTTTTTTTTTTTTTAATCTATATTTGAGACACACGGGTAGCACAAGCAATTTCACCATAATTCTAAATATAGCCACTGTATACAAAACCTGCATTTTCCTTGGTACATCTTATATCCGTCCACAGTTGCTAACATATATAAAAACAGGTTGTTACTCAAAGGAGAAATATGATTGCCGTT
>OW240916.1:173800522-173808095 GCA_933207985.1 Pelobates cultripes | reverse complement strand
CGGCAGCAATGACTACACTACACATCAGCCCCAATATATAGTAAAAACCAAAGAAAAGAAAGTTACCTGCGCTCTCCCCTCAATCCCTATGTATATTTAGACAAATGGAGGTCATTTTGTTGCTCCAATGGCCATTGGAGGGAATGCCCGCCTTATTTATACGCCCATGGTTTCAAATCCTGTGCAGTTTCCCAGAAGCTCCGGTTCACACATGCAGCGGCCTACTCAGAACTTCGGTAGAACGCAGCACCACTAGGGGGTGTGTTCCACTGCTGTGCATAGGCGCACGGCCTGTAGCATCATGAAGGCTTCCCCTGGCCTGCCCATAATCACAAAGCCAGAACACTCGGCACAGCTTAAATACCTGAAAGGGCTCTGGGACATCCATGGACAGAGCCATTCGGCTCAGCCTACCACCCAGGCGGCTATCGGGCTTCCTCCCCCAGACATCAACCAGTGTGCCTCACCTCATACTGTAGGACATTAGCATTGAGAAAGGGCTGCTGCTCGAAAGGTTTGCGGCTTTAACTTTGTCCTCAAATAAATTGTTGTAGCACCTGGGTGTGCACACCTATACTGGAAGCGCAGGACTCGTGTTTGTTTTTGGTTGTATATACACTGTGTGGAGTATCTGCAGCACAGGTCTAATTTTTTTCTTTGTTTATATTTTGAATTTTGTAGGCATTTTTTGCCTCTACCTCACCCTATATATAGCATGCCTCACCTCAAGTAGAAGCTTGATCCGTCCCGTGCATGGACAAGAAAGAACTGAGGTGGGTTTGCCGGGGTAAGCACTTTGTTGGATAAAGGGGAGGAGGGGAGGGATTTTTAATTAACTATCTTGTAGATGCTTGTCCTAATTAAGCACAACCCACAGGTATTGCCACCAAAAGGCCAGAAAAAAATTATAGTTTCTCAGCAGGCATAGCATTGTGGTAGTTGTATGACAGATAAGGATCTTTCTATTCACCACTCTTTGCGCTAGAAGGATGCCTAAAAAGATTCTTGCACCAGGACCCTCTACATTTGTTCTGCCACTGTATTTCAGGCAGATATGTCTCAAATAAACAATAAAATAAAAGATAACAGAAGTGCAGAAGTGGACCAGAGAAGCAACTGGTGCTGAAATTAAAGGACCACTATAGTGCCAGGAAAAAAAAAAAAAAAAACTTGTTTTCCTGGCACTAGAGTGCCCCCACCCTCAAGGTTCCCCTCCCACCGGGCTGGATGGAGAGGAAGGGGTTAAACCCTTACCTTTTTTCCAGCGCCGGGCTCCCTCGGCGCTGGGACTCTCCTCCCTCTTCTGATGTCATCGGCTGAATGCGCATGCGTGGCAAGAGCCGCGCGCGCATTCAGCCAGTCTCATAGGAAAACATTCTCAATGCTTTCCTATGGACGCTGGCATCTTCTCACTGTGAAAAATCAGTGAGAAGCGCGGAAGCGCCTCTAGCGGCTGTCAATGAGACAGCCACTAGAGGCTGGATTAACCCATAGGTAAACATAGTTTCTCCATAACTATGTTTACAGCAGAAAGTGTTAATCCTAGATGGACTAGGCACCCAGACCACTTCATTAAGCTGAAGTGGTCTGGGTGCCTATAGTGGTCCTTTATGCAGTGCTTGGAACAATGCTGAATCTTGAATACACACAAAAAGTTTATATTAATAGATACATAGAATGGTAATCACCTTCCAAACACAAACATTTGCAATTTAGACTCACAAAATGGATGCTAGCTAAAGCAAAACTGTTCTATAAAGACTGCATCTAACCTTCTAATAACTGTGTCAGTTTGCACAGAAATTCCGCTCTCTGTTCATAATCCATGCTTGCCAGGTCTTCAGAGAGCACATTTAGAGCACTTCCCATCGCTGTTCACTGTGTGTGGAAGTAAAGACAAGGGACTTATGATTAGACAAAGTTAAAGAAAACATTCAGGGTTATTTACTTAAGTGAGGATTCAAAGTGCTTTCAAAATATTGGGCCAAAGATGCAGAACTAGAAGCATTACTGGCTTAGACAGGTTTTACAGTTTGTCTATATTGACCTTAAATTTGAAAGTAACTTTTAATTCATTTTGAATTCTCACTTCAGCCTATAATCACGAAGCTGGAACATACTCGGCGCAACATAAATGCCTGAAATGTATTTTAATCTTATTTATTAGTGTTCTTAAAAATGAAAGTTAATGCTAAATGTTAGAAAATTTAGGCATAAAACAACCCAGTGAAAAATACTCAAAATTAAATAGCAGAAGAAAATTGTATGTCGTAGAATAAATTGCATTTGGGACTGCTACTTTGTCCAAAACGCGACATGAGCTCAGTACATAAATAAAAACTGGAAATTCCCAAGCTGAAATTGGCATGTAAAAAAAACCCATCAAAAAACACCTTTTGCTTCTATAACTGTATACATAACTATATTGCTATGCTAGATTTCAATGTTCATTTACTTTTATACCCTTTCAAGACCGTTAAAATCTATTTGTACAGTACCTTTCATAAAATCGAAGATTTCATTTTCCTTTACAGGTACCCCGCCCCAGATTCCTAAAAAAGTAAATTAAGCATTACAGATAGTCTGTAGCAAAAAAGAGTCAGGGTGTGTCTAAGCCCACTCCTCTAGATATAAAGTATTCAAAATAATTGTTATAATATAGCAGCATCCTCTCAGAATGTTCCAGACCTTATCCCGTACAAATAATGTGTGTTTATGGATAGATGAAGAGTATAACTGATGATCTACAGAAATAAGAAAATGTACAATAGTATAATACTGTAAAAACACTGTGCCAATATAAATTGAACTTACAAGATGTATATATTACAGTTGCCTTAAGGTGCTACCCCTTAGATGTTTGGGGGGGAAGGGGGGGGTAAACATCCAGAGCTCCCTCTCTGCTGGTTGGTGGTGTCACCACAATATGGAAGTCTGAACTCAGGAAATGGTAGAAATGATCTGCTTTATTGTAGGAGTATAAAAGAAACAAATATGGTCCTATGCGTTTCGTCTTACATAAGACTTCCTCAGGGACCCAGTAATAAAAAATAAATTTGTACATAAAATATCCTAACAAAAAGGACAAAATAGTAGCATAACCAGTGGCGTACTAAGGGGGAGGCGGAAGGGTGAACGAGGAGGGGGCAGTGCGCCCCGGGTGCCACCAGGTAAGGGGTGCCATGACCCTGGTCTGGGGGCTGGAGGGGGCTGTGTGAGCTGTAAGGCCGAAACAGCTCACACACAGCTGAACTGGCCGCACAGAAGGTAAGTGGGGCAGAGCTAAGTAGAATCAGGGCGGAGCCAAACATGGCCCTTACCCACTGCAGTTACTGCTGCACATGGAGGTGCAGCAAGAAGGAATCCCTGCTTCTCCACCTAACAGGCTCCAGGGAATCAACTACTCCTCCAGCCCACACTGTCTGTAAGTGTGTGTGTGAAAAACTGTATGTATATATGTAATTGTGTATGTATATATGCAATTGTCTGCCTTTAACTGTATTTGTGTGTGTGACTGCATGTGACTATGTGTGACGTTGCCTGTAAGTGTGTGTGACTGTCTGCTGCTGCCTTTAACTGTGTGTGTGACTGTCTGCCTGTGACCGTGTGTGTGTGTGTGAATGTATATGTGACTCTGCCTGTAACAGTGTGCATGACTGTGTGCGTGTGACTGTCTGCCTGTAACAGGATTTTGTATTGGGACAGGAGTCTTTATAATTTCTCTCAGCGGGAGTCAGCTTCCTACTTAAATAAAACACTGGGTGTTCTTCACCCTGAATTTCCTGAGACAGAACCGCCCCTAACCCAATCTCTGATGCATCGGTTTGGACAATAAACTCTTTAGTGAAATCCGGGGTTACCAGAACTGGTTGGGTGCACAACGCCTCTTTCAAATTTACAAATGATTTTTCTGCCTTTAATGACCTCTTCACCACTAGTGGGGCTTTTCCTTTTGTGAGATCCGTTAAAGGAGCTGCTAATGTAGCAAAATCAAGAATAAATCACCTGTAATACCCAATAAGTCCTAAGAAAGTCCTGACTTGCTTTTTAGTGAGGGGGTATGGCCAATTTTGTATGGCCTTCACTTTTGCTGTTTGGGGCTTAACTAGCCCTCTCCCAATCGAATAACCCTGATATTTTGCCTCTTCCAAACCTATAGTACACTTAGATGGGTTAGCAGTTAAACAAGCTAGGCGGATAAAGTCCAGTACTGTCTGCACTTTGGGAAGATGTGAAGCCCAGTCAGAACTGTGAATGACTGTAATCTAAGTATGCGGCCACATAACGGCTGTGAGGCTTCAGAATCCTATCAATCAGTCTTTAAAAAGTGGCAGGGGCCCCATGTAACCCAAATGGTAGCACCTTGTATTGGAATAATCCCCCTGATGTCGAAAAAGCTGTCTTTTCTTTTGCTCTGTCTGTAAAAGGTACTTGCCAATCACCCTTCGTCAGGTCTAAAGTAGTCAGGTACCGAGCCTTACCCAGTCTCTCTATTAGTTCATCAACCCTAGGCATTGGATAAGCATCAAACGTTGACACACTATTTAATTTACAAAAATCATTACAAAATCTTAATGAGCCATCAGGTTTTGGCACCAGTACTATAGAGCTATTCCACTCGCTTTGTGATTCCTCAATAATATCAAGATCTAACATTTTCTTAATTTCAGCAGTCACAGCCTCTTTCTGTGCTTCTGGGATTCTGTATGGTTTAAGACTTATCTTCACCCCTGGTACTGTAACAATATCATGCCTGATAACGTTAGTCCTGCCCGGAACTACAGAAAATACATCCCGGTTTCTACCAATAAAGTCCCTTACTTCCAGTTTCTGGTGGAGGGGACAGGGTGTCTGGTATATTTACTTCACTGCCAGTCTTATTAGTGACAATTGAAGTAGTTTAGACCTCTCTGTCCTTCCAGGGTTTTAGTAAATTTGTATGATATATCTGCTTGGGTTTCCTCCTATTGGGTTGTCTCACTTTATAATTAACTTCCTCAACTTGTTCAATAACCTCATATGGGCCATGCCAAGATGCTAGAAGTTTATTTTCTACTGTAGGGACCAAAACAAGTACCCTGTCTCCTGGGTGAAAAACTCTCAGACTGGCATTTTTATTATAACTGTTTTTCTGGGCCTCTTGGGCTTTCTGCATATGTTCTTTAACTATTGGCATGGCAGCCACCATCCTATCTTGCATTTGAGCTATGTGCTCAATTACACTACAGTACGGACTGGACTCCTGTTCCCAGGTTTCTTTTGCTATATCTAGCAGACCTCTGAGATGATGGGCATATAGAAGCTCAAAAAGGAGAGAAGCCCGTAGAAGCTTGTGGCACCTCCCTTATGGAGAACATTAGACAGGGTAGTAAGCAATCCCAATTCTTACCATCCTTGTCAATTACTTTCCTTAACATACTTTTTAAGGTCTTGTTAAACCGTTCTACCAGTCCTTCTGTCTGGGGATGATAAACAGAGGTCCTAAGATGTTTAATTTGAAGTAGTTTGCATAACTCCTTTGTAACTTTAGACATAAATGGTGTACCCTGATCTGTCAAAATTTATTTTGGTATGCCCACCCGGCTAAACAAGAGCATGAGTTCTCTCGCTATTATCTTTGCAGACGTGTTACGTAGGTGTACTGCTTCCGGGTACTTGGTAGCATAATCCAAAATTACCAATATATACTGATGCCCCCTTGCAGACTTTACCAGAGGACCTACCAAGTCCATTGCAATCCTCTCAAAAGGTATTTCTATTATAGGCAATGGTACCAGAGGACTGCGGTATGCCTTAAAAGGGGCGGTTTGTTGGCATTTAGGACAAGAACAATAATAATTTGCAACTGAAGCAAATACCCCAGGCCAATAAAACCTCTGTAAGATTCTCTCTTTTGTCCTTTCTATGCCTAAATGTCCCCCAGTATATGGCTGTGTGCAAGATTTAGGACTGTATGTCTGAAGGGCTTAGGAACAAGTAGTTGCTTTACAACATCCATCCCCTTTTTCTCTACTCTATAAATCAAATCATTCTGTACTTCAAAGTACCTCAGTAGAAACCTGGATATTTTTACGGGCCTCTGCAAGAGTGGGGTCTTCCCATTGTGCTTTCCTGAAGTTAACAGGACTGACTTCTAATTCAGGAAGGTTAATACCTTGATCCTGACTGTTATCGGACTCCTGACTATCGTGGCCCGGGTCATCTCCTACTAAAGCTGGCCTGTGACTTGAGGCTTCAGCCTTCTCTGTTCTTATGCCTAGTCCTTCCCATTCTATGTCAGAAAAAGGGAACACATTTCCAGAATCATCATCATCATTTGCTATACAATCATGAGCTACTTTTCCCGGAGACCCCCACAAGTCTAAAAATTGGGGGAAATCCCTTCCCAACACCACATCATAAGCCAATTTATCCACCACCCCCACTCTATGATTAACAGTACCAAAAAGGCTTTCAAATTTTAGCAAAACTGTAGGATATTCACGTTTGTCACCACGAACACAAATTATACCAATTTTCTGAAATGCATCAACATCGGCTTCAGGTACAAGGCATTTTGTTATCAATGTCGCCATACTTCGAGTCTAATAGAGCTCTAACCTCTTTCCCATTCACCCTTATGGAACATATCTGTGGATTGTGACTACAGTTGGTAACAGCAGATTCCATATAATTCAGCAAACAAGACAATTGTACATCCTGACTAATCATATTGCATTGCATAGGTTAGTCAATCAAGGGACAGTCTCTAGCTTTATGTCCAGGTTCATAACACCGGAAACATTTAATGTCATCAACTGTCCCCCACCTAGACCCTTTTCCAGGATTAACATTTCTAGGCAAAAGCGTATGGGGTCTCTGAGAATAGGTCTTTTGTTCCTCTGTGTCTCTGAAACCTTGAAAAATCTTACCAGGTCCTTCAGCAGCTGGAGTCTTAACTCTCTGCACAGACTTTGTGTTAAACCACTGTCATCCGCAGGAACATATCTTTCCACCAAACCAATTAACTCATCGGCTGATTGTGGATCACTCTGACCCATCGACGCAGTGAAGCAGGCAAGCCCCGCAGGAATCTGTCCATCACAAGAAGTTCCATGATGTGGCTTGCAGTATTTATTTCTGGTTGTAACCACGTTCTAGCAAAATGTATCTGGTCAAACATCTGGGAGCAGATCGGTTTCTCATGGTTGAAAGTCTAGGCATGAAATCTTTGGGCACGAACTGCCATAGTCACACCAAGTCGTGCAAGGATCTCAGCCTTCAGTTTGGAGTAGACCCCTGCCTGTGCTGGTTCCAGGTCATAGAAAGCCTTCTGGGGTTCTCCAATCAGAAAAGGTGCCAGTATGCTTGCCCACTCACTCACTGGCCACTCTTCTCTCTCAGCTGTCCTCTCAAAAGCTAGAAGCTATGCTTCCACATCATCTGTAGTTGTCATCTTCTGCAGGTAACGGCTGGCTCTAATAATTTTAACCTCGGACTGCGTCCCATCCAAACCTCTGGTCAGTCCCTTGGCCAAAGCCTGTATCTCCTTCTGTATCATACTGGTGGCCTGATATTGCTCCTCCCTGAGCAG
>OW240916.1:173782593-173795422 GCA_933207985.1 Pelobates cultripes | reverse complement strand
GGGGTCCCTCTCTAACAGGTCTGGCAAGGGTAAACTTTCTGTATCATCTGCAGCAGGGGCACATACTGCAGCGACATTCTCTGGTCTCTCTTGATACTCCTTTAGCATGTTCACATGGAAGGATCGCTGGATCCTTTCATCTGAACAGCTGGCTATAAGGTAGGTAGTATCACATATCTGTGCTAACACCTTATACTGGCCCTGCCAAGATGCCTGCATCTTGTTCGCCTTCACAGGTTTGAGTACTAACACTTTCTGCCCAACCTGGAAGACTCGCTGTCGGGCACCCCGATCGTACCACCTCTTCTGTCTCCCCTGAGCCACCTGGAGATTCTCTCTTACCATTAGGGACAGTTTCTCCATGCGGTCCCGGAGTTCCAGAACATACGGTACTATGGGGGTCCCTTCCTGCTCTGTCTCCCCCTCCCAGTGGCCTCTAATGAGATCTAGGGGTCCACGGACCCTTCTCCCATATAGCAACTCAAAGTGGGAGAACCCAGTAGATTCCTGAGGCACCTCTCTGTAGGCAAACAACAGATGAGGCAGGAATCGCTCCCAGTCTCTGCAAGTGTCAGAAAAGGTCCTCAGCATCTGTTTGAGGGTGCCATTAAATCGCTCGCAGAGACCGTTAGTCTGTGGATGGTAAGGTGAGCTAAGCAGTGGTTTAATACCGCACACCTTCCACAGTTGATGGGTGAGCACAGCGGTGAATTGGGTTCCCTGGTCAGAGAGAATCTCTTGAGGGAACCCGACTCTGGTAAAAATCCTAACCAGGGCATCAGCAACTGTCTCTGCCTCTATATTAGACAGCGCTACTGCCTCTGGATAGCGAGTGGCATAATCCACCACGGTGAGAATATATTTCTTACCGGAGGGACTAGCCCTGGCCAGTGGACCCACAATGTCAACGGCTATGCGGGCAAAGGGCTCCCCAATGATAGGCATAGACATAAGCCTAGCTCTTGGATGGTCCCCCCGCTTTCCTATCCGTTGACATGTGTCACACGTACTGCAGTATGTCCGAACAGCCTGATTAAAGTTTGGCCAAAAAAAATTCTGCATGATCCTATAGGCTGTGCGGCGGGAGCCTAGATGTCCAGCTAGGGGAACATCATGCCCTATCCGCAGAATCTCCTGCCGGTATTTTGCGGGCACCACCAGCTGTCGATTCGGTGGAGGGGCAACACTCTTCGGGGAAAGCTTGGGGATCCTATACAACCTGTCCCCCACCCACTCATACCGTTCCCCATCTAATCCTTCCTCTCCAGTATCTGCTCTGTCCCTATACTTCTGGAGGGTCGAATCTGTCTGAGTTTCCCTCCCAAACTCCTCTGGGGAATCCCAGCTAATAAAAGTCTGTTCTAGGGTACCAGTCAGGGACTCGGTTCTTACCTGGGTCTCAGCAGCAGGTGGGCTGGTTCCAGCAGCACGGGTCTGGGCACGGGTAGTCACTGGGTTGATAGCGGCAGGTCCCATGGGAGCATAAGCGGACACCAAAGGGGCCAAGTCATTCCCAAGCAAAACATCGGCCGGTAAGTCTTTCATGACCCCCACATTCACGTGTCCAGAGCCCACCCCCCAATCCAAGTGAACCCGGGCAACCGGTAAACGGAACACTGCACCTCCCGCCACCCTCACTGCCACAGTATCTCCAGTGTGCTGGTGTTCGGAAACAAGGTTCTTTTGGAGCAAAGTCATAGTGGCTCCGGTGTCTCTTAGACCAGTTACTGCTTTGCCATTTAGTTTAACGGTCTGCCTGTGCTGTTGACGGTTATCCTGCTGCGCTGCTTGTACTGGATCCGCCTCATGTAGTATACCCCAAAATTCCTCCTGCTCAAGACAGTGCGCAGAAGGTTGAGGTGGTTGCTGATTCCCGCCGGCTGGTCTTCTCCACGACTGGGCTTGGCTAGAATTGTTTAATGGGCCCTCGGGTCGCTTGTGCCCCAACTGCTTACACCCATAGCAACGGATAGGCTGTGAGTAATCCCGGGCGTTGAACCGGGCTGGCTGAACATAATTGTTCGCTGTTGGCATGGTGGGGGTGCGTTGTGCTGGGTGTTGATACACTGCAGAGGTTGGAGGGGCTGCTGGTTTGTACTCCACTCGGGTAGGGACCTTGGCTGCTGTCTGGTCCAGTTTCCTGGCGTCAGTGTACTCATCAGCCAGACGAGCAGCTTCGGGTAAGGTAGCGGGTTTGCGGTCCCTAACCCACTCTCTGACTCCTGCAGGTAAGCGGTCAAAACAGTGCTCCAACAAAAATACTTGCAGCACTTCTTCCCCAGTTACCGCTTGGCACCCTGCCATCCAGTGGGCTGCGGTGCGGTGTACTCGGCATGCCCACTCAACATAAGAATCACCAGCCTGCTTGTTAGTGTCCCGGAATCGCCGCCGGTATGCCTCAGGGGTCACAGCGTATCTGGCCAAAAGGGCATCTTTCACTGCCCTGTAGCTGGTAAGTTCCTCCTCTGGGATGGCCCGAAACGCCTCACTGGCCCGGCCGGATAACTTCCCAGAGAGGATGGGGACCCATTCTCCTGCGGGTACCTGGTGTAAGGCACATTGCCTTTCAAAATCAGCCAGGAACCCATCAATTTCTCCTTCGGCTTCTACAAAATTTCGAAATGCAGCAAAAGGTACTTTTCTCCTTCCATTATTATTATAGGGTACCTCAGCTGCTGCAGCGCCTCTTCCTTGAAGCGCCTGTTGTGCTGCTACTGCCGCTTGCACTTGCACCACAATATCTGCTGCGGGGTTGGGGCCAAAATGTGCCAGCCTGATCTGAACTGCCCGGTTAAACTGTATCTCCTCGGGTGTTAACTCCAGTATGCCAGGCACATCAGCTCTTCCCGTTCCCTGTGCTGCATCCATTTCCAATAGTATAGAAATAATCTCTCTTTTCTTGAGATTACTCGCTGATCGTCCTCTGCGTTCCAATATATCTTTAAGGGTAGCACGCCTTAACTCTTCATACTGCATTTCCAACCTGGGATGTGTAGCTGGCCTTCTGGGCTGTAGGATTCATCCCGTCGCTTGCCACCAATTGTTACGACACGTACCGTCGGGTAAATGAAGCCGCCGTTTAGTCAATAATCCCCTTCTCCAGAAATGCAGTTTAAATCCAGCCGACCGCCAAACTCCCGAACGAAGTCCACGAACACGGCAACTCCCGATCAGCAAAACAGTCGAACGCCTTCCACAGCTAAAAATAACGAAAAGCGCTGTCCCAGTAATAATTCCCCCACAAACGAGACCAAGCTCCGTGTTGAGGGTCAAATGAAGATCTGTTTAATGGGGGCTACCTGCCCGGTATTTATGCAGGTCTCCACAAGGTGGACACTCCCCGAGGGGACCTTGTGGAAGACTGTAAAACATATTGGACAGTAGCCAATCGCAGTGGCTTCAATAATAGCCCTTCCCATCTTGCCCATAATTCCGTCTTCTCTACCTCGGAGATAATTAGGAAGAAACCTAATTATCTCCCAAGGTAGAGACAATCGCCATTTTAACTTACAATAATAAAAATACATTAAAATACATAACTGCAGAAATACCGAATGCATATAGTTCGTGTAACGTATCCCCAGACAGCCTGGATCTGAGTGCATGTTTTCACCGAATAGCGCTCAGATCTGATGTATCTAGTCGAATCGCCATGGAGTCAAAGTCTTTCACCAGTCCTTCGGTATACGAATGACTCCATGGGATGGCTGTCTGGGTGAAAGTCCATACGAATGAATAAAAACTCCCGAACGACCGACGTTCGCATGCCTTGTCGAAATGGAAGGTAGGCAGCAGCTTCCAGCGGTGTTCGGTAGTTTAAGTGTCCGTTTTTAGTTCCATACAGTTTGTACCGAACACCGCTATGTGTTCGTATGTCCCAAAATGGCCGCTGCCTCGTGGTCGACATGCGAACGACGACCACCCGTACGAATGGAATGGAGAGGTGTCTGCGGTTAACCACAACGTTCTAATTGGGGCCAAGAGGTTAACCAGCAGCACACTCCTCTCCTGGGTGGTCGTTCGTTCGGTAGTTTCAATCGGTAGTTTGCAAATTCCACGAACGGGGTTATGTGAACAGGCAATTCAGCGAACAAAGGGAAATAGACGAACCAGCAATACAGACGAATCTGTCACAGGTATGGTATGGGTTTACTTGAAAGATGACATTGTAAGATTAGCATAGGGTATTCTCATAGCTGCATCCTATGAGTTTCCCTTCAGCACCATCTCCAACGCTTAGGAGGTAGGACTGTTTTAGTGTTTTTGGTCAATAAGATTTTGTAATTAGGCCCATCATAATTGTCAGCACCTTGTCTGGCTGCAGGCTGTCTCCTGTCCTCCTGCGCACAGAATGTTGTGTGGAGCATTGCCATGGTAATGCACGGCAACGATCCACACATCCTGCTTGCGGGAGGAGCGATCCGCCTTACAGGTCGGCCTCTCCTGCAACCCTGGGTCCTAGCTACCTCTCTCCCCGATTGAAGGGAGATCTCCCTCACCGGCCTAAGGCCAGAAAACAGGGCCACCTCTCCACTGGCTCGCAGGATCTCCCCTGTCGGCCAGGCATGCTGGGCAGCGCGGTAGGGCCCCCATGCCCAGTGTGCCCATGCGGAAAGATGGCCCTGACAGACACACACACTCACTTCCAGACACACACAAACACTTCCAGACACACACACATACACACTTCCAGACACACACACACACACTTACTGACAGACACACTCACTTCCAGACACATACGAACACACTCACTGACAGACTGATACACAAACACTTACTGACAGGCACAAACTTACTGACAGACACACACTCACTTCCAGACACACACACTCACACTTCCAGACACACACACACACACTGCCCAGCATGCCCATGCGGAAAGACAGCCCTGACAGACACACACACTCACTTCCAGACACACACCCACACTTTTACTGACAGAGACACACACACTTACTGACAGACACACACTCACTTCCAGACACACACACACTTACTTCCAGACACACACACTCACTGACAGACAGATAACATACACTTACTGACAGACACAAACTTACTGACAGACACACACTCACTTCCAGACACACACACTCACACTTCCAGACACACTCACTTCCAGACACACACACACGCACTCACTTCCAGACACACACACTTCCAGACACACACACACACACACTCACTCACTCACTTCCAGACACACACACTCATTTCCAGACACACACACAGATCTCTCTGTCCTGAACTTAAAGAACCGTATTCTTCATTCGTTTGTTTGATTCGTGTTTCCCCGTTCCTGTGGACTCTATGCCGTTCCCTTTCTAAATACCGAATAAAACTACTGAACGGCCAGCCACCCAGTAAAGAAGTGTGCTGCTGGTTAACCTCCTGGCCCCATTAGAACACTGAGGTTAACCGCAGACACCCTTAATTGATACGGTAGTTGGGTGGCCGCCATTCGTATACTGAACACGAGGTCGCAACCATTTTAAACACGCGAACGCACAGCGGTGTTCGACGCCCAACTCATGGAACTCAAAACGGATGCTCTTTGGCACGAACACCGCTGAAGCCGCCAACCTCCCTTCTTGTTCGGTAGAAAGTTCACAAACGGCCCTATATTCGGTAGTTTTAACACGAATACACCATACCCCCTGATAGGCATCCTGTGGAGCCCATTCGTATGAGAACTGACTTTGTGAACACTTTGGCTCCACGGCAATTGGACTGTGTGCATAGGATCTGAGCGCTATTCTGTACTTTGGTGCGCTCAGTAGTGATGTCGCGAACCCGAAATTTTCGGTTCGCGAACGGCGAACGCGAACTTCCGCAAATGTTCGCGAACCGGCGAACCGCCCGAAACGCCATTGACTTCAATGGGGAGGCGAATTTTAAAACACACAGGGACTCTTTCTGGCCACAATAGGGATGGAAAAGTTGTTTCAAGGGGACTAACACCTGGACTGTGGCATGCCGGAGGGGGATCCATGGCAAAACTCACATGGAAAATTACACAGTTGATACAGAGTCTGGTTTTAATCCATAAAGGGCAGAAATCACCTAACATTCCTAAATCACAATCAATATGGATTGACACCTGACATATGACATATTGACACCTTGACATATGGATTGACACCTGTCCTCAGAGCCCCTGATACACACTGACACAGAGCAGAATAGGGACTGTTCCCCCTACATAGGGTCACTTGGCAGATATGGATTGACACCTTGTTACAAACTGCTATTTGTAACGGGCCCTTTAAATGGCAAATTGCCCTGTTTCCCTGGGTTGTGGAGAAGCCTCTTTGCCAGCCTCCTCCCGCATGACTATGGCCCCTGGGAGATTGTGAAAATGTATGCACTTTTATTTGGTGTGTATGGCCCTTTAAGACTGTCGGTGGGCATATTGGGGCTTATGGACTCTTTATGTGACTGGTGCTGGCCCTTTAAACACCTTTTTGGGACATCAGGAAGATTGGGACACTGCCCCTTTAAGGCCGTGTCCCCAGACTTGTTGGGGACACGGCCCCTTTAAGACGGTGTCCCCTGTGTCCCCAGACCTGGTGCAAACCCTTTGTGCCTGCCTTGCTATTTCCCACTTGGTTCAGTAAATGGGAAATTATTTCAGCTGCAGAGACTAAGTCCCATTCGGCGATGGGACTTAGTCTTTTTTTCAGCCGTTTTTTTCAGCCTTATTTCAGCTGCAGAGACTAAGTCCCATTCGCGATGGGACTTAGTCGTTTTTTCAGCCTGAAATAGACCGACCTCACAGCCCAAATCTATGGAACTGTTTTGGGCAGGAAAATGTGCTTGCGGTCGGTCATAAAGGGACCTCCAGCTAACTTTTTAACCCCTGGATGGATTTGGCTGATTTTTGGTTATGTTTATGTTTTAAGTGTGCTGATTCCAAATATGTAATTATGAAGATGGGATGTGTAGTTTTAAAGTTATAGGGTATGGCTAAAAACTGTATTTTTACTGCCTGTGTTTAATTATGTTAATCTCTTCCCAAACGTCATTTCGTTCAAAGTGGAGAGAATGTTAAAAAAAAATATTTTTGTTCTGAGTGTGAGAAATGCTTTTCAGCCGCTCTAATCTTAAGCATCATTTGAGGAGCCATACAGGAGAGAAACCTTATTTGTGGTGTGTTTAGTATTGTTCTGATCAGTTTAATACCTTCCGCGTCTCCTATCAGTGGATCGCAAGTATGAAGTGTTTGCCTTTGCAAACCCACACCTGGGACCCGAAAGGTCACCTCGTTCAACAGGCTTGCAGCGTATCCCTCCAGGAAGAAGAAGCCTGAACCCTTACCGGGCTGCACGGTTCCACCTGTACATGGAAAGCTGCTGTGGTTCCCTTGATGAGCCAGCCGCCCAGAGCTAACATGTCCCGTGGAGTAGCTACCTGTCCCAAAGCCTCACAACAAAAAAGAAAGTGTGTTTAGTATTGTTCTTGATCAGTTTAATACCTTCCGGGCTGCCTCCTATCAGTGGACGCGGTACACGTACTGATTTTGTAACAGGGAGATGGGCAAAGAGGCTTCGTCTGTCCTCTTACTGCAAATTTGGGGCACTGCGCGGTCAAGCTAATGTGCCACCAGATAGGAGTGGTGTGTTTAGTATTGTTCTGATCAGTTTAATACCTTCCGCGTTTCCTATCAGTGGTCGTGTACACGGCATTGATTTTTGTAACAGGGAGATGGAAGAAGAGGCTTGGTCGGTCCTCTTACTGCAAATTTGGGGCACCGCGCGGTCAAGCTAATGCGACACCAGATAGGAGTGGTGTGTTTAGTACTATTTTTATCAGTTTAATACCTTCCGCGTCTCCTATCAGTGGTCGTACACGCAGGTAATTTCTGTACAGGCAGATGGAAGTTAAATATTTTTTTCGGGGTTGGTCCTCCTAACTGGTGAGACTGTGTTGTTGTATCAGTGGCAGGTGGAGCCATTTCTATAAAGTACACACTGCTGGCAAAGCTATTTATAAAGTACACACTGGCGTGCTTGGAACCTGCTATTGGTGGCGGATAAGTCACGCAAGTCAACAGGCATTCAGAGCTAAAATACAGCAGCGTGGACCATTTTAGCCTGGGCGCAGCCTATCTCATCAGGCCTTACATAGGGTCACTTTGGCAGATATGGATTGACACCTTGTCCTAGGGATCCCTGGATACACACTGACACAGAGCAGAATAGGGACTGTTCTCCTACATAGGGCTGTCGCCATGGTAGATAAGTGACTGACACTCCGTCCTCAGAGCTCCCTGCATACACACTGACAGTATCAGGCTTCTGTGGAATGTTACCCCAATATCGGGTCACTTGGCAGATATGGATTGACACCTGTCCTAAGGATCCCTGATACACACTGATACACACCTACTTGGATGGTATAGACATTTTTAGCAGCTCCTGGCCCGAACACCTGACCCACATAGGAGCCGTAATAGACCGGATTAGGGAGTCCGGACTGACCCTAAAGCCCAGTAAGTACCATATAGGAACGTGTAAAAACCTCCCCAAGATAGTAGTATGGGCCCCAGAATGTGAACAGGCCTTCCAACAGCTCAAGACGGCGCTCATTAAATCACCTGTACTTTCTTCTCCTGATCCAACTAAACACTTTCTCGTCCATACAGACGCTTCTATGCTTGGATTGGGAGCAGTACTGAGCTAAGTCGGAGCAGATGGTGGCGAGCAACCCGGGGCTTATCTAAGCCGTAAACTTTTGCACAGCGAAGTATATTCACTGCCATTGAAAAGGAGTGCATGGCGGTGGTGTGTGGGCCCTCAAAAAGCTGCAACCTACTTGTATGGACAACCGTTTACCTTACTCACAGATCACAACAAATTTGGGGCACTGCGCGTGCAATCTAATGTGCCACCAGATAGGAGTGGTGTGTTTAGTACTATTGTTATTAGTTTAATCACTGTTACGTCCCCTATCCGTTGATGTGGAGCAAGACGAAGCAGCAGAAGAGGATGGTTATGGAAGAGGATGGAGTAGGAGGAGTAGAGGAGGTGGCAGCGTACTGGCAGAGTACACGCTGTAGGGCTGACACACCTGCTTGAAGATAACTAACTGCTATTCAATCTATAACAGTGAAAAAAGTTTTTTGTTTTTAAATCCAAGCTATTGTGACACCAGTGAGTGAGTGGTGGCACTGGGCACAGTATCCACTGTGAGCCTGACACCCGCTTTGAGACAACTAACTGCTATTCAATCTATAACTGATGTTTGTTTCACAGGCAGAAAGTGCTCTAAAAGATGGCGGCTTGAACCCAAGTTGGTGGCGGATCAGTCACGCAAGTCAACAGGCATTCAGAGCTAAAATACAGCAGCGTGTGGACCATTTTTAGCCCAAGGCAGCTCATCTCATCAGGCCTTTTTTAAGCTAATGTATCGCCCAGTGTCAGTCCCTTCGGGATCCATCCCTCATTCATCTTAATAAAGGTGAGGTAATCTAGACTTTTGACCTAGGCGACTTCTCTTCTCAGTGACAATACCTCCTGCTGCACTGAAGGTCCTTTCTCTGACAGGACACTTGAAGGGCAGGCCAGAAG
The DNA here is from genome assembly GCA_933207985.1 of Pelobates cultripes. Lineage (NCBI taxonomy): Eukaryota > Metazoa > Chordata > Amphibia > Anura > Pelobatidae > Pelobates > Pelobates cultripes. Next base: position 173,785,850 of record OW240916.1, on the reverse strand, counting down.
TTCTATCGCGAAATTGGGATAGCTCAGGCCAGCTGCGGTCAAGCCTGTACTTTCACCTGTGTAGTCATAAGGTCTATCGCTTCCTCAGAGTGTCGACATTCGCAGTTATATGAGGTAGTCTGGTTACCTGTCGGTCGAAGTCGCTTCCTTCTGAGGGTGGATCCTCGGCGGCTGTGGCGACGCGTAGGGACTTTCTAAAAGGTCCCTCATGCATTTGTCCCCTCCCATCAACAACACGCCTCTAAAGCCGCCCTGTCCTTGCCGCGGTCATGGAGGAGGAGGATGACTTCCACCTCTCCTGTTAGATTCCCCGCGAAGCTGTGACATATCACCCTTATACGCTGTGTAAAGCATACTTTTTAATTTAATTTGCAAATGCTGCATCCTTTCCGACTTGTTGTAATTTGGTAACATTTCAGCCACTTTCTGCTTATACCGGGGGTCTAGTAGCGTGGACACCCAGTACAGGCCGTTCTCCTTCAGCCTTTTTATACGAGGGTCCCTCAACAGGCACGATAGCATGAAAGACCCCATTTGCACAAGGTTGGATGCCGAGCTACTCATTTCCCGTTCCTCCTCCTCACTGATGTCAATTAAGGTATTTTCTTCCCCCCAGCCATGTACAACACCACATAGGTACCAGATAGGTGACAACGAGCACTCTGGGATGCCTGTTGTGGTTGGTCTTCCTCCTCCTCCTCAAAGCCACATTCCTCCTCTGACTCCTCTTCCTCACAATCCTCTTCCAGCGTTGCCGCAGGTCCAGCAAGCGATGCTGATAAGGCTGGTTCTGGTGGTGATGGTGACCACAACTCTTCCTCTTCCTCTTCACGCCATTCTACGGCCCGATCCAGCACTCTTCGCAGGGCACGCTCCAGGAAGAAAACAAATGGTATGATGTCGCTGATGGTGCCTTCGGTGCGACTGACTAAATTTGTCACCTCCTCAAAGGGACGCATGAGCCTACAGGCATTGCGCATGAGCGTCCAGTAACGTGGCAAAAAAATTCCCAGCTCCCCAGAGGCTGTCCTAGCACCCCGGTCATACAAATATTCATTAACGGCTTTTTCTTGTTGGAGCAGGCGGTCGAACATTAGGTGTGTTGAATTCCAACGTGTCGGGCTGTCGCAAATCAAGCGCCTCACTGGCATGTTGTTTCGCTGCTGGATATCGGCAAAGTGAGCCATGGCCGTGTAGGAACGTCTGAAATGGCCACACACCTTCCTGGCCTGCTTCAGGACGTCCTGTAAGCCTGTGTACTTATGCACAAAGCGTTGTACGATCAGATACACACATGTGCCATGCACGTAATAGTGACAACTTGCCCAACTTCAATGTCATGCACAAATTTGTTCCGCTGTCACAAACCAATTTAGCCGATATCCAGTCGCTGCGGAGTCAGCCACTTTCCACCTGTGCGTTCAGGGCGGACAGGAGTGCTTGTCCGGTGTGACTCTCTGCTTTCAAGCAAGTCAAACCCAAGACGGCGTGACACTGCCGTATCCGGGATGTGGAATAGTACCTGGGGAGCTGGGGGGGTGCCGTTGATGTGGGGCAAGACGCAGCAGCAGAAGAGGACTCAGCCGAGGAGGTTATGGAAGAGGATGGAGTAGGAGGAGTAGAGGAGGTGGCAGCAGGACTGCTCCGTAAGTCGCATGCGTGTCACTCAACTCCCTCTGCAGAGCCATGCATTCCATGCTTCAAGTAGCAGTCAGCAGGTTTACCCAATGCGCAGTGTAGGTGATATACCTGCCCTGACCATGCTTTGCAGACCAGGTATCAGTGGTCAGATGGACCCTTGCCCCAACACTGTGTGCCAGAGATGCTATTACTTCCTTTTGCACAATTGAGTACAGGTTAGGGATTGCCTTTTGCGAAAAGTAATTTCGGCCGGGTACCTTCCACTGCGGTGTCCCAATAGCTACAAATTTTTTGAACGCCTCAGACTCCACCAGCTTGTATGGTAAAAGCTGGCGGGCTAATAGTTCGGACAAGCCAGCAGTCAGACGCTGAGCAAGGGGGTGACTTTCTGACATTGTCTTCTTATGCTCAAACATGTCCTTGACAGACACATGACTGTGGGAAGATGAGCGTGAACTGCTCAAGGCGGGAGGCGGAGTGGCGGATGGTTGAGAGGGGACAAGGAGGACAGCAGTGGTTGATGTGGCTGAAGATGCTGGACCAGGAGGAGGCTGGCGGCTTGCGGTAGAGCCGAGCTGCTTCAGCGCTACTCATGTGTGTGTTGATCCCGCGTCTGTGATGTCGGATCATGTGCCTGCACGCAAAGCAGTTGTACCTAGGTGGGTGTTGGACTTCCCACGACTCAGTTTCTTTTGGCACAGGTTGGAAATGGCATCGCTGTTGTCAGAGGCAGACACACAAAAAAAATTCCACACTGCTGAGCTCTGCAATGACGACATTCTGGTGGTGGACACAGCATGCGTTGATTGGCGTGCTGTCGGGCTGACCCCGGGTGTCGATGCATGCTGTCTGACTGTGCCACTAGCTCCTTGCGACGACCTCCCCCTGCTTCCAACTCGTCTCCTCCTCCTCCCTGTCTCCCCATCTGAACTTTCGCCCTGTTCTTCTTCTTGACGAGCGGGCACCCACGTGACATCCATGGACGCATCGTCATCATCAACCGCTTCACTTGTATCTGACAACACAGCAGAGGAAGCAGCAGCGGGTACAACATCATCATCATCATCACACCGTACGTCCATGTGTGTAATGCTGCCTGCCTGAGACATATCCCTGTTATCTACATCCTCTGGCAATAATGGTTGCGCATCACTCATTTCTTCAAACGGATGTGTGAATAACTCCTCTGACATACCAACTGAAGCGGCTGTGGTGCTAGTTTTGGTGGTGGCGCAGGCGGGTGAGTGGTATCTGAGAGGTGCCTGAAGCTAAGCTGGTGAGGATGGTGCGTCAAGGTTCTGAGCGGAGGCTGTAGAAGATTGCGTGTCCTGTGTTAGCCAGTCAACTATGTCCTCAGAACTTTTCAAGTTCAGGGTGCGTGGCCTCTGAAAACTGGGCATTATTCTAGGGCCAAAGGGAATCACAGCACCACGACCACGATGGCCCCTGCGGGGTGGCCTGCCTCTGCCTGTCATTTTTGTTGGGATTGGTGGTACTATGCGTGCAAGCTACTGTGAGACCAGATATGAGTGGCAATGTGCACTGGCACAGTTGTGCAGAGCACAGGCTGTAGGCCTGACACCCGCTTGAAGATAACTAACTGCTATTCAATCTAT
>OW240916.1:173768762-173781262 GCA_933207985.1 Pelobates cultripes | reverse complement strand
ATGAATCTCCCCTTCCTGCCTCCCCACCCTCCCCCTGCCAATTATTTAGCATTTGGGGGACTGCCTGACAACCCAGGCAGTCCTTCATTGCTAAACAGCAGCCTGAGGTTTTTCAGTTAAATGTCCAAGGGAGAGCTGTTGCCGTATATACTCGAGTATAAGACGACCCGAATATAAGTCGAGGCACCTAATTTTACCACAAAAAAACTGGGAAAAATTGACTCCAGTATAAGACTAGGGTGGGAAATGCAGCAGCTATTGGTAAAATTCAAAAATAAAAATAAAAATAGATACCAATAAAATTACATTGAGGCATCAGTAGGTTAAAGGTTTTTGAATATTTATTATAAAGAAACAGTAAACTAGCTCTGTAAGGGGAAAAGAGGGTCAACAAAAACAATATGGTATCAACAATAATTTTAACAGTACAAAAACCAACTAAGTTAAGAGTTAAAATCCTTCAAAACTGGATTCTCACCATCTGTATGTCCAAATAGAACTTCAACTGTAGCTGGTGTGAGGTTATCAGCGTAGACCTTATCACGGAGTTCACTGCTGTCCTCATACAAAGCGCTGTCTTCTCTGCCATCCGTAGCATTACTAATTCCACATTTCTTGAAGGCGCGTTGCACCATGTCCTCTGGAATCTCTTCCCATGCACCACAAACCCATTTTGCTTTAAATTCTATGTCGGGCTTTATCAGTTTTCCAACTTTTGTCAGTCGGGGGTGACCAGATGACATCCATTCATGCCACCTCTTTTGCACACGGTCTTTGAAAGGTTTATTTAAACCCAAACTAGCAATGATGGTTTTTTTCTTTAAGGCTGCTCCTGGTCGTCCGTTCCAAATTTCTTCCAGCCATTTTTTTGTTCCGTCTTCATCCATCCAGCCTTTAACATGTGCGCGCACTGTAATTCGTGGTGGGAATTTGACTTTTTTAGGCAAGGTCTTTTCTTTTAAAAATGACAGGCCGTATCTTAGTTCCATTAGCCAAACATGACAGAACGACTGTGAAATGTTTTTGTTTTCCATTTCCTGTGGTTCTGAGTAAAATAAATATCTTTGTAGAATGACTTGAATCTCCATTCTCCTATCCTTGAATTGGATCCAGTAACCTGGAAAGGCAACTTTGAGCCTATAAAACTGAGCCATGAATTGTATCTATATCAGTACTTCAAACAAGTATATATTGGTATCTGTATTTTACACTGGTTTGGCACTGTTGCATGAAGGTTTATTTAAACTAGTGTATTACATTTTTTACTCTCATGATTGTGTTGGAACACTTCAGTATGCTAGTTCTACACTATATTTCTCACGATCAGTGAACTTAAGCACCTTACACATTTAATTTTTACCTTTGTTTTCTTTCGGATAACCTATATGCAATTTAGAGGTATTGTGCTGCGTCCCTGGGTGGGGTCTAGAGGGACATTGAAATCTCCCCCCAAGGATCAGTATTGTCTGAGAATCCCACCAGCGGGCTGGGGTGCAGTCAGGAAGATAGCGGCAAAGGTACAGATCTGTGATGCGATATTTCCTTTCACAAAAAGATATATATCCCATCAGGATAAGCTCTTCTTCAGGAGAGCGAATAGGGTTTTATTCGAGAATAGGATGGTGTAACGGAGCTCCTTGTACTCCGACTGAGTACCCTCCGTTGATGGATGCTCCTAGCGCTTCCTGAGGACTCCCAAGCACTGCAGCAGACACCACAAGCACCGCAGACTCCGCAACCGCCGTATCTTGACTGGAGTCTCGCCGTCTTCCTTCCACCCTGGATCAACTTCTGTCCTCCAGGACTGTGTGGTGAAGACCCCTCCTCCAAGGAGAGCGTGTCAGGAACAAGCTCTTAAAGGAGCTAAGTGACTCAATTTCAGGGGAGCATGCAGAGTATAGCAATCCCCAGTGTGATTATAACAGCTCCCTCCAATAACGAGACAAGGCTATGTTTAGAGGGATCAAGAAGAACTGTCAAAACCTTTATTTCCCTTGGGACCAGCCAATAGGGTCACCACAATAACATTGTTGTGAAACCTCAATAAAATCACAAACAGTCAAATCATATCAAGCAACACACAGTGACTTATCACAACACAATGGCACATTTTTAAAGGGGTGGGGGGAGACAATATTTAACAGTAAAGTGAGTAGGCGACATAGTGAGAATATTGTATGTATTTTAGTTAATCCTTTCTCTGCTAAATGTGGCATAGCATAAACTCTTGATTATGCATTTTTTTATACTTGTAATAACGAAGACAAAACCTTTGTAATTACTGAATTATTGTGGTTTGTTTTCATTTTGTTTTTGTGTTTTTGTTTTTTCTTTAGATTAATGAAAAAAAGCTTTCTGATTACTGTGGAGCCTGTGAGATTGGGACAAATCCATATCCAGTATACGCTGCAGTGGAAAAGACAAATGTGAATAAGGGCATTAAATTTAAACCAGGTGGGTCCAGATAAAAGTGATTACTAATAGCTTAGTATTACTAATTGCTTCTGTAACTAATAAACAAATGCAATTTCAGAAACCTGGTTTGAATTCACTCCACACACATCTGGATTTCCTGCATATAAAGAATATGTGGACACAAAGCTATTGGGCAGTGAATTCAAACAAGGCAAAGTTACAAAGAGCCAGCCTGAGAGAGAAGTTGGTTTTCTGCAAGGTAAGTTAAAATTTTGATAAATGTAACTTTGCACCTTTATTACACCTTTTCTATCTTTGCAACTATGCCTTGTTAGAGATTGACATATCTTGCTGAGGACCCTCTCCCTTCCTGACAGTCTTTCATGTCTAGTGTACGTCCTTTTATTTGCAAGTTGACATTTCATTTTAAGTTCTAAAGTTTTATCAGGACAAAGGAAAACACAGGTATCCACCACATATACATATAGAAAAAAAAAACCTTCATCCAATTTCTCATCACCCATATGAACAATGAAAATTAGTGATTCCACCTGGCTTGGCTCAGTTTGTGATATTGCAGCTGGTTCCCTGACAATTAGGCACTGTGGGCTTGATTATAAGGCACTGTATATGGTGATGTATGTAGAGCTATGAAGCAAGGGTAGGTAAAACTATAAAATGTACACTCACGTGTAATGGAGCCGTAAAACCTGGCTCCTCTGATCGCGCTTGAAGTGGTATGATCCCCACTCAAAGATACAGGTGTAGATATAAATCTTCTGTCCGTGTATATGTGGAGATAAACAAACAGAACCACCATAGTGTACACCGTAAAAAGGAGTGTAAGCAGAAATAAAGAAGTTAAACCTACTCACATGCTAAAGAGCAAGTGAGCATGGTTTATCTTGCCTATCACAACTACAGTTTTAAAATGCTACACTATTTCTTCTCATGTTCTCTCCACATATACCTTGTCACATATTCTATGTGTATTTTGATATACATAATCAAAATACAGTTAAAACAAAATTACATATATTTTTAACTTTCAGTGTGTATATGTGTATATATATGTGTGTGTGTGTATATATATATATACACATATACACACTGAAAGTTAAAAATATATTTTGATCTTTGAGTGTGTTTATGTATGTGTGTATGTGTATATATATGTGTGTGTGTGTATATATATATATATATATATATATATATATACACACACACACACACATTGAAAGATCAAAATATATATATATTTTTTTGTTTTGTTGCATCCAAGTAAAACAACTCAATAGCTTTAATAACTAAAGACTACTAATCTAAATGTAATGATGTTCACATTTTATTGTTTATAATGTATAAATATAACATGTTTAATATCGTAACTATAATGGCACCCAAGTACACGAAGGGTTAACGCCGTTTAGGATGTTCCCTTTCCGAATGCCAAGGCAGCTAACTCTCCAATCAGCCGAACAGGAATCAGCACGCACGTAACCGGCACGGTGACAAGGCTCTGTATTGAAGGTCAAGCAGTGAACTGGTTTAATGTGGGCTACCTGCCTGGTATTTATGCAAGTCTTCCACCAGGTGGACACTCCCCTAGGGGACCTTGTGGAAAACGGACACCGTAATAATACAGTAGCCAAGCACAAGATTGCAGACATAAACACTCCCCTTTAGTTGTAAGGGACCCTCCTCTCTATCCTGGAGATAATTGGGAGGTAATGCAATTATCTCCAAGGATAGAGGCAAAACTCCATTTTATACATGGTAGAAAAAACACAAAAATATATAACATGAAAACTACCGAATGCACTAGGTACAATTAACATGTCCCCAGATAGCTTAGATCTGAGCGCACATTATTACCGAATGGCGCTCAGATCACATACATACAGTTCAATCGCCATGGAGCCAAAGTCTTTCACATAGTCTTTCGTTGTACGAATGGGCTCCATGGCATGGCTATCTGGGGAAAGTTCATTTGTGCAGAAAAGTACCGAACAGATCGGCGCTCATATGATGGAGAAATAGGAGCGATGTTGGCGGCTTCAGAGGTGTCCGTGCAAAATAGTTTACGTTTTTAGTTCCATGAAATCGTTGATGAACACTGCTGGGCATTAGTTTGTCCAAGATGGCCACCGTCTCATGTTCGTTATACAAACGACTACCACCCAGCCTACATTCGACAATTAAGAGGTGTCTGCGGTTAACCTCAACGTTCTAATGAGGCCAAGAGGTTAACCAGCAGCACGCTTCCATGCTGGGTGACCAGCTGTTTCAGCAGTTCGTTCGGTAAGATGAAGAATAAACGTACAGGCTGTACGGACAAAGAACTAGCCAAACAAACAGACGAACCAAGGAGAAATAAAGCAGTTTAAAAGACAGAGAGGTCTGTCACAGTAACTATTTAAACAACCTGTGAAATAAAGAATTATAAATAGGAAGAAATATACAATAATATGGCCCACACCAATACTCCAGACAGCCGGATAAACTATGCCTAAGTAGGGGAATAGAAATGTAATTAGTTCATCGAAAGTATGTTAGAACGTACGTATCTTGCACAACTAGTGCATGGTTGAGAGAAAAAAAATGGAATCCGTGTGAAAGTGGGTGTAAAAGGGAATAAACGCCACCTTCACACTGATGAACTGCACCAGAAGGGCACTCTACCAAGGGCTTAACCCTAGATGCTAACAGAAATTCAGTTTGTGACTTTTTTAAAAAAAAAAAAATTTTTGTTGGTAGAGCTTGAGAAAGGAATATATTCTATATTAATAAAATACACTTGGACTGTGTGTGTGTGTGTGTATGTGTATGTATGTATGTATGTATGTGTGTGTGTGTGTGTATGTGTATGTATGTGTGTGTGTGTGTATGTATGTGTGTGTGTGTGTGTGTATGTATGTGTGTGTGTGTATGTGTGTGTGTGTGTGTGTGTATGTATGTGTGTGTGTGTGTATGTATGTGTGTGTGTATATATGTATATATATATATATATATATATATATATATATATATAGTAATTTTTTTTTCAACGGTTTTAAAACATTATTAAACTTTTCTACAGGCAGCAGGGGGACTACCTGTCATTCCAGACGCCTCCCCTGCTATGGCACTGCAATTTGATCGTGAGGTCCGAATTGGCAGGTAAGTCTCGCCCCTCCCATCGTGATCGCCGGCGTGGGATCGATAGTAAGTGGGAAGGACGGCGTGTACGTGTTATGCCGCCCGCCGGCATTTAGAGCCAGGTCCCCAAGGATAGTATAGCATGCGTGCCGTCCTTAAAGGGTTAAGTACTCATGGATGAATACCGTCAAGCCCTGGAGCTTTGTTTATATCATCTTTATTTAGTTGCTGCAGCACTTTGTCTTGAATTAGCCAATTACAATTTTTGAGTTTTTTTGCAGCAATCGTTTGCATATCTATTGCCTTTGGTCAGGGGTTCCAAATTTTATTTTTTTTCCTATGGAATAGTGTATCAACATCTAGGAAGCCTTCCCACCCTCGCCGTCACCAAAAAAAAAAAAAAAATTGCAGTGTTGCATAAAGTTTTCAATTCTCAGAGTATAATGCTGTTTTTTTTCTTTTGTTTTTTTTAAACTATGTATATACACATTAATTTCTACAGACAGTAAACAGTGTAGCATTTGGGAGCAGTGGTGCTCCTGTGGGTAGCATTGGTGTTTGTATATGATTTTAACATTATACAGTGATGTGTTTGTATATAATGTTTGCATTTGTGTGCAGAGGTATGTTTGGATGTAGTGTTGGATTTTAAATGCAGATGTACATTTGTGTATAGTAGTGGTGTTTGTATATAATTTTGGAGTTACAGTTCAGGGGTGTCTTTTCATGACATGCTTGTGTTTACAGATGTGTGTTTGTTGTTAGTCCCCTAAATTACTTTAGCTAAATAAAGCTGTTTTAGTGTATAGATCATTCCCCTGCAATTTCACTGCTCAATTCACTGCGGCGCTAGCCACACCTCCTCTGGCTATGATTGACAGTCTGCATGAAAAAAAAAACTGGTTTCACTTTCAAACAGATGTAATTTACCTTAAATAATTGTATTTCAATCTCTAAATTTATCACATACAGGAGGCTCTTGCAGGGTCTAGCAAGCTATTAACATAGCAGGGGATAAGAAGATCTTAATTAAGCAGAACTTGCAATAAAGAAAGCCTAAATAGGGCTCTCTTTACTGTCAGGATATTTATATCGGCAGACATTTTGTGCTAAGATAGAAATTAAGTGTATATTGCCAGAGTCACTCAGAACAGAGCGGACTCCATTTTGGATTTCAGGCAAGACAGACACAAAATTTCTTTCCTTTCTGTAACTAATCACTAGCCTGAGCTAAGGAATGCATTATGTAAACAAGCCAAGTGATAAGCAATGAAGCAGAGGGGTGCTCTGTTTAAATGTTAATGGAATAGAAATAATTTTAAACACAGACACTAGTGACAGAAGACTCAGTAATTAATTTTACTTTCAAAATTTTACACGGTTCCATTGTAAGTAAGGGGTGAAATTGAGTTTAGAACTGTCAGTTTTAGAAATTACAACAGGAATTGTCGAGGCGCTGTCTGGAGAAAATCCAAAGAAACGCTTTGAACTGACAGCAAATTTAAGTTATGGTAGTCATTTTAGATAAGCCAAATTACGTCAAAATCGTCATCAGGAAAAGTTAACTCTTTCCTGGATAGGAAAGTTTAATGGGGCAATTACGCCCTTTATTGACCAAAACCTATAAAATACTAGATAACGTTGACACACTTACAGTTTCCTATTGGCCTTATCAACTAATGACGTACAGAGTCTGGCCATTTAAAAGTTAGGACAAAGGGAAGGGAGAGGTGAGTGTGGGCATTCAGATTCGGACGTTCAGAGAGATCCAGGACAGATATTCAGGACACTCTGGGACTAACACTCAACTCTCAAACTCTCTTGGACACAACTCAAGAAACACTCCTTGACACTTAGAATTTTACTATTACTTTCTAACCAACATCACTTTTCTCTATTACTTACACACCTCCATACAACCAATCATACTTGCATTCAAGCTCCTGGGACTACAGACTCATCTGATGAGAACATCTACATCATAACTGGTAATTATGCTGGTTTTATTTAATAAATCTAAATTAATTAAAATCTATTAATAGCAGGACACATGCATGGATAAATCACAATCAGATCCCATAATTGAGGAATCTTGATTAAAGAATATGTAGTTATAACACTCCATTCTGCAGGTGGAGTCAGATAATTACATAGTACTGGTATTTTGCCACGTGTTAGCATACCGCTGTCTTTATCCATGTGTGTTGATTTGCTCTAGATTAAAATATATATCTTTTTAGGCAAATTAAAATTCGGCTTATAGAATCTGTAGATTTGACTCTTTTGGATGGTTCCAGGAAATGATTAATGAGCTGGTTTGAATGTTATTTTAATTGAAAATTACATGAGAATAGGATATTATAGGCCTAGGAGGATCTAGCCAGCATTGAAAGGGTTACTCGGTTGATCTAACGGTTAGCCAAGGTTTTATGGCTTTTCGCTGGAAGTCTAGCTTTCTGTGTCTGTGAAGTACCCTCATAAATCTTGTAAGTCTTGACAGTTGATGCTGTAGCTTTGTACTGTGTTTAACCATTGCCATTGTATACGACGTTATACTAAATATTCACTGATTATTATCATGCATGCTGCCTAATATTATTTTATTTGTCACAATAAATTATATCTATTTTTATAACAAATTGTGATTTTATTTGTATGGAATACTTTTCACTTACATGATAATGATTTCTAAGATCTAAGAGAATTGAAATAGTGGGCAATTCTCAACTGTATAATATGATCATCCCATAAATATCCCCACATTACAGGAAGTGTTTATGGAAGGCTTTGCAAGTCACATGCAGAAAGGTGTGACTAGGGTTCATAAACAAAGGGATTTAACTCCTAAATGGCAGAGGATTGAGCAGTGAGGCTGCATGTTCTATACACCAAAACTGCTTCATTAATCTAAAGTTGTTCAGGTGACTAGTGTCCCTTTAAATGTCTACATGTACTGTCACAAACATACACATTAACAAACACACCGGCACATAGTCATATACGCACCTACACACACACCTACACAGATACACACGCTGGCACATAGAAACACAGATGCACACTGCTGACACACACACGGTGGCACACAGATACACACCTTGGCACATGTTGGCACACAGATATACAGACAGACACAGACCCACGCACACACACATGTTTATATTTGCTGTTTACTTACCTTTTTTCTTCCTTCAATGCGGCTTGCTGAGGATGGTGTGCCAGGTCGGCAGGTGCTCACTCTCTGCTGCACTCCCTCTCGCCAGCGCTTTTCTATCTGGGAGGAATTGCTGTCATTTCCTCCCATCATCCCATACAACAGGGGTCTGGCCCTAAATGCTTGGGCCACGTGAAGGGCAAATCGCCGTGGAACCCCAATTTTGTTCTCCAACTGGGAAACGCTGCCATAGGTTATTCCTTAATATATACTGAGCAGAAATATTTAAAATGTTTGCCTTTTCCTGGTCTTCTTTAACCAACTCCCCCATCCCAGTTTTTAGTGTACCCATACTTTCATTTTTGTTTTATTACAATTTATGTACTTAAAGGTTAGTTTTGCTCTCTGTCACCTTCTCATTTTGTAGTTTAGCGAATCAAATTGCATTTTTGCATGCATTATTGGCTTTTATAGGATGCCTCTGATTTGTCTGATTTTTAAAGGCTTTGAATGCCATTTTCTTTAATTTCCTAATTCACTTTCCCAGTACGCCACATTAGTTTCAATAAGTTTTTTTAACCCCTTAAGGAACAAACTTCTGGAATAAAAGGGAATCGTGAAATGTCACACATGTCATGTGTCCTTAAGGGGTTAATATTTATTTCCCAATGGTACATACTGAGATATTAACCTTTCTAATATTTGTTTAAAGATCTTAAAGGTGTTCTATTTACTAAAGCGTTTATGCCAGTCAATATGTTGTAAAGCTGCCCTTAACTTGGCCTATTTAAAAAAATATGTTCTAGTATTCCCCATGTACATAAATCATTATGTTATGTAAAGTTAAAATATCAACTTTTTGTCTCTGACTATATGTAATGTTTAATTTACCTTCTTAGGAATCTGGGGCAGTGCACTTGCAAGTGAAAAAGTAATCTTCGAGTCCATCAAAGGTACTGTACAAATAGATCTTAATAGGGTAAAAAAATAAATAACTATTAATTGAAATCTAACTGTGAAGAAATTACCTTCTTTTGCTTTAAACTGACAATTTGGATTCCCTTCTTTTATGTTAGCTTTCCCTATGGCAATCGGTAGGTAAAACTACCGAATCAAGACCACCATGTTGCCCGTTATGCATACTTTACCTCCCTGCTTGCTGGGCATGTTCGACAAAAGTCCTGCACGAACGGTATGCACTGCCGCCATTTCGGGACTTCCACGTGTTCGCGGCCATTTTAGCTCCCGAACAGCGGTGTTTGCCGTCGAGTGTCTGGAATTGAAAACGGACACTCAAATAGGCGAACACCGCTGAATCCTCCATACCTTTGGTAAAACCCCATTAAAACTACTGAACAACCGGGCATTCGGTAGAAAGACTCACTAACAGATGGGGAATCAAGCGAACCAAGGATGGTAGCTGGATGGCCGGCCGTTCGGGAGGTTTTTCATGCGACCTAAGACCGACTGCAGGGCCAGAATTCATGGAACTGTTTTCGGCTACTTTGCCCGTGCAGTCGGTCAAAACTTCTAAGTCCCATATCTCCCGAACTGCTGAACCGAATGGACTGATTTTTTTCATATGTTGGTCCTTAGGGTACATCCAGACTTTGGGGAAATTATGTTCCGTTTTAACATATGGTGATTTGTTTTGGCTAGGTATGGAAGATGACCTCTTTTAAATGAGCTCCATTTGCCGATTTTCAAAGTCAGGCCCTTTCGATTAAATTGCTCATAGCATGTATAGGTCATACACACAGGTGTTACGCTACTTTTTAAGTGCATAAAAGTAATAAAAAGTAGAAGTTTAACACAGACTGGAATTAAGTGACCTTGTTTGTTATATTCAAGTTGTGTATAAGTTTAATATAGGGATATCTGCACTGTGGTAAATTAAGCTAAACTGAAATGCGAAGTTGAATCTCTTCAAATTTGAGGGTACAAGAGTCCTGTGAGAACTGCAGCTTGTCTCCTGAAGAGCACTGTGATGAGGTAAGATGGGATCATCTATCGGTAGTCAAATCATAATGTTAAAATAAAAAAAATTTAAAAATTGACTTAGGAAGCTATCAAGGTAAGAGGGCCTATTTTGAGTACTAATGTTATGACCAGTCGTAACAAGAGGTGGGTGCACAACCCAGCTTTTAGCAGGTCTGAGGTGTCCGTGGATGGCTGTGCCACAGCTGTATCCTTCTGCTTGGGGTAAAATGCTGGATGTTGTTCATGTCCCATGATGTTTATGTTGGAGTGGGAGGTTTGCTAGAGAGGGTTGCTGTACATCTTGGTACGTTGTCCAGTGAGGTGAATGCGCTTCTCTTGGTGGAGCACCGACAACTTGCGTCCCGTCTCCCAACGGTAACTGACGCCTTTGTCTCTCAGCATCCTAGTGACTAGTTGCAAGGAGTTTATCCAAAGCATTGCAGACCTAGAAAGGTCATTAAAAAATGATAGGTCTGAGCCTTCAATTCTATGTAGGAGAGTCCTGGTTGGAAGCATGTATGAGCTGTTTGCTCTTAAGTGACTGGAAGTTTAGCAACAAGTCCTGTGGGACCCCAGCCAGGACTTTGGACAACTTTGGGCGCCGATAGTGGTAGTCTAACTGTATAACTTTGGCCTTGGAGGGAGAGAGCATGACGCTTAACAACCTTCGTAGATGGTGAGGTACCTCCGCTTGTATGATGTCTTCAGGGACTCAGAGGAGCCTCCGATTTCACTGCTGCCTTGAGTCCTCCAGCACTGCTATTTTGCCCTCCATGGTGAGGGTGGTCAGCTTCAATTGATCTATTTCAGCTTTCAGGTCCTCCTGCTTGCTTCTGGTGATGCCACCCTCATCCTTCAGGGACTGCAGTCAAGCTGTGAGAGCACCCATGTCTTGGTGGACTAGTGCAATGTCGGCTGAAAAGAAGGCCTTCATCTCAGCTAGCATGTTCTGAATGTCTGCCTTGCTGGAAGGGTGTTCTCCGGACAGAATTTAGGGCACGCGCGCTTGGGCACCGGGTCATGCTAAATGTACGTCGGTCTCTTACTGGGTATGCCTCACCCGGCGAAGTCCTTCCTGTTACTCTCCTTTGAGCAACAGCAGTGGTGTACCTCAGAGCAGAGCAGATGTCTTTGGTGGTGGAGGCTGCTTTGCTTTTACAGAGTTTTGTTTTTTTTCCCCAGAACATCTGGCTAATATAGGAAAAGTTTGGGGCGTCTTAGACAGTCTTATAATTAGTCATTTTATCTTGAGAGCTCTAAGCATGTGGGTCCGTTCAGGTCAGTGGCTATCTCCGTCCCCAAAGTAAAATAAAATTCTATTTTGGAGTTCTGTATACCTTCAGTACCATAGTTTATGTCTCCATATCAAGAAGTTGGAACTGAACACCGTCAATGTGGAAAGTGCCGATATGTGTACCTTTAGATTATTTATAACTCAAACCCTTTTCAAGGCTTGAAGGAAGCTCAGGATTGTTGAGAAGGTTGAAGGAGTTCCAACAGTCTGTTTTTAAGTTCAACAGATAAATGCATGCTAAATTCTGTAATATGAGGAGGAAGTGGAATATTTGCGGGACAGTAAGAGGATCGTAATGACCGTCTCAGGGATGCCTTTACCACTTAGAACCTCCTGCTCAATCTCAGAGCTTGAGGATCTGGGTATGTCAAGGGACCTTGTAATAGGCGTGGACAGACTAAAAGTTCCCTCAAAGGGTTCCAGAATCCTCTTTCTTGCCATAGGGAACTAGGGTTGATGTATCCAGAAGTGACTGCTGAAATTAGAGGCATAGGAGGGAATATATATGCCAAACTGAAA
>OW240916.1:173753337-173767295 GCA_933207985.1 Pelobates cultripes | reverse complement strand
AAATAGACCTTTCTGCATAGGAAAATAAAGTATTTAAATGCTGGTCCATAGTCAAAAGGCAGCAGGCAGGCAACCAGGCTCCTCTAATGCACAGTGGTGAGATTGGTCTTGTCACAGTTGGTAGCTCAGTGTGTCTCACATACTGATCTCTGGAGCTTCTTCTGTCTGACCATGAGGAGCCAGGCTTCTTGGATCTTCTATCCTGAAGCAGGAACACATTGCAGTACTCTGCCCCCTTCTTAATGTATTTTTCCCTTCCCAAACAGCAGCTTCACTTCAAACAGAATAGTGCAGAGGTTAGACTTAAAGGATGTGTCAGCATCCCACTTAGCATCCCAAGTCTGCTTCCAATTTATGATCCATAGGCTCACGTGAAGAGGCTGAGCTATCAAGCAGATGCTTACGAGCTATCCTGGAAATAGGTGCATCCACATTATTATTTATTATTATTATATTTATAGAGCGCCGTCAAATTCTGTAGCGCTTTACAATGGGTGGACGAACAGACATGTAGTTATAACCAGACAAGTTGGACACACAGGAACAGAGGGGTTGAGGACCCTGCTCAATGAGCTTACATGCTTGAGGGAGTGAGGTAAAATGACACAAAAAGGTAAGGATAGTATTAGACTAGTGACAGTTGCAGAAGACGAATCAGTCAGGAGCTATTAACAGTTTAATTGATACGCTTTTATGAAGAAGTGGGTTTTTAATGATTTTTTGAAGGAGTGGAGACTGGGTGAACATCTAACGGAGGAGGGAAGCTAGTTCCACAGGAACTTTAGGGGGTGTAGTCCAGATTCTGGAAGTACATTCTATCACAGGGTAAAGTTTGGGCAATGTACCTTGAAAGAGAACCAGTCTTTTCATTTTTTTCCATTCCGAGGTGACCAGCTCTGAGCGGAGAAAAATTAACTTTTTTTGCTTGTTTAGGTCTGCAAAGTGTTTATCTGAATCAGCTACCTTTTGTAGGTCCTGATGGATCTCTAGTGTCTCACCATTAAAATCCTTGTATCAACTGATTTGGGATCAAAGGCCACTGAGAGCATTTCTACTTGGCTCTCGCTAGATTTTACTTGATCCATGATGTGAAATTCACCTGGCGGATCAATCCTCTGAGTCTGACGATATCTAATTTAATCACTTCACTATATGCTTTATTTTAAAGGGACACTATAGTCACCTGAACAACTACAGCTTAATGCAGTTGTTCAGGTGAGATCTATAGCTCCCTGCAGGCAATCTAATGTAAACACTGTATTTTCAGAGAAAATACAGTGTTTACATTGATTGATAGGAATACCTCCAGTGGCCGTCACTCAGCGGGACTTCCTATCATGTAGGGCCCTAAAAAGGCCTTGTACACGTCAGACGTATTAAAATACGTCTGATGTGTGCAGGAGAGAGAAGGCACTGTGTGCGCGCCTTCTCTCTCCTGCCTGTCAGCAGAGGAGAGGGGTCGGGTAAAGACCACGAGCTGAGCTCAACTCGCGGCCGCGCATGCGCGGTAGTGCGCTCAGCTTCAGAGGGCGGCATGAATGCCGCTCTATGAAGTATGTGTGCATGTGCGGCAAAGCAATGACTCTTCCAAATGGAAGCGTCTGATTGCTCCCTGCTCGCACCCGCCTATTTCGTTGTGACGAAATAAGGGGCGCGGCTTCACAAGGCTCCGGCACTGGAACCGTAAAACCGGCTGCCTGGAGAGTCCCTTAAAGGTTTAATTTTTTTTTCCCCCCAACAGTTTTCCTGCGTAAATTTCTCAATTAAAAAGTCAGCTTGTTCTTTAAACACTTTCCTCTACACAGATTTTTTTTTTTTTTTAAAGTCTTTTTAGCTGCCATTTGGAGATATTGTCCAACCAAGGCATATAATGCCCACTGTTGAAATCTACTTTTTGTTTTTGTTTTTTATTGCACAAAATATTTAAATTTTAGAAAAATGTACTTTATTGAATTGTTTTAGCACTTTTCTATTTTAAAATATATACATGTGGCAAAGTACAAAGGGCACTGTCAAATTCTTAAAGTAAACTGCAAAGTAGCTTTAAAATGTCTGAAAACCACACTTGCCCAATTAAGAACCTTTAAATACCATCCAAATAGGTTTGGGATGCTTTACTGTAATTGTCCCTCCATGTTTAAAAAAAAAAAAAAAAAATCTATATAGATATTCACTTTTTATTGAGATATATTGAGGTCGGTGAACGAATACATCCTCAGTAGAATCTGTTCAATACTTGGGTTGCAGATTCACATCCCGGCAGGATTGGCTCAGCCATTCATCCTTCTGAGGTAGATAAAATTAGTACAATTAAATTGGGTAATAGTAACAACCCCTGGATGTTGGGCTAAAGTAACATCCTCATGACGTACTTGAAAACCAGAGTAATCTGAATGTACCTTTCCTGGATAAATACCTGGTTATATGCGGTCAACAAACGGGCTTTAGACTTCATGTATACAACTGAGTGTCTGTATCTATTTGTAGCGGAGTAGTAGTTTTATCCATGGTATCTCCGCTGGTAGTCAGGATTCAGCATGCAAATTACAGGTAGCGTAACAATAATCCCTTTTTCCCAAGAACTAGACGACTGAGCTTTTATTCCAAGGTCACTGTATTTATAAAAGTCCCCATGCAAGGGGTTTCCATACTGGCATTGCAGGGGTTTTCCCTTGGTGGACTCTGGAAAATGAACCCTGCAATACTATTTCCCATCATGCATTGCTCTACTGGAGAGATAATTGCGTAATACTGTTAATTACATACAGCAAAATATACCATTTCACATAAAAATCCGTAACTTGTACAATTAGCCGAATGACCCTTCATTGAATGGCTGGTATCTGAGCGCAGCATCTGGCGAAATACCGCTCAGATCCGTTCACTAGAATAGACGAGCAATTTGAATGAAGGGTTCATACGAACACACATTACATTTATACTGTAGAAAGTGAACTGTTAGAATATGCGAGTTTGTGAGCTTTAAAACTGTCGAACGCCGCCCTAATTGCACAAATACATATTTTATACGAAAAACATGGAAGTCCAGCGGTGTTCGTGCAGTCGAGTAGCCGATTTTAGTTCCAGGCACTCGACGACCAAACACCGCTGGGCTTTCGTGAATAAAGATGGTTATACGAACGGCGGCCACCCCTAAAACCATTACTGTTCTGTGGTTACACTGTTGCGGTTCATTAATTGGAGACACACGACTCCCTTGTGTGGTCTCCCGTTCGGCGGTTCATTTGTTTAACGAACATATTTAATCCATTATGATGCGTGAAACAAGTGTACGAATGCCGCAATCTTTAGAATGTACAAATAGCATACGACTACGGTCTTTAACCATCTGAAGTGACTAGGTTTGCCACTGTGATATAGGTATTGTCTACCACTATAAACACATAGTCTAGAGGCGATGATTCACTACCCTATAAGGGGTCTGAGCCCTTTGACATACTAGAGAAAAAAAATTAAATTGTTGAAACACCAGAGGTAAATGTTAAAATATAACTTTTAATGAAAGACTAATACAAAATTATCCAGCCTATGGATGTATGGCAGTAATGTACTATAAAGTGAGACAAGAAACAAAACAAAAAGTAGGTAAACAGTGATATACCTTGTCTAATGACCAGAGGAACCAAATATCCAGATAGACACATAGGTGGCAATCAGGACTAGATTCTAAGGCACTGATAGTGTGTGGCTATTAAGTAACCTGCCATCTGATATCACTAGATGCCAAAAAAACAATTTTTTTTTTTTTTACATTTACAATTTTTTTCCTCTATAATTTAGTGTCATAACAGAAACTATATGAAAATAACATGGTCTTGTACACAAGGTAAACATGTCTAATTTTGTTTTGTTTTTTTAAATAAACATTTAAATGCATAGAATCAAGGGGCATAGGGGCTAAAGCTAAGTAACTGTAGCTTGAACAGGCTTATTGAGGTGGCAGTCTGAGAGCATATGATATAAGACCAGGCTACGTAGCTATAGCGAATAGGCAGATGTAGTTCCCCAGGAGGCTCTCTCTTAGTTAAATGTTAAAAGTGGAATGTTAAATCAAGGAAAGTAAAAAAAACTGATTGAAACCAGCCAGATGATAAAACTCCAAAACCCTTAATTTCGGTGTGAAGGAGAGGGTAAAGAAAAAATAAAAAGAATTACATAGATCAGACCATATACAGTCAACCAATGTCTGCTAAGGACACAACAGTCCTGCAGCATAGTGAGGTGTCTCAGGCCTCCGTGTACAGGTGTTGTCAGATGGAAAAGGTCATTCCGTCAGGTCAGAGTTCACAGGAGCATTGCAGATCCCAGCATTAAGCCTTGCTGACACCCGCCTCTGCTGCTTCTTGTGTTGGAGACCTATTATGCCGCCCTAGTGAGACAGCCTCAGATTTCATCTTGGTGCTTGGGGGATTTAGTTCAGGCAAGTTGCTGCTTGGTTGCCCTAGGGCATGCGCTCCATTTTTTGCCAGAAGTAAACTCCTTCAAAAAATCATTTTGTGAATTTCATATTCTTCTTCACCTTTGACAATGATAGGTTCAGGAGTTGTTACTATTTCTCTATGAAAAGGATCAGGGATGTGTGGTTTAAGTAAGGAGACATAGAATACTGGATGAAGTTTAAAACTTGGAGGAAGTTTTAGTTTAACAACGTTATCATTAATGGTAGTAATTACTTGAAAGGGACCAAGAAAAAGAGAGCTCAATTTCTTTGAAGGACGGCTTGTGGTAATATTCCTTGAAGAGAGCCAGACAAGATCCCCTACCTTGTAAGGAGGGGGAATTCTTCTATTATTGTCAAAAAACTTTTTCTGGTTATTTTGGGCGAGTTGAAGATTCTCCCGCAATTTGAGAAATAGAGAAGACATAAATTCGTTTTTTGATGTAACAGTAGGATTGGATGAAGTAATGGTTTGGATGGAGAATGAAGACGGATGAAAACCATAGTTGGAGAAGAAAGGAGTCATTTTCGTACTAGAATGAATGGTATTATTGTAAGAAAATTCGGCCATAGGTAACCATGTGGTCCAGTCATCTTGGAGGTATGAACAATAACATCGAAGATATTGTTCCAAACATTGATTAACCCTTTCTGTTTGCCCATTAGTTTGGGGATGATAAGCGGAAGAGAGTTTGCGTTGAATTTGAAGGGAGAGACACATCTCTTTCCAGAATTTGGAGGTAAATTGTGTCCCCCTATCAGAAATAATTTCTTCAGGAAGACCATGAAGTTTCACAATATTGTCAATAAAGACCTTAGACAATTCTACAGAGGAGGGTAATTTTTTTAAGGAAATGAAATGGGACATTTTTGTGAAGCGATCCACAACGACAAGAATAGTGGTGAAATGTTGAGAGGGTGGAAGATCAACGATAAAATCCATAGAAATGGATTGCCAAGGTTTTTCTGGAATAGGTAAGTTAAGTAGTAATCCAAAAGGTTGATTATGTTCTGGTTTAGACCTTTGACATATAGGACATGTTTTGACATATAATTCAATGGTTCTATCCTGGCGAGGCCACCAATAATATCGTGAAGTTAGTTCAAGTGTTTTCTTTATTCCAGGATGTCCAGCGAGGGGTGAATCATGAACCATTTTAAGTAATTTATTCCTAAGAATGGGAGGAATATAAATTCTATTTTTAAAATAAAATATACCATCCTTTTTTGTTAGTATAGGTGTTTTGGGAAGTTCAAGATCCTTCTGATTCAAATTCTTTATGTCATCATGAAGAGAAGCGAGGATCCCTATTATTTTGTTAGGAGGATAATCATCAGTAGTAGTTTTAGAAGGAATTCGAGAAAGAGCGTCAGCCTTTTTATTTCTAGTTCCAGGTCTGTATATTAATTGGAAGTTAAATCGGTTAAAAAATAGGTTCCATCTAACTTGTCTAGCTGTAAGGGTTTTGTTAGTATAGAGATATTCAAGATTTTTATGGTCAGTATAAACTATTATAGGTTGTTTTGTATCTTCCAGAAGATGACGCCAATTTTCGAAGGCAGCTTTAACACTTAATAATTCTTTTTTACCAATAGGATAATTTTTTTCAGCAGAGCTCAAGGATCTTGAAAAAAAGGCAACTGGATGAAGTGGATCTTGTGGAGTCTTTTGTTGAGAAAGAACTGCTCCGATGGCTGCATCTGATGCATCAACTTCAAGAACATATAAGAATGTTGGATTAGGTAGTTGTAGAATAGGTGCAGTTGTAAATCTTTTTTTTAATTCGTCGAAGGCTGTTTGTGCATCTTTATTCCAATTGAAAGGACGTTTACTACTGTTGAGGAGGTTAAGAGGATGTGATACATCCGAATAGTTTCTAATAAATTTTCTATAGAAGTTTGCAAATCCAAGAAAACTTTGTAATTCTTTTGTAGTAGTAGGAGCGGGCCAGTCAATAATACATTTGATTTTGGAATTATCCATCTTCAAAGAATGAGGTGTTTCCGCTTCTTTTTTACAAAAGACATCTGCAAAATTGGAGTAGAATGGAGGTATAACTGGTTCTACAGTAGTTTGGAGAATAGGAATGTGTTGTAAGCACGTTTTTTTACAGAAATCAGAAGCAAAGGAGATGGAGAAGGGAGACCACTTAATTAAAGGATCATGGGTTTTTAACCAATTAATTCCTAGAATGACGGGATAAAGTGGAGATTTAA
Organism: Pelobates cultripes; assembly: GCA_933207985.1. Lineage (NCBI taxonomy): Eukaryota > Metazoa > Chordata > Amphibia > Anura > Pelobatidae > Pelobates > Pelobates cultripes. Next base: position 173,760,619 of record OW240916.1, on the reverse strand, counting down.
TAATATCAAATGTAATGAATTCGAAATGTACGTTGTTGGTAATCATTCTTAGAGGGATTGTCTCATCTTTGATGGGTCCTGAGGATATAAATGAACCGTCAATAACTCTGATTGGAATAAAGTTAGTTTTTTGAACACTAGGAATTTTATTTTTTGAAACAAAAGAAAAATCAAGAAAAGTTCCATTAGCACCAGAATCAATGATGGCCTCAGTCACGATTCTTTTTGTATCCCACTGTAATATGAGAGATATAGAAAAATAAGTAGATGCTTTTCTTTGTTGAAAAACGTTCAATATAGAGGTAGATGAATGAAGCTTACCACCTTTTGAATGTTTCAGTAGAGGACATTCGGAAATTAGATGTTCATTCGAAGCACAATACATACATAAGTTTAGTTGTCTCCTTCTTATTCTTTCTTCAGAAGTAAGAGGACTTTTTATTATACCTACTTCCATAGGTTCAGTTTGTGGAGGAATTTTTTCAGGTAGTTTTAGAGTAGTGAAAGGTTTTCTCCAGGTAGAATTAGTAAGAACCCTTTCAGCTTTTCTTTCTCTTAGACGTCTATCAATACTGATGGACAGTTGAATCAATGCATTTAAGGTAGGAGGAAGTTCTGTACGAGAGAGTTCATCTTTCACAGCTTCAGATAATCCGAGACGGAATTGATTGCGTAAAGTAATGTCATTCCATTGGGTTTCTGTAGCCCATCTTTTGAATTCTGCAATATAATCTTCAACAGGTCTATTCTTTTGGTGTAATGTTCTGATGGTTAAATCAGCAGTAGTTTGTTTAAAAGGATCTTTCGGTGGGATAAGATCTAGGTTTTAAAGCTATTAGTAGTTTGCAAGAATTCAAAAACTCTCTGTACTTTGTTCTATCTCCATAAAATTTTTCTGGATTACAGACAGCAGGATCACCAGCCGATTGAAGAGCGGCATGAGGAAGATGACCTTGAATGTCTCTAACATAGGTTAATACTCTCTCATTTGTAATTTGCAGTTCCTGTAACCCTTGAGCAATCGTATCCACTCTATTGGTTAGGGCAGAAACTTGAGAGTTGATATCTGCTGGTTCCATTGAATTAGGCTGGATTATTCTGTAATACTTATTTTGTAATACTTCTTTAATTGGAACTCAACTGCAGAATTTCCTGGTTGCAGCAACAATAAGTTTCACCTCCTTTTATATTGATATGAAACAATGGTCACTGTACCTTTAAATACACATGAAGGAAAAATTAGGCTTTGTAGCAATCCCTTATGAATAAGAGGAATAATTAGACAAGTGACACTTTAGTGAGTTTTAGATACTGTGTAATATAAATAATAGGAATTGGCTTGTTTGGTAAAAGTATTACTTAACTTAAAGGCAGTTCTGGCACTGGAAGGGTTAATTCACCCAATGAAGGAGAAATTAGAAGTCCGTTTCAACAAGCTGAGAACTAGGAGTGAAGAGTGGGGAAGTCCGTTTTAACAAGCCGAGGTCTGGGAGTGGAGAAGTTAGAATTCAGAGTTACAAGCCGCGGTCTAGGAGTGGAGAAGGTAGAAATCCGTTTACAAGCCGAGGTCGAGAAGTGGAGAAGGTAGAAATCCGTTTTACTAGCCGAGGTCTAGAAGTGGAGCAGGTAGGATCAAAAGTAGAGCAGCTGATCTTTCTGCAGCACCTGTGCGAATAATCCAGCCCTTTGAATCTGGCGCGGTCTTCCTAAGTATCGTGGAGGGACCGCGTCAGAAAAAAGGGCGGGGCTGAGCGCTGTGAACCCGGAAGTGGGTTCCGGCGACGAAATACATGCCATGCTATACCTGACATGCGGTTAGATAAGTGTGAAGCCTAATGAGGTGCACACTTCTCTTTAGGGTGGTCTATTGGTTCGGTAGTTTTAATTCGTATGGAATACGGATGGAAACTACCGAACAATCACATGAATACTACATACAGTTTTAACTATACAGAAGAATAAACACACGAATTGCAGTTTTAACACAGTATTTTAGGACAGCCTTAATATCATCCGCTACACTGTATGTATCTGAAATGGTAACAGGAGGTGGGTCTTCATAAATCTGCTGAGAGTATAATCTGTTGGTCATGAAACAAGTGGAAGAATAGGGAGAGGTAATTGTATTCGAAGTGGACAAAATCCACCGGGAACATTCTGGGTGTGAAATCAGCATTGCGCACTTTTGGTGTCAAGGGAGGGGTGCTTGATATTAGGGGGGATTTGGATACCATCTTATCCCAGATTTTTATCAACTTTCAGATAACAGGTGATGTAGAAAGGTATATATGTTTTAAAGGCACAAGATGAAAGCAACCTAACACCTAAACCCAACACTGCCTCCCACAGCAGTCTGACAATCGTAAGTAAGCCATTTGGCTTCATGCACTTTGTAAGGCTAAAAAAAAAAAAAAATTTTTTGTTTATACACACTCTTGGTTAATTGTATCACTATTAAAGTTGTAAATTTAATTTAACAATTAAACAAACTCACAAACCACTCAAAGGAACGAACCGCTCAATCTGGCATACCACTTACTTACCGAATGGACATGATCACTGAGGTTGTGGGATTACATCATTTGAATATCGAACATATGTTATGCTTGCAGAACGTCACAAACCAATTCAAAATATAGGTTAATAGTAATCTGTACACCATCACCTATCATTAGACTCTAATGTATGTGTTTAGAATCTTTGAGTTTGTTGTTTTATCGTCTCCCCGACTCCCTTTTGTATTCGGAAACCGACCTACCCAGTTAGGATGGTCCAACAGGTACTTATTTCATAGGATTCTTCTCCTTAGGTTAGTGGTACCGCGAGGCCAACTCACATAGTCACCATGGAAGTACTACACCTATCAGCCTTAATAGATCTAGCCTGGCAATTGGCATAGTCAGTGCCATATCTGTCACTCCCATTCTGTCTTAAATCTTGTACTTGTCACTGACAGTCCAACACTTCACAGCTTACGTCAGTGGCTCCTGTACCCCTTTGGCCAAATCAAGGGCCAAATCTCTCTCGCCTAGTGGTAACTAGCAAGGCCTCACTTGTCAATAATGTAGCCTTATAATATAATTTTGCCACTTGGCATTAATATTTAGCTGCTGGTTCAAGTTATTGAACTTGAATCCTATACTTGTATATCATTCTTTACTTTCATAGCATGTCTAACATGTCTGTTCACGGTGATATCTTCCTACCGAGTACTACTGCTAGATACGGATTTCCAGCCAGGCTTGCTGATGTCGGCAATCCTGAAGGATGCTTGGTGATTTCTGCTTGATTAGTACTTTCTTAAAAAGAAACCGCAACATTTACTTAATGCGATAAGCTATAATTCTGTACTTTGCTACTTTCTTTCATATATCTATAATATTTTTAGCAACATATTTCTTCATGCAATACCCTATTCTACTGTACTCTGCATTATACTCAACATCATACTGCACCCTGTGATACACTATATACGAATATACCTTGCTACATACTGCACCCTGTGATACATAATACTACTCTGCTTTATACGGCATCCTGCTATACTCTATTACTCTATACACTCTGCATCATATTGCGTAGTACTATAATCTGCAACATACAGCATTCAATACTACTAAATGTTGCAACATACTTGTCCTGTGATCCGGTCTACTATTATACTCTACATCATATTCTATACTACTCTACTCTGGTTCATACTGCATCCTTGATAATCTGTACTACTATACTCTAATGTACTACATCCTGTCATACTGTTTTGGATCAAACCAAGTGTTTGTGTATCTGAGTATCTGCTCCTGTCCAAATTATTCAAAATAGAAGCGTGCACGCTCTGAAGTAAATCACACTGAGACACAAAGTTTCAGGTTAATGAAAAACTTTGGAATGTTTAATCAGGGGGCTGGGAGCCCCTTATAAAGGCAGAAAGAAATCCTATGCAAAACATGAGAACATGGAAAGTACATCTTTAAAGGACCACTATAGTGCCAGGAAAACATACTCGTTTTCCTGGCACTATAGTGCCCTGAGGGTGCCCCCACCCTCAGGGACCCCCTCCCGCCCGGCTCTGGAAGGGGGAAAGGGGTTTCAACTTACCTTTTTCCAGCGCTGGGCGGGGAGCTCTCCTCCTCCTCTCCGCCTCCGATCCTCCTCCTGGGCTGAATGCTTGCAGCGCGGCAAGAGCTGCGGCGCATTCAGCCCGTCTAGGAAAGCATTTACAATGCTTTTCCAACGCTGCGTGCTTTCTCACTGTGAAAATCACAGTGAGAAGCATAGCGCCTCTGGCTGTCATGAGACAGCCACAGAAGGTAGGAAGGCTTAACCCATTCATAATTATAGCAGTTTCTCTGAAACTGCTATAATTATGAAAAAATGGGTTAACCCTAGCTGGACCTGGCACCCAGACCACTTCATTAAGCTGAAGTGGTCTGAGTGCCTAGAGTGGTCCTTTAATTGGTCAAGTGTTAAGTGTCTTCTCTAATACAAGTCCTCCAAAGTGTGATGTCATGATGTCACCAGCATTCTGGGTGTAGTCTCTCTTGAGACGCCATCTTAGTACATGACATTCTTTACATTCTTTACACGATGGGAGGGGTGCTAGCAGCCATTTTGAGCAGTTAATGAACACTGGATGGGAGGGGGTGCTCTAGCAGCCATTTAAGTAAATAGACTCTTTACTAACATTAATTTCTATCCATAACAATACTCTACCATATTGCATCCTGCGATACTCCATACTACTGTACTCTGCATCATACACTATCCGTGATACTCTAGACCACTATACTATGCCACAAACTGCATCCTGCGATACTCTATACTACTATAATCTGCAATTTAATGCTTACTAATCTATTCCACTATACTCAGCAGCATAATAAGACTCTAAACTACTATATTGTACGACAATCTGCTTACTGCGTTAAAGGACCACTATCGTGCCAGGAAAACATACTCGTTTTCCTGGCACTATAGGGTCTCTGGGTCCCCCTCCTGCCAGGCTCTAATGGGTGGAAGGGGTTAAATCTTACCTGTTTCTCCCCTGCCGGGCTCCCTCGGTGCGGGGAACTCTCCTCCTTTTCGCCATCATCGGCTGAATGCGCATGCGCGGCAAGAGCCACGCGCCCATTCAGCCAGTCCATAGGAAAGTATTCTCAATGCTTTCCCATGGACGCTTGCGTCTTCTCCCTGTGATTTTTCACAGTGAGAAGCGCGGAAGCGCCTCTAGTGGCTGTCAATGAGACAGCCACTAGAGGCTGGATTAACCCATTTGTAAACATAGCAGTTACTCTGAAACTGCTATGTTTACAGCAGAAAGGGTTAATCCTAGATGGACATGGCACCCAGACCACTTCATTAAGCTGAAGTGGTCTGGGTGCCTATAGTGGTCCTTTAATCATTCTACTAGACTCTGCATACAGTATGCAGAGTCTGGTAGAATGTTTAATGCAGGAAGCAGATTGTCGTAGAATATATTACTATACTCTCCATAACACAATCTCTACACCACTAGACTCTGCAACTTTCTATGCTTCCGTACTCTGCAATGGTCTGCATACTGCAATATTATGTACTGCTGTAGTCTGCTTCATACTACATACTGCTATACCCTACATTTTATACTTTTAAACTATTGACACTGTGCATACTACCATACTTGGCAACACACTGCAATACTCTACTATAAACCACAGCAATCTGAATTCTGCATACTGCGATACCCTACTATAAACCACAGCAATCTGAATACTGTGATACCCTATATGACTTTAACCCCTTAAGGACTGGACTGTTTTTGCGATGTTGTACATTTGCGACCAGGCATATTTTTAAACTTTTGTGGTGTTTGTGTTTGGCTGTAATTTTCCGCTCTCTAATTTACTGTTCCCATACAAATTATATATTGTTTTTTTCAGGACAAAAGCGGCTTTCTTTACATACCATTATTTATATAATCTCTTGTATTTTAATTTAAAAAAAAATAAAAGTATATGATGAAAAATTTAAAAAAATACATGTCTTTTTACTTGAAAAATCTTTTACTCATCTACAAAAGCGAATTAAAAAAACTGCTAAATAGATTCAAAATTCAGCAAAGTCTCCTGAGTAAAACAGTACCCCCCATTTACAGGTTTTAGGGTGTTGTAGAACGTTACAGGGTAAAATACAGTGCTAGCAAATTAAATTCTCTGGACTTTCGCCCTGGGTTGGCAGGCAGGTTCCTCAAATTGCAATCAATAAAATTACTGAATTATGTAAAAATATTACATAAATACGCACGTAGAATTTAAATATATATGCATATTTATATATTTGAAGTCTACGTGTATATTTATATAATTATTTATGTAATTTTGTATATGGACATATGTATATTTTGTATTTTATTTATATATACATAGATATATATATACAAATTCATTCTAAGTGTATTTTGATATAAATATATATATTAATTTTAAAATAGTTAGAATAAAATTTCATATAGATATATATTTTTTCAATTTTTATTTTAAAAATAATTTAAATTACTTATTTATATTTTATTATATATATACATATATAAACAATATATAGTTATTATATATTATATATGTAATATAATTATAAGTGTATTTTTATATTAAAATAAGTACATATTAATATAAAAATACACTTAGAATGACATATATATAAATAAATAAATAGGTTATGGTGGGAAAAAATTGTGATTGAAAACCCCTTCCACCTGAAGTATGTGGATAGTTAATACAAAATGTGATTCTTTGTTAAACTAATTTGCATATGCCCACCCAGAATCCTTTGCGGTTGTAACATCACTGCTGATTTGGGATTTCTGTGGGAAAAGCAAGTCTTATGGCTTGACTGGTGTGCAGATTTTTGTTTAGCATTGTATTAACTATATAGATATAGATATAGATATAGATATATATAGATATATATAGATATATGTCTATATATCATATATGTATACACATATATAATTTTTTTTTATTAACACTAACTTTATTTTTTATTTTTTTTTATTTTACACTAGCAGGGAGACTGCCTGTCAGCACAGGCAGTCCCCCTGCAGGCAGACACATGGACACCTATTGTGACCATGTGATCGCTCTGAGCGATCACATGGCCACAGGGGTCCTAATCCGGTGTGGGGAGACTGTCTGTCTGGGCTGCAGGCAGTCTCCCCACACCGGGAGCACTGCTGATCGCCGCCGGGGGAACGACGGCGATCCGGTAAGTAACTAGGACCGTTATGACGGTTCAGGACCGTCATCGG
>OW240916.1:173679256-173753237 GCA_933207985.1 Pelobates cultripes | reverse complement strand
CATTGCTGCCTGTTCAAAAGCCCGGTACAGATGAGTATCGACCTGTGCAGGACTTGAGGGCAGTCAATGATGCGGTTGTTAGTATACATCCAGTCGTGCCCAATCCGTATAACCTGCTTGCTTTAATTCCGGGCGGGGCTACTTACTTTACAGTCTTAGATCTCAAAGATGCCTTCTTTTGCCTCCGAATTGCCGTAGAGAGCCAATGTATCTTTGCTTTCCAATGGGAAATGCTGTAACGGGCTCGAAACGCCAAATGACCTGGACAAGATTGCCCCAGGGGTTTAAAAATTCACCTACCCTATTTGGTTCAGCTCTAAGCCAAGATCTACTAGATTTTGAGTCTATCCCAGGAGAGTGTGTATTATTACAATATGTAGATGACTTGTTGATAGCAGCAGTTACAAAGGAAGTATGTCAGCAAACAACGCACGATCTACTACACATTCTCTGGAAGGCAGGATACAAGGTGTCAAGAAGGAAGGCTCAGTTGTGTTTGCCAACTGTCAAATATCTGGGATTCCCTATCTCTGAAGGTCAAAGAATTATGGGGCCAGAGAGAAAAGAAGCTGTGTGCCAAATACCGATACCCAGGAATAGAAGACAAGTGCGAGAATTCTTAGGGGCAGCAGGCTTCTGTAGGATATGGATTCCCAGCTACGCGATACTGGCAAAACCTCTGTATGCAGCTATCAAAGGTACAGAGCATGACCCCTTCTTATGGACTCAAGAACAGCAAACGGCATTCGAAGATGTGAAGAGGGCTTTGATGAGTGCCCCAGCATTACGTCTACCTGACCACACACGGCCATTCTACCTGTATGTACATGAGCAAAGAAGAATGGCTGTGGGAGTATTGACACAGTACTTGGGATCATGGCAAAGACCTGGTGCCTACATGTCTAAGCAACTGGATGCAGTGGCCAGCGGACTTCCACCTTGTCTAAGAGCTGTAGCTGCAGCCGCCCTGCTAGTAGCTGAAGCCGATAAACTCACTCTGGGTCAAGAACTTTATGAACGAGTTCCACATGCAGTACAGACGTTGTTGGATTACAAAGGAAATCATTGGTTTAGTAACAGCCGTATGACCAAGTATCAAGCAATGTTGTGTGAAAACCCCAGAGTGCATTTAGAGACTGTAAATACCTTAAATCCAGCTACCCTTTTGCCACAACCTACTGAAAGTCAACATGATTGTTTGGAAGTAATGGATGAAGTATTTTCAAGTAGACCAGATCTTCGTGATTTTCCCATCCAGAACCCTGATGTTCAATATTACACCGGCGGCAGTAGTTATGTAAAAGAAGGGATCCGCTATGCAGGATATGCAGTAACAACGATAGACAAGGTGATAGAAGCTCGGCCACTGGCAAAAGGAACATCAACACAAAAGGCAGAATTGATAGCACTGACACGAGCGTTACAATTGGCTGAAGGTTTAAGAGTGAACATCTACACGGACTCCAAGTATGCGTTTTTAACCACTCATGCCCACGGAGCTTTGTATAAAGAAAGAGGACTATTGAATTCAGAGGGCAAAGAAATCAAATACGCAGCTGAGATCCTACAACTATTGGAAGCAGTGTGGGAGCCGAAAGAAGTCGGTATTATACATTGTCGGGCGCATCTGAGAGGAGATGGTGATGTAACCAAAGGGAATCGGATGGCAGATAGTGCAGCTAAGCGTGCTGCTGGATCAGGAAGACAGGAATATGTGGGGCATATAGCTGCTCTTATACCAGCTCCACTGTCTCAATGGACTCCAATTTATACAGCTCAGGAAGAGGAGTGGTTAAGGACTGAACCTGGAAAGTATTTGGAGAACAAATGGTATCAGTTAGAAGATGGAAGAATAGTTATTCCAGCATCACTAGCGGTAGAAATTGTCCAAAACTATCATAGCGGGACACATTCTGGGAGAGACAGTACAGAAGAATCTCTCAGAAAACATTTCTACATACCAAGATTGTCCAACTTGACTCAGGCCATTGTACGTAGATGTGTAGCGTGTGCTAAAAATAATGCAAGACAAGGACCAGTAAAGCCACCAGGAGTCCAGTTTATGGGGGACTTCCCATGTCCGATTTACAAATTGACTATACAGTGATGCCTAAATCGGGTGGACATCGCTACCTGCTGGTAGTGGTGTGCACCTATTCAGGCTGGGTAGAAGCATGTCCTACTCGTACAGAGAAAGCAGGAGAAGTCGTGAGATTCCTGCTACGAGAAATAATACCCGATATGGACTACCCTGCTCTATAGGATCGGACAATGGTCCAGCTTTTGTTCATCAGTGCCTACAACAATTGACTCATATGCTTGGTATAAAGTGGAGGCTTCATACGGCATATAGACCCCAGAGTTCTAGTAAGGTAGAGAGAATGAATAGAACTATTAAGAATCAGTTGGCTAAAATGTGTCAGGAAACCCAACTTAAGTGGAACGTTCTCTTGCCCATAGCTCTATTGCGAATCCGTAGTACACCTACCAGAAGGATGGGCCTCTCTCATTTTGAAATCATGTACGGGCGACCACCTCCCGTGCTTGGTAACTTAAGGGGGGATTTGAGTCAGTTGGGAGAAGGAATTACCCGGCAGCAGGTTGTAGAGTTAGGTAAGACTATGGAGGAGGTACAGAAATGGGTACAAGATAGATTACCTGTGAATATTTATCCCCCAATTCATAGTTACCACCCAGGCGACCAAGTGTGGATTAAAGAGTGGAATAATGTGCCGTTAGGGCCCAAGTGGAGAGGTCCTTATGTTGTTCTTCTGTCTACCCTACAGCGATAAAAGTAGCCGAAGTGGCTCCGTGGATACATCACTCCAGGGTTAAACCAGCAGCAGCCGATTCCTGGCAAGTTACAGCAAATCCAGAGAATCCCTGCAAAATCCGGTTAAAACGCACGACTCAGTCGGAGTGACGAGGAACCTTGTGGATCACAAATTTTATTGTTTCAGAGACTTGGTAAGTGAGTGAGAAGGCCATAATAACGCCTGTCCACTCACCAACGAGTGTATAAGTCAGGGAAAGTCTTGAGGGGACCCCTGTGAAGACGAGCAGAACTCCATTCCCTGCAGTCCTTACATCCTGGAAGCTGAGGTGCCTTCGCACGGACGAAGACTGAGGATGACGACGAAAGATGTATTTTTAATAATGTTTATTTATGTATTTTTATATTCAGGAAGGTAGAGGTACCGACACTCCTAGCTGTGAGGTATGCATTAAGACTACAAGAACAGGTAACCATATATCCCAGACCCTAATTTGGCATTCGCAATATGAGTGTAAAGGAGATGTATCAAGATGTAGATACTTAAATATAGAGTATAGTGTGTGTCATTTAGGAGTAGGAGAACCTAAGTGCTTCAGTCCTGAGTATCAACCCCGTACAATTTGGTTGACTCTCAGAAATGGAGATCCTCAGGGAACCCTAATTAATAAGACGGTATTAGAATCCGTATATTCTTCAGGTGCTCTGCTATTTGATGCGTGTAAAGCAATATCAAGTGGTAGAAAGCCGTGGAATGTATGTGGGGACCTTAGATGGGAGAGGACGTATGGGTCTAACGATAAATATATTTGTCCCAGTAGTAAAAATAGATATGTAAGTCCAAGATGTCCAAATAGAGATTATAACTTCTACCCATATTGGTCTTGTGTGGGGTGGGCGACTTGGGGACAGACAGTAGACAAGGACATGATTGTGACTAAGTTGCCTATTGATCCATATTGTAAGTCTATGGAATGCAATCCAATCCATATACTTATAAATAACCCTGACAAGTTCTTAGATAAATATGGTAATTTATTTGGGTTTCAAATATATGGGACGGGTTTAGACCCTGGGGCAATATTGTTTATAGGGATAGAGACTGATACGGTAACCTCCCAAACTCATCAAGTATACCATTCCTTTTATGAAGAGATGAGCATAGATAATAAGATCCCCATAATGCTAAAAACTTGTTCATTGATTTAGCCGAGAGTATTGCCGGTAGTCTTAATGTTACCAACTGCTATGTGTGTGGAGGTACTAACATGGGAGACCAATGGCCTTGGGAAGCAAAGGAGGTAATGTCCGGTTCTAAGGCAGTTGACCAATTAATATCTATACAAGCCGACTATCATATGAGTGTTAGAGGTAAATCTGAGTGGAGATTGAAGACCTCCATCATAGGTTATGTTTGCATAGCGAGGAAAGGAATGATGTATAATACTTCTGTAGGAGAATTAACTTGTCTAGGGCAAAAAGCATATGATGATGATACAAAGAATACAACTTGGTGGTCGGCTTCAAATGTCTCAGAACCATCTAACCCGTTTGCAAGATATGCCAATTTAAAGGACGTATGGTTTGATCTATCCATCACATCTAACTGGAGAGCCCCAGCGAATTTGTACTGGATCTGTGGTAAGAAGGCCTATTAGGAGTTACCACAGGACTGGGAAGGGGCATGTGTGTTGGGTATGTTAAAACCATCCTTCTTCTTGTTGCCTATTGAAACAGGTGAGACTTTAGGTGTTAAAGTGTATGATGTGAATCATAGGAAGAAAAGGGGACCCATAGAGATAGGTGCCTGGGAAGATAATGAATGGCCTCCCAGCGTATTATAGATTATTATGGGCCAGCCACGTGGGCAGAGGATGGTACCTTTGGTTATAGAACCCCTATTTATATGCTCAACCGCATTATAAGGTTACAGGCGGTGGATGAGATCATTACTAACGAGACATCACAAGCGCTCAATCTTCTAGCGAAGCATAATACCAGGATGAGGACAGCAGTTTACCAAAATAGATTAGCCTTGGATTATCTTTTGGCAGTAGAGGGAGGTGTATGTGGGAAGTTTAACCTGAGCAATTGCTGTCTTCAAATAGATGACGAAGGGCAAGCAATAGCTGGGCTTACTAGCCATATGGTTAAACTAGCGCATGTGCCTACTCAGGTATGGAAAGGGTACAATCCAAGTAGTTGGTTTGGTAGCTGGTATGAGTGGTTTGGAGGGCTTAAGGCAGTGGTAGGTGGAGTCCTACTGATTTTAATGTTGTGTCTACTCCTGCAGTGTCTTATACCCTTAGTAGTTAGGTCTGTGCAAAGCCTGATAGAAAATATAGCAGAGAGGAAGGCTGCTGCACAGATAATGGCAATTTATAAATATAAGGCTCTAGATTAGGGAGAACTAATGCAGGAAGATGAGTGTTGAAGATTCACATCATAGGATAAGTCTGGTCTGGTTCAAAGGTAACTTGTGGTGTATGTAAACCAAGGTTAAGTGATGCCTCAAGTAATTGTAAAATATCAAGAGGCATCAAAGGGGGGAATGTGGTGGAATCTCGGTAAAAATAAATTTAGTAGGCCGAGATTACCACGTGGCATGTGTACATGCATATGCTGACGTATCGATCAGTTGGTTGCACGAGGCAAGATATGATCAGTAGTGTACGGAGCATGTGCAAGAATACAGGATGTAGTATTCCCCTCCTCCATTGTGCTGGACAAGCCATGTGGTCAAGCAGGAAGTTAATTCTTATTTGTAATGATTGGTCAAGAAAATGTGCGGGTGGAGCTTAATATGGGAGGAGTTATGTGCCTATATAGGGAGCCTGCACTATTGTTCAGGGCTCAGAACTTGCTGTATTTTTGGTGACATTAGTCCCTCTGAGTCCCGATCGGTGATCCAATAAAGAATCTCTTCCTTCCTGAAGAAACCTGTGTCCATCCCTCTGTGCTTTGCTTCCGTCAGTTTCTCCGGTATCACATGCAGAGCAAGATAGTTCAAGCCGTGATTTGTCATAAGTGCGATGATTATGGCTTACAGCTCATGAAAACCCCAAATCCACAATCTCAGTAAATTAGAATATTGTGAAAAGGTGCAATATTCTAGGCTCACAGTGTCACACTCTAATCAGCTAAGTAAGCCATAACACCTGCAAAGGGTTTCTGAGCCTTTAAATGGTCTCTCAGTCTGGTTCAGTAGGAATCACAATCATGGGGAAGACTGCTGACCTGACAGTTGTGCAGAAAACCATCATTGACACCCTCCATAAGGAGGGAAAGCCTCAAAAGGTTATTGCGAAGGAAGTTGGATGTTCCCAAAGTGCTGTATCAAAGCACATTAATAGAAAGTTATGTGGAAGGGAAAAGTGTGGAAGAAAAAGGTGCACAAGCAGCAGGGATGACAGCAGCCTGGAAAGGATTGCCAGGGAAAGGCCATTCAAATGTGCTGGGGACTTTCACAAGGAGTGGACTGAGGCTGGAGTCAGGGCATCAAGAGCCACCATGCACAGACGGATCCTGGACATGGGCTTCAGATGTCGTATTCCTCTTGTCAAGCTGCTCCTGAACAACAAACGTCAGAAGCGTCTTACCTGGGCTAAAGAAACACAGACCTGGTCTGTTGCTCAGTGGTCCAAAGTCCTCTTTTCTGATGAGAGCAACTTTTGCATCTCATTTGGAAACCAAGGACCCAGAGTCTGGAGGAAGAATGGAGAGGCACACACTGCAAGATGCTTAAAGTCCAGTGTGAAGTTTCCACAGTCTGTGTTGATTTGGGGTGCCATGTCATCTGCTGGTGTTGGTCCACTGTGCTTCATTAAGTCCAGGGTCAACGCAGCCGTCTACCAGGAGATTTTGGAGCACTTTGGACCACAATGCAGAAGAGCTGAAGGCCGCTATTGAAGCATCCTGGTCTTCCATAACACCTCAGCAGTGCCACAGGCTGATAGCTTCCTTGCCACGCCTCATTGAGGCAGTAATTGCTGCAAAAGGGACTCAAAGAAAGTACTGAGTCCATATGCATGATTATACTTTTCAGAGGTCCGATATTGTTCTATGTACACTCCTTATTTTATTGATTGCATGTAATATTCTAAATTACTGAGATTGTGGATTTGGGGTTTTCATGAGCTGTAAGCCATAATCATCGCACTTATGACAAATCACGGCTGGAACTATCTTGCTTTGCATGTAATGCGTCTATCTCATATAATAGTTTCCCTTTTACGTTGCATTACTGAAATAAATGAACTTTTGCACCATATTCTAATTTTTCGAGTATCACCTGTAGTGAAAGTACAAGCCAAGGCCAAAATACGGAAGAATCAATTCAAATAACATGCTTTATGACAACCAAACCAGAAACCAAGACAGGACACTGAGATATCTTCAAAATTAGTTTAAATGCCTAAAGAATGGCTCTGATAGGCCCATGGCAGTCACGTGACTTTGGAAAATGCGGGTGCAACGTCGATGTGATGACGCAAGCATGTTTGCGAGCTGCACTACGCACTGAACCTAATAAGCCATAAAAGGTTCAACTGCACAGCAGTTGGCATCTCTTCTGCTTTCAGACGCGGTCGCCGTGAATGTATGGCCTAGCACTATTGTCGGCTGTGGCGAAAGCCACTTCGCCACTGGGGTTTGGAGGGGACTACTTTCCAGCCTTTTACCCTGTGACTATGGTTAAAAAAAAAAACTATTTGTACCTATTAGGACTTTGGACAATAATTTTTCCACTACGTGCCACTACGAACCACCGAATAGCCGGACCACACGCAAGTGGAGTGTGCAGCCTATTTACCTCCCAGGCTGGTAGCTAACCACAGCCAAATTGGCGAATGGCTGGGTGAACGCCGTTCGTATAGTTGAACACGTGATGGCGGCCATCTTAATTAGTCAAACGTGTTCTGCTGTGTTTTGTCGTCGAGTTCATGGAACTCAAATCGGACACGTTGAACATGTTCTTAGGTTTTTCTTTTGTGCAAGCTATAGGGAAATAAGTACAAGTAGCACTTTGCTATTTCCAAACCATTTATTTTTTCTCCAAAATTAACGCAAGTTACATTGTATCACTGATATCTGCCAGGAATCCATGAATAACCCTTCACATGTATATATTTTTTAAAAGAAGACAACCTGAGGTATTAAACTTGGTGTACTTTTACTCTTTCCATGCAACCACAGTAAAGGAGTTTAAGCATGCATGGGATAGGCATAAGGCTATCCTAACCATAAGATAAGGCTAGGGACTAATGAAAGTTTTTAGAAAATTGGGCAGACTAGATGGGCCGAATGGTTCTTATCTGCCGTCACATTCTATGTTTCTATGTTTCTATTTTACCACCAATCTATGCCAAATTTTAAAAAAAAAATGAATTGGTGATTTTTTTGACACACATAGCAATTTAAGAATACATGTAAGAACTGTAAGGGTTACTGCCACAGAACATTCCAATAAGTGTTCAGCAACATCTCCTAAATACAGTGATACCACCCATGTACAGGTGTGTCGGGTTCCCTGGGGGCTAAAGACCTTATTTGGAGGGTGCGCATTCCAGTTTTCCAACTTGGAATTTTCACATCTGGTCATCATGCATCCATGTCCAATTTAGGACATGTTTGAAACCGGCCAATGTAATTTACCCCCATCATACCATATATTTTTGAAAAGTAGACACCCAAGGGTATTTCAAATGGTGTCATTTTAACACTTTCCATGCACTAATTCTACCTCCAGTCTTTGTCAAACTTTTGGGTAGTCATTTTTGTGTGTTATTTTTCACTCACATTGTACTTGGCATGGATTCTCAGTTCATGTTGTGTGTTACTGACAAAGAACACCCTAATATGTGTTCAGCAACATCTCCAGAGTACAACAGTGCCCACAATGTACATGTTTTATGGGTTTTTGCAAACTTACAGGGGTCAAATGTAGGGTTTTCCCTTTTTCATGTTTTTCCATGTTTTCCATGTTTTTTGTTTTCCATGTTTGCACATTGAAATTTGCCAGATTGGTTTGCTGGGCCTATGTTGCCTTTGAGACCGTATAAGCCCAGGAATTAAAATTAACCCCATCATGACATACCATTTGTAAAACTGGACAACCCATGGTATTCAAAATGGGGTATGTCCAGTCATTTAGTCACAATGCCTGGTTAAAATTAGCATTTATATATATTTTTTGCATTTTTCACACATACACTGCCATTTCACCAATGATATTATCAGTATAATACATTTTAGTGCTCTAAAACACTCACATTTGTGTAGAGTAATGTCTCACGGGTACCACAGTACCCCTCAAGTACAGGTTTTATGGTGATTTGGAAAGTTACAGGATCAAACATAAGATTTGCCAATTTCTGTTTTTCTAAATTGCTATTCTCAGATTGGCTATGTTGCCTTTGAGACGGTATGGCAGCCCAGAAATGAAAAGTAACCTCACCATGACATACCATTTGAAAACGTAGACAACCCAGGGTATTCAAAATGAGGTATGACCAGTCTTTTGTAGTAGCCACAAACGCTGTACAAAGTTAGCATTTTTATTTATTTTTGCATTTTTAAAAAACAAAAACTGCACTTTTACTGGTCATTTAATCGTCGTGATAAGTTTGACTTTTTAAAACTCTTATTTGTGTTTAACGAAGTCTCCCGAGTATAACAATACCCCCCATGTAAAGTTTTTATGGCGTTTTGGAAAGTTACAGGGTTAAATATAGGGCTTGCCAATTCAATTTTCTGGACTGTCTGCCTCGGTTGTCAGGCAGGTCCCTCAAATTATAATTAATAAAATCAAATAATTATGTAGTTAATAGTTAACTACCGTATTTTTCGCTCCATAAGACGCACCTAGTTTTTAGAGGAGGAAACCCAGAAAACAAAAATATTCTGAACAAACTGTTCCATAGTGTTTCTTACCATGGGACAGTTTGTTCAGAATATTTTTTTTTCTCCCCTGTCCCATAATGATCTTTAACCCCCCTTTCCTCTGTCCCATAGTGATTGTTAACCCCTCCTCCCCTGTCCCATAGTGTTCTTTAACCCCTCCTACCCTGTCCCATAGTGTTCTTTAACCCCTCCTCCCTTTGTCCATTAGTGTTCTGATCCCATAGTGTCCCCCCCTCCCATTGTCCCATAGTGCACTTTCCCTCCCATAGTGTCCCCCCCTGCCCTTGTCCCATAGTGTCTCCCCCTCCCCTTGTCCCATAGTGTCTCCCCCTCCCCTTGTCCCATAGTGTCCCCCCTCCCCTTGTCCCATAGTGTCTCCCCTCCCTTTCTCCCATAGTGTCCCCCTCCCCTTGTCCCATAGTGTCTCCTCCCCTCCCCTTGTCCCATAGTGTCTCCTCCCCTCCCCTTGTCCCATAGTGTCTCCTCCCCTCCCCTTGTCCCAAAGTGTCTCCCCCTCCCCTTGTCCCATAATTACTTACCTGTCTTGGAGCGTGGGCCGGCTTCACAGCGCGCTCCGCGGTCCAGGAACTAATATTTCAGGTTCCGGTTTCCGGCGGGACTGAAAGGAAGTGTGCACACTTCCTTTCAGTCCCGCCGGAAACCGGAACCTGAAATAGAAGTTCCTGGCCGCGGAGCGCGCTGTGAAGCCGGCCCACGCTCCAAGACAGGTAAGTAATTCTTCACATTCGCTCCATAAGACGCACAGACATTTCCCCTCACTTTTGAGGGGAAAAAAAGTGCGTCTTATGGAGCGAAAAATACGGTATATATGTGTAGAATGTGTGTGTATATATAATATACAATTAAAATATATACACACACACTTAATAAGTGTGTATATAATACGTGTGTGTGTGTATATACAAACTCCTCATGTCCCGCACTCACTGCTCCCGGTCTTGTAATGTCTTGGTGCTAATCCTGGCCATAATATAGAATACCTTGTAGGAAAGCACTCACAGGACTTGATATGGTTCAAAAATAGTGCTTCTTTATTGCAGCAATAATTTCAAGTAGAAAGTGTCAACGTTTCAGTCCCATCTGGACTTTTATCAAGACAATTAAACAGTGAAAAAACAGCCTTTAAATATGCAGTGATCAGATGTTCATTGGAAGGTGAAAACAAGGTGGAGTTAGGTCATAATTGACGTGTCTGTTTGCAAATAACGTAATCAGGATAATTGGTATGTTGTTCCACAGGGATAGATAGAAAATAATTAAAAATACAAACACATAACAGTACATAATAACATAAATACATCTATATACATAGTATAGAAATAGTTATAGGGATAATACCATGGCACCAGCATGTATGCTAAATTACTCAGGAGTAAAGGGAGTTATATAGAATTATTCACTAATAATTAAAGTGCCACATGGCTAAATAATCCCAAATAACCAGGGAGTATCACTCCCATCACTAAGGACTCCCATGCCAGGCAGTTGATGCACATTAGACTCAATGAAATGGCTTATTGTCTTTAAGTTATAATATCAGTGGCTAACTTAATTGTAGCCCTCATACTGAAATGTGACTACTTTTAGCTGTTGCAATTTAGATAATGTTTAATCCTGTCTTGATAATTACATAGTCAATTCATTAATACACAGAGCTCACCATATTCAATTCATAATTAATGGAACCATACATGGTTAAAGTTGTTATAATCTAATTAAAAATCAGCTAAGATTACTCAACATAGAGCCGAGAATAACTAAATCATAATCTATAATGAACTAGATATACAAGCTCCTTGAAAATATCACGGATATGTACAGAATATGTTAAAGAAATTTTTACCACTGATGTATTGTACTTAACTATATATTATAGTAATGATAAAAATATTTATCTTTTAGGTAGAAAGCAATATAATGGATTTTTTTCATTGAGTCCACGGGGGGGCATAGTGTCAAGGTTGTAGATCCAATACGCTTCCCTCTGTAATAAACGTGTATCTTTGTCACCTCCCCTGGATAGGGCAGGGACATGATCAATGAATCTAAGGGAGGCCCATGAATCTAAGGGAGGGAAGTGTATGTCCAGCCTCCAAAAAATGCCTTGCCACAGGGGTATTTGCTGTATTATTCTGAATAGCCAAACGTACAGTGGACCGATGTCCCCTCATCCTCTCTCTCAAATCATTTCAAGTTTTTCCCACATAGACTAAGCCACATGGGCACACCATCTGATATACCACATGAGTTGTTATACAAGTAATTCTGTATCTAATTTTGTACTTCTTTCCAGTTCTTGGGTGTGAGAACTCTTTGCCAGGGGTCATAGAATTGCACGCAGTGCATTTGAGACATCTGTAGCAACCAAGGTTAGTATTATCCGCTTTCTGTACGATTTTAGTAAACTGATCCGTATGAACTGAATAGTTCCTTAAATTTTTGCCTCTTCTATAACTCATAATTGGGCTTTGTGAAAATGAAATTGGTAATGTTGTATCTTTGCTTAATATTCTCCAATTCTCACGCACCGCAGAATCTACTTGAGATGATTTAGTATGAAAAGATTGAGGAAAGATCAAACGATTGTCGAATCTTGATGGTATCAGTTGCTCTGTAGTTGATTTTTTTGCCTGCTCCAGTGCACGAATTAACACCATTTTTGAATAACTCCTTTCTAAGAATTTCTCATACATTAGATTTAATTGGTCTGTTGCTAGTGTAGGGTCTGAATTATTACGTATTACCCTAAAAAATTGGGAAATGGGTAATGATTCCTTCAATCTCTTCGGGTGGAAACTGGACGCATGCAAAATAGTATTTCTACCAATCTCCTTAGAATACAGTGTATATCCGAGTTTGTTATTTTTAACAAAGATTCGAACATCCAAAAAATTGATTTGAAACTTGCTACATTGGAATGTGAATTTCACTGGAGAGTTCATCATATTTAATGTATACATCATAGACGTAAATGATTCCTCATCACCTCTCCATAATATTAGGATATAGTCGATAAAACGTAAGTATTTAAGAATCTTCTCATGGTGTTGGGCCAAAATATGTTTCATTTGCATTGGCATACATCAGAGCCATAGGCGCTCCCATCGATGTGCCTGTTAATTGAACATAGTAGGTTGAGTCAAAACGAAAAGTAATTGAGAGTTAGACACAATTGTAATAACTCCATAATATATTCAATGGGTGGAGAGACTTTTTCACTGTATTATAACAATACTTCCCTCATTGCTTGCATACCTTCCTTGTGAGGGATTATAGTATATAGGCTACTGACATCAATGGTGGCTAGGAGGATCCCTTCCTGTGGTACTGCAATGCGTTGCAGTTCCTTAATCACTGCTGATGTGTCTTTAACACATGTTGGTAACTTCATCACTGGTTTTTTGAATATATTATCCAACCATTTGCCAATGGGTTCTAATAACCCTTCTATGGAGACACAATGGGACGACCAGGAGATTGTACAGGATTTTTATGAACCTTTGGGAGAGTGTATAGTAAGGGACATCTTGGATGTATTTCAAATAGGAAATCAAATTCCTCCTGTGATAGGTATCCGGCTTCAAGGCTTCTGTTTAATGTATTCTTAATGATGTTACTGAAATTGTGCACAGGATCTTTATCCAGATGTCGATACACCTTGGGATCTGTGAGTTGCTTCAAGATTTCGGATTTATAGTCCTTATACTGCATGATGACGATAGCTCCCCTTTGTCTGCAGGACGGACAACAATTGATAGATCACTGCAGTAGTTATTCTGTCTTTCAGTGTGAGGTTGGTTTTGCCAACTTGGATAGTCCACAGGGACATGTGATCATGTAAATCACATGGTCAGTGGTGCAAGTTATATAATATATATATATATATATATATATATATAAATAGGTTATGGTGGGGAAAAATTGTGATTGAAAACCCCTTCCACCTGAAGTATGTGGATAGTTAATACAATGCTAAACAAAAATCTGCACACCAGTCAAGCCATAAGACTTGTTTTTCCCACAGAAATCCCAAATCAGCAGTGATGTTACAACCGCAAAGGATTCTGGGTGGGCATATGCAAATTAGTTTAACAAAGAATCACATTTTTGCCTCATTCCATTTTAAACATGGATTCCTTTTAATTTGTGTTTGCGGTATACAACTGCTTGGAACACAATTTAGGATAAGATGCAAAACCAGTGAACCACTCATGGACAGCTGTTTCGTTGTTAATGCAACTCTTCAGCATGAGGGTGGTTACTGGTTTGCTAATTGAGGCTTGGTAGTGCTTGGGAAGCAAAATCTAAATAGGTTATGGTGGGGAAAAATTGTGATTGAAAACCCCTTCCACCTCAAGTATGTGGATAGTTAATACAATGCTAAACAAAAATCTGCACACCAGTCAAGCCATAAGACTTGCTTTTCCCACAGAAATCCCAAATCAGCAGTGATGTTACAACCGCAAAGGATTCTGGGTGGGCATATACAAATTAGTTTAACAAAGAATCACATTTTTGCCTCATTCCATTTTAAACATGGATTCCTTTTAATTTGTGTTTGCAGTATACAACTGCTTGGAACTAATTTGGGATAAGATGCAAAACCAGTGAACCCACTCATGTGGACAGCGCTGTTTCGTTGTTATGCAACTCTTCAGCATGAGGTTGGTTACTGGTTTGGTGAGGCTGGTAGTGCTTGGGAAGTAAAACCAAATAGGTTATGGTGCGGGAAAAAATTGTGATTGAAACCCCCTTCCACCTGAAGGTATGTGGATGGACAATGCTAAACTGAAAATCTGCACCGAAGTCAAGCCATAAGACTTGCTTTTCCCACAGAAATCCCAAATCTGCAGTGATGTTAAAACCGCAAAGGATTCTGGGTGGGCAAATGCAAATTAGTTTAAAAAGAATCACATTTTTGAATCATTCCATTTTAAACATGGATTCCTATTAATCTGTGTTTGCAGTATACAACTGCTTGGAACACAATTTAGGAAAAGATACAAAACCAGTGAACCACTCATGGACAGCTGTTTTGTTGTTAATGCAACTCTTCAGCATGAGGTTGGTTACTGGTTTGCTTATTGAGGCTTGGTAGTGCTTGGGAAGCAAAATCCAAATAGGTTATGGTGGGGAAAAATTGTGATTGAAAACCCCTTCCACCTGAAGTATGTGGATAGTTAATACAATGCTAAGCAAAAATCTGCACACCAGTCAAGCCATAAGACTTGCTTTTCCCACAGAAATTCCAAATCAGCAGTGATGTTACAACCGCAAAGGATTCTGGGTGGGCATATGCAAATTAGTTTAACAAAGAATCACATTTTTGCCTCATTCCATTTTAAACATGGATTCCTTTTAATTTGTGTTTGCGGTATACAACTGCTTGGAACACAATTTAGGATAAGATGCAAAACCAGTGAACCACTCATGGACAGCTGTTTCGTTGTTAATGCAACTCTTCAGCATGAGGTTGGTTACTGGTTTGCTTAGTGAGGCTTGGTAGTGCTTGGGAAGCAAAATCCAAATAGGTTATGGTGGGGACAAATTGTGATTGAAAACCCCTTCCACCTGAAGTATGTGGATAGTTAATACAATGCTAAACAAAAATCTGCACACCAGTCAAGCCATAAGACTTGCTTTTCCCACAGAAATTCCAAATCAGCAGTGATGTTACAACCGCAAAGGATTCTGGGTGGGCATATGCAAATTAGTTTAACAAAGAATCACATTTTTGCCTCATTCCATTTTAAACGTGGTTCCTTTTTAATTTGTGTTTGCGGTATGGCTACTTGAACCTGTTCCCAGGATAAGATACGGAAACCGGTGAACCACTCTCGGACAGCTTTGTTTGCGTTGTGTGCAACTCAGCATGAGGTTGGTTACTGGTTTTTGCTTAGCGGTGAGGGCTTAATTATTGGCGGGTATAGCGGAAGCAAAATTCAAATAGGTTATGGTGGGGAAAAATTGTGATTGAAAACCCCTTCCACCTGAAGTTTGTGGATAGTTAATACAATGCTAAACAAAAATCTGCACACCAGTCAAGCCACAAGACTTGCTTTTCCCACAGAAATCCCAAATCAGCAGTGATGTTACAACCGCAAAGGATTCTGGGTGGGCATATACAAATTAGTTTAACAAAGAATCACATTTTTGCCTCATTCCATTTTAAACATGGATTCCTTTTAATTTGTGTTTGCAGTATACAACTGCTTGGAACACAATTTAGGATAAGATGCAAAACCGGTGAACCACTCATGGACAGCTGTTTCGTTGTTAATGCAACTCTTCAGCATGAGGTTGGTTACTGGTTTGCTTAGTGAGGCTTGGTAGTGCTTGGGAAGCAAAATCCAAATAGGTTATGGTGGGGAAAAATTGTGATTGAAAACCCCTTCCACCTGAAGTATGTGGATAGTTAATACAATGCTAAACAAAAATCTGCACACCAGTCTCAAGCCTCACTAAGCAAACCAGTAACCAACCTCATGCTGAAGAGTTGCATTAACAACGAAACAGCTGTCCATGAGTGGTTCACTGGTTTTGCATCTTATCCTAAATTGTGTTCCAAGCAGTTGTATATTGCAAACACAAATTAAAAGGAATCCATGTTTAAAATGGAATGAGGCAAAAATGTTATTCTTTGTTAAACTAATTTGCATATGCCCACCCAGAATCCTTTGCGGTTGTAACATCACTGCTGATTTGGGATTTCTGTGGGAAAAGCAAGTCTTATGGCTTGACTGGTGTGCAGATTTTTGTTTAGCATTGTATTAACTATATATATATATATATATATATATATATATATATATATATATATATATATATATATATATATATATATATATAAGCACTACCAAGCCTCACTAAGCAAACCAGTAACCAACCTCATGCTGAAGAGTTGCATTAACAACGAAACAGCTGTCCATGAGTGGTTCACTGGTTTTGCATCTTATCCTAAATTGTGTTCCAAGCAGTTGTATACTGCAAACACAAATTAAAAGGAATCCATGTTTAAAATGGAATGAGGCAAAAATGTGATTCTTTGTTAAACTAATTTGCATATGCCCACCCAGAATCCTTTGTGGTTGTAACATCACTGCTGATTTGGGATTTCTGTGGGAAAAGCAAGTCTTATGGCTTGACTGGTGTGCAGATTTTTGTTTAGCATTGTATTATATATATATATATAATCAACATACTTTTATATGCACATACACAGGGGCGGCTCTAGACTTTGCGAGGCCTTAAGCAAAACTTAAACATGAGGCCCCCCACTAACACCATTAGTGAAAAAAAATAGGGGTTGCCTTGTGTGCATAAGGAGATTTACATATATTCAGTGGCGTCGCTGGGGGGGGGCCAGAGGAGGCCCCCTTCATCATGCCGCGCCCCCCCTTGTGACACGCCAAATGCCAGCAACATGCTGGCCATGTTCTTACATTCTATTCCCTCGGGCTGTAACAGTGTGTTACAGCCCGGGGGAGGGAATGCAGGGCAGAGGAGCTCAGCTCGAACGGTGCTGGGGGCTTTCTGTGGCCAGAGGGAGCACTGACAGGCTCCCCCTGGCAAGGCCCCACCCCCAAATTAAGCCCCACCTCCCGCACATAAGCTCCGCCCCTGCCGTTAAGCAGCAGACCTTGCTGCTTCTGGAAAGGCAAGAAGATGGCTGTCTGACCCCCAGCAACAGGTAGGCTTGATATGCTCAGGTGTGTGTGTCTGTGTCTCTCTGTCTGTCTGTCTGCTAGTGAGGAAGCTTGTGTGTGTGTGTCTGTGTATGGACTCAGCAGTCTCTGTGTGTGTATGGACTCAGCAGTCTGTCTGTGTGTATGGAGTCAGCAGTCTGTGTGTATGGACTCAGCAGTCTGTGTGTGTATGGACTCAGCAGTCTGTATGTATGTATGGACTCAGCAGTGTGTGTGTGTTTGGACACAGCAGTCTGTCTGTGTGTATGGACTCAGCAGTGTGTGTGTGTGGACTCAGCAGTCTGTGTGTGTGTATGGACTCAGCAGTCTGTCTGTGTGTATGAACTCAGCAGTGTGTATGTATGGACTCAGCAGTGTGTGTGTATGGACTCAGCAGTGTGTGTGTGTATGGACTCAGCAGTGTGTGTATGGACTCAGCAGTCTGCATGTGTGTATGGACTCAGCACTGTGTGTGTGTATGGACTCAGCACTGTGTGTGTATGGACTCAGCAGTCTGTATGTGTGTATGAACTCAACAGTGTGTATGTATGGACTCAGCGGTCTGTGTGTATGGACTCAGCAGTGTGTGTGTATGGACTCAGCAGTCTGTATGTGTCTATGGACTCAGCAGTGTGTATGTGTGTATGGACTCAGCAGTCTGTGTGTATGAACTCAGCAGTGTGTATGTGTGTATGAACTCAGCAGTGTGTATGTATGGACTCAGCAGTGAGTGTGTATGGACTCAGCAGTCTGTATGTGTGTATGGACTCAGCACTGTGTGTGTGTATGGACTCAGCCGTCTGTATGTGTGTATGAACTCAGCAGTGTGTATGTATGGACTCAGTGTGTGTGTATGGACTCAGCACTGTGTGTGTATGGACTCAATAGTGTGTTTGTATGGACTCAGCACTGTGTGTCTGTATGGACTCAGCAGTGTGTGTGTATGGACTCAGCAGTCTGTATGTGTGTATGAACTCAGCAGTGGGTATGTATGGACTCAGCAGTCTGTGTGTGTGAATGGATGCAGTCTGTGTGTGTGTGTGGACTCAGCAGTGTGTATTTGTGTATGGACTCAGCAGTGTGTATGTATGGACTCAGCAGTTTGTGTGTATGGACTCAGCAGTTTGTGTGTATGGACTCAGCAGTGTGTGTGTATGGATTCAGCAGTCTGTATGTGTGTATGGACTAGCACTGTGTGTGTATGGACTCAGCAGTCTTTATGTGTGCATAAACTCAGCAGTGTGTGTGTATGGACTCAGCAGTCTGTCTGTGTGTATGGACTCAGCACTGTGTGTGTATGGACTCAGCAGTCTGTCTGTGTGTATGAACTCAGCAGTGTGTATGGACTCAGAAGTCTGTCTGTGTGTATGGACTCAGCTCTGTGTGTGTATGGACTCAGCAGTCTGTCTGTGTGTATGGACTCAGCAGTGTGTGTATGAACTCAGCAGTGTGTGTGTGTGGACTCAGCAGTGTGTGTGTATGGACTCAGCAATCTGTATGTGTGTATGAACTCAGCAGTGTGTGTGTATGCACTCAGCACTGTGTGTGTATGGACTCAACAGTCTGTGTGTATGGACTCAACAGTCTGTGTGTATGGACTCAACAGTCTGTGTGTATGGACTCAGCAATGTGTGTGTATGAACTCAGCAGTGTGTGTGTATGGACTCAGCAGTCTGTCTGTGTGTATGGACTCGGCAGTGTGTGTGTATGGACTCAGCAGTCTATGTATGGACGCAGCAGTCTCTGTTTTTGTTTGTTTGTGTGTGTTTGGACTCAGCAGTCTCTGTGTGTGTATGGACTCAGCAGTCTGTATGTGTGTGTGTGTGTGTGTGTGTATGGATTCAGCAGTCTGTGTGTGTGTGTGTGTATATGGACTCAGCAGTCTGTGTGTGTGGACTCATCAGTCTGCATGTCTGTGTGTGTGTACTCAGCAGTCTGTGTGTGTGTGTGTCTGTTTGGACTCAGCAGTCTGTGTGTGTGTATGGACTCAGCAGTCTCTGTGTGTGTATGGACTCAGCAGTCTGTATGTGTGTGTGTGTGTGTGTTTATGGATTCAGCAGTCTGTGTGTGTTTGTGTATGGACTCAGCAGTCTGTGTGTGTGTGTGTATTCAGCAGTCTGTGTGTGTGTGTTTGGACTCAGCATTCTGTATGTGTGTATGGACTCAGCAGTCTGTGTGTGTATGGACTCAGCAGTCTGTGTGTGTGTGTGTGTGTGGATTCAGCAGTCTATGTGTCTATGTTTGTATGGACTCAGCAGTCTGTGTGTATGGACTCAGCAGTCTCGGTGTGTGTGTGTGTATGGACTGTATCAAGGGAAATGTGTTTGTTTTTTAATAATCCTTGGTGGAAAATAATGAATTCTCCACCAGGGATTATTAAAAAAAAAACAAACACATTGTGTTGTGGGCGGGGCTTAACATGCATCAGGGGCGGGGTCAAACTGCGGGTTAAATGTTCCCCCCTACTTTTGTCCCTGGCCCACCATGTGCCCCCCCTAAATATGAATCCTAGAGACGTCACTGCATATATTGAAGAGCGAGATTGCAACTTTGGGTACAGAGATGTAATCTCTGTATTCATCTTCAGAAGCTTGCATTGTCGCAGCTCCCTATGCCGCTGCGTTGTGTGCACTTTTACTGTTGCAATAAACAAATGTAATTTGCAATTATGCTAATCATTTATACATGATTGCTGAGTATGGTTGTATAGCCTGGCAGTCGTGTATACAAAAATGCCAGTATGTTATTTGAAACAAAAATGAACATTGGGCTTTTAAAAAATTATTTACCAAATAAGAATGTTACAGATAAGAAAAAAATGTCATAGACATTTCCCCACATATTCAAAATTCCTTTACATGTATATTATCATATATGTGTTTCCCTATGTATTGTGTGTGTATGTATGTATATATATATATATATATATATATATATACATATATATATATATATATATATATTGCTTGCAACTTTATCTTTGCATTGCCCATATCATGCCACAATCACATTGCAGACAGACACAAACACTAATACATGCACACATATAAACACTAATACACAAATACTTAAACACACTGATACATGCACATGCATACACACACACACACACACACACAAATGCACAGAGACACAAATATTGACTAATATAGACATACAGTCACAATGTGTTTTTCTGGCTGTGTGTATATCTGAATGTGTCTGGCAATGTATACCTACGTATGTGCCTGAGAGTGCATCTGACAGTGAATGTTTTGTGTATATGGGGGGCTGCCTGTGGCCTTTGTGCACTTTTTTTCTGGTGAAGCTATGTTTTATGACTTCATGTGTGTATGATGATTGCCTTCAGGGGTGATTGTAACAGGGTGAAAAGGAGAAACTGTGGCAGGATGAGTTTGACAGGGTGAGGGGTAAATGAGATAGGGTTGGGTGGTGAGTGTGAGAATGAGGGAGGACAACTGTAACATGGTTGGAGGAGGGAGTATTACAGGGTGAGGGGAGGTAAGCATGACAGGATTAAATTGTTTATATGACATGGTGAGTATGGCTTGGTTAGGGAAGTGAGTATCACAGGGTTGAGGTGTATATGGCATTATTGGAGTGAGTGTAACATGGCAAGGGTAGGTGAATGTGATAGGATTAAGGGGGTTAATTGACAGGGTGAGTGTGGCAGAGTAATGGGGGATGACAGGATAAGAGGTGTTAATGTGACAAGGTGAATGTAGCAGGGTAAGATAATGGAGTGTGACAGGAAGAGGAGTGAGGAGCGTGTTAGTGAGAGAAATGGTGAGTGTAACAGGATTGGGGAAAGAATGTGGCAGAGCGAGGGGAGGCAAGTGCAGTTTGATTCGAGGGAGTGGGTGTAACAGTATCAGGAGGGGTTAAAATGAGTGTGGCACAGCTAAATGGGTGATAGTGTGTGTGGGAGTGTGGTGACAGTGTGTATGTGGGGAATGGTGATAGGGTGTGTGGAGGGAGGTGACTGTCAGATTCCAAAACTGACATGTAAGACTTTTTCATTTATTACTGCCCCTTTAATTTCACTTCTTTATCTTCACCTCTAGTGGCCTCCCAAGGCACTAGACATCTCAGGCTCTCACCTGGAGAGACTTCAATCAACTCAGCTATAAAAGGCCACACCCTATGACACAAGTGACCTTGACATTGAAGTCAGTGTTCCAACTAAGTACTTCTGATCCTGGCTTCTGTAAGCTACCTGTATTGCCTTATACTGGAAGCTACTTAACTGCTTCAACAACTTTAACTCTACATGTTCCTGTAAGCAACCTGTATTTGCCTTATACTGAAAGGTATTTACCTGCATCAACTACTTCAACTCTCATCATCCAGTAATTACTTGCATTGTATAGTACCCGAAGGAACTTACCTGCCTTATTACTTCAACCCTGAATCATCCTGAACCTGGCTGCATTGTAGCATTCCCCAACGTACTATCTACTAAAATAACTGTTGTTCAAGTATTCTGTTTATGGCATATTGCCTTTATTTTGATTTTCTCTCAAGATATCCTATTTTGTGGCATATTGCCTTTATTCTTATTTCTCTCAAGTTATTTGATATGTCTAAAAGAACCAATAACCCTGGCAATCGTCTCCTTACTGACCTGCACAGGGACATGACAGTGACAGTGTGTGGAGGAGGGTGACAGTGTGTGTAGAGGGGGGTGACTTTGTGTGTGTAAGTGGAGGGCATGACAGAATGTGAAGTGGGATGACAGAGAGTGGAGGAGGGTGACAGAGTGGAGAAGGGTGACAGATTATGAATGGGGGTAACAGAGTGTGAAAGGGTGTGACAGAGAATGGATAAGAGTGACAGAGTGTCAGGGGGCTGACAGAGTGTGGAAGTGAGTAACAGAGTGTAAACTGGGGTGACAGGTGGCAGAGTGATGGGGTGACAGGGGCTGACAGAGGGTGTGACAGGTGTCAGTGTCAGGGAGGTAGGCTGTGATAGGGGGCAGAGTGAGGAAAGGTGACATGGGGTAGAATGAGGGGGTAATAGGGGGCGGCGGGAGGGGTAACAGGTGGCAGTGTCAGGGATGGAGAGGGTGACAGGGGGCAGAGTGAGGGAAGGAGGGAGTGACATGGGGTAGAGTGAGGGGGTGGCAAGGGGCTAAGTGAGGGGGTGACAGGGGCTTAGTGAGGGAAGGAGGCGTGATAGTCATACCTTTTATTTCCCTGTTGGCCCAGTGTCCTGGCTCCCTGGTGGTCCTGTGGACTGTCATTCTCCCTGGTCGTCCTGTGGCCATCCTATCTGTTCTGCAGCTCCACCGGGTGCAAAGCTGCAGACCA
Source organism: Pelobates cultripes (assembly GCA_933207985.1). NCBI lineage: Eukaryota > Metazoa > Chordata > Amphibia > Anura > Pelobatidae > Pelobates > Pelobates cultripes. The sequence goes on along the minus strand of OW240916.1, from coordinate 173,730,549 downwards.
CATGATAGGAGTCTCGCGATCTCCAGAAGTCAGAGCGTTGCCGTGGCAACACTCTGGCTGGGGATCGCAAGACACTTCAGTATGTGACTCACACCCGGCGGAGCTTAAAACTGAAGGCTGGCTCTCTGGGCAGAATGGAGAAAGCGAGGCCCCCGACATGTCGGGTGCGATGTCCTGATGTTGGGTCCTCGGTCATGGACCGAGAACCCGACATGTAAGTCTGCTCTAAGGCGATTTTAGGCAGGCCATGAGGCCCCAGCCAGCGTAAGGCCTTAGGCGGCCAAGTAAAATCAGTAAATAAATAAAATTAAAAAAAAAATTATTTATATATATATATATATTTGTGGTCAGGGAAAAAAGCCATATAATGTGAACCTTATAGATTAACTAAAGTCGGCTGGGGTGTGCCGAAACCGAATGTTCGGGCGGGCCTGTAAATAAAGAGGGCCCACCGAGATGTGATTGAATAGAGGGAGTGGTGAATTGAGTGACCAATCGACGTCAGCCCAGAATGGAGGTAGGTTTGAGTTTTTATAGGCCGGGTCAACCGCTCCCACAACTCCAGGCTCTGCCTTCCCATTTGTGGTCAGGGAAAGAATCCTGTGACGAAGTGCCCTTCGCCACTTGGTACTGGAGAGGCCTGCTTGCCAGCCTCCTCCCCTGTGACTATGACTCTTTGATGTATTTGGCTTTAAAGCCCCTATTCTACCTTCAGACAGACTATTTATGTAGGCTGCTTTATTTATCTTATGTTTTAGTCACCCTGTACCCATTATAGATGCAGGGTGTGTGTAATGTAATTGTTTATAGTGTGTGTGTGTACTGTGAAATGTATTGCCTTCTCTCCTGTACTGCTGAGGTTTGCTACCAGCTAGGTGGGTTTGGCTATGGAGCTTGTCTAGTGCCCTCTGTTGGTAGCAACAGCAATATGCACTACCTGAATTGCAAGACTGGTTCATTTGCATATTTGGGTAGATTTGCATATTGCTAATTCTGCAGGCAGGTGAGATATTTACTGTTAAATATTGTCTCCCCCCACCCCTTTAAAAATGTGCCATTGTGTTGTGATAAGTCACTGTGTGTTGCTTGATATGGTTTGACTGTTTGTGATTTTATTGAGGTTTCACAACAATGTTATTGTGGTGACCCTATTGGCTGGTCCCAAGGGAAATAAAGGTTTTGACAGTTCTTCTTGATCCCTCTAAACATAGCCTTGTCTCGTTATTGGAGGGAGCCGTTATAATCACACTGGGGATTGCTATGCTCTGCATGCTCCCCTGAGCTTGAATCACTTATCTCTTTTAAGAGCTTGTTCCTGACACGCTCTCCTTGGAGGAGGGGTCTTCACCGCACAGTCCTGGATGCTGGAGGTTCATACAGGGTGGAAGGAAGAGTTCTTTCCCACACAGTCCTGGAGGACAGAAGCTGATCCAGGGTGGAAGGAAGACGGCGAGACTCCAGTCAAGATACGGTGGTTGCGGAGTCTGCGGTGGTTGTGGTGGCTGCTGCAGCGCTTGGAGCATCCGTCAACGGAGGGTACTCGGTCGGAGTACAAGGAGCTCCGTTACATTGGTGGCAGCGGTGGGATGGCGTCCTAGTGCGAGGAGAAGCAGCTCGGAGACACTGGTATCGTATGAGAGGTTATTGAGGGCAACGCTAGCCACTGTGCAGCGTCCCTAACTACAGCAGCATGGAGCAGGGATGGATAGAGCCCTGCGAAGAGCACCTCAACATGATACGTCGCTACGAGGACGACGCTTACATTGAGGAGGTAAAGAGGCGGTTGGTCTGCTATGGCCCAGACCTTTCGAACGAGGTGGTCCACCAAGTAATGCGCCAGTTGAGTGCTGAGAACAGTGCGGCAATGGCCTTTGAGCGACAACTGTGGAGGTTGAGGATATGGACACCTAGTCTCCAGCGGCAGTGCAAGTTACAGGGAGCCGAAGGTGTCGTCCTTCCTCCCCAGCGGCAGTGCAAGTTACAGGGAGCCAAAGGTGTCGTCCTTCCTCCCCAGCGGCAGTGCAAGTTACAGGGAGCCGAAGGTGTCGTCCTAACTCCCCAGCGGCAGTGCGAATTTCAGGGGGCCGAAGGTGTCGTCCTTTCCCCCCAGCAGCAGTGTGTCCTACAGGGAGCAGAGACAGTTGGTCTCTCTCCCCAGCGGCAGTGCAAGTTACAGGGAGCCGAAGGTGTCGTCCTTCCTCCCCAGCGGCAGTGCAAGTTACAGGGAGCCGAAGGTGTCGTCCTTCCTCCCCAGCAGCAGTGTGTCCTACAGGGAGCAGAGACAGTTGGTCTCTCTCTCCAGCAGCAGGACAATGTTATGGGAGTGGAGACAGGCGGTCTCCCTCTCCAGCGGCAGCCTGTGTTTCAGGGAGAGGAGCACAGCACCCTATCTCCCCAGCGGCAGCTTACCCTACCAAGGGGAGACACCAATCTCCCAGATGGCGCAGAGGGACCGTGGTCTCTGTGCCTGACCTACAGGGATGCTGGACAGCCTGTCCAGATCCCCAACTACCCTCACAGGGACAACAGGAGGAGGGGGTAAGTACGAATTCCCCTCCCCAGCTAACTCCTAACTTGGCCCCAGGGTTAACAGGGGAGATGTTAACCCTCACTGACCCCCACGTTCCCCTGGCTACTGAGCCGGACTATGTCCCAAGCCCTCCAGCGGAAGAGCTGGCAGCTGGGCAGAGTGCAGTCGGCCTCTGCCCTCCCTTTGTCCCTTGTCCAGAGCCTGATGTCCTGCAGGCTATACCAGCAGAAGAGTTGGCATCAGGGCAGCCTTGTCACAGGACTGGCCTGCACCCCCCTCCTCCCAGCAGAAGCGCTGGCATCAGGGCAGAGCGCCGCTGGCCTCTGCCCCTCAAGTCCCCACAGCGTGTTGCCCCATCACCCCAGAGGAATACCCAGGTGCAGTCACTGTTTGCTGTGGGTGGGCTGCTCTAATAACTGTTTGTTGTGGGTGGGCTACTCTGGCACTTGCGTATGGTCGGTGGGTGACTCGACTAACTTAGGCACTGACCAACAGAAAGTCAGGTGCCTGGTTAGTCTTCCCCCCGAAGGGGAGATATGTGACGAAGTGCCCTTCGCCACTTGGTACTGGAGAGGCCTGCTTGCCAGCCTCCTCCCCTGTGACTATGACTCTTTGATGTATTTGCCTTCAAAGCCCCTATTCTACCTTCAGACAGACTATTTATGTAGGCTGCTTTATTTATCTTATGTTTTAGTCACCCTGTACCCATTATAGGTGCAGGGTGTGTGTAATGTAATTGTTTATAGTGTGTGTGTGTACTGTGAAATGTATTGCCTTCTCTCCTGTACTGCTGAGGTTTGCTACCAACTAGGTGTGTTGGTAGCAACAGCAATATGCACTACCTGAATTGCAAGACTGGTTCATTTGCATATTCGGGTAGATTTGCATATTGCTAATTCTGCAGGCAGGTGAGCTATTTACTGTTAAATATTGTCTCCCCCCCACCCCTTTAAAAATGTGCCATTGTGTTGTGATAAGTCACTGTGTGTTGCTTGATATGGTTTGACTGTTTGTGATTTTATTGAGGTTTCACAACAATGTTATTGTGGTGACCCTATTGGCTGGTCCCAAGGGAAATAAAGGTTTTGACAGTTCTTCTTGATCCCTCTAAACGTAGCCTTGTCTCGTTATTGGAGGGAGCCGTTATAATCACACTGGCGATTGCTATGCTCTGCATGCTCCCCTGAGCTTGAATCACTTATCTCTTTTAAGAGCTTGTTCCTGACACGCTCTCCTTGGAGGAGGGGTCTTCACCGCACAGTCCTGGATGCTGGAGCTTCATACAGGGTGGAAGGAAGAGTTCTTTCCCACACAGTCCTGGAGGACAGAAGCTGATCCAGGGTGGAAGGAAGACGGCGAGACTCCAGTCAAAATACGGTGGTTGCGGAGTCTGCGGTGGTTGTGGTGGCTGCTGGAGCGCTTGGAGTCCTCAGGAAGCGCTAGGAGCATCCGTCAACGGAGGGTACTCGGTCGGAGTACAAGGAGCTCCGTTACAAATCCGTATAATGTGAACCTAATAGATTAACTAAAGTCAGTTGGGGTGTGCCGAAACCGAATGTTCGGGTGGGCCTGTAAATAAAGAGGGCAAAAAGGAGATTTAACCATGCCACTTTAATATGTATGAAATTGTTACATACATGCAGATGCAATAGTATACAAGGTTTGTCTTAGCTCTTTCTCTGGTTGTGGTATGTACCAGTTGTAAGCCGACGATTTCCATCGTTCTAGTCTTTTAATTCAGTGTACCTGTATGTTATGGCTCGTGGCCGCGGTTGCTGATCCTATTCGAAATGAATGGCCCATAAAAGCAGTTGGGTGGCTCCCTATTTTGTGATTAGAGTTTTAACGTATGCCATGAATTTGATGTTGTCAAAGGGTTTCCGTGTAAGCTTAGAAAGGGATCGGTTGTTTCTTGACCTGTGTGGGTTGAAAGTGATTGGTTGAGCAACTGAACAGGGCACCATTGTTGCCTGTAGTGAATAACGGTATGTCGACAGGCGTTCCCATTTGATTATTTGGACTTGTTTTGGGGTCAAACGTAGTGGTCCCCTACTTTGTTTAGGTCAGACATTGTGACCTATTGGTGTTGTTGTTAGTATCAGGGCCAGATTAGGAGTCCAGTGGGCCTGGTGCTGACAATTATGGGCCTAATCACAAAATCTTATTGACCAAGCATCATTTATCTAATGGAGATGGTGCTGGAGGGAATGCAGCTATGAGAAAACACATACCTTATGCTAATCTCACGCTTTTATCTTTCAAGTAAATCCATACCTCCTACATCAGTGTCCATTAAAGCAGGAAGTCTATGGATGGGGTAAAAGGTTGGGCCACTGACGCAAATCACATAACCATAACTGTTGAAAGGGGCAAACATACCAAAAAAAAGGGCCTGTCTGTGTCCCCATGTCACTAGGACACTAGGGGACATTGAGAGACATTGGGACACTGGGAGACATGGGGATACTGGGTGACTTTGAGACATGAGGGGACACTGGGAGAAATGGGGCACTGAGACACTGATACATAGGGGATACTGGAGACTTGATAAAGACCTGGGTACAGGTCAAAACATTGCGGTGTCAATAAGCCTGCTTAAATCTATCACAGTGAGTGCCTGAGATATTTTCTTTTATACTAGGGGACACTGAGAGACATAGGGACATTGAGAGACATTGGGACACTGAGACACTGGGAGACTAGGGGACTTTGGGAGACTAGGAAACACTGAGACACTAGTGACACTGGCACATTACGGACACTGGGAGACACCAGGGACACTGGATGGGAGACATGGGGACACTGAGAGACTTGGGGCCACTGGGAGACATGGGGTCACTGTGTCCCTAGTGTCTCAGGGTCCCCATGTTCCCCAGTGTCCCTATGTCTCCCAGTGTCCCCAAGTCTCTCACCATTCCCATCTCTCACAGTTTCCACAGTGTCCCTGTCCCCAGGTCTCCCAGTGCCCCCTAGTGTCCCTATGTCTCCCAGTGCCCCTAGTGTCTCAGTGCCCCCATGTCTAACAGTGTCCCCTAGTGTATCAGTGTCCCCTAGTGTCTCCCATTGTCCCCTAGTGTCTGTGTCCCCATGTCTCCCTGCAGCCTTTCCCCCATCCCTCACTTACCTGAGCTTTGGCTGTCTCTGCAGACTCGGAGCTGCTGTCTGGACTCTCTGTGCAGAGCCGCTCCTCCGCAAATCAGTGAGTAGACAGAGTCAGGGAGGGAGATGCTGTAACTTCTTATCCCTGCCTCTCTCCACACAAACAGCGACCCCTATTGGCCAGCATTTGTATTGCTGAATAATCTCTGTTTATACTGAGACTGACATTTGTATTGCGGGTATTACTGCAATACCAGCACTGGCTAGGCAGCCTCAAATACCTGAGAAATACTTGGCAACCCTAAGAAATACATGAGAAGTACCTAGCAAGCATAGGAGTAGTGTGTAAATGTGTAAAAAAATAGGATAAATAATATATATATTTTTTTAATCAATGGGCCTATTCCATGGGCTTGGGCCTGGAGCTGCAGCTGCAGCTGCATCTGCATCAGCCCCTATGTTAATCCTGCCCTGAATATAGAGAAAGACCCCTGGAAATGGTTACTATCCAATCCCTGAGCACAAAATAAGCCAAAATAGCACTGGCCACCAGAAGAGCAATAGCAACACACTGGGGAGCGGCAACTATCCCAACCATGAGAGACATCAAAAGGAAAATAGAAGAAACTAGAAAAATGGACCGTCTCTCAGCCCTTTTACATGACAAAACACTGTGACAAAATATGGGAACCCTGGCTGGTCGAGTTCCATATCCCGACTAAGACCCGGGCCCCGAACGTAACTGAGGGACTGATTTTGTGTGGCGAAATACACAAAATCCCCTTATAAGGAAACGATCCTAAATGACACCTCTATTAGGCACCATCACCAATCCACAGTCTAACCGCCCCCGCCCTACCCTCAGGCCAGCGTACTCTCCACATCAACCCTCCCTAATGGGAGGACGACAGACATCCACAAATCCCACAAGTACTAGTACTACAAGGTTCAAGCACCACGGCAGCACCTAGAAAACAAAACCAGCTGGACCCCTAAAGATGGTACCCCACCCACACAAACACAGAGTCCCCTGAAGGCACAACTTGCCTACCTCAATACTAATCAAAAGCCCTCAGACACAGACAGGGCATTACCAAGCTGATCCCAATACAACCACAGCCAGTTCCCAAACACAAGTCAGAACCAGGAGCAGTAAACCCGAATACCAGGCGAAAATATAGCCACACACAAAGGAACCGTGCAAACACACATAACCTGCCGATGGCAGGCAAACTTTTCCAGAAATTATGAGCTAGAAACCAACACAACCCACCCCAAACCACCATGGAACTGGGAAGCTAGTAACCACTGGAATCCAAACTAGCAACAACATCTAGGATGCTATCCAAAGTGGGGGGGGGGGACCACACAACTGAACCTATGTACATTCCAAACTGTATGACTGTGTGACTTTACAGTACCTCACATATGTGTCTACATGACCTGCTGTAACGTTCAGACACACCTCTTTACCATGGGGCAAATGCAATGATCGAATGTAGCACTGAAACATGCTGTTTTGTTAAACTCAAAATTCACAATAGTTGGAGGTAATCCCCACCTGAGAAACTTGGCCACACTCTCTCTCCCTCTTCCATTCCCCACACACCAGTACACCACCCCCACCCGATTCTCCCTTCATACCCGTTACCCATTTTGGGATAAGGGTAAGAAACCTGTAAATAGACTTTGCCCCCCCTCTGTGCCATCTGACACAAACCCACACAGCTGAACTGACCCCATGGGCAACCAGCCTATACTACCTTGTGCCACTAACTGCCCTTTCAGAGGCACCACCATGGGTGCTGATAACTCCTCCATGCAATAAAAGTACCAGGAGACTCACCTGCTACATATCCCTACCCCCTCTAGGCTTGCCACTCCCCTTTCCCATGTACTCCCAACCCCCTGGCTCACTCATTTTACTTTTTCCTTTACGTTAATGGTATCACCGCAGCTACACTGTCGTTTAGTGCACTCAATGCACCCTCTTGTACTAAGCCTCACATGTACCTCTGGCATACCTCGATGTCTGACCTTCCCGTACCAATGTAATCTGATATACATTGAAGAGCTACACTTCTCATTTTTGATAACAATGAAACTGTATTTATCCCAATGTGTTCCCACTTCCCTTTCTTTATTCTGTAACCCATGATCTTGCTTAACCAAATGTTGAAAACTATAACTAAAGAATTTATAAAAAAAAAAAAAAATCTTAGCTACAATCAGTTTTATAGGTTTAAAATTCAGTTATATAGGGACATATACATAAGGTTGCCTTGCTTTAAAATAAGGCTATCATAGAAAAAGGGTAGTGACTTAGCATCATTTGAAATCAATGATTAAAGCCATACGTTATATTTAGGCGGTAAAATAGAAGTTACACAAAAAAGTTCTATATACATGGTTAAATGAATAAATGCCTTTAGAAATGTGAGCCTTGGTAATACACAGGGAGTTTGGCTTGCAAAGCTAGGTCAAAGGTTACTATCATCAGGCCTTCATCCATCACATTCTTAACATGAACCATACGTGGTGACCATCCATATACAATGAAAGTCTGTAATACTAGTTTCATCCTGTGTCTGAAAGAAGTTTGAATAAACATGTTATAATATTCATATCACAAAAAAACAAGATTCTACAACACATCAGATAATTTAAAGTTAATTAAATATTTCACATTCCTGGATTTTACCAGAAAAATGCAGGGGAGGAGATGAGGAGATTGTAGGTGCCTTATATACTATAGGTGGAGGTACATTAGGCAGTGGTGACATAATCTGAGAAACCTCAGGCTCTAAATGAGCCGTCCTAGTAAGGAGCGTGCTAAAAGCCTGGGCAAATTGATCCATGCGGTGATCATTCTCCTCTAGCTTTCTCTTGCAAGCAGCTATGTGCTGACACAATTCTGCAGGATCTATGGCCATGTCATAATGTCAAGATTACAAATTGATCCAGCACGCAGCACTGGACTAAGGATAACGTATAACCGGACCTTAGAATGGCCAGACTTAACGTCTCAGAGAATAGTCAAAATACTTACCGAGGTCAGGAACACAGAATCAGACACAAAGATGAGGGAAAGCCACAAGTCAAGGATACCAGATATCAGGGAAGTCAAAACAAAGCCAAAGTCAAATACCAGAAAATCAAGACCAGCAACGCACTCTCGGATAACCATAGGCATGAAACCATGACAGGGCAATGAGAGAATGGAGAAATGGGTTTCAATAACCCTCTTGTGGATCTGATTGGCCATAACTGGCCTTTGACCCAAGAATGGGCATGTACCAGGCATCTGGGTGAATGATTGTCGAGCGGCACATCTTTTCCTGTCAGGACAGTAAATACCATCAATAACATTTTTATGTGCAGCTGAATATGTGACAGAAACAAATTGTAACATTGAGACAGACTGACAATCTTGAAATAGGTCTGGTACTCATTGAGCAGAGTTTATTGGGGGCATCTACAGCAGTGGGAGTAGATAAGACACAGAGGAACAGGCAGGTGTGACAGTTACACATGCTGACACAGGGAAGGGGGAGTGGAAAGATTTGGCTAGTCCTGATATAGTGGACCCTAGCATATTTGCTAGTTTGAATAATGACAGGTTGTGGTTGTAGAGGCCTCTATTATTTAGATAGTAAATAGGGTAATCTGTCACTCTAATCATCTCAACTGAGCAGTTTACTGTCTCCCAGGTTCTTGGGTCCGGCATGTTGCTGACGGATTGGTTGGGTTATTGGGAGGAGCTGGAGATGACCCAGCTGTCATGGTCCACATGGGCCCCAATGGCAAAATCAGAGAAAGATGGAGGGTCCTAAAGAAGGAGTTCAGTGAATTATAAAACCAACATTGAAGGTAGTATTTTCAGTGATATTACCTGTGCCACATGCTACAGAAGAGAGACAGTGGAAGATTAGGGAGGATAATGCATGGTTAAAGTCACAGCGTAGGAAGGAGGGTTTTTTCTTTCTAAGGCTCTGGGCTTATATTGCCCTTTGGTACAATCTCTATAGCTACACTGGATTACAATGGATTTTGCAAATGGTATGCCATCATGGGGGTAACTCTCATTCTTGGGCTACAATATGGTTCCAATATATATATATATATATATATATATATATATATATATATATATATTGCAAAAAACATCACTTTTACTGAAAATATCATCATTGTAATTCAATTTATCATTTTGAAACACTAATTTGTGTTCAGAAAGTCTCCTGAGTAAAAACAGTACCCTCCATGTACAGGTCTTATGGTGTCTTGGAAAGTTACAGGGTTAAATATAGTGCTTGCAAATTAAATTCTTGCACTTTCTGCCTGGCTTTGTGGCTCGTCAATCAAATTTTAATTAATAAAATAACATACTGATGCTTAAAAATTACATAAATATATATGTAGAATTTTAATATATATATATATATATATATATATATATATATATATATATGTATTTAAATTCTACATGTATATGTATGTAATCATTTATGTAATTACCGTATATATATTTATCTATTTATATTTATTTGTGGTTATTTGTATTTTATATATACACCCTGTTCCAAATTATTATGCAAATTCTATTTAAGTGTCACAAAGATTAAATATTTAGTTTTTCAGTTTAACTCATGCATGGCATTGTGTCTCAGAGCTCTTTTGATCACTGATAACAATCTCGGACACCTGTGATAATTAGATTGCCAGGTGAGCCCAATTTAAGGAAAAACTACTAAAGGAGGGTGTTCCACATTATTAAGCAGAGCACCATTTTCATGCAATATGGGAAAGAAAAAGGATCTCTCTGCTGCCGAAAAGAGTGAAATAGTTCAATGCCTTGGACGAGGTATTAAAACATTAGATATTTCATGAAAACTTAAGCGTGATCATCGCACTATTAAGAGATTTGTAGCTGATTCAGAGCACAGACAGGTTTGTGCATATAAAGGCACATTGTGGAAGATTTCTGCCAGATCCATGCAGAGCAGCTGCTAAAATACCATTACATAGCCGCAAACAGATATTTGAAGCTGCTGGTGCCTCTGGAGTCCCACGGACATCAAGGTGTAGAGTCCTCCAGAGTCTTGCAACTGTGCATAAACCTTCGATTCGGCCACCACTAACCAATGCTCACAAGCAGAAACGGCTGCATTGGGCAGAAAAAATATATGAAGACTAATTTTCAAACAGTCCTGTTCACTGATGAGTGCCATGCAACCCTGGATAATTTGGACCAGTGCATTGTAAGTTTTTTATGTTTAAAAAAAACACTGTTATCATTAGGAGGTTTGTTCAATAAACTTTGAATTGTACTCTTAATAGTTGATAACATGAGAATTATGCTGATTGTTATTTACATCAATTATTTAGGTAAATGAGAAAAATATAATTTGCATAATAATTTGGAATAGGGTGTAGATCGATACAGTTGCAAGAAAAAGTATGTGAACCCTTTGGAATGTCATGGATTTCTGCACAAAATTTCTGCCCTGTCATGGATTTCTGCACAAATTGGTCATAAAATGTGATCTAAGTCACAACAATAGACTATCACAGTCTGCTTAAACTAATAACACACAAAGAATGAAATGTTGCCATGTTTTTATTGAACACACCATGTAAACATTTACAGTGCAGGTGGAAAAAGTATGTGAACCCCTAGATTAATGACATCTCCAAGAGCTAATTGGAGTGAGATGTCAGCCAACTGGAGTCCAATCAATGAGATGAGATTGGAGGTGTTGGTTACAGCTGCCCTGCCCTATAAAAAAAACACACCAGTTCTGGGTTTGCTTTTCACAAGAAGTATTGCCTGATGTGAATGATGCCTCGCACAAACGAGCTCTCAGAAGACCTACAATTAAGAATTGTAATTATACGTGTGTGTGTGTGTGTATATATATATATATATATATATATATATATATAATCCAATAGAGAGAAGGTGCACTCAAAGGTCTTTTTTTCTTTCAAATTAAAATGTATTTATCACATCAAATTTGTCCCAATCAACGTTTCGACCCATACAGGGGTCTTAATAAATAAATACATTTTCGTTTGAAAGAAAAAGACCTTTGAGTGCAACTTCTCTCTAATGGATTGTATTATCACTCCAAGGGAGCACCTAGGCAAGCTTTATGCATTTGAAATCAAAGGGGTTATATTATATAAATATGTAACTTCATTCTAAGTATATGTACTTATATTAATATTAAAATACACTACATATGATGTTACATATAAATGATGTATATATATATATATATATATATTTTATACACTTTTAATTTGTTTTACATGTTTAATAATAATTTTATTACACTACCCACCAGCAGGGGTCTGCCTGACAGCCCAGACAGTCTCCCTGCTGGCAGATTCACAGTCAGCTATTGCGGCCATGTGATCGCTCTTTGAGAGCAATCACATGGCCCCCTGGGGCCTGATTTGCCAGTGGAGGGTTGCCTGGGCTGTCAGGCAGTCATCCCGAAGAGGATCGTGGTGGAGGTAAGTACCGCAGAGCTCCTCGGGGCTTAAGCCATTACAGCGTTCTGCCGCAATGGCTTTAAAACCCATTATAATGGGGACGGCATAGAATGCTGTAATGGCATTAAGGGGTTAACTAGCTTATTTATTCTCCAGTGTTTATTTACTTGTTCTTCTATTCTCAACCAATCTGCACCTTTTACTCTAAGGTGCATCTTCTGTTGTTTATGACACAGCACTCATCCCTCCCACGCCTTCTATAACATCAGTTGTTTTAAAGCAACACTGTCATGCCAGACTTACCTTTCCCTAATCGCTTCTTCTTCTGTCCCTTTCTCATGATCTGTTCTTCTTTTTTTCCTATCTGATCTAGTTTTCTTTAAAACATGTCAAAGTAGGGACTACTTTGTCTTATTTTTTTTTTCTAGGCTTGACCCGATCTGACCCACTTCCTGTGGTTCAAAGAAATTTTCCCACAATACTCACCCTTCCCTCCTAATCTCGCGATGCTTCCTGTCAGTATTCCTGAAAGTCCTCTTAGACAGAACGCCGGCGAAACTAACGAATTTTGTCCTAACAGAATGAAAACAGTTTGTTCATTCATGTTAGGACGACATTCTGTACTTTTAGTTTGGTTCGAAATTTAATTTGAATGAATGAAATTCTGAGTGGTGTTGCTGCTGAAACTTGCAGCAGCTTAGTAGATAGCTCCCTAATACCTAAGGTATTAGGGAGCTACCTACTAAAAGGCTGAAAGACCAAGATTGGTCTTAGTATTAGTAAATAAGGGAAACTGCCCCTACTCACTATGCCCCGAGTAGGTACATGTATACTTAACAGTGAGCAGCCTCCCCCCTTCTCATAAATGGCCCCATGGGGGACATCTACTAACATAGTGTCCCCCTCAGCCCCCACCCATGCTCCACAAGTGGGGGCTAGTAAATTAAACAATGGACCTGTTGTCCCCACCAGGCCTCACCCATGAGCTGTGGGTGGGGGCCCTAAAATACAATGGGGGGAACCTACTGCCCCCTCCCTGGCAACCACCCATGAGCGGAGGGTGGGGGCCCTAAAAGACAATGGGGTGGGTGCCTATTGTCCCCCCCTGCACACCACCTATGAGCGGCGTGTGGGGGCCCTAAAAGACAATGGGGAGGAACCTATTGTCATCATCCTCCAGTTCCCACCCATGAGCGGCAGGTGGGGGCCCTAAAAGACAATTGGGGGGAGGAACTATTGTCCTCCCCCAACCCCTACCCATGAGCGGCAAGTGGGGGCTCTGAATGACCATTGAGAGGGAGCTATTGTCCTCCTACCTGGCCCCCTTTAGGACCCCTCCTAATAGGTCTTCCCTGCATTGTCGTTTAGAGCCCCCACCCACCGCTCCTGAGGGCCCTAAAAGACAATGGGGGTAAGGCTTTTTTTTTTTTTTTACAACAGTTTAGTAGCATTAAGAAATAGGTAATATGGGGCTTAGGGGCATTTAGAGGTGACTAGGGGCATTTAGAGGTGATTAGATGTAGTGGAGTTGGGAGGGAGGCTAAAAAAAATAAAAAACAGATGCGGCCACTACAGTGCCACTTTAGGTGTTAAACTCTGTCACATTGATCAGTGTTGCTTCAGTCCTGAGGAAGAGAGGAAAACTCTTAAAAGAGTGTCTTTTAAGTATTATGTTAGTCCAATAAAAAAGGTATCATTGCATACTGAAATACTCTTTTATTTTGTCATCCAAAAAAAAAAAAAAAAACTAGTTCATCAAGGTCATAGTTTGGCAATAGTTTTCCTTTTGAGCAAATAATAAAAATACATTAGCCTAATCATTAAATGGTTAATACTAAGTCAGGTCCCACATGTTTAGTTATACCTTTGGAGAAGAATCTCTCAGTGGAATAAAATAGGAATACTTTATAAAGCATTTGTCCTATGTCTGAATGCTGCTTCCTAAAAGTGCATCCTTAATACAACCTTTAATTTTCAGCAAGAAATATAATGATGAAGATAGGCTTTTATTTCCTTTTATTACAGCTTTTATGTATAACATATAATGCATTTCCTACTACTGCTCTTAATTCAATTTTTTTTTCTAGTTGATATTTACATTCCAATATCCAGAGACAAAATGCAAAAAAGTAAGTTCATGCTTAGCATCCTGTTTAAATTTTCCTACTTATTCTATTTTGCATTTTTCCCTCTCAAAAAAATCTGATGCATGAAGAGGACAAATTTAGTGATTAGATAAAAATAGTGATTATATTTTAATATAAGTCAACCAAGAATTTTATATGTAATAAGGAGGGAAGGGAAGGCTTGGCTTCACAAATACAGCACTTAACAGACACAGCTAAGCAAATGCACTATGTGTGCCTTGTAAAGTCAAGTTCAATAGGAATCCAATTGCACAAAAGTAGCTACGACATGGGACACAATTCAAAGAAGTCCCATAGTAATTCATGAATCTGACTTTGAATTGAGTAAAGTCAGAGCAGTTCTCTCTCTCTCTCTCTCTCTCTCTCTCTCTCTATGTATTTATTTTTTTAATAATTCCACCTACATCATCAATTAAAAACAGCATGATTTTCATCTTGTGGAACTGTCCTCCCCTATAAACAGGTGAGGACTGAATGATTTAGACATTGCCTAAAGAAAAGTTCCTGTGATATTAATAATTTATGATTGCATTATGACAATCACCCTGTCATATCACCTCCTCCCTCCACACGCACAGTCATTCACCCTGTCACATCACCATCCTCTTCCAACAACAATTACTCACACTGTCACACTTCCCCCTCCCCAAACACACCTATCAGTCAACATGTCAAATCACCACCCTCCACCACACGCAATCAGTCGCACTGTCACTTCACGCACACAGCAAGACCATAGCATGTTTGTGTGTTTGTATGCATATATTGAGTGTATATATTAGCATGTATCAAAGTGTATATATGCGTGCTTGTTTCAGTCTGTGTATGTGTTTGTGTGTATTTGTGTGTGTCAAAATTGCCAACATGGTTGTAATGTGAGTGTAGTATGGCATGGGTAATGTCATGGTAATGGGCAATATATACAATATACATAGGGACTCAGTACGGAAGATGACATCTTGTAAAGGAGATCCATTTGCTGCCTCACAAAGTCAGACTCTTTCAATCACATTGGTCATAACATTAGTTAATATTCAAAGCTCTAGCACTTGAATTACTGCACAAATATTCTCTTTAGCTGTATGCAGCTTGTTCATGTACACCTGCTCCTTTAGTGAACGTGGTGACTAATTAACTGCAAATTTCTTTAAAGTATCTGCTTACCTAACAGTTGTATCAGAAGGTCAATGGTGGCACTGGCTGTATGGGCAATAGCCCCATCCTATTGAAAACACATTTTATGCCAATTTTCCACCACGTGACATAAAAAATGATCAAACATATTCCAATATCTCACAATATTTTTACTTGTTCCTTTGTGAAATTACCCACGATCAATCTCCCAAGACTCAGTTATAATAGCACCCACATTTTTTAAACTATTAACATATAACGTATTTACCAGTAAAATCCTCCTCTGAAATTTGTCCCACCCTGTATATATACATACATACATACATACATACACAAATGAGAATTAGATGCATATTGGACAATGTATAAGTGAGACTATTAGATTTTGTGAAAAACAACTATTTGCAACTCTGTTTTACTATGGTAACTTCATTAATTGGTAATTGTTTTTTTCTTTATTTCTGTCCAGCCAAAGTTTGATTTTGTTATTTGATTTTGTTTCCATTAAATAATATGCCATATAGGCATACTCTGTAAACCGCTTTGTTTTGAAGAGATTAAAAAGCCATTGATATGTAAATTAAATGAAATATGTATACATGGATACAAGTTTGAATCCATCCAATAACATATGTGTTATCTATATTAAAGCAAGCTTGTTTAATCACCAACGTTTTTCACTAAAGTGTGAACTATCAGATATTCAAAGTAAATTTAAATTTTGAGGTCAAAATAGCTGAAACCTGATTTTGTTTTTCAAATTATTATTACAGTTAAAACTTTTTAAAAATCAATTAATTTACTTAGAATTATTGACAATTCCCACTCTCGTGTATACCTCTCTAACAATTTTACTTGTACAATGAATATTTTGTAATTTTTTTAAAAGTAATTTCTTAGAGTGAAACTCTAATATATAGTCATTTTATAGTAAAACTAATCTAAGATGCATTTATATGTCAGCTTTTGAATTTTTATGTATCATTCAAGAAAGGCTGGAAAACATAACACAAATGTTTTGAACCAGAGTTTACACTTTGTTGTTTTATATTCATTTTACAAGCTGTTTTTCAGCAATGAACATGACAAAGAGACATGACAAGGAGACTGTTGTAAGCACTGTTGAGGGAGCAAACAGAATGATTTGAATATGTAGAAAGGACGTCTAACATATTGTTAAACATGCAGGGGAAATGGCATGCTGTGTTATATAACTGGTAATTATGTTTTATCACAATTTTTAATTCAAAATGGTTTTATTAATAACACGTTTATTATTTCCATAATTAAATATTTTGTGTCCTGACTGTATATTACACTGTATATATAAATATTTATTTAAAATCTGTATATATCTTAATTTTGCTTATTTTTTATTTATTTTTTTTCTATTTCCTTCTAGTAGTTGATTAAAACATGCAGCAATATAATCAATCAGATAACCCAGGCAGATCAGTTTGAAAGAAATTTTAGAATATTTTATCTCAATAATTTTGGATTTTCCCTTAGTTGGCAATGATTCATGTTAACAACATTACTGAATTTATCCTCATTGGGTTTCCGACGCGCCCTGAGCTTCAGTTTGTTCTTTTTGTAGTCTTTCTGTTTACCTATGTTTTAACTATTTCAGAAAATATGATCATCATTGTAACAGTCAAACTTCATGCAAAGCTTCACAAGCCAATGTACTATCTCATGAGCAGTCTATCATTTTTAGAAATGTGGTATGTTACTGTCACTATACCAAATCTTCTCTCCAACTTTCTGACTCAAAACAAAAAGATATCCTTTATGGCTTGTATGATTCAACTGTACATTTTTATCTCTTTGGCCTGCACCGAATGTGTCCTTTTATTAGTTATGGCTTTTGATCGATTTGTTGCTATCTGTATACCTTTACGCTACACCACTATCATGAGCAACACACTATGTTTTCAAATGGCCATTGGGTCCTGGATTCTGGGATTTTCCACTGCTATGGTCAAGGCAATTTTTATCTTCAGACAGTCTTTTTGTGGCCCCAATGTGATCAATCATTTTTTTTGTGACATCTCCCCCTTGTTAAATCTTTCTTGCACTGACATGTCCTTTACAGAGTTGGTGGATTTTATCTTGGCAATGGTAATAATTATGATTCCGCTTGTGTTTATAATTATCACTTACATGTGCATTATTTGGACTGTTTTGAGGATCCCAAACAATCAAGGAAGGCAGAAGACATTCTCCACCTGTGCATCTCATCTTACTATTGTTATTATATTCTACACAACCACATTGTTTATCTATGCAAGGCCAAGGAAGGCAAACCCATTCGACAGCAACAAACTGGTGACTATATTTTATTCTGTTGTAACCCCACTTTTAAACCCAGTAATTTATTGTTTGAGAAACAAAGAGGTAAAAGTGGCATTGAAAAAGACGCTTAGCTGGTAGCAAAATCTTGTGTGATATTTGTCATATTACAAAACACTGCATTCTAAAATGTAGAGCTTTATCAACATGGGTTTGTCCACATAACCTACTCAAATATATGACTTAGAACAAATTGTTGCAGCAATGAATAATTAAACCAGTGTAAAATTATGCTTTAGAATAAAGTAAGACAATTTTAATAAAAAAAGTTTTAGACTGCTACATTATGTTTACATGCTATTAAGGTTGCTAAATAAAGAAAGACTAAGATTTGAATGTTTCATCAATGCAAGGTGTACATTTACAATTTCAATAACTTTTTCATTTGCATTTATGTAACCAGACAAAATGTTTGTTATAATTTTCAAATACTTGATTTTTTTTGGAGAAGTTTTTCAAATTATTTAATATTTTTGGATAAACATTTCAAATTATTTACCTACAAAAATGCCCATAGACTTTACTATGGCAACTTCTGTTTTTTCGAACGGGTTGTGATCATTTGAAAAGCGTATTCAAAAGTATTAAATCAAAACCACTGTTGTGTTCTTTTTTAAAATAAAATACACCTCTCTGAAATTGCAATGTTCATTTGAGAAAGCAGAGAAGCATGAATTCCTTAATTTTATATAGCTAATTATATTAGTGATTTGATAATGTCTAGTACAGGGAATATATATATATATATATATATATATATATATATATATAGAGAGAGAGAGAGAGAGAGAGAGAAGTAAGTGATAGATTTACTTTTTGCTTTCTATCTTAAGGTCACTAAGAGTGTATTTTTATTTTTATTTTTTTATTTCATTTAGCATTCATCATGATTTTCAATAATAATCAGCTGAGTGACATTGCACATTGTTGACTATTTAGTTGTCTAACACAATTCCCAAATCCTTCTCAAGTGTTGTTTTTCCTAATTCACTTTCATTTAGAGTGTGAATTGATTGTGCATTCTTTAACCAAAAGTGCAAATTTTGCATTTATCTACATTAAATGTCACCTGCCATTTGAGTGCCCAGTTCCTTAATCTATCTAAATCCCTCTGCAGCAAAGTAATACCCTGCTCACTTTGCATTACCTTACTTAATTGTTTGTCATCTGCAAATAATGACACATGACTTTCAATGCCTATTTCAAGATCATTTATAAATATGTTAAATACAAGTAGTCCAAAAACAGATGCCTGAGTGACACCACTTATCTCTCTTTTCTAGCTGAAAAATTTAATTATTGACAACTCCATGTACTCTACATGTATGCCAATGTGCTATCCAAGATCAATAATTTTCATTTAGACCAATTCCTTTTAGTTTGAAGTGTGAAGAAATCACGAAATTATTTTGTTTATTTTATGTATTCCATTCTGTAGCTGTAACTACCAAACAGTGACTACCCCCCTGGCTCATTAACCTTAAAGAGAACCATCATTTAAGCCTTCTCCCATCTTGTTTTTGCTAAAGGAGGCAGTGGGACATGGTGGTCGAGTGTCTGGAACTAATTTTTTTCTGCCTGGAGATAATTAAGTTATTACTTTATCAAACGTAATTATCTCCAGGTAGAGAGGAGGGGAATATATGTTTGTACTGGGAGGGTTTAAGCATTTCCCTGTATTGTGATTGGCTGCATGATGAGGAGGGGAATATATGTTTGTACTGGGAGGGTTTAAGCATTTCCCTGTATTGTGATTGGCTGCATGATTTATGTTCATGTGGGAGGTCCCAGTGTGGCATCATTAAGCTTCAGTTCTATTACACCCTTCATCTAGACTTCGGCTGATGTTTGGGTATCTGTCTGCTTTACTGGGAAAATTTACTTGGGAAGCTGTTATTTTGTATGGAGAATCGCTTACTTTATTTCCCGAATGGCGAGTTACATCACTCATACTCGGGCCGTTCGGGAGGGTATAGGATATACCAGGGTTCCTTACATGAACACTAACCTATTATGTGGAACCATAATGAACGCCTTGGCAAAATCTAAGTAGATCACATCTACTGTAACACCCTGAACAATGCTTCTACTTAGTAGAATCCAATTATGTTAGTTTGGAATGACCTGTGTTTCATAAAAGCACCTTGATTTTTGCTAAAAACAATCTTCTTCCGAATGAATTCATTAAAAGTATCCCATAATAACTTACTTCAAATGCTTTTCCAGCCACATAAGTTAAGATGACAGGTCTATAATTTCCAAGCAATAACATTACAGTTATTGTAAATCCACCAAGCAGCAGCCCATTTTTCAACAGAAACATACATTTTGGCTTAATAAAACTGTGTTAGTTTACACAATGCATGTTCATTTCTCACTTTATATTAAAGGCAGGGTCGGCGCATCCTATAAGCGACTTAGGCAGTCGCCTAGGGCACACCGGCCCTGGGGGAGCAAGATTTGAGTGACCCAGCAGGAGGGAAGCCCACAGCGCTCCCTCCTACCTGTCACTCAATATAGCGGGGCAGGCTGGCGCTGGCAGCGAACCGCGGTACAGGAGTATCTGTTTCCTGTCCCTCAGTGCTCTCCCCTCTTGTCCCTCAGTGCAGTCCCCTCATGTCTCCCCCCCCTTTAGTGGTCCTGCGTCTCTACCCCTCATGCCTCCTACCTATCTTTGTAGCATGGCTGGGCAGCGAACCGCGGTACAGGAGTATCTGTTTCATGTATCCGGCCAAACTGACAGGAAGTGACAGACTGACAGGAAGTGAGATATTTATTTTTTCACTTTTTATTTTTTTACACACTACTCGTAGGGTTGCCACCTGGCCGGTATTTATTTAAAGCTGCCTGGCCGGAGCCGATATTGCAGTATTACCGGCAATACAAATACTGGTATGTTTCTCAGAATAAACAGAGATTACTCTGCAATACCAGGACAAGCCAGGCGCTGTGTGTGTGGAGAGAGGCATTGATAGGAAGTTACAGCATATACCTGCATCTCTCTACTCACTGATCCACGGGGGAGCAGCTACACAGCACAGAGAGTCCAGACAGCAGCTCCCAGCCTGCAGAGACAGCCTACAGCTCAGGTAAGTGAGGGATGTGGCCAAGGCTGCAAGGAGAGATGGGTACACATACACTAGGGGACACTGTGAGACATGGGGACACTGAGACATTAGGGGACACTGTGAGACAGGGAGACCTCTGTGGACACTGAGACACTTGGGGACACTTGGAGACACAGGAACACAGACACACATGGGGACACTAAGATATGGGGACACTGAGACATAGGGACACTGAGACACATTGGGAATCAGGGAGAATTCTGGGGAGGCTGATACACATGGGGACACTGATACATGGGGACACTGTGAAATGGGGACACTGAGACACTAGGAGACAGTGAGACCTGGGGGCCCTGAGACACTAAAGGATGCTTGGAGACATGGGGATACAGACACTTGGGGACACAGACACACTTGGGGACACTGAGACATGGGGAAACAATCAGACATGGGGACACTGAGACATGGGGACACTGAGACACTTGGGGACACTGGGAGACATGGGGACACTGAGACACTAGGGGCACAATGCTCCCAAGTGTCTCAGTGTCCCCATGTCTCCCAGCCAGTGTCCCTGGTGTCTCAGTGTCCCCATGTCTCCCAGTGTCTCTAGTATCTGTTTGCCCATGTCTCCCAGTGCTCCTACTGTCTCAGTGTCCCCATGTGCCCCCATGTCTCCCAGTGTCTGTGTCCCCATGTCTCCCAGTGTCCCCAAGTGTCTGTGTCCCCTAGTGACATGGGGACACTAGAGGACACTGGGCAAAATGGGGACACTGGGCAACATGGGGACACAGAGACATTGAAACACTGTGATACATAGTCTCAGTGTCTCCCAGTGTCCCAAAGTCTCCCAGTATCCCCAAGTGTCTCAGTGTCCCCATGTCTCATAGTGTCCCTTAGTGACATGGGGACACTGGGAGACATGGGGACCCAGACACTAGAGGACACTGGGCAACATGGGGACACTGGGTGACATGGGGACACTGGGAGAAGAGAGAGCAATCCATCTATACAGCAGAATCAAACTATAAGTGTTTTTTTGGTGATTTCACAGAATTTTCTCTTACTCCTTGTGATTTACATCATGTGATGTCACGCATACGTAATTAGTTAGGCAAATTAATAGAGGCCTGAAGAAAGGTGGCAACCCTAACTACTCTTTACATACTCTTGCTTAAGTATGGAAACTTAAGAGGGATATATGGAAACAAAACTTGTGTGGACTAGCTGAAATGAAATTAGTTACAGTAATGATGACTTTGGTCTCTCTAACACTGTGACATATTAGTGAGACCTATATGGCTAATGGTCAAATCTTTATTATACAGACTAAATGATATTAAAATAGACGTTAGACCAGAAATGATGTTGCTGCACTTAAGATGGCCTACTTTTAACAAAAAGAAACAAGTGCTGATAATACATTGCCTTGTAGCAGCAAAACTCATAATAGCCAGAAACCGGAAGAAGACACAGGTATTCTCTAATATACAGCTCATTCAACAAGTAAAATTTCAGATACGAATGGAAATAGGCGTGAATAAAATTAGGAATCATTACAGGGATAATGACATCTGGGCTAATTGGCTAAAGCTATTGGAGCAAGACGAGATAGAATTAATAAAGGAAATATAAAAATAACAGAAGAGGTAATAAGACAGAAAAAAAGCATAGACTTGTAGAAAATACTCTCACGACTGTAATAGGACATTAGATTCTACTGCACTGGATGGTGTGTATGTTGGTATGAATGAGAATAACTTTTCTTTTTAATAGATTTTGCTCTTGTTTTCTCTCCCCCTGTCTCCCTTCTCCTTCTGTAAGGGTATATTCCCTTGCGGAGTATTAATAAAGTAGGGAAATATATGCTTTATATGGGTATATTAATTATGTGGTTTAAGGAAAAGAGCAAGTTTAGGGAGGTAAGGGGAGGGGCGAGCAAAGTATTTATGATGACAAATATACCAAAGCCACAATCAAGGAAGTATTTGAAACTTATCTTGGGCTGGTATAGTCTGAAATAGAAGAAAGAGAAAAAAAATGAAAAAAAACTAACTACTCTTCACATACTCTTACTTAAGTATGGAAACTTAAGAGGGATATATGGAAACAAAACTTGTGTGGACTAGCTGAAATTAAATTAGTTACGGTAATGATGACTTTGGTCTCTCTAACACTGTGGCATATTCCCTTTCTTCTACACTCACTACATCCACCTTTTCACTGTCTTCTGCCTGCTAGTAAAAAGGTAAGGAGATAAGTGGACATGTGAGTGCTAAGAGAAAGTCCTTAGAAAGCATGTAACGAGTACATCATTAGACGCATTTATGCCAAACTCAGGATGCTATTGGCCAGCATGCATGATTGGCAGGCAGCCTTACATGCATTCATGCCAGACTAGCCTTCCAATTCTTTGGGCAGACAAGCCTCCTTTTTGGGCATGTTCATCCCTTTCGGGAGTTCTGGTTACATGATCCGCGTCAGTAGCCCACCTTTTACACCGACCATTGACTTCCTGCTTCACTGGACACTGCTGTTAGGGGGTATGGATGAAAATATGAAAGCATGAATTAGAGAGAGATTAGCATATTTTAGGAGAATCTGAGTTTTCTTATAGCTGCCTCCTATGAATTTACCTCCTGTAACATCTCCACTAGATACATAGCGCTTGAGAGGTATGACTGTTTTAGTGTTTTTGGTCGATATGATTCTGTACTTAGGCCCCTCATAATTATCAGCACCAGGCCCACTGGGCTCTTAATCTGACCCTGCTTGTAACACTAACGAGTCTCATGTCCCTGGATAGGAAAAATGGCTAATTGGGCCCAATTTGGACATTTCCACTTAGTGGTGTACTCACTTTTGTTGCCAACGGTTTGGACATTAACCCCTTAAGGACCGAGGACGGTTCAGGACCGTCATCGGCATTTTCCCATTGCCGACCGCTGACGGCCCTGAACCGTCCTAACGGTCCTAGTTACTTACCTGATCGCCATCGTTCCCCCGGCGGCGATCAGCATTGCTCCCAGTGTGGGGAGACTGCCTGCAGCCCAGGCAGTCTCCCCATGGCGGATTAGGACCCCTGGGGCCATGTGATCACTTAACATAGCGACCACATGGTCACAATAGGTGTCCATGTGTCTGCCTGCAGGGGGACTGACTGTGCTGACAGGCAGTCTCCCTGCTAGTGTAAAATCAATAAAAAAAGTAAAGTTAATGTTAATTAAAAAATATATATATATGTGTATATATATATATGATATATAGACATATATTATATATATATAATATATGTCTATATATCATATATATAATGTCATACTAAGTGTATTTTTATATTAATATGTACTTATATTAATATAAAAATACACTTATAATTAAATTACACACGTATATATATATATATATATATATAATATATATAATAACTATATATATTGTATATATATTATTATAAAATATAAATAAGTAATTTAAATTAAATTATTTTTTTAAAAATAATAATAAAAATTGAAAAAATTATATATCTATATGAAATGTTATTCTAACTGTATTTTAATATATATATATATATATATATATATATATATATATATATATATCAAAATACACTTAGAATGAATTTGTATATATATCTATGTATATATAAATAAATAAAAATAATACAAAATATACATATGTCCATATACAAAATTACATAAATAATTATATAAATATACACGTAGACTTCAAATATATAAATATGCATATATATTTAAATTCTACGTGCGTATTTATGCAATATTTTTACATAATTAAGTAATTTTATTGATTGCAATTTGAGGGACCTGCCTGCCAACCCAGGCCGAAAGTCCAGAGAATTTAATTTGCTAGCACTGTATTTTACCCTGTAACGTTCTACGACCCCCTAAAACCTGTACATGGGGGGTACAGTTTTACTTGGGAGACTTCGCTGAACGCAAATATTAGTGATTCAAAACAGTAAAACATATCACAGCGATGATATTGTCAGTGAAAATAACTTTTTTTGCATTTTTCACACACAAACAGCACTTTTACTGATGATATAATTGTTGTGATAAGTTTTCCAGTTTTTAAACACTAATATTTGTTTTCAGCTATGTCTCCCGAGTAAAACAGTACCCCCCATGTGAAGGTTTTATAGTATTTTTGAAAGTTACAGGGTCAAATATATGGGTCAAATATTTTTACATTGAAAATGGCCAGGTTGGTTACGTTGCCTTTGAGAGTGTATGGTAGCCCAGGAATGAGAATTACCCCCATGATGGCATACCATTTGCAAAAGAAGACAACCCAAGGTATTGCAAATGGGGTATGTCCAGTCTTTTTAGTAACCACTTGGTCACAAACACTGGCCAAAATTAGCGTTCAATTTAGTTTTTTTACTTTTTTCACACACAAACAAATATGAATGCTTACTTTGGCCAGTGTTTTCGACTAAGTGGCTACTAAAAAAGACTGGACATACCCCATATTGAATACTCTGGGTTGTCTACTTTAAAAAAAATATGTACATGTGGGGTGTTATTCAGAGATTTATGACAGATAATCGTGTTACAATGTCGCTATTGATAAATTTAAAAAATTTATGTTTTGAAACCGCAATATCCTACTTGTACCTATAGCCCTATAACATGCAAAAAAAGCAAAAAAGCACGTAAACACTGGGTATTTTTAAACTCAGGACAAAATTTTGAATCTATTTTGCAGTTTTTTTCATTCGCTTTTTTAGAAGTAAAAGTCAAAAAACATGTATTTTTTTCAATTTTTCATCATATATTTTTATTTTTTTTAAATTAAAATACAAGAGATTATATAAATAATGGTATGTAAAGAAAGCCCCTTTTGTCCTGAAAAAAACAATATATCATTTGTATGGGAACAGTAAATGAGAGAGCGGAAAATTACAGCCAAACACAAACACCACAAAAGTGTAAAAATATGCCTGGTCGCAAATGTACAACATCGCAAAAACAGTCCAGTCCTTAAGGGGTTAATGGCTGTGTGTTAAGTTATTTTGTGGGGAAAGGAAATGTACACTGTTATAAATTGTAGCAGTGTGTCATTTCTTCAGTGTTGTCACATGAAAAGATATAATAAAATATTTACAAAAATGTCAGGGGTGTACTCACTTTTGTGAGATACTGTACATATATACATTTATAAACTCCAAGCACCAATGTTTCAGTCTTCAAGTGAGACTTTTTTTTCAAGATCATCTTTCAAGATTCTGCCAAGGAGTTAAGATGTATATGTTATTTCTTTTTTGAACTCCTCCTCGAAATGTAAAGCATAATTTAGCATAAATACGTCTGACTGCAACAGAAATAAGAATGAATAGACTTGGAGATTTGTTTCATTCTCAACTTTATTTCATCCCAATTTAGGCAGATTGGAAATGAAAAGAGCAATGGCAGAGCATGTTGTAATGATTTGTGATTCTGAATTCTGCCACTAAATCTTGATTTTATTCACAGATCAAGAAAACACCAAAAACTAATTCATCTTTCTACATTATATATTTAGAAATATACAAACACCTGATTTATTTATATTTTACTGCTCCTTTCCTTTTTTTCCTCTATTGGTAAATTATTCTAACCTGATCAGTGAGACAAATGATGCTAAAATGCTCCTATCACTGTAATAAAAAATCTATAATATTTATATTATGTATATATTTTGCATTAAAGTGATTAGCCAATATTTTCATCCTTTAGGTTCATGTGATTAGTTTACTGAATACGTTTTTTGTTACTGAAATTCAGCCGAGCTGAACCAACATAATTGTCAAAATGGGTCTGTGCCAAAAATGTTATATTCTGAAAAAAAATGGTTTGGTCATAAAGAATTTTATTGCCATGCACAAGTCTAAAAAAAATGAAAAAGTCGAATGCTTGGCAATAACAATTAATATAATAGTCAATTATTAATCGTTTCTGTAGCACAATAAACTATGCTAGATATAATGATTGTAAAACATAATAACACATAAGGCAGCTATCAGTGGACACCTGCATATGGCTACAGCTGGGCGAATCCTCACAGGGGAATTTCCTTTCCTTTGCTTAGTCTCTTCTTTGAAATCTTGAGCCACAGAAGCACTGTATGATTGGAGGTGGCAAAAACTTAGTACAGCCAGGCCCAGACAAGCCATTGAGGAAAGCTAACAAATGCTGATGAGCCACACATGTCATGGGCCAATCTTCCCCAACTAGTTCTAAAAATCAAATAATTTTCTAACCCTGTAGTCCTGGGTTATTTTTTTTTGAATGGCTATCTAGCCTCTGTTTTCTCATATTCTCATGTGCTGCCACTCTCTTCCTGGCATGCATTAGTAAAGTGTAATGCTTGAAATCAAATAATTCATTTGTAAGATATCTTTCCGCAGAAATGTCGTTTTAGGGACGTCCATATCTCCTTGTTTCTGAGGCAATAGATAAAAGGGTTTATAATTGGTGTAACAACTGCATATAACAGAGATATGACTTTGTTTCCATCCATTGATTTGGCTTTCTTCGGACGTGCATACATAAAAAGAGTTGTAGAAAAGAATATTGCGACTATAGATAGATGGGAGGCACAAGTAGAAAAAGCCTTCTTTCTTCCCATAGAGGTTGGTATTTTTAAAATATTGTAGATTATACTGATATAGGACATAACAGTGACCATAAGAGGGATAAGGAGAATCACTAATGCTAATATAAAATCTACCAACTCTGCCAATGACATGTCCGTACATGCAAGATTAAGCACAGGAGAAATGTCACAGAAAAAATGATTAATAACGTTGGGACCACAGATGGATAACCCAGATATAAAATAGATCTTAATCAATGTAATTATACATCCTGTTATCCAAGAAGCTGCAGCTAATTGAATGCACAGTTCCTTGCTCATGACTTGAACATAATGCAATGGTTGGCAAATAGCAATATACCGATCAAATGCCATGACCGATAACAGGACACATTCTGTGCACATCAAGAAAATAAAAAAAAAGAGTTGGGTCATGCATCCAGAGAAGGATATGGTCTTACCATCCTTAATGATGTTAATGAGTAGATTTGGAACAGTGACTGAGATGTAACAGATTTCTAAGAATGACAAGTTACTAAGGAAAAAGTACATCGGTTTTTGAAGTGTGGCATGCATCTGTACAATAATAATGATTGCCATGTTCTCTGATATTGTTAGTATATAAGAAAAGGAAAACAATAGAAAAGCAAGTACACGCATTTCTACTAGACTTGGAAATCCAAGTAGGAAGAATTCAGTAATATCAGTTTTGTTAATTTGTTCCATACGGATAAATATGTAGTAGCTCTGTATAAAATATAAAAATGCTAAATGGAAATGAAAAAGAAATACGATAAATAAATGTTTGATTAAGTACATCCTCAACAAAACTATTAACTATATTAAATAATAAATACTCTATAACTATCTTTACTCTACAATCCAGTATAGTATTTTGAATAGACAAATGTAATTTAAGATGAGTGTTTTTTTTGCCTTCTTTTAATGGTTATTAGTGTAGGTATATGTGAATAGATGAACATATGTGCAGTTGTAAATGGTCATACATCCAAGGCCAAACTGGCCCACCAGGATGCCAGAAAGTTTTTTGGTGGGCTTCAGCACATGTAGGCTGCCCAGTGCACTAATTCATCCCTTCCTTAGAGAGGGAGCCCTGCAGCCAGTTTCAGTAACATTGCAGCTGCCAGGTGACCGGTCTGGTGGCACACTCTGAGGGGGGCAGTCGCGTTCCATAGTTACCTTGTGGCTGGCAGCCGCATCTCATGTAGTGTATAGTGGTGCGGCCGGGCTGGGTGGCTGCCTAGCTGGTCTAGCGGCACACTTACTGATACTGACTACAGTGCAGCTGTGAGATAACACAGGAGTTCTGAGGAAGAGAGCAGACCTGGCTATCATGCTCCCTCGTGGTTCCCATAATTCCCAGCACAGCCACATCATAGAGTAGTGATTATTCTATGATGTGTCCATGCTGGAAATTGTGGGTACTGCGAGGGAGCAAGGTAGAGAGAGAGAAAACAGTATGTTGCTGTCATTTCTGTTCTCACAGAGCCCCAGATCAGATTGTCAGACAAGGTCAGTCTCAGGGGGTGGTGAAGGGGAGAAAGAGACTGAGGGGCAAGAGAGATACACAGAGGGAAGTTGGAGAAGGAGGAAGAGAGAGAAATAGGGGGAGGGGGAGAAAGAGACAGAGGGGGAGAAAGAGACAGAGGGGAAAGAGAGAGACAGGGGGAGATGGGGAGAAAGAGACAGAGAGGGGAGAAAGAGAGAAAGAGAGACAGGGGGATGGAGAAGAGAGAGACACAGAGGGAGAGAGAGATGGGGATGGAGAAGAGAGAGACACAGAGGGAGAAAGAGACAGAGGGGGAATAGAAAGACATCGGGGGAGGGGAGAAAGAGACACAGGACTCTTTCTGGAGAAGAGAGAGACACTGGGGGAGAAAGAGGGGGAATAGAAAGACACAGTGGGAGGGGGAGAAAGAGACACAGGGGAAAGAGAGAGAGACACATGGAAAGGAGGGAGATAGAGGCAGAGGGGGAAGAGAGAAACATTGGAGGAGTGGGAAAGAGAGCAGTGAGGGGGAGCAGTGAGGTGGAGAAAAAGACACACAGAGGGGCTGGGAGACACACAGAGGGGCTGGGAGAAGAAAGATGAACACAGAGGGACTGCAGGAGACAAAGAGAAACACAGAAGGCTTGTTGGGGGGACAAAGAGAAGGGAAGGTGAACAAAGTGACAGACAAGGTTTGTGGGGGCAAAACTGGGCGGGGGGATAAACAGACACATAGCGTGGCAGGGAGGAGAGAAAGAGGCACACAGAAGGACTGGAATTAGAGACACACAGAGGGGATTCAGAAGGGGAGAAAGAGACAAAGGGGCTGGGGCTAAGACACACAAAAGGGTCTTGGGAGAAAGAGACATACAGAGGGCTGGAGAAGTGTAAAAGGAGACACAGCGGCTGGGATGAAGTAAAATATACACAAGGAGGGATGAAAGAGACACACAAGGGTAGCTGAATGAGACACACAAGGTGGGTTGTAAGAGACACAAAGGAGAAACATTAGAGACAAGATACACTAAATGAGGTTAAAAAAACAAAGAAGGGAATAACAAACCCTGTAACTCGGGAGTTTATGCCGAAGAGCTGACAGGTGAGTGCAAGACCTCTTATTAAATAGATTTTCCTTCCAATACATACATTTTACTAGCAATCTTGCTAACACAATGTACAGATAGATGTAATTGATGTGATTCTGACAGTAATACACACACACACACAGGTAGCCTTCTGGAAGACTGACTTTTCCCTCCCACCCTACCCCTCGCCCACCCACCCCATGGTCATTTTCTCATTTATAGATAGTCTCCCACACAACTTTCAATCTACTGAAATGACAGGTGCAACCACTGATCAGCACACCCTTTCAATCTCTTAACCCTATAGAACACATACCCTCTCTCACTACAAATAGATATCACACACCAAAACCATATACTTCTATTTAAAAAAAAAAATTTCCTCACAATTTCTGTTTCATTTTCAACTACACACCTTATACCACTAACATGAATCCTAATATAACCATACTGTTATTCTTAATAACCCTTTTCTCAATCCAATTTTGCACACACACCTCAAACTGGAACACAAATTATAATACACCATGGCCTGCTCTGTTCCTTTAACTTATCTGCTGAGTGCTGGTGGAGAGTTATAAAAAATAGCCCTCCTACCCCAAACTCACAAAATTATAAATTATCCCATTCACTATATGGCCAAACAAAGATGATGTCCAAATTCCTACTCCTTATGTTACTTGCCCTTGCAAATGATGTGGAGTCTAACCCTGGTCCCCCAGCTAATTCTAGTCCTAATCTCCCCACTAAAAAAGGCCTCTCTTTTGTGCACTGCAACATCCGTAGTTTACTCCCTAAACTGGATGCACTGCAAGCCTGGTGTTCCCATTACAAACCAAAAATCATTGTGCTCTCAGAATCATGGTTAACGGCTAAAATACCAGACACCGCCATTGCAATACAGGGTTATTCATGTTTTAGAAATGACAGAGCAAAGAGAGGAGGAGGCATTGTTATTTATGTTGACAATTCCATAAAGTTTACCCCTTTACAAAACCTTAGTCCTCCTGCCATCTTTGATTTCCTTTCTGGCACAATTGAGATCCCGTGCAGTAAATCCATCATTGTTGCAGGAATCTACCGCCCACCTAGCTCTCCTGTGCATTCCCTTTCTGACATAGCCCATCTCCTTAGTGAAACCATAGCTCAAAACCCAAAAAGTGAACTGTTGGTCTTTGGAAATTTTAATATTGATTGGCTGAACCCTAAAAATAATAGTTCTTGCACACTGTTTAAGACTTTGCAGCTAACGCAATTAATCTCCTCCCCAACTCGCATAAACATTAAAAGCCATAAACATACCCTGCTAGATTGGATTCTCTGCACTTCTCCTGATAGAATCCAGGAGGTTGGTGTTCTCCCCAACACGTTCAGTGATCATTGTTTAGTGTACTGCGTGCGCAAAATAAAGGCTATTAAATCCTCTCCCAAGGTTAAAATAACTAGGTCCTTCAAAAAATTTAATCTTGAATCCTTTTTAAATGACATCAAGAATCTCTCATGGCACAGATTAAACATTATCCCAGATCTAGACTGTGCTGTTGAATACTTTCAGTCTGAACTCCTTCAAATCTGGAATTTGCATGCCCCGCTGCGTAAGGTGAGGGTAAAAGGAGCGCATATGAACTGGATCACAGCTGACCTCATCCAAATGTACCAGTTTCGGGATTCTTTGTGGTCAAAGTTTAAGCGTACTGGCTCTATGAATGATCACGGTGCATATAGACAATGGCGAAATATATGCACAAAACAGACAAAACTGGCCAAGGCCCAATATTTCTATGAAAATCTGAACAGTAACATCTCAAACCCTAGAAACTTTTGGAAAGTCATAAATAAACTACAAACTCCCCCAATCCACTCCCAACCCTCCACTGTCAAAGTGGGTAACCAAACCCTGCAACTTCCTTTAGATGTTGCAAATGCCTTTAACAATTATTTTGTCGGATGCTCTACTGCCCTGATTGACAAGCTAATAAATGACACGCATCCTGAAACTACAAATGTGGATCAGGCCCCACTAAATTTGCAAAGGCACAATATAGATAAGTTTAATTTTAGACCTGTACCTGTTAGTGTCATTAATAAACATCTTAATAATCTAAAAATGAAAAACCAGTCCGGACCTGATCAAATCCCAGCAATGCTGTTGAAGCTCAGTGCGCCGGCAATTGCTAAACCCGTCTCAACTCTAATTAACGAATCCTTGGTGTCTGGATACATACCCAAACTTTGGAAGACTGCGAGAGTAGTGCCTATCCATAAAAGTGGTGACATTACTTTGGTTTCTAACTATCGCCCAATATCATTGCTCCCGGTATTGTCAAAAATCTTAGAAAAATGTGTCCATACGCAACTTTGTGAGTACTACCAACAATTAAACTATCTGACCCCTGATCAATCGGGCTTTCGCCAGAATCACTCCACTACAACTGCCCTCCTAAAAGTTTGCAATGACATCCAAACTGGCATGGAACAAGGAGCCCTAACTGGAGCTATTTTCCTTGATTTTGCTAAGGCCTTTGACACAGTAGACCACGACATTCTACTGCACAAACTCGAAAACTCAGGTATTGGTGATCATTCTTTAAACTGGTTTCGATCGTATGTATCGGATCGCTCGCAATATGTGTCCATTTCTGACAGTGACTCCCTCCCTCTCCTGGTCACGTGTGGTGTTCCCCAGGGTTCCATTCTCGGCCCCCTACTATTTACATTATTTATAAATGATCTGCCTTATGTCTGCCAATCCTCAAATGTACACATGTACGCAGATGACACGGTAATCTATGCGAGCAAACCCAATCTACCGCAACTTGAGGCTTTGCTCCAAGACCAGTTTACAGAGGTAGAAAAGTGGATCGCAAAAAACAAACTCTTCCTGAACACTGACAAAACTGTCACAATGATCTTTGGAACAGTACCTAAATTGCACAAATTACACAATCCCCACCTATCCATCAAAACAAATTCAAATGGCACACTGACCGCGGTCCACTCTTTCAAATACTTGGGTATGATATTAGACCCCAATCTATCTTTTGGCCTGCACATAGAAAAGCTTGCATCTAAACTTTATCCAAAATTAGGTGCCCTGTACAGAAACAAAGCCTGCCTAAGCCCTACAGTAAAGGAAAAGATTGTACAGCAAATGCTGATGCCAATCATTGATTATGGGGATGTGGTATATGCGTCTGCATCGCGATCCCACATTAATAAACTCAACACATTGTATAACTCGTTCTGCCGATTTGTGCTACAATGTAATTACAGGACCCATCATTGTGACATGCTAAAGGAACTAAACTGGCTGTCGCTGGAATCCAGACGCACCCTTCATCTTTCCAGCCTTGTTTTTAAGAGCTTCTCTGGGAAACTCCCACCCTACCTGAACAAAATGCTTTCCTTAGCTGTTCCCACTTTCTATAAGCTCCGATCCAGTACAAGCACTTTACTTAGTCTACCTCAATACAAAAAGAAAGCGGCCCGATCCTCCTTCTCCTACAGAGCGCCGCAATTGTGGAACGACCTCCCGCACAATTTAAAATCTTCCCTAAGCCTAAAGTCATTTAAGAGATCCCTCTCTACATACCTCAAAACAGAATGCACGTGTCATGGTTGATTATATATTTCCTGCCTGTTCTATGTTAAATTTTGTATATATTGTGTATTAATATTGTTTTTGTATTTTGTTGTACCTAATGTAACAATGCAATGATTTGTGGACCCAGGACATACTTGAAAACGAGAGAAATCTCAATGTATCTTTCCTGGTAAAATATTTTATAAATAAATAATAAATAAATAAATAAATAATATATATATATATATATATATATATATATATATATATATATATAAAAACATAGATAGATAATTATGCTTCTAATATTTACACATATATTAATATACATTTAAATATGCATAATACACACATAAATGTCATTAATATATAATGTATATGCAATGAGCACATATTGGCCCAGTCTCGTTGCTAGGTGCATACTCTAGCACAATAACATATTTAAAGTGAAGAGCACACTCATAGGACTTCAAAAAAAACAAGATAACTTCATTTTTTACAGCTGTGCATTTACCATTTTAGTCCCATTACCAAGCTTTCCTTAAAATTACCCTAAAATGTTAAGGTAGTTGGACTGAAACTTTGACTTACTATACATCTAAATTAGGCCTCAACTAATTTAGTCTAATTGATCTAATACTAATTGATCTCAAAGTAATATTTTTGGATAAGCTTTTGAAATGCTTTAATATTATCAAAAAATATTTTAATTGTGTGATATATTAATATGTGTTGATGTATGAATATCTGTATAAATTATATATTTTTGGATATATTAATATTTTGAAAAACTAATTTTAAAAGTTTATCCAAACATATTAAATCATTTGAAAAGCTTTTCTAACAATATTAAATCAAGGCCATTGTCAAAGCTTTTCAATAATTTAATATTATGAAAACGGTTTAATTTTATTATATGCTGATATTATTTTTTTAAATATTGACATCTTTTTTTAAATATTACATATATGTGTTAAAATGTTTAATCATTTTAAATGTTTATCAAAAATATTAAATAATTTGAAAACTGAGGCCTTAGTTAATTGATTCCTTAAGTATACTTCTCTAAGCAAAGAAACATGAGTCAATGTTTACAATAAAGCTTCAAAAATGTTGATGTCCAAAAGGTAATCTTGTTGCTTTAAATGTCCAATTTTTAGTTTATATTTTTAGGGATTTTATTAAAGGGGCACTATAGTCACCAGTGCAACTACATGTATTCCTGACCCTATAGTGTTAACACCACCATCTAGCCGTCCTGGGCCTCTCATGCCTCCATAAATTTAGTAAAAATCTTACTGTATTCAAGCCAAAAGCTGTAACTCTGCATGCTGTTTGCCTAAAATAAAAATAAAAAAACAGTCTACTGACATCATCAGAAGTGGTAGTCTGATCCAATCACAGTGCTTCTCCATAGGATTGTCTGAGACTAACAAAGAGGCAGATCAGGGGCAGAGCCAGCATGATTCAAACACAGCCCTGGCCAATTTGCATCTCCTCATAGAGATGAATTGAAACAATTAATCTCTATATGGAAAGTTCAGTGTCTGAATGCAGTGGAAGTGTCTGCATGCTGCCCTGTGCTCTGCTGACAGCAGATCTGAGTGGATTGAGGAGTTTTATGCCTCAATCAACTCGGAAGTCCCTCTGGTTCACTCTGAGTGACTGCAACTGGAGGTGTTCCTAGCTTTCAATGTAAACACTGTATTTTCTCAGAAAATACAGTATTTACATGAGAAAGGCTGCAGGGAGCTATAGTTTTCACCTGAACAACCTCATTAAGCTTAAGTTGTTCAGGTGATTATAGTGTCCCTTTAATATAGAAATAATTTTATGTATCTTGTGAAAACACTATATAGTTTGATAACCTATGAAAATCTATATCGCTTTGATATAGCATAAATAAATGTAAAAAAAAATATAAACATGTATTTAAATGTATTACAAAATACATTTGAAGCACAATGTCCAAGAAAATCGACGGAAACCTAATTTTTTTTTTTTTTATAAAAACATGTAACTATATGGATTTTATAATAGAAGAATTGGCAGTAATCTGTTGTATTTTTTAATGTTTAAATTGTCTGGAATTCAAAGTTGTCATCTTCCAATATGTCTGTTTGGGACTAAAATTTGAAATCCACGTGAGTTCACTTTAAATTTCTGACATGTCACAATTTAGTGAATAAAGTTGACATTTACATTATGCAGATATGTAAGAAAAGCAAAATTGAATATTTTTGGATTTGTTTTTCAAATGAGCATGATCTGTTAGAAAAACTTTTAAAATTATTTGTATACAAAACATCTCATAGTGATAACTTCTAAATCACTAAAAACTTTTTTCTAACAGATTGTGATCATTCAAAAAGCATATAATAAAATATTAAATTGAGATCTATCTTCGGTTGTAACACTGTCAATATTCTTATTATACATTGTATTTTTACTATTTTGCCTAATTTTTTAAGCTATTACTTCTGATTAATTTTCATGTATTTTTAATATTTGTTATACATGACAGTATTACATGTTTAAAATAATAGATAGATTAAACAAAATTCTTTCTTTACTAGGTGTATTTTCAATACTGAAGAAACTGTGTATAAATATCTAGACTGTTACAGAAAACTGTGTGAATTATATTCCTTATATTCCACACTGTTCATCATGTGAATCTACATTGATTTCAGTATTAACATATGGTACATATGTACAATAAGAACAAGATAATACAGTAAGAGCAAGATAATACTTGCAGAAAGCACAAACGTTATTATTACCTTGTTCGTCTCTGTAATATTCAAAGCAAAATATAAAATCTAAATAAATTTTAAACAAAATTGAAGATTAGCGATTATTGTCTAAATTTTTCCAGAATTTAGGAGAAATAGTTCAAATGATGAGCAGAATGCTAAGTAGTCACTCACATCACTCATTCTATGGGAGTGGCAGCTTTTCCTTCTTAAATCAAAAATACTGTAAGTTAACATAGTGCATAGGGACATGAAACAGACATCTGAGAGTTTGGAGATTTAATGACTATGATAGGGAAATATGAGTCCTCTGATAATTCTTTTTTTTTTAAACCTATATGATTTGATTATTGCTGTGTTTAACACTTGGCTTTATTAAGCTTTTATTAAGATTTAATATCATTAGAAAAACTTTCAAAATGATTTATCTACAAAAATCCCCCCACAATTTAATGGTAAATTTTGTAGATAAATAATTTGGAAAGTTTTTCTTCCAGTATTGAATCATTTGGAAAGCTTATTAAATCAATTTTTTCGTGTGCATTCTTTCAATAATAATGAGTTTAATATGGGGACAAAATAATCAGATTTTTGTCTATTGCAAAACAGATTCAAATTTCTGCGGCAATAGATAAAAGGGTTTGTAACTGGTATAACAACTGCATATAACAGAGATATGACTTTGTTTCCATCCATTGATTTTGCTTTCTTCGGACGTGCATACATAAACAGAGTTGATGAAAAGAATATTGTACTAGAGATAGATGAAGTAAAGTTGGGGCGAAGCCGACTGCCGAGCTGCATGGATGTGTGTTAGCTGAGCTCCTGGCAGTGCTAATCCATTTCCATCGGGCTAAAAACATAACCATGGGACACCCTAAACGAGCCAA
This sequence comes from Pelobates cultripes, assembly GCA_933207985.1. Classification (NCBI taxonomy): domain Eukaryota; kingdom Metazoa; phylum Chordata; class Amphibia; order Anura; family Pelobatidae; genus Pelobates; species Pelobates cultripes. The sequence continues at coordinate 173,693,294 of OW240916.1, read as the reverse complement.
CGCTGGCCAGCACTCTTCAGACAAGACCCCTGCAGGAAAAACAGGCACCCTGACAAAAAATTTTTTTGGGACACAGCGGAACAACAACCCGACCCGGTAGGCCTCAATATGGCGCCGGACTCACCTCCCACAAACTCCCCACCATCGAGCACCATGGGATTGGAGAGTTCGAGCCACAATGCCGACATGGATATTAGGGAGCTGATACGAGCACTGACATCTAGGCAAGATCTCGCTCAGATGCTGGGTAAACTTGAACCTCCTTCCAGACCAAGCTGGACAAAATTGGGGGAAAACTTCCAGGCCATACTTCGCAAACTTTTTAACCTAATCCTGGGCTGACCCGCAGGCCTTTGATAGAGCCCAAAGGGCCTTACCTCCATGAGGCAGGATGTAGTGTGTAGACTGCACTACTATGAATGCAAGAATGATATACTCAAAGCAGTAAGGCTGGCCCAACAACCTCTCCTGTTCCACTCAGCCCCTATCGCAATATACACAGACCTATCCTGGCTGACACTCCAGGCCCGCAGGGCATTGAAACCAATTACTGACCAATTCCGGGCCCGAAATGTAAAATACCGCTGGGGCTTCCCATTCTCCCTCACGGCAACCTACCTGGGCAACACCCGCTCCATAACACAGATCGCTGATGTACCTGTCTTCCTGAGGGTCTTCGACCTCCAAGACATTAGTATACAAGACTGGTATGGCCCCATAACGCAGCCGACCACACATGTCATGCCGCAACGGACCCGATAGCAGCAAACCGCTAAGAAGAGGAGAACAGATCCAGCAGCAACCGCAAATGAGGAACCAGCGCTAGCCGCCCGTGATCTCCGCTCTAACACTGACACCTAAGTGGCACCCCACGAGACCCTCCACCATGACAACACAGCCAAGCTAACAGACACTCACAAACCAAGACCCAAGACAGCCCCTCCTAGCACTTAGCCTTGAGCACCTCTACACCAACATCTGAACTCCTCAGGAGCCTGAGGGAGAGGTCCCAGATTGATACCTCCACTCCATCCATGGACCACGCAAGTATAACTATACCTCACACCCTAGACTGAGACTCTCCCTACCCTCTACCCACTGTAACCCCCTATACACCCCACCACTCTGAGGCCTCCGGGCTGATACCACAAATGAACACCACTTACCTTCCCTTCTGGGTATTCCTCACCGATATCATGAATGGAGGCCTTGCACCTAACTTGTATGGAATACCGTTGGGCCCAGATTCAACACTCAAGAACCCTGTAGGGTGCCAAGGGAATAGGCACTCAGGTTTACACCCGCACTTAACCCCTGACTCTCAGACACTATAAACCCCCATGAACTAGCCTCCACAGATACCTGGGACAGAGTACCCCTCTTCAGGACACTTGAAAACTCCACTCAAGCCTCCCCCCCCACTGGGACCAAGACACCCAGCTTATCCCCCCTATTCACATAGCAGACCAGGAAAAAAACAAACAAAACAAAAACAATCCAGAGATGACATACTTGACTCCTCCCCTTGACATAGACTGGGGAAAGAATTGCACTTGATTTATGTTTACTATGGCAGTTATTGTGTATGTGATGTATTTGCAACAGCTACATAAATGTCCTCTTCATACTATTAACATCACCCAGAAGACAGTGGCCCCAATTCCCTACTCGCTGGGCCCCAAGTACTTGCCCAATCTCTCCAGGGTTACAGCCTCTCTAGGTGGACGGGGAAACTGGGAAGAGGATAGTCACACCCACCCCTAACCCATTAGAAACCAACCTCGCAACGCTTGACATCTCACGAATCCCCATCTCCAGGTGACAATCCACCTAACTCCCATACACCGCAACCCACGTGCGCTCCCCCTCATTACTGGGAGCTCAAGAGCTGGAGACACCAGCCAGTATAAGCCCTGAGTAGATCATGTGGACCTGAATCCAGGCCTTAACAGGCCAACGCGACCTCCATACACCCGCTTAGCTAATGGGAGTCCCCCTAGGCCTCCAGTATAACCCTATGACCTACCCCTGACCCAACACCTGCCGACCCAGGTTATGTGACACCAAGGAAACCAACCAATCCACCCTAACGATAGCAAGCTATCAGGTAGCAACCAGGCCAGACACCTATAACCTCTCACTGGGCCCCTATCTCTGTCTCAAACCACGAGGGGGATAGAGTGGGGTCTGTGTGTGGTCTTGCGCACACAAATGCGTACTAAGAAGTGAAATAATAGCCAAGGCATCAAGACACAAAAAAATAAGAGAAGCTCAAGTCCACTCCCTCATGACTGAAATCAGAGACCTCGAGAACTTGCACAAACAAGACACCAGGCTGAGCACATACACAACTCTTAAAGCTAAGCACTTGGCTCTGCGAGACCTACAAAATATCAAAGTCAAACACACCCTCCTGTGCACCAAACACACCTACTACGCTCAGGGGGGCAAAAGCATCTGTCTACTAGCACATGGCGCTCCCCAAGGTACTATATCTGCTCCAAACCCTGCCCATCACTATACCCAAATCCTACTTCACCAAACTCAGACAACTTTTTACTACCTTCATCTGGACTCATAAATGACCCAGAATCCCCTACAAAGTCCTGACCAGACACAAGCTTAGTGGCGGACTGGGCCTACCCCACATGGAACCAAGCTAACGTCCTATCCAGGATCTATGAATGGACCGTCAACCCACCAGCGAGACAATGGACAGTACTAGAGAGCTCAGTGTTTACAGTCCCCCTCCACACTATCCCATGGCAAAGAGCAAACACAACCATACTGCTCAATCAACACACCTCCCACCCTACTATCCACCCTACACTCAGAATCTGGACACGCTTAAGGGAACTCCAGAACATCTCCCTGCACCCATCCCCTCTATACCCAATTACACATAACCCACATTTCCCCCCGGGGCTGCAGGCCAATACATACGAACAGATAACACCTGCTACTGACAAGCTATACCTCACCCTAGGAAGTATTTTAGATGGCAAAACTATCCGTTCCCTCCCCAGCCTGCTGGTGCCGGACACGCCGAACACAATGTCAACTTTCCACTATGCACAAGTAACTCACTCCCTAAAGACCAACCCGGCACTAATGAAGGGATCACACCAGGGGTCAAGTCCTGGGGAAAAAAGTGTGGGAACTCACCCAAGATTCCCGCCCCCCCCCCCCTTAAAAAATAAATAAATAAAAAAATACACTCCTATGCATATAGTGCAGTGCAGGGTGTGTATAATGAATGTAGTGTGTTTGTAGTGAATGCAGAGTATGAATAATAAATGTAGTGTGTTTGTAGTGAGTGCAGTGTGAATAATAATTGTAGTGTATTTATAGTGAGTGCAGAGTGTGTATAATGAATGTAGTGTGTTTGTAGTTAAGTGCAAATTGTGTATAATGAATTTAGTGTGTTTGTAGTGAGTGCAGAGTGTGTACAATGAATGCAGTGTATGTAGTGTGTTTGTAGTGAATGCAGAGTGTGTATAGTGAATGTAGTGTGTAGTGAGTGCAGAATGTGTATAGTGAATGCAGAGTGTGTATAGTGAATGCAGAGGGTGTATAGTGAATGTAGTGTGTTTGTAGTGAGTGTATAGAATGTGTGTGTTTGTAGTGAGTGAAGAGTGTGTATAATGAATGCAGTGTGTGCGTGTGCTGGATGATGTGTGTGAGTGCGCTGGATGATGTGTGTGTGATGATGTGTGTGTGACTGCAGGATGATGTGTGTGTGAGTGCTGGATGATGTGTGTGTGAGTGCTTGGATGATGCTGGATGATGTGTGTGTGTGCTGGATGATGTGTGTGTGTGTGTGCTGATGATGTGTGTGTGTGAGTGCTGGATGATGTGTGTGCGTGTGCTGGATGATGTGTGTGCGCTGGATGATGTGTGTGTGAGTGCTGGATGATGTGTGTGTGTGTGCTGGATGATGTGTGTGTGTGTGCTGGATGATGTGTGTGTGTGCTGGATGATGTGTGTGTGTGCTGGATGATGTGTGTGTGTGCTGGATGATGTGTGTGTGTGCTGGATGATGTGTGTGTGAGTGCTGGATGATGTGTGTGTGTGAGTGTGTGCTGGATGATGTGTGTGTGTGAGTGCTGGATGATGTGGTGTGTGCTGTGAGTGCTGGATGATGTGTGTGTGTGAGTGCTGGATGATGTGTGTGTGTGTGTGAGTGCTGGATGATGTGTGTGTGTGTGAGTGCTGGATGATGTGTGTGTGTGCTGGATGATGGGTGTGTGAGTGCTGGATGATGGGTGTGTGAGTGCTGGATGATGGGTGTGTGTGTGCTGGATGATGGGGAGGGGAAGCATTTTTTTCTTACTTTATGTGTTTATTTTTATTTTAATCCCCCCTCCCTGCTTCTTACCTTGTCAGGGAGGGGGGAGATCGCCTGGTGGTCCGGTGGAGGGAGCCAGCCGCTGCACAGAGGGGCCATCACACACTGTGTTCCCTCTCCAGCTCTAACTCTCGCGAGACTCGCCTGTGCGGAGCGTTGCCATGGTAACAGCCGCGGGTCTCGCGAGAGTTATAGCTGGAGAGGGAACACAGCGTGTGCTGGCCCCTCTGTGCAGGTAGCAGGGCCGGTCCTGCAGGACAGGTAACGGGAACGGCGTTCCTGCTTTGGAAAAAGTGCAGGAACGCCGTTCCCATGCGTTCCTGCAGGACTCGAGCCCTGGATCACACACACTCACAGACTTTGAGATACACTGCACAACCCACAAAGTTATGACCAAACAACTCTCAACTTTCTACAGAATCATCCAAATTAACCACACCAACCCTCTACCCACATTCACAGAGGCCTGGACGACGGACCTCAACATACAACTCTTAGCACACCAATGGAAAACTATATTTTTCAAAATACGCAAAACCCCAATCTGCAACAGGCTACAGGAAAGTGGTTACAAGAGAATATCCCGGTGGAACTATTCGCCAGGCAAACTACACACTCTCTTCTCACAAACACCGGGTGAATGCTGGAAATGCCACCAACAGGAGGAGACACTGGCACACTCCTGGTTTTACTGCCCTCGCGTACAGGCATACTGGAACCACATATTGTCAATGATCAGAATCGTGACAGGGCTACAGCCCCCTACAACACCCCACAATCTACTGTTTCTAATCCCACATTCCCTCCTTTCAAGGCCGCTATGCACTCTAGTCGCACATATTCTCATCGCTGCCAACTCCCTAATTCCGACAAAATGGAAAAACCCCAACGCCCCCACAATCAGAGAATGGATTACAAGAGTGGATGGAATTAGAACCATGGATGAGATCCATGCTTCCATAACCCACAAATATCCCCTCTTCCGGGAGGTATGGGGGCCATGGGAGAGATTCATGACCAAACAAGACCCTACAACCCAAACATCAAGGGAAAAACACCTAAGGTACACTAGCGAAATCCAGTCCAAGCTTAAGTCTACCCGAAACTCCCCCCTACCAAACCTGCCTTCCCCCCATGACCACTTCCCCCCTAAACCCTAGATTCTATTTAAGAACCCCACATGCCTGAAACTACCCTCATACAAACCAAATATGTGTCAGGATTACAGTATGATCCAGCACTTAGAATTGTGTAACACAGAGAACTGATTGGTAACGTATACCGGACCTTAGAATGGCTGGACTAACATACCAAAGAATAGTCAGGAATAGCCGAGGTTAAGGGACACAGAAAGAGACACAACGATAAGGAAAAGCCAGGGGTCAGGGATGCCAGAAAACAGGGAAGTCAAAATCAATGCCAAAGTCAAATAACCAGAATAACCAGAATCAATAACGCATTCGGTGAATGCCTTAAGCATCTGTTTAAGTGTGCCGTTAAAATTCTCACAGAGTCTATTGGTCTGCGGATTGTAGGGAGAACTGAACAGGGGCTTGACTCCACAGCTCTGCCATAATTGTTGGGTCACAGTTGCGGTGAATTGGGTCTCCTGGTCAGACAAAATCTCCCTGGGAAACCCTACCCTAGAGAAAATCTTCACTAGAGCTTCGGTTACGGTCTCTGTCTCTATATTGGAAAGGGCCACAGCCTCCAGATATCTAGTGGCATAGTCCACCACCGTGAGGATGTAGCTCTTTCCCGAGGTACTAGGTAAGCTGAGAGGGCCTATTAAATCCACCACTACCCAGTGGAACAATTTTTCTATTATAGGTAAAGGGTGAAGTTTGGCTTTGGTATGGTAACCCTTTTTCCCTATCCTTTGGCAGGTGTCACACGTGCAATATTCTTGTAGGTCCTTTGTGACCCCCAGCCAAAAAAAGGTCTGGGAGAGCCAGTCCTTGGTCTTCCGGACACCCAAATATACAGCTACGGGTATATCATGGAACTAGCCCCATAAAATGCCCTATATTTACGAGGTACTACAATTGTTTTTTAGGGATCTGCGAAGCCCCACTCCCCCTTCTCCCTCTCCTGGGAAATATCTCCTGGGGGGGATGCTGCCTCCTTTATGTACCCCTCCAGTGTCCTGGTCCTGCTCAAAACCCTAGGGAGTACCCCAGAATTAGGTGGGGGAGTTGGGTAAGGAAGGGCTGGGGAATCCTACCTGAGGTTCCTTGGAGTGTGCTGGCTCCCCCCAGAGAGCTTGGGACTGAGTCGTCACAGGACATGTCTCCTCTGGTTCAAGCTGGGCAAGCTGGGAAGTCAGACAACTGAGGTCATTCCCCAAAAGTACCTTGGCCGGTAGCTCCTGCATGATGCCCACTTCCAAGCGTTTGGCTTCTGTACCCCAGTTGAGGTGTGGATGGCACCTCCTGCTACTTGGACCGCCACGGTCCTGTTGGTGCGGGCTTGGGCCTGTGAGATTGTACCAGGGTGAGAGTAGCACCAGTGTCTCTTAAGGCTTGGGCATCCTGCCCGTCCATGGTGACCCACTCCCGATGGTGGCCCAGATTGTCACCTGCTGCTTGGACTGGGTTGGCTTCATGTAGTACCATCCATTGTTCCTTGCTGTGTCCCTGTGTCTCCTGCGCCTCTGGTGATAGCAGTGTTCCGCGCCCTGGGTGTGTTGGGTGTTGGTCTGTACTAGCTCCCTCGGTTCTATTGAGGGCAGTGCATCTTATAGTGCCTTGGCTGTTGGCAGTGGTGACAGAGGGCCATTGAGTGCCGCATGGGTGTTGGTGGTGGTACTGGGGGATAGAAATTAGGTCTGGATGGTGGCAGAGGTCCTTGCGCTGGGACAGGGGGCTTAAAAGTGGTTCACCCTCCGCTCGATTCTACCTTTCTCCCATCGTGGTACTCATCTGCTAACCAAGCTGCCTCTTCCACCGTACCAGGTTTCCTATCCCTCAGCCAGTCCCGGGGTTACATTGGCATGTGCTCAAAGAATTGCACCAATAAGATTAATCGTACTGCATCCTCCAAAGTCTTTGCCTGGCAGCGCTGCATCCAATTTTCAGCTGCCCAGTGCATCCGAAAGGCCCATTCGACATATGAGTCTCTATTTCTCTTTCGCAAACCCCGAAACTTTCTCCTGTACGCTTCCAGGGTAACGGCGTACCGGGTGAGCAGGATGTCTTTTACTCGATCATAATTGTGAATAGCAGAATCGGGTACTGCTCGGTATGCCTCTGCTGCTCTGCCGGTGAGTTTGCTGCTCAATATCACAACCCAATGTTCTTGCTCTAGCCCCTCTAAAATGCACTGTCTCTCAAAGTACTTCAAATAAGTGTCGATGTCCATTTCTCCATCAACAATTGTTCTGAAGCCAGTGTAGTAGATTTTTCTCCGCTGCCCTCCATTTATAGATCCAGGTAACAATGCCAAGTTTTGGGCCACAGCTAACAAAACAAGGTAGTTTCTTCACAGGTGGGATTTCATGATATAAACTTTTAAAATGTAAAGGAGAATATGAAAGTGAGCAGATTGCAGTGTTAGGGTTTTCTATGTTCTGATTTCTTTTTCATTTTTTTTTCATTTCAGTTTTGTACACTCTGGACATATTCCATTGTATGTGGGTAATGTAACATGTTACATAGGTTGAAAAGAGACATGTGTCCATCAAGTTCAGTCTTCTTCACATTTTATTTTTGCTGTTAAACTAAAAGCAGTTAGATTTATCCTTGGATCAAGAAGCTATTATACTACAGTTGAAAAATGATATCATTAAATATTTTGTTTTTACAAGTTTGCATCTAGTTCCTGTTTAAACATCTGTTCGTACTCTGATAAAATCACTTCTTCAGGCAGAGAGAATGCCATATGCTTATTGTTATTATGGTAATAAAACCTCTCCTTTGCCTTAGACTAAATCTTTTTCTTCCAGTCTAAATGCATGACCTTGTGTCCTATGTAAAGTCTTGTTTGTGAATAGATTTATACACAATGGTTTGTATTGGCCGCTGAGATATTTGTATAATAAAATATGTGTGCAGATTCCCAGTGAGTCAACAAATAATTTCTGATACTCTAACACCTGTGTAGGATTCCCTTAACCCACACCAAACCCAAAACACAAATGTATATAAACGGTGGAGTATCTTACATGAAATTGGGATGGTATACAGTAAATCCTTAAGATATTAAATCCTACATGGAAAAAAACACAAGAAAAACAAACACTAGTGCAATATCGTTTGTATCCTGATGTTGAAATTAATAAGTACATATAGATACACTCGCAAGTAAGGAGCCAGTCTGGTTTCTGGCTCAAAATATCAGCTTAGTGGAATGTTAGGGTCCCACTCCCTCTTTGGTGAAGTGAAATAGCTGCAGTATTTTGATTGTAGTCACAAGCAGGAATATTTCCAAAATGCTTTATTTTAAAGTGCACAAGACATAAATAAAATCAATGAAATAAATTAAGATAAAAACAAATTTCTTACAGTCTTTGCAAGTCCTTAGCAAAACGTGTTTCGCCTCACTTGGAGGCTTCCTCGGCTGTTGTAAAGTAGTTTCCAATTGATCTCCTTTTTAAACCATTCATAATTGACGCTTTCAGGTGTCCTGGATTTCGGCCTCCTGCGTTTCCGGTTACTGTTTTGCGTCCCACTATTGGAACGCAGTGTTTCTTACTGTCTGACGTACTTCCGGTTTCTTTCCTTGATGTTGGAATGCAACCTTGCATTCCACTTTGAGTATTTCCTCTTCACCGGTCTGTGGCAGTATTTCCTTCTCTTTGGAACGCATCACTGCGTTTCACCGCTATATATCACGTTTTTCTGTCCATATTGTCCATAAAGCGCTCATATCATATGGAAAAGTGAAAGATAATAAAAAGATTATTTATTAAAAAGAACCAAGGGAAAAACATGGAATATAAGGGTGGGAGACAATTCTAAACTAAGCAGTATAATAGATATCACAAAAGGAATATATAAAAAAATATAATGAATATATAAAATATGTCTATATACACAATCGATTTGTATATAGGTAGATATATGTGTTGTATAAATTAACTATAGATTCCATTAATGGTCCCTTATGGTCTATTGGGTTGTAGCCTCCTGGGTAACTACATAATTACATGACTTAAATAAATAGGGATAGGTTAGTAAAAAGGACTGTAAATATAAATTAAATGTCTTATTAAAAGTGGCAAACCTCAAAATCGGAATTTAAACCATATGGGATTAATGTTTTAAAATTAAAAATGAATTTAATTTTTTCTCTATTATTCTTATTATTATTATGATATTTATAGAGCGCCGTCAAATTCCGCAGCGCTTTACAATGGGTGGACGAACAGACATGTAGTTGTAACCAGACAAGTTGGACACACAGGAACAGAGGGGTTGAGGGCCCTGCTCAATGAGCTTACATGCTAGAAGAAGTGGAGTAAAATGACACAAAAAGGTAAGAATAGTATTAGACTAGTGACAGTTGCAGAAGAGGAATCAGTCAGGAGCTATTAACAATTTCATTGATACGCTTTTATGAAGAAGTAGGTTTTAACGATTTTTTGAAGGAATGGAGACTGGGTGAGCATCTAACGGAGGAGGGAATTGAGTTCCACAGGAACGGTGCAGCCCTCGAGAAATCTTGAAGGCGAGCATCAGAGGTGGGAGTACGGAGAGAAAATAAACGTAAGTCTTCAGCAGATCGTAAGGGCCTAGACGGGACATACTTGTGTATAAGGGAGGATAGATAGGTGGGAGCAGCATTATGTAGAGATTTGAAAGCAAGAACCAGAATTTAAAATTGAGCTCTATATTTTATAGGAAGCCAATGTAGGGACTGACAGAAGGGTGAGGCATGGGAGGTGCGGGCGGACAGGAAGATGAGCCTCGCCGCCGCATTCACTATGGACTGTAACGGCGCAAGTTGGGAGCACGTTAGACCACTGAGAAGCAAATTACAGTAGTCAAGGCGAGAAAGGACAGTGGAATGGACCAACACCTTAGTCGCATCTGGCGTTAAGTAGGGGCGGATGCGAGCAATGTTTTTGAGATGGAAATGACAGGATTTGGTGATACATTGAACATGAGGCTTGAAGGAGAAGTCGGAGTCAAAGAGAACACCTAGGCAGTGAGCCTGCGTGGTGGAGCTGATGGTAGCACTGTTTACTTGGAGGGAGACAGACACAGGAGTAACAACACTTGAGGGAGGAAAGACGAGAATTTCAGTTTTGGTCAAGTTTAGTTTAAGGAAGTGGGCTGCCATCCAGTTAGATACAGCAGAGAGGCAGTCAGAGACACTAGTCAAGAGGGACGGGGAGAGATCAGGAGAGGACAGGTAGATTTGCGTGTCATCTGCATAGAAATGATATTGGAAGCCAAAGGAGCTAATGAGTTTACCAAGGGAGGCAGTATAGATGGAGAATAGTAGGGGACCAAGGACTGAACCTTGGGGGACACCAACAGAGAGGAGTTGGGGAGAAGAAGCAGAGCCAGAGAAAGAAACACTGAAAGAGCGCTGAGAGAGGTAGGAGGAGCACCAGGAGAAAGCAATATCTTGTAGACCGATATTGCGGAGGATGAGAAGAAGCTGTTGATGATCAACAGTGTCAAAAGCCACAGACAGGTCAAGGAGAATTAGGATAGAGTAGTGACCATGAGATTTTGCAGCGAGTAGATCATTCGATACTTTGGTCAGTGCCGTTTCCACAGAGTGCTTAGCACGGAAACCAGACTGAAGCGGGTCTAGCAGAGAGTTGGACTTGAGGAAGTCTGTCAATTTCGTATACACAATTTTTTCAAGGATCTTGGATGCAAAAGGCAGTAGCGAGATAGGACGATAGTTGGATGGGGAGTTAGGGTCAAGATTGGGCTTCTTTAGAATTGGGGTTACAGTTACATGTTTGAAGGGCAATGGAAATATACCAGAGGAGAGAGAGAGATTGAGAATTTTAGTGAGAGGTGGAGAAAGAGAAGAAGACAGAGTACGGATGAGATGTGAGGGAATTGGATCTAAGGAGCAGGTGGTGGGGCGGGAGGACTGGAGCCTAGCAGAAATCTCTTCCAATGTAGCGGGTGCGAATGAACATAGAACAGCAGAGGGAGTGAAGTTAGGGGAAATATTGTAAGGGGAAGAAGAAAGATGAGAGATCTCTTCCCTGATTGTAGAGATCTTGTCAGTGAAGTGAGTTGCAAAGTCTGAGGCAGTCAAGTTAGTAGGTGGAGGAGGAACAGCAGGGCGAAGAAGAGAGTTAAATGTGTGAAATAGTCGTTTGGGTTCGCGGGAGAGTGTATTGATGAGGGTATTGAAGTAATTAACTTTTGCAGTTTTTTTCACATAGTCACCTCCTCTTCAATCTTTCTTCACTTCCTTTATTGGGTTTTGATTATGTATTTGTTAAAAAACTATGAACACTATATGTTTTTATCCCCTTTTTTATATTCATGACATGCTCATCAATTCTGACCTTTAGTGACCTGATAGTTCTCCCCACATATAACAGGTTGCACAATCATTTCAGGATATAAATAACCCCTTTAAAGTAGCACATCAGGTGTTCTTTTATGATATATGGTTGTTTAGTAATGCTACTTATATCTACTAGATGTCTCCTGATGCTTTTAGTTTCTCTGCATGGAAGAACCACATCCGTAAAATCCTGTAAGGTTGTGTAAGAAATGGTTTGGTTTTCTTGGGCATAAGTAACTTTTAACTAACCTAAAAACTCTATAATGAATACCGCACTCTAATAGAAATAATTGATACTAGCTGTTATTGCTGTGAAAAATTCATAATATTTATTCTAAATAAAGTTATATAGAGTATGATGATAGAAATGTTCATTTCATCCTGGGTACACCAATTATATAAATTGAATATATACAATATATACAGTATATACAGAATATTCCATATATTGGATAAAGTTCATTAATGTGTATACACTTGGTGACAATTCATTGAAAAAGATGTTGGAAGTACTGAAAAAAATGATGAAAAATATGAAAAAATGAAACAGATGAAAAAATGGAAATAATCAAAAATAATGAAAATAATGAAAAAAGTCCCCAATCCAAAATAGAAAAAAGGAAAGGGGAAATAAGAATAAACTGAGGGATGAGAAAAAGAAAAAAGAAAAAATGAAAAAAGAAGAAAAAACAATCAAAACAATCTGAGAGTCCTGGTAGTCCAATATAGTGCACTATATATATCTATGTATGGATAGATCTCACCAATTGTAGAAATCTTTTTCTTGGTGTACCAAATAAAGGTTGTAATCAAATGATGATCTGAACGAAGGTGTAGGTAATAATGGTGTAACAGACGGACAGTCACTCCATCAGCTCCCAGTTGGTGTGTGGTAAGAAGTAGAGATGTCCCGAACAGTTCGCCGGCGGACAGTTCCCGGCGAACATCGCATGTTCGCGTTCGCCACGGCGGGCGAACATATGCGATGTTCGGTCCGCCGCCTATTCCATATCATTGAGTTAACTTTGACAACCCCCCCACCCGCCGCGCGGGGGGGGGGTTATCAAAGTTAACTCAATGATATGGGGGGGGGACCTACTGTCCTCCCCCCGGCCCCCACCCCTGAGCGGTGGGTGGGGGCCCTAAAAAAAACAATAGGGGGAACTTCTGTCCCCCCCCGGCCCCCACCCCTGAGTGGTGGGTGGGGGCCCTAAATACTAAGAAGGGGGGGACCTAAGGTCCTCCCCCCTGGCCCCCACCCCTGAGCGGCGGGTGGGGGCCCTAAATACTAAAAAGGGGGACCTAAGGTCCTCCCCCCCTGGCCCCCACCCCTGAGCGGCAGGTGGGGGCCCTAAATACTAAAAAGGGGGGGGACCTAAGGTCCTCCCCCCTGGCCCCCACCCCTGAGCGGCGGGTGGGGGCCCTAAATACTAAAATGGGGGGGGGACCTAAGGTCCTCCCCCCTGGCCCCCACCCCTGAGCGGCGGGAGGGGGCCCTAAATACTAAAAAGGGGTGGACCTATGGTCCTCCCCCCGTGGCCCCCACCCCTGAGCGGCGGGTGGGGGCCCTAAAAAAAATTTCCCCCCCACCCCCCAGATGACTAGGGGTCCCCAAACCCCTAGTCACCCCCTCCCCCCCAAAAAAAACATAATCCCCCTACCTACCCCCCTCACCCTAAAAATAATAAGGGGGGGCACCTTTAACTAAGTACCTGTAAAATGAAAAAAAAACAACTTACCATTCGATGTTTTCTTTCTTCTAAATCTTCTTTTTTCAGCCCCAAAAAAGGCCAAATAAAAAACCATAATAACCGACGCAATTTAAAAAAAACAAAAAAAAACCGAGCGCAAAAAAAAAATAATCCTCCTTCACCCATGGAGGGCTCCGCGCAGACTGAGCTCTGCAGGGCGGGGGAAGGCTTATAAAGCCTTGCCCCGCCCTGCAATTAGGCTCAGAGCACTCTGATTGGTAGGTTTAAGCCATCCAATCAGAGTGCTCTGACAGGTAAATGAAGAGACTGACAGGTAAGTCTCTACATTTACCTGTCACAGCACTCTGATTGGTTGGTTTGAAATCCACCAATCAGAGTGCTCTGTGTCATTTTACACAGCGTGGGAAAGTTCTGTGGAATTTTCCCACGCTGTGTAATTTGACTCATAACTCTTTGATTGGTTGCTTAATCCACCAATCAGAGTGTTATGAGT
>OW240916.1:173644252-173679156 GCA_933207985.1 Pelobates cultripes | reverse complement strand
TTTAGGGCCCCCACCCACCGCTCAGGGGTGGGGGCCAGGGGGGAGGACCTTAGGCCCCCCCCTTATTCCAATTTAGGGCCCCCACCCACAGCTCAGGGGTGGGGGCCGGGGGGGAGGACATTAGGTCCCCCCCCCTTTTTAGTATTTAGGGCCCCCACCCGCCGCACAAGGGTGGGGGCCGGGGGGGAGGACCTTAGGTTCCCCCCCTTTTTAGTATTTAGGGCCCCCACCCGCCGCTCAGGGGTGGGGGCCAGGGGGGAGGACCTTAGGTCCCCCCCTTATTCCAATTTAGGGCCCCCACCCACCGCTCAGGGGTGGGGGCCAGGGAGGAGGACCTTAGGTCCCCCCCTTATTCCAATTTAGGGCCCCCACCCACCGCTCAGGGGTGGGGGCCAGGGGGGAGGACAGTAGGTCCCCCTCCTCATTATTTTTATGGCCCCCACCCACCGCGCAGGGGTGGGGGCCGGGGGGGAGGACAGTAGGGCCTCCCCCCCATTGTAATTAATGGCCCCCACCCGTTGCACAGGGGTGGGAGCCAATAGTTTTTGTTTTGTTTTGTTTTGTTTTTTTTTACAGTGAGCAGCCACTGGCTGCTCACTGCTTACTAGACATGCCCCTACTCGCTGCATAGCGAGTAGGGGCAGATCATTTACTAATACTAAGTAATCTTTACTTAGTATTAGTAAATGTGGCTGAAAGACCAATTTAGGTCTTTCAGCCTTTTAGTAGATAACACCCTAATACCGTGGGAATTAGGGAGTTATCTACTAAGCTGCTGCAAGATGCAGCCGCGGATCGGAGTTTGCATGCCACAGTCCAGGTGTTAGTCCCCTTGAAACATCTTGTGTGTTTTAAAATTCGCCTGTCTATTGAAGTCTATGGCGGTTCGCCCGGTTCGCGGGTTCGCGAACATTTGCCGAAATTCGCGTTCGCCGTTCGCGAACCGAAAATCTTATGTTCGCGACATCACTAGTAAGAAGCAGCTCCCAGTGGTCTGAACGGCAATGGACTTATGCAGGCATCTAAAGCAGCTCCCAGTGGTCTGAACGGCAATGGACTTATGCAGGCATCTAGTCTTGGGACGGGCTGCGCGCTCGGGACTTAACTGTCCCTTCAACGGCCCCTTCTCATCCCTCAGTTTATTCTTATTTCCCCTTTCCTTTTTTCTATTTTGGATTGGGGACTTTTTTCATTATTTTCATTATTTTTGATTATTTCCATTTTTTCATCTGTTTCATTTTTTCATATTTTTCATCATTTTTTTCAGTACTTCCAACATCTTTTTCAATGAATTGTCACCAAGTGTATACACATTAATGAACTTTATCCAATATATGGAATATTCTGTATATACTGTATATATTGTATATATTCAATTTATATAATTGGTGTACACAGGATGAAATGAACATTTCTATCATCATACTCTATATAACTTTATTTAAAATAAATATTATGAATTTTTCACAGCAATAACAGCTAGTATCAATTATTTCTATTAGAGTGCGGTATTCATTATAGAGTTTTTAGGATTGTTGTTTGGAGGTTGTCTTTGGGGTTAACCTCGAATACCGGCACCTAGATGTAATTGAGTGCCAGCACACGTTGTAATTTTTTGTAACTTTTAACTAAAATGTTTTTAAAATTCTTTGCTCCCATATATGTAATTTTTGGTGGAGGGGGTAAAATTTTATTTAAAATAGGGTCATCTTTTAATAAGTGCCAATGTTTTTTAATTGCTCATTTTATTTGTTTATTTTGCCCATTATAATTGCAAATGAAGGGTACTTCCCCTGTTTTCGGGGGTTCGTTTTTTTTGGTGGTGTTTATACTTGAGGGGGTTTTTCCAGGGTAATTGGCCTACTTCTTCTAAATCTTTCTCTAGTGTTGTTTCCTCATAACCTTTTACAAATAGTTTTTTCAAGTAGTGTGCTTGTTCTCTATAGTCTGAATCCTACATGCAATTTTGTCAAATTCTGAGGAATTGTCCTCTAGGATCATTAGTGAGCCACGGTTTGTGGTGATTGTTTTTTCAATATTACTATTAGTGTCTACAGATTTGAACTAGTTCTTAATGATAATAGTTGAATCCCGGATACTGATATTAAGATCCAAAAAATTGATCTCAACTAAACTATTTGCACTAATGAGGTGTATTCGCCATTCGTTGAAATTTAGATTTTTAACAAAATCATCAAGTTCCTTTGAGGTGCCAGTCCATATAAAAAAATTATCATCAATGAAATACGACACCAAGATTGCTACCCAATCATTGCCCCACATCATATATATCTCTTCCCAATAGGCCATGTAGAGGTTGGCATAACTTGGGGCAAACTTGATGCCCATTGCCTTTCCACGGATTTGAAGATAAAAACTGTCCTGGAAGCAGAAGAAGCTCAAAAATAAGCTAAAGCTAAAATAAACTCAATTTGCTCTTCCTTAAAATTCGATTTGGTTAAGAAGTATTGGACTGCCTCCATCTCTTTATCGTTAGGGATGATGTTGTAAAGGGAGGTAACATCACATGTTACCATTGTGTATCCTTCTTTCCACTTTACTTGTTCTAAAATTTGTAGTACATGAATCGTGTCTTTGAGGTAAGTCTGGCTTTTAGTTATTATAGGTTGTAACAAAGTGTCAATGTATTCAGATACCCTGGTTGAAATCTAATCGATTCCAGATATAATTGGCCTACCTGGAGGTTTCTTTGTGTTCTTATGAACTTTTGATAGGTGGTAGAATACAGATATTTTAGGGTTACTGACAAACAAGTATTCTGCTTCCTTTTAATTAAGAATACCCAACTGTTTTCCGTTCTCAATATATTTTTTTAAAGTAATTATTACTTTCGTAGGAGGGGTTATGAGGTAGTTTTTGGTAGGTTATAAGTCAGAAAGTATTCTTTTGCTTCTTTAAAATATTGATCTTTCTTAAAAATCACTATGCCACCTCCTTTGTCTGCTAGTTTAACTACCAAATTGGTGTCTTTTTGTATTTTGTATTTTTCTCAAACTGCTCTTATCTTTTACATATACCTTTTTTCTTTATTTTTTTTACCTCCTTCATGACCATGATTTAGAATGACTTAATTTCATTCAAAATTAGATATCTTGGAAAAAAAGTGTGGTTTTTCTTTTAATGTAGTGTGTTGAAATTTATCCTTTATTTCTTCCGGCAAGCGTTATTTGTTAAAAAAATATATTTAAACATAATGTTCTAATAAAGTGGTTCATGTCCACAAAAAAATTAAAATGTGTTAAAATCCACAGTAAGAGCAGATTTTAGGCCTTAAAAAAAAAAAAAAAAAAAAAACTTTATCTAGTCCTTTGTAAGAGGTTGATCTGTTAGGTTGAAAATTTCTTCTGAGTTGCAGTCTTTCCTCTCTGTTGGTTCTTCCTTCTTCTCTCTCTTCTTCTATTGACCTCTATTGTTTACCCGGTAATTTCCAAATTTGGGTATCCGGTATCTATTTCCTTCAGTTCTGGATGAGGTCCTTCCGAAAAAAAGAAGGGGATGGAAGTTATCTCTTAGAGTTGGTTCTGTACAAATCCATGGGTGCTGCTTTTTCCCCTCTTTTTTGGGGGGCCTTCTCTCACCATTTCACTGTATCTTTTAAGGTTGGGCATATGAAAATCCATTAGTGGTTGTTTCATTAGTTTAATCATATTTGATTCCCACATTCTTTTTTCCTCAAATTTCCTTGTGTGTGTCTTTTTATGTGGGTTTTGATTCTTATTTCTCCATTAATTTTGATTTCTTTAAAAAAAGAAAACTATTTATATTTCTGATATTGCTTGTTTCCTAATCAGTTAGATATCTTAAGTATGATTTCTTTTTTCTTGTGTCTGATTCGATTTTATCTACTTTGGTTTTGATTTCTTTCAGTGTTGTATCATATATTTCTGGGCTAGTGTTCTCTATTAGATTGTTCCTCCATTTGTTAATTTCTTCATCTAATTTATGGAGACTCTCTTCTCTTCTTGCCACTATATAACCCATTATACCCATCCTGTCATAAAGCGGGGATCTTCCCTATCAAATCTTGGGTCTTTAGAGAAGTTCCCTTGGTATTATTTGATTTCTCACATACTTTTTAAGGGTTGCTATCTCTCACTTTGCTTTACTTTCTTTTTATTAGAACTTTTTTCCAAATTACATTTACATTTGTTTATGTCATTGTAATTTGGTGTTACACTTTGATCTGTGTTATTCATGAAACATGTATCAATATTAATTGTACAGTACTCTCTATTTTCTAAAATCGACATACTGTATAATCTCACTTAGATTCTGCAAGGGGAAAGTGTGAATAGTTAAATGCAATTTGTGTGCAGATTCCAGAGAGTCAAAACATTTCTGATACTCTAACACCTGTGTGGGATCCCCTTAACCCACACCTAATCCACAATCCACAATGGCTACAATCAAAATACTGCAGCTACTTTACGAAAGAGGGAGTGGAACCCTTTTTTGTTATTGGTGGATAAAAATTCCGCCTTTTTCCTTTAAATTTCATTTGTGGTTAGGGGTTGGCGGAATTATCCGCTGGTAATTCGTGGATGGAGGAAGTGACGTGTCTGATTGTTACGTCGACTTCCGCCTTTGAGTCGCATTCACTTCTGCCCAATATTCTATTAAACCCACCTCCCTATAGGACGCACTTGCGTCTGTGTGTGTCTGGGGCGAGAAGTTGAGGCTGCAGTGATTGGATCCGGCATGGGGACGTGAATAAACAGCTATCACATCTCAGCCATCGTCAGAACCCATCGCGCATGTGCGGACGTATCCCAAGATTGTGTGGCGACCATATTAGGTTTGGGTAAACAAAGGGAAAGGCAGGTTTTTCAGAAAGTAACAGAAAATAAATAATAAAAACAAAAGTAAGATTATTTTAGTGTTCATTTCCACTATATTCAATATATTCATATGTCTCTCAAACTCACACTTTGGAGGAGTCATTATTGTTTAATGTGGATTTGAATTTATTGTAATGCATAGTAAAACATATATAAAAATGTATGTATTCTAATTTATGTTTTTCAGTTATATAATATGAAATGTACCTTTCTAATTTATGTTAAAATCTTTAATCTCCATTTTGTCTGGAATTTGATAGTCTAGAATGTATATTTTATGTTGTGAATTAAATAAAGTTTCGATTACATTTTAATAAAATTATATTATAATCTGTTAAAAGAATCTTTAACTATTTACTATTTGTTTATTTTATTATTTATTTTAAAATATCTTGAATAATAAATATATTAGCACTTTAAAAGGTCAGTTGAGGCCTCAGGAATCTTAATTGGGGGAAGTGTCAACCTGTTACCCTCAGAGCCAGGACCTTAAGGCTCTGAAAAAGGTGAGCCCAATACCTAATTTTATCAGTTTATGGTATTTTTAACAACTATACTACATATTGGATGCTTATACTATTTTTATCTTTACGGAGTAAACTGTAACAGAAAATGGTGGTGGGGTGCTGCCCTAAAAAAAGCATACAAGCCCTGTTTACTGAGACAATATTATAGACTCTTTGAAATGTGAGTGATCCATTCTGCTACTTAATTGAATTATCACAGTGTTTTACAATCTGCACTATATTGTACTCTCTATATTTTGTATATATCCACTTGACATGCATGGTTCGATCAAGACCTTGAGGGGCAATCCCCAAACCCCCATAGCACTCCAATCCAAGGTATATGTATATCATATATCAATTCTTGTCTTTGTGTTAAATTGTGTGTGGAATAAAGGGTAATCCACACTAGTGTACTGAGCTGCTATACACAAATTTCCCTATAAGCACTTTTTCCTGACACACACTCTCCCAAAAGGAGATTCTGGTTCTGATATTCACTATTTATTTAGCCAAATGAATATAGTATTGCATAGGTCCGTTTAATGTAGTTTAAAAATATATATTACTCCTGGACAGCAGCAACGACCATAGTACACATCAGCCCCAATACATACAGTAAAAACCAAAGAAAAAAGTTACCTGCGCTCTCTCCTAAATCCCTATGTATATTTAAACAAATAGAGGTTATTTTGTTACACCAATGGCCATTGGAGGGAATGCCCGCCTGCCACGTCAAGGCAAACCCCGTAGGTAGGTCCTACACTGACCTGTCATCTTGCTTCCTTGAGCTTCTGGCAAAGATATCTCTAATGAGACAGTGAGGGGTATTTTTTTATATACACCCCTTTATACTTTTTAACCCTTAATAAGGAACACATGAAATGGGCGGCAGCATTGTAACATAGCTGTGTGATACAAAAAATTGAATACAAATACAGAAAAACAAGTCCTGTGCTCAAACTCCCATCACTCCTGGGTGGCAGCAACGACCATAGTACATATCAGCCCCAATACATACAGTAAAAACCAAAGAAAAAAGGTACCTGCGCTCTCTCCTAAATCCCTATGTGTATTTAAACAAATATTTTTTTAGTATATTTTTAGGGGATCTTGTACCTTTTGAAGTGTGTTTCCTGTAAGAAAAGGACACTATAACGACATTTTCTAGTGTCTTTGTAAATCAGTATTAGTTTGTGTGGCGTGTTCAGGCCCCTTAGATTATATGATAATATTTTCAATACCATTTTTTTCCCTCTTCTTTTATAGGTGGGTCCTACACTGACTCCTCTTCTCCCGTAGGTGGGTCCTACACTGACCTGTCACCTTGCTTCCTTGAACTTCTGGCAAAGATAGATCTCTAATGAGACAGAGAGGGGTATTTTTTATATACACCCTTTCATAGTTATTAACCCTTAATAAGGAACACATGGGATGGGTGGCATTTGTACTATGGTCATTGTTGCCGCCCAGGAGTGATGGGAATTTGAGCGCAGGAATTGTTTTTCTGTATTTGTATTCACTATTTGTATCACACAGCTATGTTACAATGCTGCCGCCCATCCCATGTGTTCCTTATTAAGGGTTAATAAGTATGAAGGGGTGTATATAAAAAAAAACCCTCTCTGTCTAATTAGAGATATCTTTGCCAGAAGCTCAAAGAAGCAAGGTGACAGGTCAGTGTCACCTATGGGGTTTGCCTTGACGTGGCAGGTGGGCATTCCCTCCAATGGCCATTGGAGTAACTAAATGACCTCTATTTGTTTAAATATACATAGGGATTTAGGAGAGAGAACAGGTAACTTTTTTTCTTTGGTTTTTACTAAAAATAATACTATAACTCATCATTTCTTTATGAGTATTTAGCCTTAACGTGTAAGAGTATTATAATAATCTGTAAATAGTTCACATTTTATAAATAACCTCTATTTTTTAATTAACCGAATGGACTGTTTGTGGTAATTTAATGAAAAAAAAATAAAATAAAAAAGGTTGTTTTTTTTTACTATTATAAGGAAATGTCATGTACGGCAATGGACTTATGCAGGCATCTAGTCTTGGGACGGGCTGCGCGCTCGGGACTTAACTGTCCCTTCAACGGCCCCTTCTCATCCCTCAGTTTATTCTTATTTCCCCTTTCCTTTTTTCTATTTTGGATTGGGGACTTTTTTCATTATTTTCATTATTTTTGATTATTTCCATTTTTTCATCTGTTTCATTTTTTCATATTTTTCATCATTTTTTTCAGTACTTCCAACATCTTTTTCAATGAATTGTCACCAAGTGTATACACATTAATGAACTTTATCCAATATATGGAATATTCTGTATATACTGTATATATTGTATATATTCAATTTATATAATTGGTGTACCCAGGATGAAATGAACATTTCTATCATCATACTCTATATAACTTTATTTAGAATAAATATTATGAATTTTTCACAGCAATAACAGCTAGTATCAATTATTTCTATTAGAGTGCGGTATTCATTATAGAGTTTTTAGGATTGTTGTTTGGAGGTTGTCTTTGGGGTTAACCTCGAATACCGGCACCTAGATGTAATTGAGTGCCAGCACACGTTGTAATTTTTTGTAACTTTTAACTAAAATGTTTTTAAAATTCTTTGCTCCCATATATGTAATTTTTGGTGGAGGGGGTAAAATTTTATTTAAAATAGGGTCATCTTTTAATAAGTGCCAATGTTTTTTAATTGCTCATTTTATTTGTTTATTTTGCCCATTATAATTGCAAATGAAGGGTACTTCCCCTGTTTTCGGGGGTTCGTTTTTTTTGGTGGTGTTTATACTTGAGGGGGTTTTTCCAGGGTAATTGGCCTACTTCTTCTAAATCTTTCTCTAGTGTTGTTTCCTCATAACCTTTTACAAATAGTTTTTTCAAGTAGTGTGCTTGTTCTCTATAGTCTGAATCCTACATGCAATTTTGTCAAATTCTGAGGAATTGTCCTCTAGGATCATTAGTGAGCCACGGTTTGTGGTGATTGTTTTTTCAATATTACTATTAGTGTCTACAGATTTGAACTAGTTCTTAATGATAATAGTTGAATCCTGGATACTGATATTAAGATCCAAAAAATTGATCTCAACTAAACTATTTGCACTAATGAGGTGTATTCGCCATTCGTTGAAATTTAGATTTTTAACAAAATCATCAAGTTCCTTTGAGGTGCCAGTCCATATAAAAAAATTATCATCAATGAAATACGACACCAAGATTGCTACCCAATCATTGCCCCACATCATATATATCTCTTCCCAATAGGCCATGTAGAGGTTGGCATAACTTGGGGCAAACTTGATGCCCATTGCCTTTCCACGGATTTGAAGATAAAAACTGTCCTGGAAGCAGAAGAAGCTCAAAAATAAGCTAAAGCTAAAATAAACTCAATTTGCTCTTCCTTAAAATTCGATTTGGTTAAGAAGTATTGGACTGCCTCCATCTCTTTATCGTTAGGGATGATGTTGTAAAGGGAGGTAACATCACATGTTACCATTGTGTATCCTTCTTTCCACTTTACTTGTTCTAAAATTTGTAGTACATGAATCGTGTCTTTGAGGTAAGTCTGGCTTTTAGTTATTATAGGTTGTAACAAAGTGTCAATGTATTCAGATACCCTGGTTGAAATCTAATCGATTCCAGATATAATTGGCCTACCTGGAGGTTTCTTTGTGTTCTTATGAACTTTTGATAGGTGGTAGAATACAGATATTTTAGGGTTACTGACAAACAAGTATTCTGCTTCCTTTTAATTAAGAATACCCAACTGTTTTCCGTTCTCAATATATTTTTTTAAAGTAATTATTACTTTCGTAGGAGGGGTTATGAGGTAGTTTTTGGTAGGTTATAAGTCAGAAAGTATTCTTTCGCTTCTTTAAAATATTGATCTTTCTTAAAAATCACTATGCCACCTCCTTTGTCTGCCAGTTTAACTACCAAATTGGTGTCTTTTTGTATTTTGTATTTTTCTCAAACTGCTCTTATCTTTTACATATACCTTTTTTCTTTATTTTTTTTACCTCCTTCATGACCATGATTTAGAATGACTTAATTTCATTCAAAATTAGATATCTTGGAAAAAAAGTGTGGTTTTTCTTTTAATGTAGTGTGTTGAAATTTATCCTTTATTTCTTCCGGCAAGCGTTATTTGTTAAAAAAATATATTTAAACATAATGTTCTAATAAAGTGGTTCATGTCCACAAAAAAATTAAAATGTGTTAAAATCCACAGTAAGAGCAGATTTTAGGCCTTAAAAAAAAAAAAAAAAAAAAAACTTTATCTAGTCCTTTGTAAGAGGTTGATCTGTTAGGTTGAAAATTTCTTCTGAGTTGCAGTCTTTCCTCTCTGTTGGTTCTTCCTTCTTCTCTCTCTTCTTCTATTGACCTCTATTGTTTACCCGGTAATTTCCAAATTTGGGTATCCGGTATCTATTTCCTTCAGTTCTGGATGAGGTCCTTCCGAAAAAAAGAAGGGGATGGAGGGGTATCTCTTAGAGTTGGTTCTGTACAAATCCATGGGTGCTGCTTTTTCCCCTCTTTTTTGGGGGGCCTTCTCTCACCATTTCACTGTATCTTTTAAGGTTGGGCATATGAAAATCCATTAGTGGTTGTTTCATTAGTTTAATCATATTTGATTCCCACGTTCTTTTTTCCTCAAATTTCCTTGTGTGTGTCTTTTTATGTGGGTTTTGATTCTTATTTCTCCATTAATTTTGATTTCTTTAAAAAAAGAAAACTATTTATATTTCTGATATTGCTTGTTTCCTAATCAGTTAGATATCTTAAGTATGATTTCTTTTTTCTTGTGTCTGATTCGATTTTATCTACTTTGGTTTTGATTTCTTTCAGTGTTGTATCATATATTTCTGGGCTAGTGTTCTCTATTAGATTGTTCCTCCATTTGTTAATTTCTTCATCTAATTTATGGAGACTCTCTTCTCTTCTTGCCACTATATAACCCATTATACCCATCCTGTCATAAAGCGGGGATCTTCCCTATCAAATCTTGGGTCTTTAGAGAAGTTCCCTTGGTATTATTTGATTTCTCACATACTTTTTAAGGGTTGCTATCTCTCACTTTGCTTTACTTTCTTTTTATTAGAACTTTTTTCCAAATTACATTTACATTTGTTTATGTCATTGTAATTTGGTGTTACACTTTGATCTGTGTTATTCATGAAACATGTATCAATATTAATTGTACAGTACTCTCTATTTTCTAAAATCGACATACTGTATAATCTCACTTAGATTCTGCAAGGGGAAAGTGTGAATAGTTAAATGCAATTTGTGTGCAGATTCCAGAGAGTCAAAACATTTCTGATACTCTAACACCTGTGTGGGATCCCCTTAACCCACACCAAATCCACAATCCACAATGGCTACAATCAAAATACTGCAGCTACTTTACGAAAGAGGGAGTGGAACCCTTTTTTGTTATTGGTGGATAAAAATTCCGCCTTTTTCCTTTAAATTTCATTTGTGGTTAGGGGTTGGCGGAATTATCCGCTGGTAATTCGTGGATGGAGGAAGTGACGTGTCTGATTGTTACGTCGACTTCCGCCTTTGAGTCGCATTCACTTCTGCCCAATATTCTATTAAACCCACCTCCCTATAGGACGCACTTGCGTCTGTGTGTGTCTGGGGCGAGAAGTTGAGGCTGCAGTGATTGGATCCGGCATGGGGACGTGAATAAACAGCTATCACATCTCAGCCATCGTCAGAACCCATCGCGCATGTGCGGACGTATCCCAAGATTGTGTGGCGACCATATTAGGTTTGGGTAAACAAAGGGAAAGGCAGGTTTTTCAGAAAGTAACAGAAAATAAATAATAAAAACAAAAGTAAGATTATTTTAGTGTTCATTTCCACTATATTCAATATATTCATATGTCTCTCAAACTCACACTTTGGAGGAGTCATTATTGTTTAATGTGGATTTGAATTTATTGTAATGCATAGTAAAACATATATAAAAATGTATGTATTCTAATTTATGTTTTTCAGTTATATAATATGAAATGTACCTTTCTAATTTATGTTAAAATCTTTAATCTCCATTTTGTCTGGAATTTGATAGTCTAGAATGTATATTTTATGTTGTGAATTAAATAAAGTTTCGATTACATTTTAATAAAATTATATTATAATCTGTTAAAAGAATCTTTAACTATTTACTATTTGTTTATTTTATTATTTATTTTAAAATATCTTGAATAATAAATATATTAGCACTTTAAAAGGTCAGTTGAGGCCTCAGGAATCTTAATTGGGGGAAGTGTCAACCTGTTACCCTCAGAGCCAGGACCTTAAGGCTCTGAAAAAGGTGAGCCCAATACCTAATTTTATCAGTTTATGGTATTTTTAACAACTATACTACATATTGGATGCTTATACTATTTTTATCTTTACGGAGTAAACTGTAACAGAAAATGGTGGTGGGGTGCTGCCCTAAAAAAAGCATACAAGCCCTGTTTACTGAGACAATATTATAGACTCTTTGAAATGTGAGTGATCCATTCTGCTACTTAATTGAATTATCACAGTGTTTTACAATCTGCACTATATTGTACTCTCTATATTTTGTATATATCCACTTGACATGCATGGTTCGATCAAGACCTTGAGGGGCAATCCCCAAACCCCCATAGCACTCCAATCCAAGGTATATGTATATCATATATCAATTCTTGTCTTTGTGTTAAATTGTGTGTGGAATAAAGGGTAATCCACACTAGTGTACTGAGCTGCTATACACAAATTTCCCTATAAGCACTTTTTCCTGACACACACTCTCCCAAAAGGAGATTCTGGTTCTGATATTCACTATTTATTTAGCCAAATGAATATAGTATTGCATAGGTCCGTTTAATGTAGTTTAAAAATATATATTACTCCTGGACAGCAGCAACGACCATAGTACACATCAGCCCCAATACATACAGTAAAAACCAAAGAAAAAAGTTACCTGCGCTCTCTCCTAAATCCCTATGTATATTTAAACAAATAGAGGTTATTTTGTTACACCAATGGCCATTGGAGGGAATGCCCGCCTGCCACGTCAAGGCAAACCCCGTAGGTAGGTCCTACACTGACCTGTCATCTTGCTTCCTTGAGCTTCTGGCAAAGATATCTCTAATGAGACAGTGAGGGGTATTTTTTTATATACACCCCTTTATACTTTTTAACCCTTAATAAGGAACACATGAAATGGGCGGCAGCATTGTAACATAGCTGTGTGATACAAAAAGTGAATACAAATACAGAAAAACAAGTCCTGTGCTCAAACTCCCATCACTCCTGGGTGGCAGCAACGACCATAGTACATATCAGCCCCAATACATACAGTAAAAACCAAAGAAAAAAGGTACCTGCGCTCTCTCCTAAATCCCTATGTGTATTTAAACAAATATTTTTTTAGTATATTTTTAGGGGATCTTGTACCTTTTGAAGTGTGTTTCCTGTAAGAAAAGGACACTATAACGACATTTTCTAGTGTCTTTGTAAATCAGTATTAGTTTGTGTGGCGTGTTCAGGCCCCTTAGATTATATGATAATATTTTCAATACCATTTTTTTCCCTCTTCTTTTATAGGTGGGTCCTACACTGACTCCTCTTCTCCCGTAGGTGGGTCCTACACTGACCTGTCACCTTGCTTCCTTGAACTTCTGGCAAAGATAGATCTCTAATGAGACAGAGAGGGGTATTTTTTATATACACCCTTTCATAGTTATTAACCCTTAATAAGGAACACATGGGATGGGTGGCATTTGTACTATGGTCATTGTTGCCGCCCAGGAGTGATGGGAATTTGAGCGCAGGAATTGTTTTTCTGTATTTGTATTCACTATTTGTATCACACAGCTATGTTACAATGCTGCCGCCCATCCCATGTGTTCCTTATTAAGGGTTAATAAGTATGAAGGGGTGTATATAAAAAAAAACCCTCTCTGTCTAATTAGAGATATCTTTGCCAGAAGCTCAAAGAAGCAAGGTGACAGGTCAGTGTCACCTATGGGGTTTGCCTTGACGTGGCAGGTGGGCATTCCCTCCAATGGCCATTGGAGTAACTAAATGACCTCTATTTGTTTAAATATACATAGGGATTTAGGAGAGAGAACAGGTAACTTTTTTTCTTTGGTTTTTACTAAAAATAATACTATAACTCATCATTTCTTTATGAGTATTTAGCCTTAACGTGTAAGAGTATTATAATAATCTGTAAATAGTTCACATTTTATAAATAACCTCTATTTTTTAATTAACCGAATGGACTGTTTGTGGTAATTTAATGAAAAAAAAATAAAATAAAAAAGGTTGTTTTTTTTTACTATTATAAGGAAATGTCATGTACGGCAATGGACTTATGCAGGCATCTAGTCTTGGGACGGGCTGCGCGCTCGGGACTTAACTGTCCCTTCAACGGCCCCTTCTCATCCCTCAGTTTATTCTTATTTCCCCTTTCCTTTTTTCTATTTTGGATTGGGGACTTTTTTCATTATTTTCATTATTTTTGATTATTTCCATTTTTTCATCTGTTTCATTTTTTCATATTTTTCATCATTTTTTTCAGTACTTCCAACATCTTTTTCAATGAATTGTCACCAAGTGTATACACATTAATGAACTTTATCCAATATATGGAATATTCTGTATATACTGTATATATTGTATATATTCAATTTATATAATTGGTGTACCCAGGATGAAATGAACATTTCTATCATCATACTCTATATAACTTTATTTAGAATAAATATTATGAATTTTTCACAGCAATAACAGCTAGTATCAATTATTTCTATTAGAGTGCGGTATTCATTATAGAGTTTTTAGGATTGTTGTTTGGAGGTTGTCTTTGGGGTTAACCTCGAATACCGGCACCTAGATGTAATTGAGTGCCAGCACACGTTGTAATTTTTTGTAACTTTTAACTAAAATGTTTTTAAAATTCTTTGCTCCCATATATGTAATTTTTGGTGGAGGGGGTAAAATTTTATTTAAAATAGGGTCATCTTTTAATAAGTGCCAATGTTTTTTAATTGCTCATTTTATTTGTTTATTTTGCCCATTATAATTGCAAATGAAGGGTACTTCCCCTGTTTTCGGGGGTTCGTTTTTTTTGGTGGTGTTTATACTTGAGGGGGTTTTTCCAGGGTAATTGGCCTACTTCTTCTAAATCTTTCTCTAGTGTTGTTTCCTCATAACCTTTTACAAATAGTTTTTTCAAGTAGTGTGCTTGTTCTCTATAGTCTGAATCCTACATGCAATTTTGTCAAATTCTGAGGAATTGTCCTCTAGGATCATTAGTGAGCCACGGTTTGTGGTGATTGTTTTTTCAATATTACTATTAGTGTCTACAGATTTGAACTAGTTCTTAATGATAATAGTTGAATCCTGGATACTGATATTAAGATCCAAAAAATTGATCTCAACTAAACTATTTGCACTAATGAGGTGTATTCGCCATTCGTTGAAATTTAGATTTTTAACAAAATCATCAAGTTCCTTTGAGGTGCCAGTCCATATAAAAAAATTATCATCAATGAAATACGACACCAAGATTGCTACCCAATCATTGCCCCACATCATATATATCTCTTCCCAATAGGCCATGTAGAGGTTGGCATAACTTGGGGCAAACTTGATGCCCATTGCCTTTCCACGGATTTGAAGATAAAAACTGTCCTGGAAGCAGAAGAAGCTCAAAAATAAGCTAAAGCTAAAATAAACTCAATTTGCTCTTCCTTAAAATTCGATTTGGTTAAGAAGTATTGGACTGCCTCCATCTCTTTATCGTTAGGGATGATGTTGTAAAGGGAGGTAACATCACATGTTACCATTGTGTATCCTTCTTTCCACTTTACTTGTTCTAAAATTTGTAGTACATGAATCGTGTCTTTGAGGTAAGTCTGGCTTTTAGTTATTATAGGTTGTAACAAAGTGTCAATGTATTCAGATACCCTGGTTGAAATCTAATCGATTCCAGATATAATTGGCCTACCTGGAGGTTTCTTTGTGTTCTTATGAACTTTTGATAGGTGGTAGAATACAGATATTTTAGGGTTACTGACAAACAAGTATTCTGCTTCCTTTTAATTAAGAATACCCAACTGTTTTCCGTTCTCAATATATTTTTTTAAAGTAATTATTACTTTCGTAGGAGGGGTTATGAGGTAGTTTTTGGTAGGTTATAAGTCAGAAAGTATTCTTTCGCTTCTTTAAAATATTGATCTTTCTTAAAAATCACTATGCCACCTCCTTTGTCTGCCAGTTTAACTACCAAATTGGTGTCTTTTTGTATTTTGTATTTTTCTCAAACTGCTCTTATCTTTTACATATACCTTTTTTCTTTATTTTTTTTACCTCCTTCATGACCATGATTTAGAATGACTTAATTTCATTCAAAATTAGATATCTTGGAAAAAAAGTGTGGTTTTTCTTTTAATGTAGTGTGTTGAAATTTATCCTTTATTTCTTCCGGCAAGCGTTATTTGTTAAAAA
The DNA here is from genome assembly GCA_933207985.1 of Pelobates cultripes. Lineage (NCBI taxonomy): Eukaryota > Metazoa > Chordata > Amphibia > Anura > Pelobatidae > Pelobates > Pelobates cultripes. The sequence goes on along the minus strand of OW240916.1, from coordinate 173,663,266 downwards.
AATATATTTAAACATAATGTTCTAATAAAGTGGTTCATGTCCACAAAAAAATTAAAATGTGTTAAAATCCACAGTAAGAGCAGATTTTAGGCCTTAAAAAAAAAAAAAAAAAAAAAACTTTATCTAGTCCTTTGTAAGAGGTTGATCTGTTAGGTTGAAAATTTCTTCTGAGTTGCAGTCTTTCCTCTCTGTTGGTTCTTCCTTCTTCTCTCTCTTCTTCTATTGACCTCTATTGTTTACCCGGTAATTTCCAAATTTGGGTATCCGGTATCTATTTCCTTCAGTTCTGGATGAGGTCCTTCCGAAAAAAAGAAGGGGATGGAGGGGTATCTCTTAGAGTTGGTTCTGTACAAATCCATGGGTGCTGCTTTTTCCCCTCTTTTTTGGGGGGCCTTCTCTCACCATTTCACTGTATCTTTTAAGGTTGGGCATATGAAAATCCATTAGTGGTTGTTTCATTAGTTTAATCATATTTGATTCCCACGTTCTTTTTTCCTCAAATTTCCTTGTGTGTGTCTTTTTATGTGGGTTTTGATTCTTATTTCTCCATTAATTTTGATTTCTTTAAAAAAAGAAAACTATTTATATTTCTGATATTGCTTGTTTCCTAATCAGTTAGATATCTTAAGTATGATTTCTTTTTTCTTGTGTCTGATTCGATTTTATCTACTTTGGTTTTGATTTCTTTCAGTGTTGTATCATATATTTCTGGGCTAGTGTTCTCTATTAGATTGTTCCTCCATTTGTTAATTTCTTCATCTAATTTATGGAGACTCTCTTCTCTTCTTGCCACTATATAACCCATTATACCCATCCTGTCATAAAGCGGGGATCTTCCCTATCAAATCTTGGGTCTTTAGAGAAGTTCCCTTGGTATTATTTGATTTCTCACATACTTTTTAAGGGTTGCTATCTCTCACTTTGCTTTACTTTCTTTTTATTAGAACTTTTTTCCAAATTACATTTACATTTGTTTATGTCATTGTAATTTGGTGTTACACTTTGATCTGTGTTATTCATGAAACATGTATCAATATTAATTGTACAGTACTCTCTATTTTCTAAAATCGACATACTGTATAATCTCACTTAGATTCTGCAAGGGGAAAGTGTGAATAGTTAAATGCAATTTGTGTGCAGATTCCAGAGAGTCAAAACATTTCTGATACTCTAACACCTGTGTGGGATCCCCTTAACCCACACCAAATCCACAATCCACAATGGCTACAATCAAAATACTGCAGCTACTTTACGAAAGAGGGAGTGGAACCCTTTTTTGTTATTGGTGGATAAAAATTCCGCCTTTTTCCTTTAAATTTCATTTGTGGTTAGGGGTTGGCGGAATTATCCGCTGGTAATTCGTGGATGGAGGAAGTGACGTGTCTGATTGTTACGTCGACTTCCGCCTTTGAGTCGCATTCACTTCTGCCCAATATTCTATTAAACCCACCTCCCTATAGGACGCACTTGCGTCTGTGTGTGTCTGGGGCGAGAAGTTGAGGCTGCAGTGATTGGATCCGGCATGGGGACGTGAATAAACAGCTATCACATCTCAGCCATCGTCAGAACCCATCGCGCATGTGCGGACGTATCCCAAGATTGTGTGGCGACCATATTAGGTTTGGGTAAACAAAGGGAAAGGCAGGTTTTTCAGAAAGTAACAGAAAATAAATAATAAAAACAAAAGTAAGATTATTTTAGTGTTCATTTCCACTATATTCAATATATTCATATGTCTCTCAAACTCACACTTTGGAGGAGTCATTATTGTTTAATGTGGATTTGAATTTATTGTAATGCATAGTAAAACATATATAAAAATGTATGTATTCTAATTTATGTTTTTCAGTTATATAATATGAAATGTACCTTTCTAATTTATGTTAAAATCTTTAATCTCCATTTTGTCTGGAATTTGATAGTCTAGAATGTATATTTTATGTTGTGAATTAAATAAAGTTTCGATTACATTTTAATAAAATTATATTATAATCTGTTAAAAGAATCTTTAACTATTTACTATTTGTTTATTTTATTATTTATTTTAAAATATCTTGAATAATAAATATATTAGCACTTTAAAAGGTCAGTTGAGGCCTCAGGAATCTTAATTGGGGGAAGTGTCAACCTGTTACCCTCAGAGCCAGGACCTTAAGGCTCTGAAAAAGGTGAGCCCAATACCTAATTTTATCAGTTTATGGTATTTTTAACAACTATACTACATATTGGATGCTTATACTATTTTTATCTTTACGGAGTAAACTGTAACAGAAAATGGTGGTGGGGTGCTGCCCTAAAAAAAGCATACAAGCCCTGTTTACTGAGACAATCTTATAGACTCTTTGAAATGTGAGTGATCCATTCTGCTACTTAATTGAATTATCACAGTGTTTTACAATCTGCACTATATTGTACTCTCTATATTTTGTATATATCCACTTGACATGCATGGTTCGATCAAGACCTTGAGGGGCAATCCCCAAACCCCCATAGCACTCCAATCCAAGGTATATGTATATCATATATCAATTCTTGTCTTTGTGTTAAATTGTGTGTGGAATAAAGGGTAATCCACACTAGTGTACTGAGCTGCTATACACAAATTTCCCTATAAGCACTTTTTCCTGACACACACTCTCCCAAAAGGAGATTCTGGTTCTGATATTCACTATTTATTTAGCCAAATGAATATAGTATTGCATAGGTCCGTTTAATGTAGTTTAAAAATATATATTACTCCTGGACAGCAGCAACGACCATAGTACACATCAGCCCCAATACATACAGTAAAAACCAAAGAAAAAAGTTACCTGCGCTCTCTCCTAAATCCCTATGTATATTTAAACAAATAGAGGTTATTTTGTTACACCAATGGCCATTGGAGGGAATGCCCGCCTGCCACGTCAAGGCAAACCCCGTAGGTAGGTCCTACACTGACCTGTCATCTTGCTTCCTTGAGCTTCTGGCAAAGATATCTCTAATGAGACAGTGAGGGGTATTTTTTTATATACACCCCTTTATACTTTTTAACCCTTAATAAGGAACACATGAAATGGGCGGCAGCATTGTAACATAGCTGTGTGATACAAAAAGTGAATACAAATACAGAAAAACAAGTCCTGTGCTCAAACTCCCATCACTCCTGGGTGGCAGCAACGACCATAGTACATATCAGCCCCAATACATACAGTAAAAACCAAAGAAAAAAGGTACCTGCGCTCTCTCCTAAATCCCTATGTGTATTTAAACAAATATTTTTTTAGTATATTTTTAGGGGATCTTGTACCTTTTGAAGTGTGTTTCCTGTAAGAAAAGGACACTATAACGACATTTTCTAGTGTCTTTGTAAATCAGTATTAGTTTGTGTGGCGTGTTCAGGCCCCTTAGATTATATGATAATATTTTCAATACCATTTTTTTCCCTCTTCTTTTATAGGTGGGTCCTACACTGACTCCTCTTCTCCCGTAGGTGGGTCCTACACTGACCTGTCACCTTGCTTCCTTGAACTTCTGGCAAAGATAGATCTCTAATGAGACAGAGAGGGGTATTTTTTATATACACCCTTTCATAGTTATTAACCCTTAATAAGGAACACATGGGATGGGTGGCATTTGTACTATGGTCATTGTTGCCGCCCAGGAGTGATGGGAATTTGAGCGCAGGAATTGTTTTTCTGTATTTGTATTCACTATTTGTATCACACAGCTATGTTACAATGCTGCCGCCCATCCCATGTGTTCCTTATTAAGGGTTAATAAGTATGAAGGGGTGTATATAAAAAAAAACCCTCTCTGTCTAATTAGAGATATCTTTGCCAGAAGCTCAAAGAAGCAAGGTGACAGGTCAGTGTCACCTATGGGGTTTGCCTTGACGTGGCAGGTGGGCATTCCCTCCAATGGCCATTGGAGTAACTAAATGACCTCTATTTGTTTAAATATACATAGGGATTTAGGAGAGAGAACAGGTAACTTTTTTTCTTTGGTTTTTACTAAAAATAATACTATAACTCATCATTTCTTTATGAGTATTTAGCCTTAACGTGTAAGAGTATTATAATAATCTGTAAATAGTTCACATTTTATAAATAACCTCTATTTTTTAATTAACCGAATGGACTGTTTGTGGTAATTTAATGAAAAAAAAATTAAATAAAAAAGGTTGTTTTTTTTTTACTATTATAAGGAAATGTCATGTAAGTTATAATTTAATAAATTAAAGAACTATATAAGAGGGGGAAGGGAGGTGGAGGACTTGAGAGGGGGAGAGGGACAGAATAGAGAGAGTTAGTTTTCTTATTTTATGTATTTGTTTTTTTTCTTTTATTGTTAGGCTAATATATATATATATATATATATATATATATATATAATAATAATTATTATATACTGTAATTAAAACTTTTGTAACTGTTATTAGATATAAAACATTAATCATATTAGTTAATTTAGTTTATAAATAAAAATATCACCTGCTTTATTAAAGGACCACTATAGTGCCAGGAAAACATACTAGTTTTCCTGGCATTATAGTGCCCTGAGGGTGCCCCCACCCTCAGGGTCCCCCTCCCGCCAGGCTCTTACCTCTTTCTCCAGTGCCGGGCGGGGAGCTTTCCTCTCCGCCTCCTCTCCTCCTCTTCGGCTGAATGCGCATGCGCGGCAGAAGCCGCGCGCGCATTCAGCCAGTCCATAGGAAAGCATTCTCAATGCTTTCCTATGAACGCTGGCATTTTCTTACTGTGATTTTCACAGTGAGAAGCGCGGAAGCCCTCTAGTGGCTGTCAATGAGACAGCCACTAGAGGCTGGATTAATCCATTTATAAACATAGCAGTTTTTCTGAAAGCTGAAGTGGTCTGGGTGAGTATAGTGGTCCTTTAAAGGACCACTATGGTGCCAGGAAAACATACTCGTTTTCCTGGCACTATAGTGCCCTGAGGGTGCCCCCACCCTCAGGGTCCCCCTCCTTCCGGGCTCTAGGGGGTGGAAGGGGTTAAACTTACCTCTTTCTCCATATCGCTGTCATCGGCTGAATGCCGCGCGCGCATTCAGCCAGTCCATAGGAAAGCATTCACAATGCTTTCCTATGGACGCTGGCGTCTTCTCACTGTGATTTTCACAGTGAGAAGCGCGGAAGCCCTCTAGAGGCTGGATTAACCCTATTATAAACATAGCAGTTTCTCTGAAACTGCTATGTTTATAGAAAAAAGGGTTAAACCTAGCTGGACCAGGCGCCCAGACCACTTCATTAAGCTGAAGTGGTCTGGGTGCCTATAGTGGTCCTTTAATAATAATTATATATGAATTAGATTGTTTATTTTAGACATATTATTTTATTATTTATAATTTATACAAATAAAAGATAATTTTATTAATGCCGGTTGGTCATTTCACTCACCCCAGTCAGGCCTGTAAATTATTGAAGGCAGACATGTTTTAGTCATCCCTTTTAAGGCCTTTTTCTTTTTGTACATATATTCATTTTTATTTTTTGGTTTATGATTTCTTACCAAGTTTCTATTCCCTGTTTTTATTGTTTATGTCTTTCACTATGCATCCAGATTGTCAATGCATACGTCACTTACTCAATCCAAAAAACAAAATTGATAACTTATTTTTTTTTTTGTAATGTGTTGGTCGACTGAGGGATAATTGCTTTGGATTTTATTTGTAGTTAAATGGCTACATTTGATTTGTTTGGTGTGTTTCAGGCCTCTTTTGGTTTTTCTTTCTTTTCATATAAAAGAAGAGGGAAAAAAATGGTATTGAAAATATTATCAAATAATGTAAGGGGCCTAAACACGCCACACAAATGAACATTGATTTACAAACACACTAGAAAATGTTGTTATGATGTCCTTTTCTTACAGGAAACACACTTCAAAAGGGACAAGATCCCCCAAAAATATACTAAAAAATGATTCCACACAATTCCATTCCACGTTAAGATTGACAGGCAGTCCCCCTGATTTAAAATTTTAAAAATATTAAAAAGATTAACACAATGTTAGTCAAGCAATCAGTGTAATAAAAATATATACATATATAACCCATAATAAGTGTAATTACAATAATAAATACATTAAATACATTAAATAATAAAAAATAAAACAAATTATATATATATGCATTTCCATTCTAAAAGTATTTTGATATTAATATACTTAGAATTAAATTATTTCTGTATGTCTATATATATATATATATATATATATAGATATAGATATATAGATATGTAGTAAGGATAGCACTCCAAGAACTTAAAAAAAAATATATAGTGAATAAAACTAAGCTTTTATTCAGGCATCTGCCAGTAGTAGATCAACGTTTCAGTTCTCTAATGGAACTTTCATCAGGATACAGTGCAGTACAAAAAAACAGTGCTTGAATAGCATACATACATATTAACATAATCAAAACAATGTATACAAGCTATACTTACAATTGCCCTGAATGTGTTAGCAGCTGGTGCGAAAAAAATCGCAGGTAAATTTGACCCGATATGCAGAAAACCGCTGGTTCAGAGGTGAACTGGAAAGCTATGATTGCGTTCCATTGGTCATCATAGCGACCATTTGGAACGCATGGGGGTGTGTTTGCAATGGAATGCGAGCAGCCAATCATGCTAGTGTGGCTGCAGCGAAAGATCCGCCCACTCTGGATGCGGCTATCACAGTGCTCTGCACATCGCTCTCATATAGGGAGTAGTAAGGATATGGATGGGCGAAAATAAGGGGAATAGAGTCACTGGTAGGTGAAAAGCAGGGCTAGGTGGACAGACATGTCTAACACCAATGACACTAAACAAACTGGCCTCTAGGGAATAAAGAGACCGGCAGGGAAAGAATGTACAGAAATAGTAATAGATGAACCATAGGGAGTTAGTTAGACTTACTTAGTGGCCATCTATGTCATTAAAGGTACAGACCAGGTAGCAAATGCTGGTCATGTTATAGAGCCCATAGGATTGTATGGGCAATATGGGCATAGAATAGATATGACTCTATAGACAAGGCATATGAGTAAAGGATACAAATAATGATCCAGTTGGAGAATGCAAAGCATGAAATAGACAATACATCTGATCAATAACAGTAGTATTAGTAGGATAAACTATAACTAGCATTAGGCATTAGATACAAACTGGCTGCTGCAAATGCAATAGTTGCCAATATTAATTGAAATAAAGCATGTACCCAGGGTTATAGTTATACTGTTGAAGAAGAATGTATGATCATGGCCTGAGTACAGTGAGTTACTGGTCCACTACTGTACATACTGCCTGATCAAAAAATGCAAACTACTAAATACAAAGTATATTCACAAAATATTAGATTAGATTGATGTATCATAGGAATATTCCCAGGGAGTATTTTTCGTTAAGTCCTTTGGGATGTGCTGTATCGAGAGTTCTTATCCAATAAAGTTCTTTCTGTAATAACAGTTTTTTGCGGTCACCGCCGCCTATGGGTAAGGGTATGTGGTCGATTGCCAAAAATTTCATGAATGGCAATGGATGATTATGCTCAAGGAAATGTTTTGCCACTGGCCAAGTCTGTTTGTCTCTATAGGCCTCCCGGCTGTTAAGCACCGGGCTCTAACTTCCAATCCTGGAGTGCAAGCAATTGGAACTTTGTATTTTTGGACTGGATAGCATCAGACCAGCTTTGTACCCGATTACATGTACTTTATCCCTTTTTGATATACATTACAGCGGTCATCGTTGGAATTCCAGACTGCATGTTATTTTTTTGTATGTATATATCTACAATATTACTGCAACTACAGCTGAAAGGCACTAAAGTTCACTGCCTTATTGCTTTTAGTGCTTCACCTGTATAGTGGTGTGTTTTTTTAACACCGTATACACATTTTTCTTTTGTTTTTGCTTGCTGTTTGCACTATATTTTTTTCATCACTGTATACATCTGGCAAGTTATATCTATGGAAGATTTCTTCACACTGGCTGGTGGCTTATCTGAACAAGCAGAGACACTTCAATACACTGATGATGATGCTGAACGAATCAGATGGGACACACTAACCTCTGACTTACCTCAATCCACTACTCAGAAAGACATCTATCAGGAACTTATAAGCCTGAAAAAGGAGGCAGACCTTGACCTCCACGGCCTGTTCCTGTCAGACTACCACATGCGACTGCAAATACTACGTGGATTCAGAAAAAAAAAATATACATGCAATAGGTAAAGCTAAACCTAAAGTCTGCGGAAAATGGATAGCAGTCCTCAATAAATGCTCACTAGACCTCATCATAATCATTATTGAAGAAAACTTGGGAAACCCTCCTGCTCACATCTACAGAAGCAGTGCCCATGGTCCTTAAACTCAACCAGGCCGTAAAGGAGTACAAAACTGACCAAGTCAGATTTAAACGCGAGAAGGTTGAGAAAGTCAAAGCCGACTACTCTGAAGATAGAGTATACAAGTGGCTGAATGGCCACAACGAGCAACCAAGATTTGCAAGGAATCGCCGCCCTATCAGAAAGCCTCGACAGTTCACGATCAACAGGACATCTGCTGAATCCACCTCAGATTTTGACAATCAACGTAGACCGGAAAACTCAGGACCCTCTGTACATTTTTTAGAGAGAGGCAATACTTCAACAGGCATAACTACAAGGCAGCAGTCCAGACAAGAGTTTAAAGCAAACAATACATCACTCGATGTGGACAGAGGGGCAACACATTCTGGAGCAAGAGGCAGACATCCACGACGGAGATAATGCCCATCTTCAATCTATCCACCCGCACCTTGACACAACAAGGAAACTCTCTACTCATGAAAGGACTGTCACCAACTAACTTTCCAGACCCATTATCACAGGAAATTGAAATATACAAATTCGGCAGATCTTTAAGACTTAAAGACTTCTTCAAAAAGACTACAAATCTATTCAGTGGTGCTTCCAACGAATTCCAAAAGCTCATTTGATCCCCTGCCTATTCAACCTACTATTAAAGCTTTCCTTAGATCAATCAATCAAGAGACACAACTACACCTCAAAGAACACTTCACACCGACTACCAATATTACGAAGGAAGAAAGGAAAATAATTTCTTCACTAGCCAAGGACCCTAACCTGATTATCCACTCAGCGGATAAAGGAGGCGGCATAGTTCTCCTGAACTACAACGACTAAAAAGGGAAAATATTATCACAACTTCAAGACACATCGACCTATCTAAAACTACCAGCTGATCCAACAGAGAAGATAATGCTGACTATCTTTAACACACTGCAAAGAGGTCTAGATGCATCATATATAACCACAGAACTTTTTCAGTATCGTTACCAGAAACATCCTAAAAACCCCCATCATTTACACACTACCCAAGATGCACAAGGATCCTACGAAGCCTCCAGGTAGATTGATTGTCTCAGCCATTGGGGGAGCATTGGAACCAATAGCCAAATGGCTCGACTTTCTTTTCAAATAAACTATTGAGAACCTACCAACCTGCATCAAAGAAACCCCAAGCCTACTCCTATCTGTGAAACAAAAAATGACATAGATGGCCACTAACTAAGTCTTCCTCCCTATGGTTCATCTATTACTATTTCTGTATATTCTTTCCTTTACGGTCTCTTTATTCCCCAGAGACCAGTTTGTTTAGTGTCATTGGTGTTAGACATGTCTGTCCACCTAGCCCTGCTTTTCACCTACCAGGGACTCTATTTCCCTTATTTTCGCCCATCCATATCCTTACTACTCCCTACACTACAAGAGCGATGTGCAGAGCACTGTGCTAGCCGCACCAGAGTGGGCGGATATTTCACTGCAGCCACACTAGCACGATTGGCTGCTCGCATTTCATTGTGAACACGCCCCCATGCGTTCCAAATGGTCTCTATGACGAGCAATGGAACGCAATCATAGCTTTCCAGTTCACCTCTGAACCAGCGGTTTTCTGCATATCGGATCAAACTTACCCACAATTTTTTCGCACCAGCTTCTAACACATTCAGGGGCAATTGTAAGTACAGCTTGTATACATTTTTTTGATTATGTTAATATGTATGTACACTGCTCAAAAAAATAAAGGGAACACTTAAACAACACAATGTAACTCCAAGTCAATCACATTTCTGTGAAATCAAACTATCCACTTACTAAGCAACACTGAATGACAATTAATTTCACATGCTGTTGTGCAAATTAGATAGACAACAGGTGGAAATTATAGGCAATTAGCAAGACACCCCCAATAAAGGAGTGGTTCTGCAGGTGGTGACCACGGACCACTTCACAGTTCCTGTGCTTCCTGCCTGATGTTTTGGTCACTTTTGAATGCTAGCGGTGCTTTCACTCAAGTGCTCAGGTAGTACAGCTCATCCAGGATGGCACATCAATGCGAGCTGTGGCAAGAAGGTTTGCTGTGTCTGTCAGCGTAGTGTCCAGAGCATGGAGGCACTACCAGGAGACAGGCCAATACATCAGGAGACATGAAGGAGGCTGTAGGAGGGCAACAACCCAGCAGCAAGGCCGCTACCTCCACCTTTGTACAGAGCTCTGCAAAATGACCTCCAGCAGGCCACAAATGTGCATGTGTCTGCTCAAACGGTCAGGAACAGACTCCATGAGGTTGGTATGAGGGCCCAACGTCCACAGCTGGTGGTTGTGCTTACAGTCAAACACCGTGCAGGACGTTTGGAATTTTCCATAGAACACCAAGACTGGCAAATTCGCCACTGGCGCCCTGTGCTCTTCACAGATGAAAGCAGGTTTACACTGAGCACATGTGACAGACGTGACAGAGTCTGGAGACGCCGTGGAGAATGTTCTGCTGCCTGCAACATCCTCCAGCATGAACGGTTTGGCAGTGGGTCAGTAATGGTGTGGGGTGGCATTTCTTTGGGGGGCCGCACAGCCCTCCATGTGCTCCCAGAGGTAGCCTGACTGCCATTAGGTACCGAGATGAGATCCTCAGACCCCTTATGAGACCATATGCTGGCGTGGTTGGCCCTGGTTTCCTCCTAATGCTAGACAATGCTAGACCTCATGTGGCTGGAGTGTGTCAGCAGTTCCTGCAAGACGAAGGCATTGATGCTATGGCCATCCACCAACGTCACGTTGCACCACAGACTGTCCAGGAGTTGGCAGATGCTTTAGTCCAGGTCTGGGAGGAGATCCTTCAGGAGACCAACCGCCACCTCATCAGGAGCATGCACAGGCATTGTAGGGAGGTCATACAGGCACGTGGAGGCAACACACACTACTGAGCCTCATTTTGACTTGTTTTAAGGACATTACATCAAAGTTGGATCAGCTTGTAGTGTGTTTTTTCACTTTAATTTTGAGTGTGACTCCAAATTCAGACCTCCATGGGTTGAAAATTTTGATTTCCATTTTTTTTATTTTTGTGTGATTTTGTTGTCAGCACATTCAGCTATGTAAAGAATAAAATGTTTCAGAAGAATATTTAATTCATTCAGATCTAGGATGTGTTATTTTTGTGTTCCCTTTATTTCTTTTTGAGCAGTGTATGTTATTTAAGCACTGTTGTTTGTACTGCACTGTATCCTGACGAAAGTTCCATTAGAGAATTGAAACATTGATCTACTACTGGCAGATGCCTGAATAAAAGCTAAGTTTTATTCACTATATATTTTTTTTAAGTCCTTGAAGTGCTATCATTACTACATATGTATTATTTGGCTGTTAAGCACCGGGCTCTAACTTCCAATTCTGGAGTGCAAGCAATTGGAAATATATATATATATATATATATATATATATATATATATATATATATATATATATATATATATATATATATATATATATATATATAATTACATACTATACATACTATTACTATACACGTAGGATTTATATATATATATATATATATATATATATATATTTAAATTCAATGTGTATATTTATGTAATCTTTTAACATAATTAAGTAATTGTATTAATTATAATTTGAGGGACTAGCCTGACAACCTAGGCAGCAAGTCCAGATAATTTAATTTGGAAGTCCTATATTTATCCCTGTAACTTTCCAAAACACCATAAAACCTGGACAAGGGGGTTACTGTTGTACTTGGGAGACTTTGATGAACACAAAAATGTGTGTAATAAAATAGTAATTCTTATCATGACAATGATATCTCCATGAAAAGTGCAGTTTTTGTGTAAAAAATGCACAAAACAAATATGAACGTTAAATTTGGCCAGCATTTGTGACTAAGTGGCTACTAAAAAACACTTGACGTACCCCAGTTTTAATACCCTGGGGTGTCTACTTTTACAAATGATATGCCAAGATGGGGTTAATTTTCATTTCTGGGCACCTATATGGTCTCAATGGCAACATAGGTCCAGCAAACCAATCTGGCAAATTTCAGTGGAAAGGGGGAAAACCCTATAAGTGACCCCTGTAAGTTTCTAAAAACTCATACAAACATATGACATAAACATGGGGGGGTACTGTGGTACTTAGGAGACATTGACAAATACAAATATGTGTGTTTTATTGCAGTACAATCTAACAATAGTGATGTCGCGAACCCGAAATTTTCGGTTCGCGAACGGCGAACGCGAACTTCCGCAAATGTTCGCGAACCGGCGAACCGCCCGAAACGCCATTGACTTCAATGGGGAGGCGAATTTTAAAACACACAGGGACTCTTTCTGGCCACAATAGGGATGGAAAAGTTGTTTCAAGGGGACTAACACCTGGACTGTGGCATGCCGGAGGGGGATCCATGGCAAAACTCCCATGGAAAATTACACAGTTGATACAGAGTCTGGTTTTAATCCATAAAGGGCAGAAATCACCTAACATTCCTAAATCACAATCAATATGGATTGACACCTGACATATGACATATTGACACCTTGACATATGGATTGACACCTGTCCTCAGAGCCCTGATGCACACGGACACAGAGCAGAATAGAGACTGGTCCCCCTACATAGGGTCACTTGGCAAATATGGATTGACACCTGTCCTAAGGATCCCTGATACACACTGACACAGAGCAGAATAGGGACTGTTCCCCCTACATCGGGTCACTTGGCAGATATGGATTGACACCTGTCCTAAGGTTCCCTGGTACACACTGACACAGAGCAGAATAGGGACTGTTCCCCCTACATCGGGTCACTTGGCAGATATGGATTGACACCTTGTTACAAACTGCTATTTGTAACGGGCCCTTTAAATGGCAAATTGCCCTGCTTCCCTGGGTTGTGGAGAAGCCTACTTGCCAGCCTCCTCCCGCATGACTATGGCCCCTGGGAGATTGTGAAAATGTATGCACTTTTATTTGGTGTGTATGGCCCTTTAAGACTGTCGGTGGGCATATTGGGGCTTATGGACTCTTTATGTGACTGGTGCTGGCCCTTTAAACACCTTTTTTGGGACATCAGGAAGATTGGGACACTGCCCCTTTAAGGCCGTGTCCCCAGACTTGTTGGGGACACGGCCCCTTTAAGACGGTGTCCCCTGTGTCCCCAGACCTGGTGCAAACCCTTTGTGCCTGCCTTGCTATTTCCCACTTGGTTCAGTAAATGGGAAATTATTTCAGCTGTAGAGACTAAGTCCCATTCGGCGATGGGACTTAGTCGTTTTTTCAGCCTGAAATAGACCGACCTCACAGCCCAAATCTATGGAACTGTTTTGGGCAGGAAAATGTGCTTGCGGTCGGTCATAAAGGGACCTCCAGCTAACTTTTTAACCCCTGGATGGATTTGGTTGATTTTTGGTTATGTTTATGTTTTAAGTGTGCTGATTCCAAATATGTAATTATGAAGATGGGATGTGTAGTTTTAAAGTTACAGGGTATGGCTAAAAACTGTATTTTTACGGCCTGTGTTTAATTATGTTAATCTCTTCCCAAACGTCATTTCGTTCAAAGTGGAGAGAATGTTAAAAAAATATATTTTTGTTCGAGTGTGAGAAATGCTTTTCAGCTTCTAATCTTACGTGATCATTTGAGGGAGCCATACAGGAGAGAAACCTTATTTGTGGTGTGTGTTTAGTATTGTTCTGATCAGTTTAATACCTTCCGCGTCTCCTATCAGTGGTCGTGTACACGGCATTGATTTTTGTAACAGGGAGATGGAAGAAGAGGCTTGGTCGGTCCTCCTACTGCAAATTTGGGGCACTGCGCGGTCAAGCTAATGTGACACCAGATAGGAGTGGTGTGTTTAGTACTATTTTTATCAGTTTAATACCTTCCGCGTCTCCTATCAGTGGTCGTGTACACGGCAGTAATTTATGTAACAGGCAGATGGAAGAAGATGCTTGGCTGGTCCTCCTAACTGGAGACTGTGTTGCTGTACGGGTGGCAGGTGGAGCCATTTATAAAGTACACACTGCTTTATAAAGCCATTTATAAAGTACACACTGGCGGCTTGAACCCAAGTTGGTGGCGGATAAGTCACGCAAGTCAACAGGCATTCAGAGCTAAAATACAGCAGCGTGTGGACCATTTTTTAGCCCAAGGCAGCTCATCTCATCAGGCCTTTTTTACATAGGGTCACTTGGCAGATATGGATTGACACCTGTCCTAGGGATCCCTGATACACACTGACACAGAGCAGAATAGGACTGTTCCTCCTACATAGGGTCACATGGCAGATATGGATTGACACCTGTCCTCAGAGCCCCTGATACACACTGACACAGATCAGAATAGGGAATGTTACCCCAACATCGGGTCACTTTGCAGATATGGATTGACACCTGTCCTAAGGATCCCTGATACACACTGACACAGAGCAGAATAGGGAATGTTACCCCAACATAGGGTCACTTGGCAGATATGGATTGACACCTGTCCTCAGAGCCCCTGATACACACTGACACAGATCAGAATAGGAATGTTACCCCAACATCGGGTCACTTGGCAGATATGGATTGACACCTGTCCTAAGGATCCCTGATACACACTGACACAGAGCAGAATAGGGACTGTTCCCCCTACATCGGGTCACTTGGCAGATATGGATTGACACCTGTCCTAAGGTTCCTGATACACACTGACACAGATCAGAATAGGGAATGCTACTCCCAACATAGGGTCACTTGGCAGATATGGATTGACACCTGTCCTAAGGGATCCCTGATACACACTGACACAGAGCAGAATAGGGAATGTTACCCCAACATAGGGTCACTTGGCAGATATGGATTGACACCTGTCCTCCTCAGAGAGCCCTGATACACACTGACACAGATCAGAATAGGGAATGTTACCCCAACATAGGTCACTTAAGCAGATATGGATTGACACCTGTCCCAAGGATCCATGATACACACACTGACACAGATCAGAATAGGAAATGTTACCAACATAGGTCACTTGCATATGGATTGACACCTGTCCTAAGGATCCCTGATACACACTGACACAGATCAGAATAGGAATGTTACCCCAACATAGGGTCACTTGGTAGATATGTGGATTGACACCTGTCCTAAGGATCCTCTTGATACACACTGATGTCTACTTGGATGATATAGCCATTTTTAGCTGCTTCTGGCCCTAACACATGACCCACATAGGAGCCGCACTAGACCGGATTAGGGAGGCCGGACTGACCCTAAAGCCCAGTAAGTGCCGTATAGGAACGTGTAAAAACCTCCCCAAGATAGTAGTATGGGCCCCAGATTGTGAATAGGCCTTCCAACAGCTCAAGACGGCGCTCATTAAATCATCTGTACTTTCTGCTCCTGATCCAACTAAACACTTTCTTGTCCATACAGACGCTTCTATGCTTGGATTGGGAGCAGTACTGAGCCAAGTCGGAGCAGATGGTGGCGAGCAACCCGGGGCTTATCTAAGCCGTAAACTTTTGCACAGCGAAGTATATTCACTGCCATTGAAAAGGAGTGCATAGCGGTGGTGTGGGCCCTCAAAAAGCTGCAACCTACTTGTATGGACAACCGTTTACCTTACCCACAGATCACAACAAATTTGGGGCACTGCGCGTGCAATCTAATGTGCCACCAGATAGGAGTGGTGTGTTTAGTACTATTGTTATCAGTTTAATCACTGTTACGTCCCCTATCCGTTGATGTGGAGCAAGACGCAGCAGCAGAAGAGGACTCAGCCGAGGAGGTTATGGAAGAGGATGGAGCAGGAGGAGTAGAGGAGGTGGCAGCAGGCCTGCCTGCAAGTCGTGGCGGTGTCATGATGGTGCTTGAAGATAACTAACTGCTATTCAATCTATAACAGTGAAAAAAAAAAATTGTTTTTAAATCCAAGCTATTGTGACACCAGTGAGTGAGTGGTGTGTTTAGTACTATTGTTATCAGTTTAATCACTGTTACGCTCCCTATCCGTTGATGTGGAGCAAGACGCAGCAGCAGAAGAGGACTAAGCCGAGGAGGTTATGGAAGAGGATGGAGTAGAAGGAGTAGAGGAGGTGGCAGCTGCATCAAGTAGAGTACACTTAGAAATACAACCAGCTTTGGAGACAACTAACTGATATTCAATCTATAACTGATGTTTACCACAGGCAGAAACAAAAGATGGCGGCTTGAAACTCCAAGTTGGTGGCGATCAGCCCAAGTCAACAGAGGCATTCAGAGCTAAAATACAGCAGCTGCGGTGGGACTCATTTTTAGCCCAAGGCAGCTCATCCTCATCAGGCCTTTTAATCTAATGTACCTCTAGTGTCAGTCCCTTCGGGATCCATCCTCATTCATCTTAATAAAGGTGAGGTAATCTAGACTTTTTTGACCTAGGCGACTTCTCTTCTCAGTGACAATACCTCCTGCTGCACTGAAGGTCCTTTCTGACAGGACACTTGAAGCGGGGCAGGCCAGAAGTTCTATCGCAAATTGGGATAGCTCAGGCCACAGGTCAAGCCTGCACACCCAGTAGTCAAGGGGTTCATCGCTCCTCAGAGTGTCGACATCTGCAGTTAAGGCGAGGTAGTCTGCTACCTGTCGGTCGAGTCGCTCTCTGAGGGTGGATCCCTAAGGGCTGTGGCGATGCGTAGGACTTAAAAAGGTCCGCATGTCCTCCATCAACAACACGTCTCTAAAGCGTCCTGTCCTTGCCGGCGTGGTCATGGGAGGAGGAGGATGATTTCCACCTCTCCCCCTGTTAGATTCCCGTTGTGCTGTGACATCACCCTTATACGCTGTGTAAAGCATACTTTTCAATTTATTTTGCAAATGCTGCATCCTTCATACTTGTTGTAATTCGGTAACATTTCCACCACTTTCTGCTTATACCGGGGGTCTAGTAGCGTGGACACCCAGTACAGGTTGTTCTCCTTCAGCCTTTTTATACGAGGGTCCCTCAACAGGCACGACAGCATGAAAGACCCCATTTGCACAAGGTTGGATGCCGAACTACTCATATCCCGTTCCTCGTCCTCAGTGATCTCACTGAAGGTATGTTCTTCCCCCCCAGCCACGTACAACACCATGGGTACCAGATAGGTGACAACGAGCACCCTGGGATGCCTGTTGTGGTTGGTCTTCCTCCTCCTCCTCAAGTCATACATTCCTCCCTCTGACTTCTTCCCACAATCCTCTTCCAGCGTTGCCGTGAACCGCAAGCGATGCTGATAAGGCTGTTTCTGGCGTGATAGACCACAACTCTTCCTCTTCCTCTTTCACGCCATCTACGGCCTGATCCGTACCTTCAGGCACGCCCAGAAGAAAACAAAATGGTATGATGTCACTGATGTGGTGCCTTCGTGCTTACTTGACTAAATTTGTCACCTCCTCAAAAGGACGCATGAGCCTACAGGCATTGCGCATGAGCGTCCAGTAACGTGGCAAAAAAATTCCCAGCTCCCCAGAGGCTGTCCTAGCACCCCGGTCATACAAATATTCATTAACGGCTTTTTCTTGTTGAGCAGGCGGTCGAACATTAGGAGTGTTGAATTCCAACGTGTCGGGCTGTCGCAAATCAAGCGCCTCACTGGCATGTTGTTTCGCCGCTTGATATCGGCAAAGTGAGCCATGGCCGTGTAGGAACGCCTGAAATGGCCACACACCTTCCTGGCCTGCTTCAGGACGCCCTGTAAGCCTGTGTACTTACGCACAAAGCGTTGTACGATCAGATTACACACATGTGCCATGCACGGCACATGTGACAACTTGCCCAACTTCAATGCCGCTAACAAATTTGTTACATTGTCACAAACCACTTTGCCGATATCCAGTCGCTGCGGAGTAAGCCACTTTTCCACCTGTGCATTCAGGGCGGACAGGAGTGCTTGTCCCGTGTGACTCTCTGCTTTCAAGCAAGTCAAACCCAAGACGGCGTGACACTGCCGTATCCGGGATGGGGAATAGTACCTGGGGAGCTGGGGGTGTGCCGTTGATGTGGAGCAAGACGCAGCAGCAGAAGAGGACTCAGCCGAGGAGGTTATGGAAGAGGATGGAGTAGGATGAGTAGAGGAGGTGGCAGCAGGACTGCCTGCAAGTCGTGGCGGTGTCACCAACTCCTCTGCAGAGCCATGCATTCCATGCTTGGCAGCAGTCAGCAGGTTTACCCAATGCGCAGTGTAGGTGATATACCTGCCCTGACTATGCTTTGCAGACCAGGTATCAGTGGTCAAATGGACCCTTGCCCCAACACTGTGTGCCAGAGATGCTATTACTTCCTTTTGCACAATTGAGTACAGGTTGGGGATTGCCTTTTGCGAAAAGTAATTTCGGCCGGGTACCTTCCACTGCGGTGTCCCAATAGCTACAAAATTTTTGAACGCCTCAGACTCCACCAGCTTGTATGGTAAAAGCTGGCGGGCTAATAGTTCGGACAAGCCAGCAGTCAGACGCTGGGCAAGGGGGTGACTTTCTGACATTGTCTTCTTACGCTCAAACATGTCCTTGACAGAGACATGACTGTGGGAAGATGAGCGTGAACTGCTCAAGGCGGGAGGCGGAGTGGCGGATGGTTGAGAGGGGACAAGGAGGACAGCAGTGGTTGACGTGGCTGAAGATGCTGGACCAGGAGGAGTCTGGCGGCTTAGAGTAGGCGAGCTGCTTGTACTCATGTGTTGATCCCATAG
>OW240916.1:173598980-173644152 GCA_933207985.1 Pelobates cultripes | reverse complement strand
TTTTTGTACAAGCTCATTAAAAGTTAAGTTTTATTTTTCTACAGTCCTGAGAGTGCTATCTCATTCCTCTTTTTTGTATTTTGCTGGACAAGCACCGGGCATTTAAATATGTTTTGATACATGGAGTGCAAGATTTTTTCTTTGGTTTTATATGTATTAAGGCAGATTTGCCTGTATTTGTGGGAGGGGCTTAAATTAATTCACTCCCCTATATAAGGGACACCCCTTACCTGACTCATATTGCTTGAGGTCAGCATCAGAATGATTTCCACTTCCGGGTCATCCAGACGCCATTTTACCTGATTACTCCATGAGGTTTTCTAAGCTGAGCTGTGTCAGGAATCCAGCCACAGGCTTTTCCGGCCTACCACCTTCTTTCTTCAATCTATCGCTGTGGATGGTGTCCAAGTGACTCCCAAACTGTAAGTTGACCTACCCATTACGCCAGGCATCAGTCCCACGGCACCATGCAAGGGTCAGGTCCTCACTTTACTGCTGCATTTTGTCTAAGTCTGTTCCAAAACCATTGCATGTTCATGCATATCATTCGTTTAAACCCCCTACTGGTCTTTGGGTGTACTACAGACTTCTTAGACATTATCGCATTTCATGTACAAACCAACGAACCACTGCATCTTTGCCTACACACTGACCCCTACCGGTCATTCGGTGTACTACAGGCTTCTCAGACATTATTGCATTTCATGTACAAACCAACGAACCACCGCATTTTTCACCTACACACTGACCCCTATTGGTCATTCGGTGTACTACAGGCTTCTTAGGCGTTGTTTGCATTTTCATGTACAAACCAATAAA
Source organism: Pelobates cultripes (assembly GCA_933207985.1). Taxonomy (NCBI): domain Eukaryota; kingdom Metazoa; phylum Chordata; class Amphibia; order Anura; family Pelobatidae; genus Pelobates; species Pelobates cultripes. Next base: position 173,643,333 of record OW240916.1, on the reverse strand, counting down.
CCACTGCATTTACACCTACACACTGACCCCTACTGGTCTTTCGGTGGACTACAGGCTTCTTAGACATTATCGCATTTCATGTACAAATCAACGAACCACTGCATTTGCGCCTACACACTGACCCCTACCGGTCATTCTGTGTACTACAGGCTTCTCTGACATTATTGCATTTCAGGTACAAACCAACAAACCACTGCATTTTTCACCTACACACTGACCCCTATCAGTCATTCGGTGTACTACAGGCTTCTTAGACATTATTGCTTTTCATGTACAAAACAATAAACCACTGCATTTTCACCTACACACTGACACCTACCAGTCATTCTGTGTACTACAGGCTTCTCAGACATTATTGCATTTCATGTACAAACCAACGAACCACGGCATTTTCGCCTACATGCTGACCCCTACCGGTCAATCGGTATACTACAGTCTTCTCAGACTTTATTTCACTTCATAAGCAAACAAACTAACTACAGCATTTTCACTTTTATACTGACTCCTATCTGTCATACGGTAGGATTAACCCCTTAGGGACACATGACATGTGTGACATGTCATGATTCCCTTTTATTCCAGAAGTTTGGTCCTTAAGGGGTTAAAGGGTATTTTTACCATACAATCAGCATTTATGACCCCTACTGGTCAACAGCAAAACTGTCTTCACATGTCATATACAATTTACCAGCCAATATAAATTACACATAAGATTGTTTTAACCCCTTAAGGACACAAGACATGTGTGACGTGTCATGATTCCCTTTTATTCCAGAAGTTTTGTCCTTACGGGGTTAAACATAACCATAAACCATAAATTAAACTCCAGCACGGGCTCAAATTCAGGTTTAATTCACAATAATTTACATTTCACATCAAGACCAACAGTGGTTCTATCAACACTGCCACCTACAGGTCTGTCAAGTACATTGACAATTTTCGTGGGGTTTTACAAACACCAAAACACTTACACCTATAGGTCAACAGACAAACAACATTTCACATACCAATCAGTATCCAACTACACTGCCACCTATAGGGCACTCGGCAGATCTCCAGTGCACTTGCATTTTGCAACACCATGTTCACTGACCCCTACCATTCAATAAGAAATACAACAATTCACATAGCAAGCACTATATCAACATCAGGTATAAATACATATATTATTACACAGTAGCAGACGCGTCTGTATATACGTAACTGGTAATATAGTTCACATACATTTTTCATAGCACGCTGCTCACGCAACAGACTTTCCCCTAGCAAGGGGACATACAACATACAAGGTGGGGACAGACCACATTTTCACTTGTACATACGGCACTTAATGGGTTAAGATTGATACATATTTAACCAGTATGGCTACGATGTTTAATATTTACACATCATGGCACTTTACTTTTCACATATACTGTACGTATTAAGATAAGCTTGGTCTATGTCATATTTCCTTATGCCATATGGTTTTATCCATTCAGGTTACAGTTACTACTAAAAAACCTATACGGATTGTCAGGTTCAATACCATACTACCAGGTACATACACCTGCTCACGTAGTTATCCATCTCTTACCTTCCCTGGAATAGTAATAGTGTACTGGCAATTAGGGTTCTAGGGCCCAATAGGTATTACCCCCTTTTTTCTCTGCATTATGCTTCGGTTAGTGGTCCCGCGAGGCCAACACCCCGCCTCACACTCGGAGGCATACACCCCTCGGGCCACTCGTGAGCTAGCCGCCTCGCATTGTATCATAGAGAGGGCCTCACCTGTCACTCCCCTTCCTATTTTCTGGTTACTGTCACCGAGAGGCCAACATCCTGCCACAATGTTCGGTGGCCACACAAAATCCCCTCGCGCCAAGCATAGATAGAGCCTCTCAAGCCACTTGGCAACTAGCAGGGCCTCACCAGTCACCAAAAAACACCAAGCCTAATCGTTTCGCCTTACGGCTTAGCTAGCAAGCCAGTACAAGAACCCTGGGTACAAATAATTGCATCTTTATTGTTATTTAAGTATTTCTCCAAAAGATGGTGAAGAATCACCTCTTCCTAGCACCCCGGCTAGAATTGATACACCTTCAAGCAGAGGAGATGTTGCTAGTCCTGCAGCAATCAGATCCTGGACGATCCCACACATTACCACCGACCTAAGGAGGTGACAAATCCCCTACCCTGCTACAGCAAGGAAAGCAGAGTTATTCAAACTCCTCCATACATCAACGGACAACACGGAGGCAGGGGAAGGCCCAGCTACATCAACTCAGGTGACACCCAGGCTATGCTAGCCTCACTCATAAACTCATGAGCCAAAAATTTTTATGACAGACTGGCAATCTCGAGTTGGTCACCACAGCCCTCACAAGGCTGGGCCTCACGTTACTGTACAACCAGCACCAACCGAAACTCGGTTACCTGGTACAATCAATTCTTATGACACACAAGATGTTAACCCTGCACGTATGATCCCAGCACATTGGGGAAGCAAGGCATATATATGTATGATGATGTATCTGTGATGGTCAGATTCAGGGATTCCAGGTAAATCGGGAACTGACCATCTCTTGGATGGGTTGGTATTTGGAATATGTAGAGATGTTTATTTGTGCAGGTACCCATACAGAAGGGGTTCTGTCCCAAACAAATGGACGAGCACTCTCAGGCTCCAGGTACCAGCACCTCTGAACTACCAGAGACGATTGATATGAGTAGTTGCATTGCATATAGACTGTTGCATATATGTTCAAATGGTTCAGGGCACATGACAAACCATGTGGCCCAATACAACTTACAAATAACGTACTCACCATCTGTACACACCAATGCATTTTCAACACTACTGACTCATCACCCTTCCAGACTTGTAGTAGATTTACTAAAGCTCTGGAGCTTCAAAGGGCTCCCATACAGGTATCATAAACACACCTTCAAGGAATATAGCATGCCCTCACTTACAGTCAGCACAACAAAACCATTGGCTGAAAACACACTCATAGCCAAGATTTGCAGAGTGGTCTTCCAATCTCCACCATTTACAGCATGGCACCAAACACACACATTGGTATTGTCACAAGGAATCTTCCCTTAAACAAAGACTAACCATAGACTTATTGGCACCACACACCTCCGCTACCCCAAGTCTCAACTCCCTTCTTACTATACAACACCATTGATCTACCTTTACAGCTATCACTCAAGCATGGGTTAAAGCTTGGTTAAGTAAGACCAATATCATCAACGCAGTAAACAGCTACCATCTACCCTACACACTGGCACTTACATGGCATAAATTGGGCAATCCTTTCCCTGCTCAACTTTCGAGCTACAGATTAACCTACTATCGATATTCGCAGATACTCTGTGCTGGTTATGATAACATATCCAGAGGCATTACAGTCATACACTATCTAGAAGACTTCTTGTTGCTCAAAGAAAGCATATTTTTCACTAGAAGCCTCATGGCAGCTTAGTCTGGTTGACCACTTGGGCGTCCCAGTACCCCATAAGAAACAGAAGGCGCAGACACTATCATCACATTACTGGGCATATGACTTGAGTCGGCATCCATACACGCAAGTTACCACAAGACAAATAGGGAACATTCTCAACTAAATCAATCACTACCTCCTGCTTAGTACTTACAACTACAAGGAACTACAATCCCTACCAGGTTCCTTAATTTTGCCATGCCAATCATACCACAAGACCACGCTTTCACATCCAGAGTACTTTCCCCTTTTTTCCACACTTCCAACATGACGATCAGAGGAGGTGCCTAGACACCTCAGCAACAGCAGACCTGCACATGGGGGGGATTTCTTAACCACTTGGCATGGTAAAAGCATGTTCCTTCCAGGATTGTCTGACACTTCTCCAACCAGATGGTCAGACGCAGCGTATACCACGGGTTTGGCAGCGATCTACCGGGAACAATTGCTTTGGGGCTGTTGGCCATGGCATCCAGGTTTGGAAATGTTTCCACCACTTCAGCCCCTTTGGGAGATCTACCCCATTGTAGCAGCTGCTGTGGCATGGGGTAAATCATGGTCAGGGTCATCAATCCGTTGTTACTCAGACAACTAAGCACATATCATATCATCAACAAACGCCACTACTCATCCATAAGTTCATGATGTTTCTGGGGAACTCACTTGGTTGGCCACTTATCACATTTCACTTTCATGTACCAGACGGGGGTATACATCCCTGCCGACAACTGTCTCATTTATATTCCAGGCATGTTCATCATACGCTTCCTACAGCCGCCCATACAGTCACGTCCACTCTTTCGTTCCAGAGACAAAATCATGGATTAGACATACTCATGCAGCATAGCATGCACTATCCCACCTAGCACTTTCGTCCCATACTTGTAGAACGCATAACACAGCTTTTCACCTGGCTTAAAGAATCTCATTGGAACACGACATAGCTCAACCTGTGTCACAAAATTTCTCCTAAGTTTTGCTTATTTTTGCCACCTTAAACTTAAACTATCTCATACACCATTAATTATATATTTTACAGGCATTCAACAACACATGATAACCTATGGCCAAAACTACCATAAACTTCATGCTATCATACCAGAAAAGAATATACTCAGAGGTTTTCAGGAATCCATTCCCCACGTTCCTCTCAGAGATTACCAATAGCCATCCAACTGTTCATCCTTATCGGACCTATTAGATCTACAACCATTCAATTATACTACCAAGTCGGCCATTACCAGCCATGCACATTGCCTTTTATGCCTTTCTCAGGCCAGAGAATCCACTACCATCACCACCACTCAGACAGATCATTGTCTTCAACGATCCCACATACATAAACACATATATCATTACCTATTGGCTCTACCACATTCCGAAATGAGTCAACATGCACCAACAGTAGAGATAACATACTATCCTACCCACAACAAATGGTGCCCACTTTCGGTCCTAGATTCCTACCTTCAAAATCCTTTCAGGAATTAAATACTGTAATGCATTTAAGGAAATGTCTGGTTAATTTGTATATATTTGTTGACTGTATTAAATCTTTGATTATTCATTTTTGCCCTCTTTATTTACAGGCCTACCGTATCGTCGGTATCGGCACACCACAACCGACTTGCTCCCTTTACACTATCCTAAGCTTATGCTGGATCCTTACTCCATATACGGCTATTTTGCCCCTTACACAAGTATTAAGGCAGATTTGCCTGTATTTGTGGGAGGGGCTTAAATTAATTCACTCCCCTATATAAGGGACACCCCTTACCTGACTCATATCGCTTGAGGTCAGCATCAGAATGACCCTCCCACCCACTCCTCATTTCAAAACTTTCTCTTTTCTTTCCATTTACTTTACTTTCTTACTCCTTGGTGGGCCCTCTTTATTTACAGGCCTACCGTATCGTCGGTATCGGCACACCACAACCGACTTGCTCCCTTTACACTATCCTAAGCTTATGCTGGATCCTTACTCCATATACGGCTATTTTGCCCCTTACACAAATATATCTATCTATCTATCTCTATCTATCTATATCTATCTATCTATATCTATCTATATCTCTATCTATCTCTATCTATCTATATCTATCTATATCTCTATCTATCTCTATCTATCTATCTCTATCTATCTCTATCTATCTCTATCTATCTCTATCTATCTCTATCTATCTCTATCTATCTCTATCTCTATCTATCTCTATCTATCTCTATCTCTATCTATCTCTATCTATCTCTATCTATCTCTATCTATCTCTATCTATCTCTATCTATCTCTATCTATCTCTATCTATCTCTATCTATCTCTATCTATCTCTATCTATCTATCTATCTATCTATCTCTATCTATCTATCTATCTATCTATCTTATGTGGCAGTGTGAGGAAACACTGTTACATTAGCCTCAGAATGGCATTTTCAGTGTTCCTTGACAAGATGGGGTTAAAAATCAGGTTGCTCTAGTACATCAATTAGGGAGCTACATAAACCTTATAAACCTTATGCAGAGGGAAATCAGTCTCTCCTGTGAAGAGCTGGGGTGGAGACAGAGAGATAGAGAGATAGAGAGACAGAGGGACAGAGGGACAGAGGGACAGAGGGACAGAGAGTCAAAAAGACTGCTAAAACTGTATGGGGAAAAAAGGTATTTTGCAAGTCTTTATTTTTATTTGTTAAACTACTGGTGTCAGTAGCATAGAAAGGGTACTCTATGTTAGTTAGTCTCCAGTGTGGAGTAGGAGTTTATTCTGGTTTCATGTTTTGCTGTGGCTCAATTTAGGCCTGCATGCTAAATAAAGCTTTCCTCATATTGGAAGAAAAAACTGTTAATGTTATTTATGACCCAAGAACCAGCCAGCCTGCTACAGTATATATATATATATATATATATATATATATATATATATATATATATATTCATACCACATGTATTCACAAGGTGATGTAATAAGCCTTTCTCTTTCTGTTTTATGATAGACTGGTGCTTCAATGGACAAAATAAACAACACCCAAGTTATTGAATTTATTCTAAAGGGATTTTCTACTGATTCAAATCTTCAAATATATCTTTTTGGAATATTTTTACTTATTTATGCGTTAACATTTATGGGAAACATGATGATAATTGCTACAGTAACCAGTGAACCTAAGCTTCATTCTCCCATGTATCAGTTTCTTAGAAGCTTGTCTCTCACTGAGATCTTCTATATATCAGTGACTGTCCCACGCATGCTTAGAGACTTACTACAGCAAAAAAGAGCCATCTCTTTTATAGGATGTGCTGTTCAGCTTTACTTTTTTTGTTTCCTTGGTACAACAGAGTGCTTCACTCTTGCTTTCATGGCATATGATCGATATGTAGCCATCTGTTACCCTCTTCATTACACATCTATAATGACTAAGGCTAAGTGTTTACAGCTCTTAGCAGGGTCGTGGCTCTCTGGGATACTCTTATCTAGTGGTCAAATTTCATACATGTTCAGCCTACCCTTCTGTAATGCAAACATAATTGACCATTTCTTTTGTGATATACTTCCAGTAGTAAAGCTAGCATGTGCTGATACATTTGCTAATGAACTTGCTATCTTGCTATACAGTTCTTTGGTTATACCAGTACCCTTCTTGCTTATACTTGTGTCCTACATTCAGATAATTTTTTCTGTACTCAAAATGCCTTCAGCAGATGGGAGGAGAAAAGCATTCTCTACATGTGGTTCCCACCTTACATCAGTCACCTTGTTTTATGGATCAGCTACCATAACATATCTAAGAACTAAAACCAATAACACAAACGGTGGTGCCAAAATATGGTCACTTCTTTATGTTGTTTTTATACCCATGCTGAACCCTATTATATATAGTTTAAGAAATAAAGAGATTAAAAAAGCCTTAAAGATGCTTATACTTCAAAGAAAATAATAGTAAAATAAATCATTGATAACGGTTGCAAAACAATGTTAGTTGCACACTAATGTTGATTTACAATATAAGCTACATTGAAAGGTAACATTAAACTTATTTTTTTTTTCAATATTTCATTTTTATTGATCATTTTCTTTACAATAACTGTAAATACAAAAACTGTAAATACATTCTCTATTCCATAAAAAAAATAAAGCACAAGATAAAACAAACATACAAAAAAAACAGTAGCAGCTCCAACATAAGCTTAATATTCATATCCTGATAAAAATAAATCACAAAACGAACTCCACATCCCTATATCTCCCATCATATTCTTAATTTTAATCTTATAATTTTTATTGATGCTAATCCTACCATCGCTTATCCTTTTAGATCAAAGCATAACCCATCTTTTGCTCAAACTTTTCCTTCTTATTTGCTTATACACATATGTGTACACCTATTCATATATACTTATTATCACAAACGCACCCGACTTCATGAGTGTGCGTGACGTAGTTGTGGTGGTGAAAGTGTTCACTATTTGTCTGCACTAGACCACCCACACTTAAAAATAATAACATAACTATTAATATTTTAATGCTGCCACAACCAAGACAATTTATAAATGGGGTGCCTTGGTCCCCCAACTAAATCAATAATAAAAACCCACCTAATACCCACCTAAGATGACAATCACAATTATTTACATCAGCAACAGATAAAAACAAAAGGGATACAATAATAGAAAGTCCTAATCACTTACTCATCTCTTCAAAGTAAATACTTTTGCCTCAGGGGGTTTCTGGTAGGAAATATGGTGACTCACTTAGAATTAGATTCTGGCCACAAGTAAATACAATGTACCCTTTAGGATCATTATAGATATACCCTGTGGATTAATACGCCTTACCCAGAGGTGGAGTTAAGGCATATGTATAGAGATACTAAGTGACCACCCCTTTGTGTCCAGACCCACATCAATCTAAATGCAAATATTTGGTTCTATCTTCTCTTATGTACCTGCCACCGAAATAATAATTGCACCTACGAATTTGTTACTTTTTTCCCATTCCATAGACATGTAACACTTCTTACTTATGACCCAATATAGCAGATATCAAAATCCCTTCCCCTATGGTTAAGTTATGCCAATCATGTTTGGGCTTGTTTAGAACAGTGTTTCCCAACCCAGTCCTCAAGGCACACCTACCAGTCCAGGATTTAGGGATTACCCAGTTGTGTCTAAGGCGTTTTTTTTCTTCTTCTTTGTAAAAACACCGTAGACACAACTGGGTAATCCCTAAATCCTGGACTGGTAGGTGTGCCTTGAGGACTGGGTTGGGAAACAGTGGTTTAGAAGATGGTGCTTGTCACATTCCAAATATAACAAAAATGAGGCTTAATTATTATTCTGTGGGTAAATATTTATGGTTTTTCTTTTGGATATCGTACTGAAACAAGGCTAATGGCCATTAATATATCAAAGTGATTGATTCATCAATAAGGAAGTACATGTCCTTATTGCTGAGCCAGATATTTAGGCTTTTCAATTGTAGAATCTCAAACCTTGCAGAGCCTTTGAGTAATTCACAGGATCCATCCATATGGTAAAACCCTTTTCACATTCCTATGCAATTTACTTTACCCCTTCTGTCATCTGACTTTTCATATAATCAAATTAACCCCTTTTGACCTTGTGCAGGTACTGCACAAATTACATCAAAGGATAATATTCCATAGTGACTATAAAGAATTGTCCCCCAAATAAGAGACACGGTGGGAGGAGGCTGTAATGCATCTACCATGCGTATTAACCCTTGTTCTTTTTTGCTTCCACATCATACACTCATCCTTTTCATAACACAGTTTATGTATAAATGGGGTAGCCTTCATGTATTTGCACTCCTCTCCCAAAAAGGTTTGCATTTAGTCCCTAAGCCATATCACATCCAAATCCATAACACACATGCCTGATCTGCCTGTTTACATTTCCCACTGCTCTCTTGTCACATCTTTCAGGCCACACCCACTGCACCCATGTAGTAGCACTAAGGGGAAGAAACCAACAGATTTTTTCTGTACTCCCCTGTCTGCACACAAGATGAGACAGAGAACATTCCCAGGAATCTTGCGCTGTATCAACACACTTCATCTGTTTTATTTTGGGATCTGTCGCCCTACCCAGGGACCTGGACACGTCGAACTATCTGACTCTGAACCTTTGGTTCAGAATCAGAGAATGGCTTAGCAACAGACTCCTGCTCCTGAGCTGGCTGGGGTGCATGCGGGATGTGAGATTGTGATATGCCGACAAGGTTCCTTTTTCCCCCAACAGTATTCTCCCCAGCGTACATCCTCCCTGGACCCACCAGCTGAGTCTGTCCCTGCCCATTTGCTTCAGGCACATTTTGGCATGTATATTCATTCAGCCCCCTCTCACAAAAAAGGTTTTTCCTGTACATTTTCACAGGACACCTTTGACACCCCTTGGATAGACACAGAATGTTGCACGTACTCACATACTTTTCTCTCCCAGCCAGGCCATCCTTTCAAAATCTCACATGGCCCTTTAACCTCTCCTTACTCTGGCCCATGACCCACTCCTGGCTGAGACACAGGTGAACCTGCCAACTTATCTTGCCCTGGCTCCCAACGAGTTGATCCACTTGTGCTTTCACATGGCATCTCAACCAACCCTGGCTCTGACACAGGCAAACACACTTATCCTGCCCTACCTCCCCGTGAAGTTGTTGTTTTCATTCCCACATGGTATTGCAGACATCTCTAGTTCTGAGGCAGATCGGCATGCATGCTCATTCTGCCCTCCCTCCCAGCACAATTGCTTACATACATTTTCACATGTTTCCACAGACACCATTGGTTCTGGCACAGATTAACACACATTCTGCCCTCCCTCCCAGTGAAGTTGCCCTGGCAAACTTTCACCTTGTACCACAGACAACTCTGGTTTTGGCACAACCTGGCACACATGCTCATTCTGCCCTCCCTCCTAGCAACTTTGTCTTGGCCCACTCTCACATGATATTGCAGACACATCTAGTTCAGGCACAGACACGCACACATGCTCATTCTGCCTCCCCCTCCGAGCAATATAGTCTACGTACACTTTTACATACTGCCCTCCACAAAGTAGGGCCCCTACGAGGCTTGGGTTTATAAGACACATTACTTTACTGGGATAACAATCTACCTAAGTCACTACCAAGTAGTACATTTGCAGGGATATTCTCATCTAAAGCACTTCCCAATCCAAATAAACTTGTGTCATTGGCACTACAAGACGTACCCCTCAATTCCTTTAACTGCTAGAGTCCTGCCAGGAATTAAGTCCTCAGAGCGCACTAGCTCTGGACACACAAGAGTCAGATCTGCCCCAGTGTCCCTAAGTACCACAGTTACCTCCTTTCCAACTGTCACAGGTTGCAGATTTACATTGTTGCTGCCCTCTGATCTAGTTACCAAAACCAAAGAGGACATTTGTTCTGAGGAACGTCCCTCCCCAGCTGATAATGCTGGTTGCACTTTCCCAGGACAAGTAACACTGATGTGCTTCACTTGGTTGCAAATAAAACATCTGTGAATATCTCCTTGCGCAGAAATTCCCTAAGGTGGAAGCTGAAACAAAAGATGGCCCGCTAGGTCTGATGATGGGAAGTCGTGGTGGTGTGGTCTTCAAGCTGGATGCTCCCTTAGGCAAAACCTCTGCTCTTGTCCACTGCTGCTCGGTTGGCAGTGTGGAAATCTGCCAGCTCACTTGCCTTCATTGCTGTTTTGGGGTTCCAGTCCAGCAGCCATTCCTGTACATCGGATGGGCAGAGCTGCAAAAATTGTTCTTTTATTAACAGGTTTTGCAAACTTTCTAAAGTGGTAATCTCCAGCCCTGTAGTCCACTGTTGGAATGTTGTCGCCAGGTGCCCCACAACGGCTGCATAACTCTCTGTGGGACACTTCTGTAAAGTCCTGAATTTCTTTCTGTACACCTCAGGAGTAAGGTTGTACTATCTTTGCAAGGCAGTCTTAATCGTATCATAATCCTGGTCAACAACTAAAATATCAGACTCCGCCATTGCAATACAGGGTTATTCATGTTTTAGAAATGACAGCGCAAAGAGAGGAGAAAGCATTGTTATTTATTTTGACAATTCCATAAAGTTTACCTCTTTTCAAAACTTTAGCCCTCCTGCCACCTTTGATTTCCTTTCTGGCAAAATTGAGATCCTGTGCAGTAATCAGTAATTGTTGCAGGAATCTACCACCCACATAGCTCCTCAGTGCATTCCCTATCTGACATAGCCCATCTCCTTAGTGAAACCATAGCTCAAAGCCCAAAAAGTGAACTGTTGATCTTTGGAGATTTTAATATTGATTGGCTGAATCCTAAAAATAATAGTTCTTGCTCGATGTTTAAGACTTTGCAGCTAACGCAATTAATCTCCTCCCCAACTCGCATAAACATTAAAAGTCATAACCATACCCTGCTCGATTGGATTCTCTCCATTTCTCCTGATAGAATCCAGGAGGCATGTGTTTTCCCTAACTGTTTCAGTGATCACTGTTTAGTGTACTGCTTGCGCAAAATAAAGGCTACTAAATCCTCTCCCAAGGTTAAAATCACCAGGTCCTTCAAAAAATTTAATTTTGAATCCTTTCTTAATGACATCAAGAACCTCCCATGGCACAGATTAAACATTATCCCAGATCAAGACTTTGCAGTTGAATTCTTTCAGTCTGAACTGAAGTTTGGAATTTGCATGCCCTGCTGCGTAAGTAAAAGGGGCACATATTAACTGGATAAAAGCTGACCTCATCCAAATCTACCAGTTTCGAGATTCATTGTGGTCAAATTTCAAGAGTACTGGCTCTATGAACGATCACTGTACATATAGACAATGGCAAAATGTATGCACAAAATAAACAAATTTGGCCAAGTCCCAATATTTCTGTGAAAATCTGAACAATAACCTATCAAACCCTAGAAACTTTTGGAAAGTCATACATAAATTACAAACTCCCCCAACCAGAGCCGGACTGGGAAAAAAAGTTTGACACTCAGCAGCCTTCTGATATTTAAGGATAAGCTGTAGTCTTTGGTTTGTATCTGCTGAGACCACATATTTTAACACAGTTTGTAAGTAAGCATCCAAAGGATCTCCAGATCCCAGCACATCATGGACAAAAGCTACAGGTATCTCCTTTGCAGTGTTTGAGGCATCACTTTGCATTGCTTGTTGTATATCATAGTCTACCAATCCTTGTAATAGTTGCTCTTTTGTTTTTCCCCAACAGGGAATAGATCTCTCCCAGCAAAGCTGGTCTAGTGCTGCCTTGGACTGTGCCTGGTTCTCCATTTAGTAAATAAAAGATGGCAAAGAAAAACAGAGAGGGGGGGACAGGGGACAACTGTTGAGGTGTAAATATATTATATATGCACTGAGTTCAGCCTTTGGAAATTGAGACACTATTTCTTTTAGTGCCTGGATTATCAACAAATCCAGCAACACTAAAATCTGGTACAAAAAGATGAAAAATCTTTTAGTTATCCCACCGCTATGCCACCACTTTGTCACAAACACATAGTTGTGGTGGTAAAAGGGTTAAAGTTCACTATTTGTCTGCACTAGACCACTCACACTTAAACATAATAATATAACTACTACTATTTTAACACTGCCACAACCAAGACAATTTATAAATGGGGTGCCTTGGTCCCCCAGCTAAATCAATAATAAAAACCCACCAAATACAACTTAACACAATATTTAAGGAACTGCAATAATACTAACTAGTCTCTTCAGATATTATTATTATTATTATTATAATTATTGCCATTTATATAGCACCCACAGATTCCGTAGTGCTTTACAATATTATGAGAGGGGGGATTTAACTATAAATAGGACAATTACAAAAAACTTACAGGAACGATAGGTTGGAGAGGACCCTGCTCAAACGAGCATACATTCTATAGGAGGTGGGGTGTAAAACAGAATAGGACAGGAATTTGCAATCAAATAAGGTGGGCTGCCCTTTAGGAGAGAGCAAGAGACAAGTATGTGAGGTAGAGGTTAGTCTGGGAGGCCATAAGCTTTCCTAAAGAGATGGGTTTTAAGGCACTTCTTAAAAGATGCAAGACTAGGGGAGAGTCTGATGGTGGTAGGCAGGCTATTCCATAGGAAGGGAGCCGCCCGCGAGAAGTCCTGCAAGGTGCAAACGTACAAGTGTGAACAACGGACAGGAGGTGGTCACGGGCAGAGCGAAGAGACCGAGAAGGGACATACCTATGGATCTGTGAAGAGATATAAGAGTTGTTCAGTGCTTTATAGCTGTGAATAAGTACCTTGAATTGACTCCTATAGCATACAGGAAGCCAATGTAAGGCCTGACAGAGGGGTGAGGTGTGAGAGAACTGACTAGAGAGGAAAATCAGTCTGGCAGCAGCGTTCATTATGGGCTGTAGCGGTGCAGTACGGCTTTTGGGAAGCCCAATCAGGAGAGGGTTACAATAATCCATGGGGGAAATTACTAGAGCATGGACAAGCTCCTTGGTAGCATCTTGAGATGGGCGGATGCGGGATATGTTTTTAAGATGGAATCTACAGGATTTGGCAACATACTGGATGTGAGGCTCGAAGGTGAGGCAAAAATCAAGAATGAGGCCAAGACAGCGTGTTTGCAAGGATGGACTGATGTGGGTACCACAAACTTGAAAGGAGAGTGAAAGAGGAGGATTAGTATTTGGAGGAGGAAAGACAAGGAGCTCAGTTTTAGAGAGATTGAGTTTCAGAAAGTGGGAGGACATCCAGTCAGAGATGGAAGAAAGGCAAGCACGTTGCATGATGGCAGGAGAGAGGTCTAGGGAGGAGAGATATATCTGGGTGTCATCAGTATACAGGTGGTAGTGGAATCCAAAAGATGTGATAAGTTTGCCAAGAGATGCAGCATAAAGAGAAAATAGAAGGGGACCAAGTACAGAGCCTTAGGGGACTCCAACCGAGGCAGGACGAGGGGAGGAGGTGTCATTAGAAAAGGAGACACTGAATGAGCGTTGGGAGAGATAAGAGGAAAACCATGAGAGGACAGAGTCACAGAGACTGAGCGATTGAAGAGTTTGAAGAAGGAGAGCATGATCAATGGTGTCAAAGGCAGCAGAGAGGTCAAGAAGAATTAGTAGGGAATCAAAACCCTATATGTCAGATCAGCTAGGGAAGGGATTAAATGAAGTAAATAGCATTCTGGCTGAAATAAAATTATAGCATTTTTATCAATATTATTTATTACTTTATTGTTATCCAAAACCGTTTTAGCTTGGAACACTATTTCTGAGCATGCCTACGTGCCAATCTAAGGGGTACAAAGTACCATCTCATAAGTATTTTACATAAAGCTTCCCACAGGGATAAGCTGTGGAATGCTGTTTTCATTATCTTAATAATCTGTATCCATTGGGAAATAGGGAAAGTTTTACCCAACTCCTCTTCCCATTTTATAATATGGTTTGGTTTAACCTCATTCCCCATTTCGGAAAACGCATTATAGCATACAGATAATAATTTACTCTTTTTTGTTTTCCCCATACAGTGATGGCCAAAGGGAGTTATATCAGAGGTATTATTTGCATGCAAGCCTCTAGAAGTAATACTATTTTCAAGCCTAAAATACCTGAATAACTCTTTAGGTAATATGTGAAATTGATCCTGCAGATCTGGAAAATATTTAATTCCTTTTTCATCGCATATCAGACTTATTTTATCTGCTCCTTTCCTAACCCATGACTCCACTGAGAGATCCGCAGTTATGAAGGATGTTGTATGCATTTATAGTGATAATCCCCTTTACAAATGCATACAGCATCCTTCATAAAAGCACAGGAGCCCAATTTTTCCAACATCGAAGCATATATCTCGATCTAGAAAATATAAAGGTTCTTCTGGAGGATGGTATCGTAGTTGTCCACAAAAATTGATCTGTCGTATGTGGTTTCATACATGCATTTTCCAAAATAAGTCATCTTGGTGGTTTAGAACGTAAAATGGCTATTAATCCCTGCAGAAGAATTTATGCTTTATAATACATTGTATACCTAACCCTTCCAGGGCGTAAGGTGTCCTTGCTGAATATTGAGCTATCCATGGAGGTATTTTTTTCCAAATGTAGTTATTTATAATAAACTGAAATTTTCTTACTATACTATTAGGTAATGCTATGGATATTGTGTGAGAAAGATTTAGCATATGTGGTATAATCATCATCTTGAATTCACGTGGTCTAATAATATCTCCTTATCCCTCCATTTCTCCATTTGCTGTTCTAATTTATACTTAAGTTTTTTTATGGTTTCCTGAATTAGGAGGCTGTTTTAGTTTTAGCCAGGTTAATACCCAAGTACTTAAGGGATGTTTTACACCAGTCAAATGTATGTAACTCCTTTAAAAGTTGTACTTCCTGATTTGATTTCCAAGAGGTAAAACGGGTTTTTTTACAATTTTTTTTTAATAATATGAAATATTATATCTTTCAAGTAGTGTGATCAAAGAAGGAATAGCCTTCACTGGTTAAGTTAGAAATAATAACACATGATCCACAAATAGAGCTAATTGTTCTTCTCCTGCAAGTGTAGTTAAGCCACAGATATCTAAATTATGCTTAATATGCCTCACTAAAGGTTCTAAACTTAAAATAAAATTGTTGGTGAAAGAGGGCAACCTTGGCATGTACCCTTTTGTATATTAAATGGGTTAGATAAAAAGACCATATGAAATAACTTTACAAAAGGGTTTGAATAAAGTGCTAGAATGCTTTTCATAAACTCTATAGGTAACCCCATCTTATTCAAAGTCATAGTCATATACATCCAATTTAAGAGATCAAACGCTTTTCAACTTCTAATGCCATAATTATGCTTTGCTGTTTACTCTTACATGCCCATTCAATGAGATCAATAAAATATCTGGTGTTATCACCTACTTGCCTATTTGGCACAAGCCATGCATGTTCTATTGAAACTAGATAATCTAATAAGGGTTTAATGCGCATAGCTAATAAATTGGCATATAATTTTATATCCGCGTTTAAAACTTCTATAGACCCTAAGTTTGCGCCCTCAATGGGTGGTTTCCCTGGTTTCGGCAATGTCACTACATGTGCTTCCAGCATTTGTTTTGGTATGTTGCCTGAGTTTTTTTATAAAATTAAAAAGTACAGTAAGATGTTAGAATGGGTTCCCTTTTAATATAATAATAATTAGAAAACCCATCTGGGCCAGGTGCATTTTGTTTAACGAGGGTTAAGATTGCCTTGCTCACTTTAGCTTCTGTAAAGGCATTTTTTTAAAGACTTTTTTTGCTCCAAATTTATTTCCGATAAAGGAGTTGCTTTTCCACTTTGTTACTTTAGCTGTAATGTTTTTGTTTTAAAGACCGCATTTGTTTCTCCATCTCTTAAAAAAAAGTCTAATTGTTTTATAAAAATACCTATCCTTTTAGATTAATTTTTTGAGGGATTCAATTTATTTTGAGATTCTAAAATGGAAAATTCTTGTAGCAATCGCGACCGCTCTGCATCTACTCTCCTTTTAGTCAAGGAACCAATTTGAATCAAAATAGCTTTAATTACAGCCTTATGAGCGATCCACTGTGTCATGACTGATATTGGGCCTATTACATTTTCCTGAAAGTATAGTTCTATCATTTCCTTTACTCTTTGTTCATTTATTAGATCATCTAGTAGTATCTTGTTTAGGCGCCATTTACCTGTCCCACAAGCTGAATAACATGATTAATAATTATCGGCGTATGATCTGACCAAGTTCTACTACCTATATTGGCATCAATTATATTTTTTGTTGTATTTTTATCCACCACACACATATCAATACGTGAATATGTAAGGTGGAATGGAGAAAAAAAACTGCTGTTGCTGTTGGTTATAAACTACGCCAAGTGTCATATAAATCATGCACATGAAATAATTTAGCAAATCTCTTAGCTAATACATTTGAAATATGACTGGGGTTCTTATTTAGTTCTCATTTAATATCTAGTTCTGGTTCCAATGTGCAATTGAAATCCCAGCAGATAATAACATAACCTTTTTTCAATAATTTAAGTTTTTTTTTTTTTATTCTTTATTTTTGTTGTGCTTGTGGTTACAACATGCTTGCAGCACCACAACGGCATGTACAAGCTATTCAATATCATACAGTGTCATGGCAGAGTAAACAGCACATTTATATTTTTGAGATATAACAGGTTTGGTACAAGTGGTTAGAACTTTTAACCTCGCCACTTGTGCCTGGAGAGGACTACTGGCCAGCCTCTTGCCTTGTTACTATGGCCCCTGGGCTGTGTTGTCCTTCAAAAGCTCTGTTTGGGCTTATTGGACCTTAAACTACTCTTTCTGCCCCTTTAAGTTTTATGGAAATTGCATGTATGGTTTGGAAGTTATGATTATTGGGTAAAACTGTATATATTCTGCCTGTGATAATTTAGTTTACCCATTGTGTTCAGTAATTATATCACAGGCAGGGCCGGCGCTTCCTATAAGGCGAACTAGGAAGCCGCCTAGGGCACCATATAGGAGGGGGTGCCCTGCACCGCCTACGCTGGCCCTTTAAATGCTGCAGCCTCCTGAGTGCTCTATAGAGAGCACTCAGACTGCTGCAGCACTGGCTCTCAGTCTCTTCTCACCTCCCCTTACCTGCAGCATGGCCAAGCCTCTCTCCGGTCCGCGACACCGGCCGGACTGTAACAGCAGGCACACAGAAAAATAGGGGGGGACAAAAAGAGGGGAAGTTGTGCTCAGGTCCCCTTTGTCATCTAATAGCAGCTGTGTGGCTTTTTCAGGGGAGAAAGAGTAGTTTGAAGCTGGATATTTAGGTTTCATAGAGGTGCCAAGGTGCCCCACGTCCATCCAGCTTGGCAGTCGGGCCCTGCCCCCAATAATTGAAATTTTTAAAATGCCTTTTTGAAAAATGGTGCTTGAGCTTGGTTTGGGGCATACAAAGATGCTATAGTAATGTCACATCCATTCATGGAGACTACCAATATCAAAATTCTTCCCATTTCATCCTCATATCTTCTCTCAAGCTGAAATATCCAATCTGCATGTTTTTTGTTGTGAACATGCATGAAAGGCTTGAGGGTATTTCTTAGACAGGGCTGGTGCAAGGAATGCTGCCGCCCTAGGCAAATGTCCATTTTGCCAACCCCTCATGAGATTGTTCTACAAGTTTATTCACTAAACTCCAAAAGGAAACATTCCACTGATTTCTTTGAACAATTTAGTAGATATAACCCAAAAGAAAATATGCTTTATATTCTGCAAGCCATCCAATCTGAGGCTTCTCACCGAGAAGCCTCTGTTCTGGGGCTCCAGTTGAGCGCATGCGTACTCGATCACAGCTTTTCTATGTTTTCATAGTTCAGCTCATTGAGAAAGGGAGAAGGCAGGTGCATGCTAGTACAGCACGGCTGCCTCTTATGTAAGCTCTGTGGAGCTAAAGGAAGTGGAAGAAAACCATCCTAGATGTGTGACAGACAGGGAGGATTTTTAATTATAAAAGGACAAATGTCTATTGAAATCAACCCTTGTATAAGATGTCAAGAAAATGGCAAACTCCAGACATATAAAGCACTTCAGCAAGTATTCCTCTCTCTTAGCAAACTGCTTTATACACACACCCCCACTAAAACTGCCTTATGCATATACACACACACACACACACACACACACACACACACACACACACACACACACACACACACACACAGTAAACTTCTTCCCTCACATACTCAGGTGGAGGCTAGGAGCACTGGAAGCAGCACAGACTGTCATGCTTCCAGTCTTTATGTGGTCCGTGTCACCAGGAAAAGGATAGGTGAAGCAGCATCTGAAATCTTTCCATCTCACTGTCCACCTCTTCAAAGGACTTCTGAAGGCAGAGACATGGGAGGAGCCGGCAAAGGCGGAGTTAAGCTATTTAAGGATGGAGTTGGCTGTAGGAAGGCGAGGTTAGTGGGCGGACAGAGGCAGGGTTACAATCAAAACTCATGTGTGCTGATGAAAGACGTTTAGCTAGCCATATTACAAGGAGGAGGACTGCAGCAGTGAGGGGAGGGCACCCACAGCTGCATCACAGGTGGAGGTGGGGTCGATATGTTCTTTGTGAGTAACATGACCAGCATAAGCTCATTGGGGATTCATCCTGCATTACAGCCCCTGCGGGCGCCCCCTCTCACAGAGCGCCCTTGCCCACTGCCTAGTTGGCCAATAGGAAGTGCTGGCCCTGTTCTTGAAAACAAATAATTGCTGCATTAGATTTGTACATTTCATGCAGTGCTAGTCTTCTTTTGTGTGGGCTATATAATCCATTGACATTTAGTGATTTTTTTTTTTAAAATGAGGTTCTTATTATTACTTCCCCCTGTTTCTTTTCTCTTTCTTACCCCCTTTATTTGATATAAGGACTCTATATAGTTCCTGCAATACTGTAGAGATCCAAAAGACACAAAACAAACAAAAAAACCACTCAAAAACAAACAAAAAAAGATAGGTATATACAATAACTCTCATTGATGAAGGTAAAAATGTAATGACTCTTTTGATTTCTCTCTCATTGATGAAGGTAATGACTCTTTAGATCTGTAATAGTGAAAGCAGGTAATTACACCGCTAGGTGTATCTCTGGGAGCACGAAATGGCTACGGTAAACGGTGGATCCAATCTTTAACCCAAGCGGACGTTTCCATCTCTGGCACTATTGTTGAACACAAAATTTGCACATATTCTAAGAGATCAACTTGTGCAACAGCCTTGGGCACCCCCCGTATTATTAGATTATAATGCCGTGAGTAGTTATCAAGGTCTTCTGCTTTTTTTCAGAACAAATTGATCAGCCCTCATATTTTGCAGCCTGTCTACAGCAACATTGTGTATTGTACACAATTCCTCTAGCTCCTTTTCAAACTTATCGGTTCTGTTTCCTAATTCTGCTAGGTCCACATGCAGAGAAGCAATAAACTGTTTAAAGTCTGCTTGTATGGTTACACAGAGTTCTTGTAGCATCCTACCTAAGCTCCGTTCTGTGATTAGATTGTCAGCATTTTCCCCAGCAGCAGTAACTAAGTTGAGCAAATTTGGGGATTTAGGAGAAACCGCACTTATGACAGATAGCACTGTATCGGTGCTCATTTGCACCCTTTGAGCCTCCCCTTGTGTGGCGAAAGTAACCTTGCCACTTGTGCCTGGAGAGGACTAATGGCCAGCCTCTTGCCTTGTTACTATGGCCCCTGGGCTGTGTTGCCCTTCAAAAGCTCTGTTTGGGCTTATTGGACCTTTAAACTACTCTTTCTGCCCCTTTAAGTTACATGGGAGCAGTTCTGCAACTTTAAATTGGCACTTCGGATACAGCTGAAGTACCGAAGTAGTCGAAGTGGCCGCCATTCAACAAAAGAACACGTGGCAGTGGCCATTTTAATTCAGCCGAACGCGGTCAGCTGTGTTTTGCCGGCGAGTTCATGGAACTAAAATCAGATACTCAATGGCACGAACACCGCTGAAGTTTTACCTTCCCTGGAACTATCACATTTGAATGGAGTCAAATGAACGCCATGTTAAAATGGGTTATTTGCACGTACGGCGCACGTTTGTACATTCGAATGGGACTTAGTCTCTTTTTCTATGTGAAATAGACCGACCGCACAGCTTATGCTTGTTCAGAATATGTAACTTTTATGGAAATTGCATGTATGGTTTGGAAGTTATAATTATTGGGTAAAACTGTATATATTCTGCCTGTGATAATTTAGTTTACCCATTGTGTTCAGTAATTATATCACAGGCAGGGCATATAGGAGGGGGTGCCCTGCGCCGCCTTCGCTGGCCCTTTAAATGCTGCAGCACTCAGACTGCTGCAGCACTGGCTCTCAGTCTCTTCTCACCTCCCCTTACCTGCAGCATGGTCGAGCCTCTCTCCGGTCCTCGACACCGGCCGGACTATAACAGCAGGCACACAGAAAAATAGGGGAAGGGGAAGGGGAAGGGGGGACAAAAAGAGGGGAGGGGGGACAAAAAGAGGTAAAGGGGGAGACAAAAAGGATTGAAGGGAGAGGAAAAAAGAGGGGAAGGGGGGACAAATAGAGGGGTAATAGAAACACAGGGGAAGGGGGAACAAAGAGACAGAGGGGTAATAGAGAGACACCAGGGAAAGGGGGGACCAAGTGACAGAGGGGTAATAGAGAGACAGGGGATGGCGGACAAAGAGAGTGGTAATAGAGAGACACCAGGGAAGGGGGGGCAAAGAGACAGAGGGGTAATAGAGAGACATAGGGGTTGGGGGGACAAAGAGATGGGTAATAGAGAGACACAGGAGAAGGGGGGACACAGAGACAGATGGGGTAAGAGAGAGAGACAGGGGATGGGGGTACAAAGAGACAGAGGGTTAAGAGAGAGAGACAGGGAGGAGAGGGGGAAGAGAGACAGGGAGGAGAGGGGGAAGAGAGACAAGGAGGAGAGGGGAGAAAGAGACATACAGTAGGGAAGGGGAGCACAATGACACAAGATTTTTGGGAGGCAACGCTGGGCTGGGAAAAAGAAACAGAGAGTGGTTGGGAGAAGAGAAGGAGGCACACAGAGTCTGGAGTTAGAAAGAGACACGCAGATGAGATTTGGAAGGGCAGAAAGAAACAAAGTGGCTGGGGCTAAGAACAGCACAAAAGGGGCTGAGGGAAAGAGAAATACAGAGGTTGGAGTTGGGTAAAAAGTAACACACAGGGACTGGGATGAAGTAAAAGATGCACAAGGGTCGCTATAAGAGAAAAAAAGGAGACAATTGGAGACAAGATACACTAAATGAGGTAAAGGTAATACACGTAAATTGATCCTGACAGTAATTCACACAAACAAATATGTATTACTAACATATAATTATACCTATAATATTTACACATATAGTAATATACATATAGTTGCATACTCATGCACAATAACATATTCAAAGTGAAGAGCGCACCCATAGAACTTCAAAATAAACAAGATCACTTCATTTTTTTTAGTTGTGCAACTGCAGACATTCAGCATTTCAGTACCATTACTAAAATGTCCTTAATAGGCCAAAGTAGTTGTACTGAAACATTGATTACATGCAAATGTACGTCTACTTAAAATAAAGGCGCTCTTTTGTTTATTTTAAAGCCCTATATGCGTTCTTTCGTTGGAGTAAGAGTTTTCAATTTCAAGTTATTTATTCACCTCTATATCAGCACACTATGCTGGCGCGACGCATTATTGGGCTGGTATAGAATTTTTTTCCAGGGCTGCTTTTAGTTCCCAATCCGGCCATGCATAAAGAGCACTTGTATATATGAAATCACCATCCTATTACACAATATATATGAGAAGGGTGAATGAGAGGATGTATTCCATCAGTGGCTGAAACAAACCAAGAAATTATCTTTAATTTGTCCATGTGAACTACCAGGCCTATGTGACCACTATTGGCATTTCCAGTTACCAGAGGTTGTCAGGAGAATGCTTGTTTGATTTTTTTTTTTTTTTTTTTTATAAAGAAGGGGCAAGTGACAGACCCCATCTTGTTATACAATTTCTCCAGCAACCTCCAAACCCAGTGTCAGCTGGTGAGGTTTTAGATGATAAGGTGCCAGACTCCACCCTTTAAATGTGACTACACCTTGACTCTGTAGCCATCATTTTGTGATCTGTGGCACCGGTCTGCTTAATTTCATGTATTCAAGCCCTAATGATAGTCCTTATGCAATACACAGATCTGCATAGAATGCAGTGTTAACCTTAAAATACTCACCCACCCATGGGCTGTATGGGGGCCATGGCCCCTCTTTAAGTATTATAATTAGGGCTCCCCCACCACAAAACAGCTGGGGGCATAGGTTTGTGAAATACCTCGATCAAAGTAATATGAGAATGTTAGTGGCCCATTAGGATTTTTATTAAAAAACTATTTTTTTTCCTCTTTTTAATTGTTTAGATGTGGCAGCTGGCTAGCAAGTACTAGCCAGGCACCACATAAATATCATAAATACATTTCCAAGGATTTCTTAACTATTTCAATAAAAAAGATCAAAAAGGGCTGCACCAATAGACAATATAAAAAAATAAATAGATTTTTGGAACACACAAGAAATAAGTTAATGTGATAGTTCTCACAAATAATAGTATCTTGATAGTAGACAATTAAGTCTTTAGTACAGCAAGGACTTTTCTTTGGATAGGACAGCTGTCTTTATTTTCTTGTTGATGTATACAGAAAGACAAAAGCAGAAAGGGTGGAAATAGTGTAATACATCAAATCTAGTTATGTAGTAAAAAATGGCAGTGTCACACTCACATTTTATAGAGCTTTAGCCAACTCTAGCTTCTATATCGTGTGGTGGTATAATTCCCATTTATAAGATGTATTGGAGGTTTCCGTTCAGTTCACGATGACAGGAACCCAGGGAGAAATAGATAAGGCGACAGCTGGTGCTCTTAATAAAACAAAACAAGTGATGTATATGATAAAAATTGTTAAAATATACTCACAAATATAGAGCAGACTAACTTCTCTATGATGACAGTGTTTGTGGTTTGATCCCCAGCTAGGATTGCTTGGAGTAGAGATAAAAGATGCCAGTAAGTATGAAAACAGTATTAAAACTAAATAAAAAAAGTAATTTGCACAGCAAACAAGTGTAGTGACCAAAATCCATTAATTGTTAAAATACAAAGTAGTAAAATACATTAACGCGTTTTCACTAGTATGGCTTTTTCAAATGGAGTAAAAACATACACCTGGCAAGAGAGAGTTTATATAGGTATAAAACCACTCAAAATTGGCACCAATCAGCTGTTAGCATAGTCTAAACATATATTAAAACAGACTAAAATACATATGGATCTATTAAGAATAGTTAAAGGGGCCCAAATATATAATATGTTATTAAAAACAAGTATTAGAACAAACAGGGGTTAACAAACATACAAAGAAACAAAAAAGATATTTATTTATTTTCAAAAAGAACAGGCGCACAGCCTTATGAGGGCTGTAGTCTTAGGGAATATGCATCCTTGCAGTGGACTTCGGCAGAGTAACGACTCTCGTCAACACCCCAGGGGGCGGAAACATATGAGCACAGCATGCAAGCCCAAATAATGGGCATCAGCAAAGTAAGAACTAAATAGAAACAAATATTGAAAAAACAGCTAAACGGCCATCTTGGTGGGAGAATAGAGGCCAATAGTAGCGGCCATATTGGAGGGGAAATAGATAGAAATATTATAGAGAGAGAGAGAGAGAGAGAGAGAGATAAGACATATGGATAAGACAAGAAAAATGCATAGAATTGAAACTGAAAAATACACAAAAATATATATAATAATATACATATGTATATATACATAGAGCAAAACTAAGTAATAAAATCTACAAACAATACATTTATATACAAACAAAGAAAAAAACCTTAGGAGAAAATAGGTAATACAATTGCATTAAATACAATTGAATAGATCAAAATCTACATTCAGACCATTGGACACCAAGGTTTTGAGATTAATAACCTACTCCACCTCATGCAGAGGGAACTTGCTGGAATTTCAGATCTGGACTGCCTGTATGGGTGGGACCAGTCTGATATGCTTCAGATATGTTCTCTCTGTAATGGCACAAGATGAGCTAAAACCAGCTTGAGATCTGAGTGGGGACCCACCAAAGGGCAGGCTAATTGAGCTGTTGTCCGTTCTCACCTCTCTTGCTACTTGATTTTCTATCCTTAAGTTTAATGGGCAATCTAGACGTGGACTCCTTGCTCACGGTGCCTAGAGGGATATTGGCTATACCTCACTGATGATACCTTACAGGCTAATTGAGCTGTTGTCCGTTCTTACCTCTCTTGCTACTTGTTTTTTTAAATCCTTTAATATGTCATCTTGTCTTAAAAGGTGCCAATGTTTATTTACAATTCTTTTTATATGTTTGTTTTTGTTATTAAAATTATAGGGATGGAAAGGGGAGCGATGTTACCTTTATTTTTGTAAACTAAGAGATCTGCCCTTTCGCTTTGTCTAATTTTCTCTATAGTGCTATCTAGACAAGTTGGGGAATAGTTTTTCTCAGTAAATAGTTTTTTGTTTTTTTTTAATCTTCCACTCGGGAGCAGTTTCTCCAAAGATGTAAAAACTGGCTGTTAGGTGCACTTTCTAGCCGTGGTTTGTAGTGGCAACTAGACCAGTCTACTGCTGTATTCGTACAAACCTTAAAGGAACACTACAGCCACCTAAATTACTTTAGCTAAAAGCTAAAGCAGTTTTAGTGTATAGATCAATCCCCTGCAATTTCACTGCTCAATTAACTGTCATTTAGGAGTTAAATCACTTTGTTTCTGTTTATGCAGCCCTAGCCACACCTCCCCTGGCTATGATTGACAGAGCCTGCATGAAAACAAAAACTGGTTTTACTTTCAAACAGATGTAATTTAGTTTTAAATAATTGAATCTCAATCTCTAAATTGAACTTTAATCACATACAGGAGGCTCTTGCAGGGTCTAGCAAGCTTTTAACATCACAGGGGATAAGAAAATCGTAATTAAAGAGAACTTGCAATAAAGAAAGCGTAAATAGGGCTCTCTTTACAGGAAGTGTTTATGGAAGGCTGTGCAAGTCACATGCAGGGAGGTGTGACTAGGGTTCATAAACAAAGGGATTTAACTCCTAAATGGCAGAGGATTGAGAAGTGAGGCTGCAGGGGCATGTTCTATACACCAAAACTGCTTCATTAAGCTAAAGTTGTTCAGGTGACTATAGTGTCTCTTTAAAAAAAAAAAAAAATGGTTTTAGTATTGAGGGTCCCATTTTTCATAAAAATCTGCAGATCCAAAAAATTATATTCACAAGTTAAAATAATACCTCTATTGTCTATGTTAAAATTATTATTAGTGAATTTAGTGAATCTTCTGTACCTTCCCATATAAAACAGAGGTCATCAATGTATCTGAAATAGGTGACCAGGCATGCCCTCCCCAAGTGGCAGAGGACTCCCGATCTTCCATAAAGAGACTGGCATAGCTAGGGGCAAACCTGGTCCCCACAGCGGTGCCACTTCTTTGGAGGTAAAATTATTATTTTTTTTAAATAATATTAATTCCTTCTAAAATAAAATCAAATTTTGCATTGGGAACTCTTTCTTCAGTTTCTAAAATGTCTTTTACAACTTCAATACCTATGTGATGAGGGATTAGGTATACAGAGATTGAACATCACAGGTAACTAGAATAAAATATCTATTTATTGTTTAAATTGTCTATTGGTGCTGTCCTTTTTTATCTTTTTATTTCCTTATATTCTCTAAAGTGTTTAGAGAGATTCCCCTTTTATGATTGCTGCCTTTTTCTGTTGATTAGCGCTGAACCATTTTTTAGTATTCTATCCATTTTTTAACTATTTGCCTGCTGAATGCTAACTCTGCCAGCAGTCAAATAGTTTTTCAAAGGATCAATTCCCTTGCAAAAAAAAGTAAGTAAATGCTAATTTATGGTGTACATCTCCCTGAATGCATTTAGTTCTGAATTTTGTTAAAACCTGTGTTTTTTGAATGTTTTGGATCATATATAGTATTGAATTTGTATGCAAACGCACCAATTCTAATCTGGACAAAAAAGGCATCTAGGCAATTACTAATTTCTGACCGGAGCTGGCTTTAGTAAATCTGCAAATTGCCTATATGGTTGGAATTTGGTTATTTTCACTGGATTTTGTCCACTTGGACCATCAATAACCCGCAGAGATCCCAATACCAAACACAGAGCTGGGCACAACAACACAGGCATAAATTAGTAAAATTCATCAGACAGAGCTATAACAGAGATATAACACAAATATAACAGCACAGACACAAAGACAAAAATATAGTTTTATATTTTACAAAGCTACTTAAAATCTTAGCAAACTACAGTTACACCATTTGGCCATATTGTGCTAAGCCCACCACTAAGTCACAGTAGCCCAGTATTGGTGGGTCCTACACCAATTTCAACATGGGAGATTTGCATGCCAACTTGCAATACCTACAGCTTAAACCTCTACAGAGACTTCTAAATTCATACTTTCCTGGGGTCACCTCCAAAGGGGCACCTATAGTGGATGGATGGATGGGCTGCTCATCGCAGAAGGAATCTGGTCTGGATTCCAAATTTACATAAATAATGGGAATTGGGGGTTTACCCAGAACATGCATTTCTAAGTAGTGGTGCTGCTGTAAAGACCAACATATATGCAAAATACAATTAAAGGAACAGTGCACACACAATAACAAAAATACAGTTTTACATTTTACAAGGCTACTTAAAATTACCTATCTTAGCAACCAAATATGGGGATTCAGTTACACCATATTGCACAAAGAGCCTGGCACAATGAGGCGATAGCTCTAACAATCACATACAGTCAGGGTCACTAATATGGGTTACACAGACCTGCAATATAGTAATACCCACACAGTAGAATGTCTATACATAATGCTCCAGTTCTGTAATGCTCTGTATAGTGCTAGCTCTCTAATCTGTCCGAATCTCTAACTCTCCTGGTTTCTAGCCTCATCTTCACTAGTGCTCATATCATAACATCTAGATATTGCTGTTGCTGTTGGTATGAAACATGTAATGTACCCCTGACTCACTAGTCGCTCTAAGCACACCATGTACACAGGATTAAAGCAGTAGGATTTTGATAAGTCTGCATTGGCCAAGAAGTAGCTTAGTGTTTAACAGACTCAGTGGTTAACATTAGAGTTGAGCGAACCTGAACTGAAAAGTTTGTGTTCGTACTGAACATTAGGTTTTTTGGACCCCGGATCCGAACACAGACATATGTTCACTGTATGTTCGGGTTGGAGTTCGGTGTTCGGTGATTTAATGGCACGTTTTCAAAGGCTGCAGAGCAGCCAATCAACAAGCGTTTGACTCGTGTGCCCTTAGAAGCAATCACAGCCATGCCTACTAATGGCATTGCTGTGATTGGCCAGTTCAGCATGTGACCCAGCCTCTATATATAAGCTGGAGTCGCGTAGCACCGCACACACGTGCGGTCTTATTAGTGTAGGGAGATGATGCTGCCGCTGATAAGGACAGCTTAGGAAAGAATTCTGCAAACTAGTACATTAGTGGGGTGGGATGCGCTTCATATCTTAGAGTCGAATAGAAGCTTCAAATACTGCGGTTACATCAGAGTTTTAAAAAGTAATTTTTATTTTGCTGCTAAATAGTACATTAGTGAGGTAGTACATTAGTGGGGTGTACTTCATATCTGAGAGTCAAATAGAATCGTCAAACACTGCTGTCACATTGCAGTTTTAAAACTCAAAATGTTTTGGGTGCTAAAAAGTACATTAGTGGGGTGCACTTCATATCTGAGAGTCAAATAGAAGTGTTTAATAGTGCGCTTACTGCATAGTGGTAACCATTCTAATTGTTTTGCTGCTAAACTGCTGAATAGTACATTTTGTGGCCTGTTCTTCATATCTGAGAGTCAAATAGAAGCGTATAATAGTGTGCTTACTGCGCACTTGTAAACATTCAAATTGTACATTTTTGCTGCTGAGAGTCAAATGCTAATATAGTATTCTAATTGTTTTGCTGGCCATTTTGCCTGTTCTTCATATGTGAGAGTCAAATCGAAGCGTCTAATAGTGTGCTTACTGCGCACTTGTAAACATTCATTGCTAAATAGTACATTGTTTTGCTGCTAAATAGTACATTTTGTGGCCTGCTCTTCTAATAGTGTGCTTACTGCGCACTTGTAAACATTCTAATTGTTTTGCTGCTAAATAGTACATTTTGTGGCCTGCTCTTCATATGTGAGAGAAGCGTCTAATAGTGTGCTGTCTGCGCACTTGTAAACATTCTAATTGTTTTGCTGCTAATCTGCTAAATAGTACATTTTGGGGCCTGTTCTTCATATCTGAGAGTCAAATAGAAGCGCATGTTGTATTGTATGTCCCAATATTTTGTGGGCTACCACAATTAAAAAAAAACAAAAAAACATAAAATACGATGTTGGCTACCTCATCCTCCTCCTCCACCGCCACGGTCACCGCCTCCTCAACCTATTGTTCACTTAGTATAAATTAGGTACACATTAGCAGAGGCTTGTGAAGGCCTTTTCTCCATGCATCAGGAGTTGAGCATTTCTCCATGCATCAGGACTGCAAGAAATGCACCACAAGCCGCAAATGTTACTTTATATGAATGTCCCAATAGTTTGTGGGCTACCGTAATTAAAAAAAAAAATAAATTAAAATACAGTGTTGGCTACCTCATCCTCCTCAACCTATGGGTCACTTAGTATAAACTATGTACACAATAGAAGGGGCTTGTGAAGGCCTTTTCTCCATGCATCAGGAGTTGAGCTCAGTTTGAACAATGAAAGAGACTACCCTGCACTCCAACCCTCTCTCAAATGGATAATTCTGGTGATCCTCCTGACAACCATGCTTTAGATTTTGATTTATATTCTTCCGAAGCTAAAATCAAAGATTCCATCTAGTGCTATTTTATGGCTCAGCTGTATTTTTAATTTTTATGTTATTTTAAGTGATTTCCCTATCCACATTTGTTTGCAGGGCAGATTTACTTGCTTTTGCAGCTCTCTAGCTCTTTCAAGGAGTTTTTTAGAGGGATTTTTGTGGCCAAAAGTTTGGGTCCCCATTGACTTTAATGGGGTTCGGGTTTGGGGTCAAGTTCAGGGTCAAATTTGAGCCCGGTCCCGGACTTTTTTTCAAAGTTTGGCCGAACCCGCCGGACCCGAACATCCAGGTGTCCGCTCAACTCTAGTTAACATCACTATAAACTGAAACTATTAGAAAATATCACAGCAGTAATGCAGTGTGGAGTTTCACACATTTTCAACTATCCACAGCAGGATCTGCATCGCTGGATACATTCGGCTACAATCTCAACTTGAACACAGCAGGATTATTATATTATTATTGCCATTTATATAGCGCCAACAGATGTCAGCTACAGAATTACCGAGCACTTTAAAGGTTTATTCCAACCTGCATGACCACTTTTACTTTTTTAAGTCTTCATGGTGGTAGAAGTGTGGATATGCAGTTTTTCTGCTTTCTTGGCAGACTGTAGTTGATATGGTGTTTAAAAATAAATTGGGCTTGATTGAAACCTTTCTACTCCCATCAAGCCTTCCTCAGAAAGTATTAAAGCATCCTTTGACCACCACAAAACCTGAGAGTAAAAAAACTAAACTTTTTCAAGACCTGTCTGATATTCCCACACTGCTTAGTCAGTAGGGCTGGTTAAGCATCAAGGAAGCTGATCACCATTTGTGGCACAATTGCACCGTCTATGATATTCAAACACAAAGCATGACTAAGCATCAAGGAAATGTTAATTGTGCCACAGCATTGGTAATCCCCATCTGCAGTGCAGGGTCAAAACATCTCCCCATTTGTCACAGAAGTGTCCAGCAAAGCTGACTGAGTACAATGGGAGTTTAACTTCTGCTGCAAATATGGATAAATTCAGTAGGCAGATCATTATTAGGAAGGCTGGCTAAGTATCAAGGGAGTTACTCTTCTACTACAAATATCGATCAACCCTGAGCCACCAGGATGAAGCACAGTTGTGTTACAATTTAACTGCCTTGATGGACAGCTAGCCCTGCTGGCTGAGCATCATGAGAGTTAAACTTCTTCTGACACAAATGGGGTCAATCTGGCTCCCCAAAACTTCCTATGTGTAGCAGAAGTGAAAACTCTGCTGTTGCTCAGCCAGCTAGCTCTGCATCATTGGAGTTGAACCTCTGGCACAGCAGCGGAACGGGCTTGATAGCCCAGATTAAATATATATATTTTTTTGACAGAATGAGATGCAGCCATGGCCAGCCAGCCAGCCAGATCACCTGATGTAGCAGATGTGCAGAGCAACTCCCATGGATCTCAGCCAGTCCTGGCAGCTTAGTATTACAGAAGTTGTACTTTTGCTACAACTACTTCCATTCTTAGGTCCATCCCTACCTGCAATGTCTGAAGGACATGGGGAGTACTATGCAATAGGTTCCCCCCTTCTAAAGGATTCTTCCCCATCTGACAACCCCGGAGATGGAGGGAAGAAGTGTCCATCAAGACTTTTTTTTGAAGTCCTATGAGTGTGCCTTCACTTTGAATATGTTATTGTGCTGGAGTGTACCTTGTAACAACAAGACTGAGTCAATACGTGTTCAGTACATAAATATTATACATTAATTAACATGTTGTGTGTAGTATGCATATATACATGTATATTAATATATTTTGCCTATTCAGGGGTTGTTACTATTACCCAATTTAATGGTATTCATTTTATCTACCTCGGAAGGATGAAGGGCTGAGTTAATCCTGCCGGGATTTGAACTGAGCAATCTCACCGGCCTCTGTGTGTTTATATATTACTGTCAGAATCATATCATATACAACTTATGTCTGTACATTGTGGAATCAGGATTGCTAGCAAAATGTATATAATGGAATAAAAACCTATATAATAAGAGGTCTTTCTCTCATCTGTCAATCAACTCTTCAGCATAGTGTGTTGAAAAACTGAGTAAAAGGGAGAGCAGGAAATACAGATGAAGATGCATTCCACTGCACACAAAAAAGGCATCTTCATCTGTGTTTCTCTCAACCAATATTTTGTGTTTCTTATCCTCTCTTTTGATTGTCTTACCAGCTTTAGTGTATTTTATCCTCAATGTTTCCCCTTTATGTGTCTTAAACCCCTCGTGTGTTTCTTACAAGTCCCCCATTTGTGTACATTTATCTTCCTCCCAGCTCATGGTGTGTCTCTTTTTACCCTTCTCCAGCCCATCATCATTTACCCAGCCCCTTTTGTGTGTCTTTCTTCCCAAAGCACTGTTTGTGTATCACTTAACCCAGCCCCTTTTTCTGCCCTTCCCCAGCCCATCTGTGTTTCTCTTTTTTCCCCTTTCCCGATTCCCTATGTGTGTCCCTTTCTTCTTTACCAGCTCCTGTTTGTTTCACAGGATCAAAGAGACATGAATTTGCTTTGCCACACTCATTTCCTCTATCTGGAAAATGAAGGGGTGCCTCTAGGTCCATGTGGAATAATTCTGCCAACATAGAGGCTACATTCAATCAAGTTTGGTACATGGTGAACATTGACATACCCTATACATGAAAGTTCAAATTTGCCTTCTGAACCTGATCTTTTCAAATGCAGGGAGACATGGCTTTTTCTGAGCTCCTCATTAGTGGGGCTGTTCATACATATAATACCCTCTGCTGCCCAAAATTGACATTTCAGAACATTATATGCCGTATATACTCGAGTATAAGCCAACCCAAATATAAGTCGAGGCCCCTAATTTTACCTCAAAAAACTGGGAAAACTTATTGACTCAAGTATAGGACTAGGGTGGGAAATGCAGCAGCTACTGGTAAATTTCTAAATAAAATTAGATCCCCAAAAAATTATATTAATTGAATATTTATTTACAGTGTGTGTATATATAATGAAGAGTGTGTGTGTGTGTGTGTGTGTATATTAATGCAGTGTGTGTATATTAATGCAGTGTGTGTGTATGACTGCAGGGTGTGTGTGTGTGTATATAATGCAGTGTGTTTGTTTATAATGCAGTGTGTGTGTATAATGCTGTGTGTGTGTGTGTGTGTGTATGAATGCAGTGTGTGTATGAATGAATGCTGTGTGTGTGTGTGTGTGTGTATGTGATGCAGATTGTGTAACCTTGGTGGGGGGTGGGCATTTTTATTATTTATTTTTTATCATTATTTTAATAATACATTTTAATTTTTATATTATTAATTTTTTTATTATTAATTTTTTTTTTTATTATATTATTATTTAAATTTTTATTTTATTTTTTCTGCCCCACTCCCTGCTTGTTAGCTAGCCAGGGAGGGCGGTTATATTATTCCCTGGTGGTCCAGTGGTGTGTACTGTGAAGGAGGGGGGCTGGCAGCGAGCTGTTACTTACCTTTTCTGCAGCTCCTGTCAGCTCCCTTCTCCTCCGTGCCGTTCAGCTCCACTGTAAGACTCGCGAGAGCCGCGGCATCAGAGTGTTGCCACGGTTTACCGTGGCAACTTTCCACTCGGCACTCAGACCGCGAGACTTACAGTGGAGCTGAACGGCATGGAGGAGAAGGGAGCTGACAGGAGCTGCAGGAAAGGTAAGTAACAGCTCGCTGCCAGCCCCCAACAGGACCGCCGGGCTTGTAATGAGCCCAGCGGTCCTGGTCTGTATTATGGCAATGTAAGTTGCCATAATACAGAAAGTGACTTGAGTATAAGACGAGTGGGGGGTTTTCAGCACAAAAAATGTGCCGAAAAACTCGTCTTATACTCGAGTATATACGGTATGTAAAATATCAGTATAATGAAGGGGTCATGGAATTTACAGAGAGCTAAACATTTCTGCATACATATTGATTTGCTCCCTTTTCTCAAATGTGAAGATTAAACTGATTTTAGGTGACAGACCTCTTTAACCCCTTAAGGACACATGACACGTGTGACATGTCTTGATTCCCTTTTATTCCAGAAGTTTGGTCCTTAAGGGGTTAAAGACATTTTGAAAAAACTTGTTAAATATCACTTTAAAATGCATTTTGAAATGACCTGACATATATCTCCCAGAGCTATCCATCTGTAAGTCTCTAAGGGATGGTTATCTGAATCTAATGTGTATATAATATGGATCACTTACAAAGGGTAACTTTCAGCTTTTCTTTCTTGTAAAGAGAAACATTTCATGCCTTTGGAAATGGTAAGCTTCAACTTGTTTTGGATACAATGTTTGAAAGGAAAAATCCAACCTAGATCATTGTTTTAGAGAGATGCAA
Organism: Pelobates cultripes; assembly: GCA_933207985.1. Classification (NCBI taxonomy): domain Eukaryota; kingdom Metazoa; phylum Chordata; class Amphibia; order Anura; family Pelobatidae; genus Pelobates; species Pelobates cultripes. The sequence goes on along the minus strand of OW240916.1, from coordinate 173,609,030 downwards.
AAAACGTATTTGGAAGCACTATCTAATTAATGTAATTGCAAATTAAAATACTATACTTACAGAATTTTGTTGTATTCTTATTCTTATTTATAACAGAACAACATTAGTTTTATTCACTATAGACAATGTTGTAGTGGATGGAAAATTAAATTCCAAAATTTAAGCTAAAATATCTTAACTGTAGCAATAATGTTCGGTCGGTTTTCCAGATCAGCACTTACTTTTTGTTCTTCGTTTCACTAAATTTGTTTTTAGTATAAAAACTAATATGTAATGTATAGTGGATGGGAATAAATGGGTCTACATTTTCTTTTTTAATTTAATTCCAATTTTATTGGTTTATAATGTAAACAAAGGGGTACAGAAAGGAAAAGGGGTCAATCATGGGGATAAGGTTCACAGTTTACAAATACAGTAGATTAACACGGTGTTTTGTGGCACAACACAGAAGCAAGGTACGGTGAGGTAACATGCACACTTTCCGGGTTCTCCTGTGCAGGATCTACCCTTCCATATTTGCCTTGTTACACTTTTAAGAGCATCACGCTCAGATATCTATTGTGGTTACCTAGTGTAGACCAATGTAGGTTCTCCATCTCTCTCATCATTTCCACCCTATCTACCCTTTGGGCCACTGTCGGGGTCTCAGTTTTTTTCCCAATACACAGGTATGAGGTTGTTCGCTTCTCCCAGTAATAGCCATAACAGGAGCTGCTTTTTCGGGTTCTGGAAGGTTTGGGGCCATCCCAACAGAACCTGGATGGGGTCAGGGAGTGGGGTAGCTCTAGTATGATGTGAGCTTGGCAATTACGTTAGCCCAGTGATGTTGTATGTGTGGGCAGGTCCACCATATGTGTTCCATATTATCCACGTCTCCCTCGCATCTCCAACACCTGCCGCTAATTGTCGGCCAGAACTGGTGAAGTAGGTCTGGCATCGTGTACCACCTTGTGATACGTTTATAGAAGGACTCACGTCTGGATATGCTAACTGAGGCTAGCATAGGTTTAGTAACAATATATTCCCAGTCTCAGGTTGACATCTGGATGTGTAACACCCTCATCCATTTCCGCTGGAAAGTAAGGACCTCCTGCTCACCTTTGGGAGGTGTGGAGCAGTTTGTATATTTGAGAGAGTCCGCGTTTATGTGTGCCTGTGGCAGTCCATTGTCATTCAAAAGGGGTTAGTGCCCTAGGGGTCCAGTAAGGTAGTACTGTACATGTCAAGGAGTGTCGCAGTTGTGAGCACCTCAGTGCCTCAGTTAGCGAGTAGTGTCCCCCATGCCCCTGTAGGTTTATGACTTTGGGAGGTGTATCTGCCATCAGTATGTCACTTAGGTGTGGGTTCGTCATCCATAGCAGTTTTGACCGGGTTGAGGATGTTGACCCTACCGAAGAGTGAGAAGTGGGACTTATCCCAGTGCTTTAGTTTTGAGGAAATGTCGCTTAATAGAGGGAGGTAGTTCCTTCTATAGAGGCCCTTGATTGTGAGCGTTAGCCTAATGCCTAGGTATATTAGGCCTGATTCCGTCCACTTATAGCTATAGGTGTCGCGGAGCCTAGTAGCTCACGTTGAGACCATTTCCAGGCCCATTATTTCGCATTTCTTCAGCATTGATTTTAAAATTTGAGCATGCGCTAAACTGGTCAATTTCCCTTTTGACATGTATGAGGTCCGGGTGGGTGAGGGTGAGGAGTACATCATCTGCGAAGGCAGACACCTTGATCTCCCTCCCGCTGAAGCCTCATATGTTATCATTCGTTCTGATAACAGTTAGAAAGGGCTCCATGGCCAGAACAAAGAGGAGGGGTGATAAGGGGCATCCCTGCCTTGTGCTATTGCTGATGTGAAACAAGGGTGAGTCTTGCCTGTCAACTCTAACCTTAGCTGAGTGTTCGCACCCATTGCCTGTAGTTGGGTCCCATCCCCAGAGTTTCGAGAGTGGTGAAAAGGAAGTCCCAGTCTACTCGATCGAACGCCTTTTCGGCGTCGACTGAGAGCAGTAGTGTGGGGGTTTTAGATGATAATGCGCCATGCATGACATTAAGGATTCATGTAGTATTATCCTTGGCCTCTCGACATGGTATGATCTCCGCCTGGTCTGTGTGAATTAAGTCTGGAAGGAGGGACTTTATACGGTTGCCCTTGGGGAGAGTTGCTATTGCTTTTTGCAGTTCCTCTGCCTGAATAGGTGATTCTAAGAGTGCGGTCTGTCGGGAGTCCAACATTTTTTTGAAGGTAGGATGAGATGTATGCTTTTATCTCATGCTGGGGGTTCTTCGGGTGGCCTAAGTTATATAGGTCGCTGTAATAATCTCGAAAAGTTTTGGCTATGTCTTCGGTTTTGTCATGATGTGTCCCGTCTGCTGATTTAAGGTGTGAGATGTATGTCTTTTGGTGTTTGTCTTTTAGTGTTCTGGCCAGATACTTACCACTTTTATTACCTTTTACATAGTATGTCCATCTAGTCAGGTGGACTGCCCTGTGTGCTTTCACTATGAGGAGGTTACGTAGTTCCATTCCGAGTGCTGTTAAGGTGTTGTATGCTTCCGGTGAGGGGTTGGATTTATGGGTCGCCTCTGCCACAAAAATAGCATCTGTTAGAGACTGGACCTGTGCTACTCGTTCCTTTTTTATGAAAGCTCCCCATTTAATCAGGATCCCACGGGTTATGTCTTTATGTGCTTCCCACACCCAGGAGTCAGCTGTACCCTTGTTTATATTTTCTAGGAAGTATCTGGGGAGAGAGTTTTTTAAGTCGTCAGTTACCCTAGAGTCATCCAGCATGGATTAGTTTAGACGCCATGAGTTGCTAGTCTTACCTATCCCTGCAAGGGACAACGTAAGGAATATTAGGGCGTGGTCAGACCATGTGATTTGTCCGATGGAATCCTCTCTTAGTAATTGTAGGTATCTATTCCCTAGGAAAAAAATATCCAACCTAGAGTAACTATGTGCCACCTGCGAGTAGTAGGTAAAATCCCTTTCCTGGGGATGTGCAATCCTCCAACAGTCTACTAGTTGGTTGGCATGCAGGGCCATCTGAAAGAGGGTTTATTGGTGTTTTTGTGTGCCTTTGCCAGTTGCTGAACTGTCTGTGTGATCTAGGACCATATTCCAGTCTCCCCCTATCACCACTACTCCCTCCGCGAATTCCTAATTTCTAGTTTTCTAAAGCAGGAACTGATGAAGAATACCTGTCTGGTGTTGGGAGCATATACATTCACTAACGTGATTAGTGTGTTGTTTAGCCTTCCCTTGAGTAATATGTACCTCCCTAGGGGGTCCAATTTGCTGTCAATAAGCATGAAGGCTCTATAGGACGACACCAGGATAGCAACTCCTCTAGACTTGCCTCCATGGTAGTTATTAAAGTATGATTGCCCTTTTGTTTTAGCCCTCAGTTTGGGGGTCTGGTCACCTCTAAAGTGGGTTTCTTGTAGGAAAACTATGTCAGCCTGTTGTCTGTCAATTTTGTGTGCCAGGACTGTGCGTTTTTCAGGTGTGTTAAGTCCCCTGACGTTCAGGGACATGAGCTTGGGATTATCCATCAAAGAATGTCCAGATATGAGAGCATCTAGCATTTTCTTTTTTCTTGGTATTGTGAGTACCTGTACCCAATGGAAGGGGTTACTGGGGGGGAAAACTTAAACCAGGGAAGCAATGTACATTAAGCATGTGGAGGACATGCGTTAATCAGATGGTGTCAATCCCGCTATGCATCATTTAGATCCTGCATGCTCCTTGTGACACCTCTCGGGGGTTGTACGGTCTAGAACCATCAGGACTCTAGACCTTCATCATATGATAGATACTGTATATATCTAAGTATATCATTTATACATTAGCATATGATAGTGTAACTTTATTTATTAATTAAATATGGTTACTAATTGAATCTCGGTTCGGCATGACCGAGGCCCCGAAGGCCCTTGGTAAGTCATGGATCTCGAACCTTGGCAGTAAACATACTAATAAACATTGAACAAGTTATGATACGAAACATGGCTTCAAATAGGTGAGTATATCAGGCGCCTTGGCGACTTAGTAGCATTTAACAGAAGGAAAGGATATAGCGAGTCCCTTATGGCGGCCTATTCACTGTGCCTTTTGGTGTTGTTGACAGGTCATTACCCGATGGTGTACGTCTTCTTCTTTTTTTGGGAGTGCATTGCCATTTAGCCCTTTGGGGTAACTGCTTGTCCCACTCCATGGAGAGGCCGGTCCAGTCTTCCACAGTGTCCGTTGATAGGCCCAAAGCTTGTTGAAACGCCGGGACATCTGCGGGGGTGGAGATTGAGTGTGTCTTCCCTTGGCAGACCACAACCAGTGCAAAAGCATAAGTCCACTGGAACCGTATGTTGCGCTCTGATAGAGCCCTTGTTATTGGACAATGATTGTAGATTGTGCCAGGTCTTGAAAGATCATCACCTTGTGGTCTCCATGCGTAATTTCTCTGAGTTGCCTGGCCTTTTGCTCGATTGTCTCTTTAAGTGGAAAATTATGGATTCTGCATATAATGTCCCTTGGCTTTTCATGGGGTAGTGCTCTTGGTCGGACCGCTCTGTGTGCTCGGTAAAATGTAATAATCGTGTCCAGTGGTCTGTCTAGTACCTCTTTCAAAAGGCTTGTGAGTGTTTGTATTATGTTCTCGCTTTCTCCGTCAGGAATCTCGGGGAGGCCTCTTATCCTGAGGTTATTACGTCATCTCCTGTTGTCTAGGTCCTCTATTGTCCTTTGTAGGAACATTATGGCCTCATTGTGGGCTTGTTGAAGGGATTGCATATTAACTAGTTGCAGGGCTGGCATTTCCCCCTCATCCTCTAACATTTGCACCCTGTTGCCTATGTGGCTTACCACCTCATGGGGCATTTGCAGTTTGGCGCCAAAGCTCTTCTCCATTTTGGAGAACATTGCCTCAAGATCCAGCTTGGAGGGCAGCTGTGTGAGGAGCATTTTCAAGTTGGCTCCTTCCTAGCTAGTGCACTACTCGAGAGATTTTTAACGCCCGCGCCATTTTGGATCGCGGGTCCGTCTCTGATTTTTCAGCGAAGAATCGCCTCAAGGAAGTCTTGGAGGAGGTAAGGGTCTTGGAGGGGTATTACCCGCTTGTGCTTTTGTTCTTTTCGATGCCATGTCTCTGGAACTGTCTCTTCTTACTGATTAGGCCTGTCCTGAGCGGAGCTTGGCTCTCATGCAGCCATTCATTCCCGTGTCCAAGCCACCCCCCGGATCTACATTTTCGTGCATATTTTGGAATCATTAATTTATTTATGTAGCTCAGCTATTAACAGTAGGTACAACGTTTGAATTATAGACTTTAATTATAGACACAATACATTTTGTTTCTTTTAAAACAGTTTATCATCATGTTACTGTTAGTTTAGGGTGAATTTTGGTAACAAATAATTTTGGTAATTCAACAGGCAAAACAGCATGAAAATTACTGATTATAACGGTGCTGAAATGCAAAATAGCTACAATATTGCCTAACCAAATGGTCATGTAATATCAGCCATTTTTGCAATGCCAATGCTTAATTGCCAATATTACATTATTATACAGTATATTTGGATTAAAAACATAGGAAATTAGAGAACATGTTAGAAGTTTCAGAATAATTGATAGTCATTTTTTTTTTTTCTTTTGCTGTCCTGGATTAATTAAAATGGGGAGCAGGAGTAATTTCAAGTTGAATTTAGGGGATTTATCCAGAGAGGAAAGAAAAAAAGTCAGTGGACAAATGACTGCCCACTCATCCCTTCCTCATTGACAAAAATAAAGCTTTCTTCCACAAGATGTAGTGAATACAGATTGCTTCTTACCTAGTAATACAGCTCCCAGTTCATACCATGATTAATTTCATGCAACATGATCTTTGAAGATGGTGAACCTTCATTTCTTTAATATAAAATACATTTTATAGGGTACCTTTTTGGGCTGATGAGCTTATTGTTTAGATCTCTAAATGTGGCCTCTGTATTGTACTTTATTAGAACTGTCTACTTTAAATTGTCATTTATTATTACAAACACATCAATCATGATCGATTGTGCTTGTTGCACTCTCGATAAAAAAAAAAAAAGTAATTTAAACTGCAAATAATGCTATTGTATGCTTCAAAAAATAATTTGACCACCAACTCACCCTTTCCACCCTGACAAGAACAAAGCTAACCACACATCCAGTCTAAAGCATCAGGAACTATCATTCAGTGTGGAAAATAAACCCTATATATTTTTTTCAGGATAAAAAAAAGTTGTGTAAGTATACAATTATAATTTTATGTGCACCATAGATTTACAGTAAGTTTGGACCTCCTCCACTAAAACCATCATTTAAGCACTATGGGCTGCCACCACTGTTACCTCACCAGTTAATAATCAAGGAAAAAAGGCGTGATGGCCAGTAGGAGCAATTCATAAATCTGAAAATTTATTGCAGGTGTTATTGTTAGCCTGATGGTGTGACTTGTTCAAGAGTGGATTGGTGGATACATCCGTGTAATAGTGAAGATTTCAATTGCCCAATCTGCAGCGCCCAGTTCTTTTACCCCTTAAGGACACATAACGGAAATATTCCGTCATGATTCCTTTTTATTCCAGAAGTTGTGTCATTAAGGGGTTAAGACTTGTGTATCTCATGGTTAAAGAAAAAAAGTATTTGCAAACGGATTCTTTCTCTTTAATGATGCTGTACCCTGCTTGCAACACAACTCCTGCCACACTCAGTGGAGGCAGGTTTTAATTTTCCAGTACATTGCGGCCACACATTGCATTTATTAATAATGAAAGAAACTTGCAAGCTCTAAAGCATAAGCAGTTGACAGAAGTACATTGCAAAGCAAAAAAATCACAGGGTGGACAAAACTATCAACTGCATCTATAGATGTAGCAGACATAGCCACTTGGACCCAGTCATGTCATGCCAGTCATGGAGAAACTGCTATAATGAATGGCATTTGAAAAAAGGGGGAATCAGCAACAAGAATAATTTCATTATATATGTTTTAACGTTTATTTTTTTAGGTGGGTGAAGAAGAGTATGACAACAATCACCCCCACCATCACCACAATTTAGACTGTTTTTGTTTTCTACAAAGAGTTAAAAGAGAACTGTCACATTCAGAGTAGGCAGGGTGCACCTGTGCAGCAATTTACAGCCACACATTGCGTAAATGAGGAAGGAGGTTGCAATTTACAAAGCACAAGCAGTGGCACAGGAGCCCACTGAATCAGTGAATGGGTGTAAGTGGCACTGGCAGTAGCAGCTAGGCAAGATGAACTTTTTATTTTTTCATATTTTTATGATTGGATGCTGAGGGGTGTAACTGTTCCTGTCCAATGTGCCTCTGTCGACTACTGACACTATCTCCACCACCCCACCTGCTCTTCCTAAGGGTGATGGTAGTAGTAGTAGTGATAGAAAGCACTGGTGATGACAAGCATGCAGAATCAGATTCAGCACTAGATATTTCTTCACACTAGTATGATGAACTTTCACTCACTCCCTACTCACTTCCTTGCTGCACAATTTGCACTTTGCAAGTCCTCCTTCTTGGTGGCATTTACCTTGACTCCTATTTTTGGTCACTGGTGCTATCTTCTATCTCCCACTCAAAGTTTTCTCTAGTTCTTCTTGCAGTACTAGCTACTAGATAAAGCATAACGCTAAAACTTTTCAACAATGCCCAGGATATCTCCTACTCCAACACACTGTATTACTGCTGGTCTGCCTTCCTCAAAAGATGAAGTGAACGTGTCTAGAAGATTTCAGCTTAGAAGTCTAGTAATTCTATTTCTCCTACTTTTTTCTCATCTATTGGTTACTCGACTTAATCTTAAAATCAATATTTAGTGACTGTTCCCTAAACATCAATCATCTTTGTTTTGCTACCTCTTCAATGGCCAGGGCATATGGTCCACATGTGCTTCTTCTCCATTCCAACCCTCTTTTTTCTAGTTCCAGGAGGTGCACTCTGGATGACTAAGAAAAACAAGTAATTTTAAAATCATGTGAGTGAGTTTCATAAGACAATGCCATGTGGCAGCTTAAAAATCAGAAGACTAACGAATTGCAGTTTATTTTAAAATTAATCTCCAAGTCTAGTGAATTATTTGCTATTGTTTGACACCTGCCATCGTAGCATTTACCGATTGCATTGCTACAGTAAAATTAATTTTCAGGAATATAAAAAAAAATTGACATCCATGGCCCAAGAACACATTGAAAAGTTTAATTATGGCATGTTGCTTTGCTGAGACCATGCCTTATTTGAGGCAGCTTGGAAGCCTACCAGAGACCTGAGCAGAGACTAACAAAAGGGCAAAGTACTGAGGTTTTTCTAAACATTTATTACAGTAGGTGGACTGACAAATAGTTGCAACAAGACAACATAGATGTACCGAAAAAGAAGGTGCTGAGAGCCTTGTTTAATCCCTTAAGGCAGAGGCAATTGTTCAGGTTCTGAACCAAAACAAAACTTTAAGCTATTTGTTTTTCTAACCCTAAGTTACCTCTTTCACCCACACATATTATATATTAGTTTGTTTGGAAAAACTAGGACTTTCATTTGACATCAAATATTTATACATGAAACATAATTTAATATGAATAAAATCTGAATAAGTTTTAGAAATTAAGAAATGTTATTTTTTCCCAAGTCAGCATGGCATTTTTGTATTCTTTTTTATGTTTTGCAATCTTCATACAAACACTGCACGCTCTTTGTTTTATCATTTTCTTTATATATGTTACTGCTATAAGCACTTATATTTGTGTTCAGCAATGTCTCACAATTACAACATACTTCCATGTACAGGTTTTATGTTTTGTTTTTGCATGCTTTAATGTTACAGGGCTAGATAAGTGTTTTGCCCATTTCAGTTTTTATACATTTAATTTTGCCAGTTTGGTTTGCTGAGCCTATGTTGCCTTTAAAACTGTATGACAGAGCAAGAATGAAAATTACCCCCATGATGGCATACCATTTCCAAAAATAGACAACCTAGGGTATTCCAAAATGTGTTTGTATAGCCTGCCCATCTAGTAATTTGACAAAGTTATTTCCTGACATATACAGAGGATAGACACAGGTCTATGATGGATATGAGACATACCAGGTCAGGAGAAGAGTTATGAAGAGATTAATAAATGAGGACGAATTATATAATGAGCCTATATCTTAGAAGAAGACAAGGACTTCATTATGGATGACTTGTTGCATTCATTCTAGGTGCAGGAATTGTGGTATCCATGAATTTTGCTACAGACATGAAACTTGTGGTTTACATTCTGGTCACTTTTAAAAAAGTTCAAAGGCCATCAGTCATAACTCAGTCAGAGAATTGGCCGTTTATATTTATACATTTTTTCCATATTATTAGTTCTACTATATTTAGTGGCATTTCTGCTTCTATACAAATTATATTGCAATATATAGCATAAGAAACATCCTCAATATATTATATTATAAAACATGTAATAAATAAAACTCTAAATAATAAACATATTAATGGTTTACTGAATATTTCCTTAACTGTGAACAAGAAAAAGAATAAACCCATCACCACCTTTCAAAAGCATGTTTACAAAAATGTTCATTAATGTGGAGAAACTAACGGCTAGTAGTTTTATATAAAACCATAAGGTACAGAACATTATATAACCAATCAAGTAATCTACCTTGAATTTATTATGCTATTTAAAAATAAAATTTTTTATGCTATGTAACTGTATTTTGCAGGCATGGAGAGGACAATATACGACCTGGAAAAACGATACCCTGGCCACTGAATTTATTTTGTTAGGATTTTTACTTTAAGCAGCCCTTGCTTTTCGGAATATTTCTGTTTAGTTATTTTTTACTTTCATAGGGAACCTGACAATTATTTTGATATTTGACTGTGTGACCCTGTGCTTCAATCTCCCATGTACCTGTTCCCTAAGAAGCTGTCAATCACTGAAATTTTCTATGTATCAAACACTGTTCCTCGAATGCTCAGAGACTTCTTGCACCAAAAAAAAGCTATTTCCATAATGGGATGTGCT
>OW240916.1:173586292-173596505 GCA_933207985.1 Pelobates cultripes | reverse complement strand
CTTTTTGTCCCCCCTCCCCTCTTTTTGTCCCCCCTTCCCCTTCCCCTTCCCCTATTTTTCTGTGTGCCTGCTGTTATAGTCCGGCCGGTGTCGAGGACCGGAGAGAGGCTCGACCATGCTGCAGGTAAGGGGAGGTGAGAAGAGACTGAGAGCCAGTGCTGCAGCAGTCTGAGTGCTGCAGCATTTAAAGGGCCAGCGAAGGCGGCGCAGGGCACCCCCTCCTATATGCCCTGCCTGTGATATAATTACTGAACACAATGGGTAAACTAAATTATCACAGGCAGAATATATACAGTTTTACCCAATAATTATAACTTCCAAACCATACATGCAATTTCCATAAAAGTTACATATTCTGAACAAGCATAAGCTGTGCGGTCGGTCTATTTCACATAGAAAAAGAGACTAAGTCCCATTCGAATGTACAAACGTGCGCCGTACGTGCAAATAACCCATTTTAACATGGCGTTCGTTTGACTCCATTCAAATGTGATAGTTCCAGGGAAGGTAAAACTTCAGCGGTGTTCGTGCCATTGAGTATCTGATTTTAGTTCCATGAACTCGCCGGCAAAACACAGCTGACCGCGTTCGGCTGAATTAAAATGGCCACTGCCACGTGTTCTATTGTTGAATGGCGGCCACTTCGACTACTTCGGTACTTCAGCTGTATCCGAAGTGCCAATTTAAAGTTGCAGAACTGCTCCCATGTAACTTAAAGGGGCAGAAAGAGTAGTTTAAGGTCCAATAAGCCCAAACAGAGCTTTTGAAGGGCAACACAGCCCAGGGGCCATAGTAACAAGGCAAGAGGCTGGCCATTAGTCCTCTCCAGGCACAAGTGGCAAGGTTACTTTCGCCACACAAGGGGAGGCTCAAAGGGTGCAAATGAGCACTGATACAGTGCTATCTGTCATAAGTGCGGTTTCTCCTAAATCCCCAAATTTGCTCAACTTAGTTACTGCTGCTGGGGAAAATGCTGACAATCTAATCACAGAACGGAGCTTAGGTAGGATGCTACAAGAACTCTGTGTAACCATACAAGCAGACTTTAAACAGTTTATTGCTTCTCTGCATGTGGACCTAGCAGAATTAGGAAACAGAACCGATAAGTTTGAAAAGGAGCTAGAGGAATTGTGTACAATACACAATGTTGCTGTAGACAGGCTGCAAAATATGAGGGCTGATCAATTTGTTCTGAAAAAAAGCAGAAGACCTTGATGACTACTCACGGCATTATAATCTAATAATACGGGGGGTGCCCAAGGCTGTTGCACAAGTTGATCTCTTAGAATATGTGCAAATTTTGTGTTCAACAATAGTGCCAGAGATGGAAACGTCCGCTTGGGTTAAAGATTGGATCCACCGTTTACCGTAGCCATTTCGTGCTCCCAGAGATACACCTAGCAGTGTAATTACCTGCTTTCACTATTACAGATCTAAAGAGTCATTACCTTCATCAATGAGAGAGAAATCAAAAGAGTCATTACATTTTTACCTTCATCAATGAGAGTTATTGTACCTATCTTTTTTTGTTTGTTTTTGAGTGGTTTTTTTGTTTGTTTTGTGTCTTTTGGATCTCTACAGTATTGCAGGAACTATATAGAGTCCTTATATCAAATAAAGGGGGTAAGAAAGAGAAAAGAAACAGGGGGAAGTAATAATAAGAACCTAATTTTAAAAAAAAATCACTAAATGTCAATGGATTATATAGCCCACACAAAAGAAGACTAGCACTGCATGAAATGTACAAATCTAATGCAGCAATTATTTGTTTTCAAGAACAGGGAAAGCACTTCCTATTGGCCAACTAGGCAGTGGGCAAGGGCGCTCTGTGAGAGGGGGCGCCCGCAGGGGCTGTAATGCAGGATGAATCCCCAATGAGCTTATGCTGGTCATGTTACTCACAAAGAACATATCGACCCCACCTCCACCTGTGATGCAGCTGTGGGTGCCCTCCCCTCACTGCTGCAGTCCTCCTCCTTGTAATATGGCTAGCTAAACGTCTTTCATCAGCACACATGAGTTTTGATTGTAACCCTGCCTCTGTCCGCCCACTAACCTCACCTTCCTACAGCCAACTCCATCCTTAAATAGCTTAACTCCGCCTTTGCCGGCTCCTCCCATGTCTCTGCCTTCAGAAGTCCTTTGAAGAGGTGGACAGTGAGATGGAAAGATTTCAGATGCTGCTTCACCTATCCTTTTCCTGGTGACACGGACCACATAAAGACTGGAAGCATGACAGTCTGTGCTGCTTCCAGTGCTCCTAGCCTCCACCTGAGTATGTGAGGGAAGAAGTTTACTGTGTGTGTGTGTGTGTGTGTATATGCATAAGGCAGTTTTTGTGGGGGTGTGTGTGTATAAAGCAGTTTGCTAAGAGAGAGGAATACTTGCTGAAGTGCTTTATATGTCTGGAGTTTGCCATTTTCTTGACATCTTATACAAGGGTTGATTTCAATAGACATTTGTCCTTTTATAATTGGGGTCAAAAAATCCTCCCTGTCTGTCACACATCTAGGATGGTTTTCTTCCACTTCCTTTAGCTCCACAGAGCTTACATAAGAGGCAGCCGTGCTGTACTAGCATGCACCTGCCTTCTCCCTTTCTCAATGAGCTGAACTATGAAAACATAGAAAAGCTGTGATCGAGTGCGCATGCGCTCAACTGGAGCCCCAGAACAGAGGCTTCTCGGTGAGAAGCCTCAGATTGGATGGCTTGCAGAATATAAAGCATATTTTCTTTTGGGTTATATCTACTAAATTGTTCAAAAAAATCAGTGGAATGTTTCCTTTTGGAGTTTAGTGAATAAACTTGTAGAACAATCTCATGAGGGGTTGGCAAAATGGACATTTGCCTAGGGCAGCAGCATTCCTTGCACCAGCCCTGTCTAAGAAATACCCTCAAAGCCTTTCATGCATGTTCACAACAAAAAACAAAAGGTGTGCCTATATGTTTTCATGCAGATTGGATATTTCAGCTTGAGAGAAGATATGAGGATGAAATGGGAAGAATTTTGATATTGGTAGGCTCCATGAATGGATGTGACATTACTATAGCATCTTTGTATGCCCCAAACCAAGCTCAAGCACCATTTTTCAAAAAGGCATTTAAAAAATTTCAATTATTGGGGGCAGGGCCCGACTGCCAAGCTGGATGGACGTGGGGCACCTTGGCTCCTCTATGAAACCTAAATATCCAGCTTCAAACTACTCTTTCTCCCCTGAAAAAGCCACACAGCTGCTACTAGATGACAAAGGGGACCTGAGCACAGCTTCCCCTCTTTTTGTCCCCCCCTTCCCCTTCCCCTATTTTTCTGTGTGCCTGCTGTTACAGTCCGGCCGGTGTCGCGGACCAGAGAGAGGCTCGGCCATGCTGCAGGTAAGGGGAGGTGAGAAGAGACTGAGAGCCAGTGCTGCAGCAGTCTGAGTGCTCTCTATAGAGCACTCAGGTGGCTGCAGCATTTAAAGGGCCAGCGAAGGCGGTGCAGGGCACCCCCTCCTATATGGTGCCCTAGGCGGCTTCCTAGTTCGCCTTATAGGAAGCGCCGGCCCTGCCTGTGATATAATTACTGAACACAATGGGTAAACCAAATTATCACAGGCAGAATATATACAGTTTTACCCAATAATCATAACTTCCAAACCATACATGCAATTTCCATAAAACTTAAAGGGGCAGAAAGAGTAGTTTAAGGTCCAATAAGCCCAAACAGAGCTTTTGAAGGACAACACAGCCCAGGGGCCATAGTAACAAGGCAAAAGGCTGGCCAGTAGTCCTCTCCAGGCACAAGTGGCGAGGTTAAAAGTTCTAACCACTTGTACCAAACCTGTTATATCTCAAAAATATAAATGTGCTGTTTACTCTGCCATGACACTGTATGATATTGAATAGCTTGTACATGCCGTTGTGGTGCTGCAAGCATGTTGTAACCACAAGCACAACAAAAATAAAGAATAAAAAAAAAAAAACTTCAATTATTGAAAAAAGGTTATGTTATTATCTGCTGGGATTTCAATTGCACATTGGAACCAGAACTAGATATTAAATGAGAACTAAATAAGAACCCCAGTCATATTTCAAATGTATTAGCTAAGAGATTAGCTAAATTATTTCATGTGCATGATTTATATGACACTTGGCGTAGTTTATAACCAACAGCAACAGCAGTTTTTTTTCTCCATTCCACCTTACATATTCACGTATTGATATGTGTGTGGTGGATAAAAATACAACAAAAAATATAATTGATGCCAATATAGGTAGTAGAACTTGGTCAGATCATGCGCCGATAATTATTAATCATGTTATTCAGCTTGTGGGACAGGTAAATGGCGCCTAAACAAGATACTACTAGATGATCTAATAAATGAACAAAGAGTAAAGGAAATGATAGAACTATACTTTCAGGAAAATGTAATAGGCCCAATATCAGTCATGACACAGTGGATCGCTCATAAGGCTGTAATTAAAGCTATTTTGATTCATATTGGTTCCTTGACTAAAAGGAGAGTAGATGCAGAGCGGTCGCGATTGCTACAAGAATTTTCCATTTTAGAATCTCAAAATAAATTGAATCCCTCAAAAAAGCAATCTAAAAGGATAGGTATTTTTATAAAACAATTAGACTTTTTTGATGGAGAAACAAATGCGGTCTTTAAAACAAAAACATTACAGCTAAAGTAACAAAGTGGAAAAGCAACTCCTTTATCGGAAATAAATTTGGAGCAAAAAAGGTCTTTAAAAAAATGCCTTTACAGAAGCTAAAGTGAGCAAGGCAATCTTAACCCTCGTTAAACAAAATGCACCTGGCCCAGATGTGTTTTCTAATTATTATTATATTAAAAGGGAACCCATTCTAACATCTTACTGTACTTTTTAATTTTATAAAAAAAACTCAGGCAACATACCAAAACAAATGCTGGAAGCACATGTAGTGACATTGCCGAAACCAGGGAAACCACCCATTGAGGGCGCAAACTTAGGGTCTATAGAAGTTTTAAATGCGGATATAAAATTATATGCCAATTTATTAGCTATGCGCATTAAACCCTTATTAGATTATCTAGTTTCAATAGAACATGCATGGCTTGTGCCAAATAGGCAAGTAGGTGATAACACCAGATATTTTATTGATCTCATTGAATGGGCATGCAAGAGTAAACAGCAAAGCATAATTATGGCATTAGAAGTTGAAAAGCGTTTGATCTCTTAAATTGGATGTATATGACTATGACTTTGAATAAGATGGGGTTACCTATAGAGTTTATGAAAAGCATTCTAGCACTTTATTCAAACCCTTTTGCAAAGTTATTTCATATGGTCTTTTTATCTAACCCATTTAATATACAAAAGGGTACATGCCAAGGTTGCCCTCTTTCACCAATAATTTTATTTTAAGTTTAGAACCTTTAGTGAGGCATATTAAGCATAATTTAGATATCTGTGGCTTAACTACACTTGCAGGAGAAGAAAAATTAGCTCTATTTGTGGATCATGTGTTATTATTTCTAACTTAACCAGTGAAGGCTATTCCTTCTTTGATCACACTACTTGAAAGATATAATATTTCATATTATAAAAAAAAATGGTAAAAAAACCCGTTTTACCTCTTGGAAATCAAATCAGGAAGTACAACTTTTAAAGGAGTTACATACATTTGACTGGTGTAAAACATCCCTTAAGTACTTGGGTATTAACCTGGCTAAAACTAAAACAGCCTCCTAATTCAGGAAACCATAAAAAAACTTAAGTATAAATTAGAACAGCAAATGGAGAAATGGAGGGATAAGGAGATATTATTAGACCACGTGAATTCAAGATGATGATTATACCACATATGCTAAATTGTGATGTACCGAACGGTTCGCCGGCGAACGGTTCCTGGCGAACATAGCATGTTCGCGTTCGCCACGGCGGGCGAACATATGCGCGGTTCGACCCGCCCCCTATTCGTCATCATTGAGTAAACTTTGACCCTGCCTCACAGTCAGCAGACATTCAAAGCCAATTAGCAGCACAGCCTCTATAGCCCTCCCACCTACTGGACACAGCCTCCGCATTTTAGATTGTTCTCCAGGCTGCATGCTTAGCGAAGGAGGAAAGTGTGGCATGCTGTTCATAAGATAGGAAAACATAAAGCTAGGTTGGGATAAGGGTATGCTTTTTTTTTATTTATTTTTTCTATGTAATGTAATTGCACTTAGTTGTCTGCCACTACTGCCAGCTTCTGTGTCAGGCTCACAGTGCATACTGTGCCCATTTCCCCAGTCAGTGCCACCACTTACATCTGGTGTCACAATAGCTTGGATTTAAAAACAAAAAACTTTTTTCACTGTTATAGATTGAATAGCAGTCAGTTGTCTGCCACTGCTGCCAGCTTCTGTGTTAGGCTCACAGTGCATACTGTGCCCATTTCCCCAGTCAGTGCCACCACTTACATCTGGTGTCACAATAGCTTGAATTTAAAAACAAAAAACTTTTTTCACTGTTATAGATTGAATAGCAGTCAGTTGTCTGCCACTGCTGCCAGCTTCTGTGTCAGGCTCACAGTGCATACTGTGCCCATTCCCCAGTCAGTGCCACCAATTACATCTGGTGTCACAATAGCTTGGATTTAAAAACAAAAAACTTTTTTTACTGTTATAGATTGAATAGCAGTCAGTGTCCTTAAAGCGGGTGTGTTACGCTAACAGTGGATACGCTGACAAGTGCCACTAATTAGATCCTGTGTCACAATAGCTTGGATTTAAAAACAAAAAACTTTTTTTACTGTTATAGATTGAATAGCAGTCAGTGTCCTTAAAGCGGGTGTGTTACGCTAACAGTGGATACGGTGACCAGCAGGGCCGGATTAACATAGGGGCTGATGGAGCTGCAGCTCCAGGCCCAGGCCCATGGAATAGGCCCACTGATTTATAAAAAAAAAAAAAAAAAATTTTTTTTTTTTTTTTCCCACACACACTACTCTTAGGGATTCCACCTGGCTTTTATTTTATTGGCACAGCCAGTATTTGAGGCTGCCTGGCTGGTGCCAATATTGCAGTGATACTGGCAATACAAATGCTGGTATTTTTCTCAGTATAAACAAGAGATTACTATGCAATACCAGCACTGGCCAGTAGGGGTCACTGTGTGTGGAGACAGGCAGGGATAGGAAGTTCCAGCATATGCCTCCCTGCCTATCTATACTCACTGATCTGCAGGGGTGAAGCTACAGAGAGTCCAGACAGCAACTCCCACCCTGCAGAGACAGCCTACAGCTCAGGGAAGTAAGGGATGTGGGGGAAAGGCTGCAAGAAGACATGGGGACACTAAGACACTAAGGGACATTGGGAGACATTATGACACAGACACATGTAGACACAGTGTCCCCATGTCTCCTAGTGTCCCCATGTCTCCCAGCCAGTGTCTCTGGTGTCTCTGGTGTCTCAGTGCCCCCTAGTCTCCCAGTGCCCCCAGTCTGCCAGTGTCTCACCGTCCCCATGTCTCCTAGTGCCTCCATGTCTCCCAATGTCCCCATGTCTCCAAGCTAGTGTCCCTAGTGTCTGTGGCCTTGGTGTCTCCATGTCTCCCAGTACCCCATGTGTCTCAATACCCCCATGTCCCCCAGCCAGTGTCTCTAGTGTCTGTGTCCCCATGTCTTCAAGTGTCCCCTATTTTCCCAGTGTCCCCATGCGTCCCAGCCAGAGTCCCTTAGTCTCCCAGTGTCACTGGTGTCTGTGTCCCTAGGTCTCCCCAGGTCTTACCGTCTTCCTAGTGACATGGGGACCCTGGGATACATGGGGACACAGGGAGACATTGGGCATTGAGACACTGTGATACATAGGATCACTGGGAGACCTGGGGACATGACACTAGTGGACACTGGGAGACATGGGGCACTGAGACACTGATACATAGGAACACTGAGACCTGGAGTAATCGACACATGGGGGCACTGGGAGATATGGGGACATGACACTAGTGGACACTGGGAGACATGGGGCACTGAGACACTGATACATAGGAACACTGAGACCTGGAGTAATCGACACATGGGGGCACTGGGAGATATGGGAGGAATCCATCTATACAGCCGAATCAAACTAAGTAGTTTGTTGGTGATTTTACAGCATTTTCTCTTATGTCACTCCTTGTGATTTACATCATGTGATGTCACCCATACATATTTAATTATGCAAATTAGCAAAGCCAGTATGTTTTTCCAAGAAAGGTGGCAACCCTAACTACTTTTCACATACTCTTACATAAGTATGGAAACTTAAGAGGGATGTATGGGAACAAAACTTGTGTGGACTGGCTGACAATGAATATAGTTAAAGGGACACTAGAGTCACCAGTACAACTACAGCTTATTGTCATTACCATGTGGATTTTTGCTTTAAACACGGTCTTTTCAGAGAAAATGCAGTCTTTACATTACAGCCTAGTGATAACTTCACTGGCCACTCCTTAGATGTAGATCCTTCCTGGGTCATGGCTGCCTAAAATGCATCCAAAAATTCAGTGTCTCCTCCCTCTGCATGCAGACACTGAACTTTCCTCATAGAGATTCATTGATTCAATTCATCTCTATGAGGAGATGCTGATTGGCCAGGGCTGTGTTTGAATCATGCTGGCTCTGCCACTGATCTGCCTCTTTGTCAGTCTCAGCCAATCCTATGGGGAAGCACTTTGATTGGATTAGGCCACCACTTCTAATGATATCAGCAGACTGCTTATTTTTCTGAGTCTAACAGCATGCAGAGTTACAGCTTCAGTCTTGAATACAGTAAGATTTTGCTGTATTTATGGAGGCATGAGGAGCCCAGGGGGCTAGATGGTGGTGTTAACACTATAGGGTCATGAATTCATGTTTGTGTTCCTGACCCTATAGTGATCCTTTAAGGTAATGCTGACTTTGGTCTCTCTAACACTGTGGCATATTCCCTTTCTTCTACACTCACTACATACAGCTTTTCTCTGACCCAGACTATATACCAGGAGCTTCTGCCTGCTAGTAAGAAGGTAAGGAGACAAGTGGACCAGCGAGTGCTAGGGGACAGTCCTTAGAAAGCATTGAGCAAGCGCATCATTAGATGCATTTATGCCAAGCTCAGGGTGCTGTCTGCATAGTATGCCCTTAGTTGGCCAGCTGCATGATTGGCAGGAAGCCTGACATGCATTCATGTCAGGCTGGCCTTCTAATTCTTTGAGCAGACATGTCCTCTTTTTGGGCATGTTCACCCCTTTTGGCAGTTTATGTGATTTGTGTCAGTGGCACACCCTTTTACCATGCCCATTGACTTCCTGCTTGACTGGACACTGCTGTTAGGGGTTATGGATTTACTTGAAAGATGAAAACATAAATTAGAGAGAGATTAGCCTAGGGTATGTGTTTTCTTATAGCTGCTGTTTTATTTCTCTCCAGAACCATCTCCATCAGATACATGACGCTTGGGAGTGTTTTACTGTTTTTGGTCGATATGATTCTGTAATTAGGTCCTTAATAATTGTCAGCACCAGGCCCACTGGGCTCTTAATCTGGCCCTGGTGACCAGTGCCACCAATTAGATCTGGTGACACAAAGCTTGGATTTAAAAAAACAAAACACTTTTTTCACTGTTATAGATTGAATAGCAGTCAGTGTCCTTAAAGCGGGTGTGTTACGCTAACAGTGGATACGCTGACAAGTGCCACTAATTAGATCTGGTGTCACAATAGTTTGAATTTAAAAAAAAAATAATCTTTTTTCACTGTTATAGATTGAATAGCAGTCAGTGTCCTTAAAGCGGGTGTGTTACGCTAACAGTGGATACGCTGACCAGTGCCACTAATTAGATCTGGTGTCACAATGGCTTGGATTTAAAAAAAAAATAATCTTTTTTCACTGTTATAGATTGAATAGAAGTCAGTGTCCTTAAAGCGGGTGTGTTACACTAACAGTGGATACGCTGACAAGTGCCACTAATTAGATCTGGTGTCACAATAGCTTGGATTTAAAAACAAAAAACTTTTTTTACTGTTATAGATTGAATAGCAGTCAGTGTCCTAAAAGCGGGTGTGTTACGCTAACAGTGGATACGCTGACAAGTGCCACTAATTAGATCCTGTGTCACAATAGCTTGGATTTAAAAACAAAAAACTTTTACTGTTATAGATTGAATAGCAGTCAGTGTCCTTAAAGCGGGTGTGTTACGCTAACAGTGGATACGCTGACAAGTGCCACTAATTAAGATCT
>OW240916.1:173572260-173586192 GCA_933207985.1 Pelobates cultripes | reverse complement strand
GTACACGACCACTGATAGGAGACGTGGAAGGTATTAAAACTGATCAGAACAATACTAAACACACCACTCCTATCTGGTGTCACATTAGCTTGACCGCGCAGTGCCCCAAATTTGCAGTAAGAGGACCGACCAAGCCTCTTCTTCCATCTCCCTGTTACAAAAATCAATGCCGGGTACACGACCACTGATAGGAGACGCGGAAGGTATTAAACTGATCAGAACAATACTAAACACACCATCTTCTATCTGGTGGCACATTAGCTTGACCGCCAAGAGTGCCCCCAATTTGATGAATTAAGAGGACCTACTCAAGCCTCTTCCATCTCCCTGTTACAGAAATCACTGCCATATATCCATACAATTGTACAGAATGTCCAGGATAGTTTTCCATGGACAAATGTTGTCGCCTGTTGAACGAGGTGACCTTGCTCGGGTCCCAGGTGTACGGTTCCTAAAATGGCTGCCATATACACGTCCACTGATAGGAGACGCGGAAGGTATTAAACTGATCAGAACAATACAAAACACACCACTAATAAGGTTTCTCTCCTGTATGGCTCCTCAAATGATGCTTAAGATTAGAAGCGGCTGAAAAGCATTTCTCACACAGGTATTAAACTGATAAAAATAGTACCAAACACTCCACTCCTATCTGGTGTCACATTAGCTTGACCGCGCAGTGCCCCAAATTTGCAGTAAGAGGACCGACCAAGCCTCTTCTTCCATCTCCCTGTTACAAAATTCAATGCCGTGTACACGTCCACTGATAGGAGACGCGGAAGGTATTAAACTGGATCAGAACAATAATACTAAACACACCACTCTCTATCTGGTGGCACATTAGCTTGACCGCCAAGAGTGCCCCAAATTTGCAGGTAAGAGACCTACTCAAGCCTCTTCTTCCATCTCCCCTGTTACAGAAATCACTGCCATATCCATACAATTGTACAGAATGTCCAGGATAGTTTTCCATGGACAAATGTTGTCTGTTGAACGAGGTGACCTTGCTCGGGTCCCAGGTGTATGGTTCCTAAAATGGCTGCCATATACACGTCCACTGATAGGAGACGCGGAAGGTATTAAACTGATCTGAACAATACTAAACACACCACAAATAAGGTTTCTCTCCTGTATGGCTCCTCAAATGATGCTTAAGATTAGAAGCGGCTGAAAAGCATTTCACACACAGGTATTAAACTGATAAAAATAGTACTAAACACTACACTCCTATCTGGTGTCACATTAGCTTGACCGCGCAGTGCCCCAAATTTGCAGTAAGAGGACCGACCAAGCCTCTCCTTCCATCTCCCTGTTACAAAATCAATGCCGTGTACACGTCCACTGATAGGAGACGCGGAAGGTATTAAACTGAACAGAACAATACTAAACACACCACTCCTATCTGGTGGCACATTAGCTTGACCGCCAAGAGTGCCCCCAAATTTGCAGTAAGAGGACCAATTCTGCCTCTTCCATCCCCAAGCAGAAATCACCATATCCATACAAATTAACAGAATGTCCAGGATAAGTTTCATGGACAAATGTTGTCAGCCGTTGAACGAGTAAAGGTGACCTTTGCTCGGGTCCCAGGTGTAATGGTTCCTAAATGGTTGCCATATACACGCCCACCGATAGACGATGGAAGGTATTAAACTGATCAGAACAATACTAAACACACCACAAATAAGGTTTCTCTCCTGTATGGCTCCTCAAATGATGCTTAAGATTAGAAGCGGCTGAAAAGCATTTCTCACACTCCTAACAAAAATATATTTTTTTAACATTCTCTCCACTTTGAACGAAATGACGCTTGGGAAGAGATTAACATAATTAAACACAGGCAGTAAAAATACAGTTTTTAGCCATACCCTGTAACTTTAAAACTACACATCCCATCTTCATAATTACATATTTGGAATCAGCACACTTAAAACATAAAACATAACCAAAAATCAGCCAAATCCATCCAGGGGTTAAAAAGTTAGCTGGAGGTCCCTTTATGACCGACCGCAAGCACATTTTCCTGCCCAAAACAGTTCCATAGATTTGGGTTGTGAGGTCGGTCTATTTCAGGCTGAAATCCACTCAAGTCCCGCTAATGGGACTTAGTCTCTGCAGCTGAAATAAGGCTGAAAAAAAGACTAAGTCCCATCGCCGAATGGGACTTAGTCCCTGCAGCTGAAATAAGGCTGAAAAAAACGGCTGAAAAAAAGACTAAGTCCCATCGCCGAATGGGACTTAGTCTCTGCAGCTGAAATAAGGCTGAAAAAAACGGCTGAAAAAAAGACTAAGTCCCATCACTGAATGGGACTTAGTCTCTGCAGCTGAAATAGCAGCTGAGGGCACTGTCCCACGCTCTAATGGACCCGAAGGTCTCTGCAGCTGAAATAAGGCTGAAAAAAACGGCTGAAGAAAAGACTAAGTCCCATCGCCGAATGGGACTTAGTCTCTGCAGCTGAAATAAGGCTGAAAAAAACGGCTGAAGAAAAGACTAAGTCCCATCGCCGAATGGGACTTAGTCTCTGCAGCTGAAATAAGGCTGAAAAAAACGGCTGAAAAAAAGACTAAGTCCCATCACGAATGGGACTTAGTCTCTGCAGCTGAAATAAGGCTGAAAAAAACGGCTGAAAAAAAGACTAAGTCCCATCACGAATGGGACTTAGTCTCTGCAGCTGAAATAAGGCTGAAAAAAACGGCTGAAAAAAAGACTAAGTCCCATCGCCGAATGGGACTTAGTCTCTGCAGCTGAAATAATTTCCCATTTACTGAACCAAGTGGGAAATAGCCAGGCAGGCACAAGGGTTTGCACCAGGTCTGGGGACACAGGGGACACCGTCTGAAATGGGCCGTGTCCCCAACAAGTCTGGGGACACGGCCTTAAAGGGGCAGTGTCCCAATCTTCCTGATGTCCCAAAAAAGGTGTTTAAAGGGCCAGCACCAGTCACATAAAGAGTCCATAAGCCCCAATATGCCCACCGACAGTCTTAAAGGGCCATACACACCAAATAAAAGTGCATACATTTCCACAATCTCCCAGGGGCCATAGTCATGCGGGAGGAGGCTGGCAAAGAGGCTTCTCCACAACCCAGGGAAACAGGGCAATTTGCCATTTAAAGGGCCCGTTACAAATAGCAGTTTGTAACAAGGTGTCAATCCATATCTGCCAAGTGACCCGATGTAGGGGGAACAGTCCCTATTCTGCTCTGTGTCAGTGTGTATCAGGGATCCTTAGGACGGGTGTCAATCCATATCTGCCAAGTGACCCTATGTAGGGGGACCAGTCTCTATTCTGCTCTGTGTCCGTGTGCATCAGGGGCTCTGAGGACAGGTGTCAATCCATATGTCAAGGTGTCAATATGTCATATGTCAGGTGTCAATCCATATTCATTGTGATTTAGGAATGTTAGGTGATTTCTGCCCTTTATGGATTAAAACCAGACTCTGTATCAACTGTGTAATTTTCCATGGGAGTTTTGCCATGGATACCCCTCCGGCATGCCACAGTCCAGGTGTTAGTCCCCTTGAAACAACTTTTCCATCCCTATTGTGGCCAGAAAGAGTCCCTGTGTGTTTTAAAATTCGCCTCCCATTGAAGTCAATGGCGTTTCGGGCGGTTCGCCGGTTCGCGAACATTTGCGGAAGTTCGCGTTCGCCGTTCGCGAACCGAAAATTTCGGGTTCGCGACATCACTAATTAAGGATAACTGATTACAGAAAGTTTAGTATGTGTGTTACAAAACTGGTGCTACTGACTACACTCAGTAAATTGACAAACTACAGTAAACGCAATGGTCTAAATATGAGTTGTAATCCACACTCTTGGGATCCGAGCAGTAAACAACTGATGAAAGCTGTACCTCTAAATGTACATTTGGTGTCGGTCTATTTCAGGCTGAAAAAACGACTAAGTCCCATCGCGAATGGGACTTAGTCTCTGCAGCTGAAATAAGGCTGAAAAAAACGGCTGAAAAAAAGACTAAGTCCCATCGCCGAATGGGACTTAGTCTCTGCAGCTGAAATAAGGCTGAAAAAAACGGCTGAAAAAAAGACTAAGTCCCATCGCCGAATGGGACTTAGTCTCTGCAGCTGAAATAAGGCTGAAAAAAACGGCTGAAAAAAAGACTAAGTCCCATCGCCGAATGGGACTTAGTCTCTGCAGCTGAAATAAGGCTGAAAAAAACGGCTGAAAAAAAGACTAAGTCCCATCGCCGAATGGGACTTAGTCTCTGCAGCTGAAATAATTTCCCATTTACTGAACCAAGTGGGAAATAGCAAGGCAGGCACAAAGGGTTTGCACCAGGTCTGGGGACACAGGGGACACCGTCTTAAAGGGGCCGTGTCCCCAACAAGTCTGGGGACACGGCCTTAAAGGGGCAGTGTCCCAATCTTCCTGATGTCCCAAAAAAGGTGTTTAAAGGGCCAGCACCAGTCACATAAAGAGTCCATAAGCCCCAATATGCCCACCGACAGTCTTAAAGGGCCATACACACCAAATAAAAGTGCATACATTTTCACAATCTCCCAGGGGCCATAGTCATGCGGGAGGAGGCTGGCAAAGAGGCTTCTCCACAACCCAGGGAAACAGGGCAATTTGCCATTTAAAGGGCCCGTTACAAATAGCAGTTTGTAACAAGGTGTCAATCCATATCTGCCAAGTGACCCGATGTAGGGGAACAGTCCCTATTCTGCTCTGTGTCAGTGTGTATCAGGGATCCTTAGGACAGGTGTCAATCCATATCTGCCAAGTGACCCTATGTAGGGGGACCAGTCTCTATTCTGCTCTGTGTCCGTGTGCATCAGGGGCTCTGAGGACAGGTGTCAATCCATATGTCAAGGTGTCAATATGTCATATGTCAGGTGTCAATCCATATTGATTGTGATTTAGGAATGTTAGGTGATTTCTGCCCTTTATGGATTAAAACCAGACTCTGTATCAACTGTGTAATTTTCCATGGGAGTTTTGCCATGGATCCCCCTCCGGCATGCCACAGTCCAGGTGTTAGTCCCCTTGAAACAACTTTTCCATCCCTATTGTGGCCAGAAAGAGTCCCTGTGTGTTTTAAAATTCGCCTCCCCATTGAAGTCAATGGCGTTTCGGGCGGTTCGCCGGTTCGCGAACATTTGCGGAAGTTCGCGTTCGCCGTTCGCGAACCGAAAATTTCGGGTTCGCGACATCACTATATATATGATCTAAGTATATATACACATATACATACATACACATACACTGTCTAAGTGTATTTTAATATATATAGAATTATAAATATATATTAATATCAAAATATACATACAATGATATTGATTAAAAAAAAAAATATATATATATATATATATATGGTACATCAAAGGTTAGCGCGTATGTACAATGGCATGACAGGGTTATGTTGGAGATGCGAAACAGTAGTGGGAACTTTGCTTCACGTGTTCTGGGATTGTCCCAAATTGGGAGATTTCTGGAAACGTGTTCAGAGCATGATTTTTCATAAGACTAAGCTAATAAAAGTATCTACTTCATATTATCTCCGGAATCAATGTTTATCCCCACAAGAAAGTGATTTTAAACATACTCACTGTAGCAAAAATAGTCTTAGCTGGAAATTGGAAGAGTAAACTAATCCCCTCGATAGAGAGTATACAAACCAAGATGGACACGATTAGTGCATATGAGAAGATGGTTAGTAAATTTAATGGTTGCATAGGTAAATACCAAAAGAAATGGAATAGCTGGCTGGCTAACCATATGGTTTAATTAAAAAAAGGGGGGTCAAACAAAAAAACAAAATAAAATGATACAATGTGGTCTGACATACAGGGCATGATAAATGACAATTATGGATGCGTCTTTTTATAAAATACAGTTAACTGTGAATAGGGAGGGCAAGGCTCAGTTTTGGTTTTGGTATTAGATTTAGCTTGATTTTAACCGATAGTAACTGAGGGACATAGTAACTAAGGCAGTATGCACGTATGTTCATAAGCAAAGTGGAGAAACCAGGGTTCCCCCTTCCCCACCCCCATTCGTTTTCTGTACCCACTCCCAATCCTTACCCTTAGCCTAATTAAATTTTTCTTAGCACAACGAGTTAATACAGGAGTGCACCACAAATTGCAAGTGGAAACGCTTCTTACAAGTTAACAAATCATGACTTATTATACATACAAATGGACTGTACAAAGCATGTACATATCAAACTATTGAACTATCAAAGAAACATATTGATGTTTAGCGTAAATTTACAATACTCAGAGTTGTGAAATTGGTATGCTAATAACACAAGCTCATGTGGTTAAATGAGGGAAGCTCTACAAATTGTGTTGTACTGTTTTCACCAAATGCATCAATAAAAATCGATAAAATGAAAAAAAAAATATATATATATAATTTTCATTTTATATATATATATATATATATATATATATATATTTATATATAATATAAAATAAATAAATATGTAAATACGTAAAAAAAAATAAAAATTATATATATATATATGTGTGTAAATTCATTCTAACTGTGTTTTAAAATTAATATATATTGATATCAAAATACAATTAGAACGAAATAATATACATCAATATACATAAGTATATAGGTATATATCACTTTATATATACCTATATAAATAAAAATAATTTTAAAAAATATAAACATATATACATATAAATATATACATATATAAAAATAATTCTACGTATATATTTATGTAATAATTTTACATAATTAGGTCATTTTTATTAATTACAATTTGCGGGACCTGTCTGGCAACCCATGCCAAAAGTCCAGGGAATTTGATTTGCTAGCACTATATTTAACCCTGTAACTTTCCAAGACACCATAAAACCTGTACATGGGGAGTACTGTTTTAGTCGGAAGACTTCGCTGAACACAATAATTAGTGTTTCAAAACAGTAATATGTATTACAACGAAGATGTTGTCAGTAAAAGTGACTTTTTTTGCGTTTTTCACACACAAATGGCACTTACACGGACGATATAATGGTTGTGATACGTTTTACTGTTTTGAAGCACTAATATTTGTGTTTAGCGAGGTCTCCCAAGTATAACAGTACCCCTCATGTACAAGTTTTGGTGTTTTCAAAAGTTACAGAGTCAAATATAAGGCTTGCATTTCAGTTTTTGTACATTGAAATTCGCCAGGTTGGTTATGTTGCCTTTGAGACAGTATGGTAGCCTAGGAATGAAAATTACCCCCTTGATGGCATACCATTTTCAATAGTAGACAGCCCAAGGTAATGAAAATGGGTTATGTTCAGTCTTTTTTAGTAGCCACGTAGTCACAAATACAGGCCAAAATTGGCTTTCAGTTTAGTTTTTTGCATTTTTCACACACAAACAAATATTAACACTGACTTTGGCCAGTGTTTGTGACCAAGTGACTACTAAAAAAGACTGGACATACCCCATTTGCAATACCTTGGGATGTCTAATTTTGCAAATAGTATGCCATCATGGGGGTAATTCTTATTCCTGGGCTACCATACGGTCTCAAAGGAAACCTAACCAATCTGGCAAATTTCAATGTGAAAAAACCCCAAAAATTTAACATGCTATATTTGACCCTGTAACTTCCCAAAACATCATAAAACCTGTACATAGGGGCTACTGTTTTACACATGAGACATCGCTGAATACAAAAATTTGTATTTTATTGCAGTAAAAGCAAACACTATTATGACATGCACAGTTAAAATGTCACATAGAACTAAAAATATTTTTAAAATTCTTAGTTTCTCAAATTTTTTATATTTTATTCATATTAAATTATGTTTCATACCTAAATATTTGATGTTAAATGAAAGCCCTATTTCCCCTGAATAAAATTATATATAATAAGTGTGGGTGCACATAATATGAAAGAGGCAAATTACGCCTGAACAGACATATAGCGCAAAGGTTTTTGTTTACGTTTTGTTTTGATCACAACGTGTACATTTGGCTTAGTCCTTAACCCCTTAGCGACCGAGGACGGTTCAGGACCGTCATCGGCATTTTTGGCTTGCCGACCGATGACGGTCCTGAACCGTCCTAACGGTCTGGGGGTACTTACCTGATCGCCGTCGTTCCCCCGGCGGTGATCAGTGTTGCTCCGGTTGTGGGGAGACTGCCTGCAGCCCAGACAGTCTCCCCACACTGATTAGGACCCCTGTGGCCATGTGATCGCTCAACACAGCGATCACATGGTCACAATAGGTGTCCTAGTGTCTGCCTGCAGGGGGACTGCCTGTGCTGACAGGCAGTCTCCCTGCTAGTGTAAAATCAAAAAAAAAAAGTTGGTGTTAATAAAAAAAATAATAATAATTATATATGTGTATATATGATATATAGACATATAATATATCTATATAATATATGTCTATATATCATCTATATAATGCCATACTAAGTGTATTTTTATATTAATATGTACTTATATTAATATAAAAATACACTTATAATTAAATTACACACGTATATATATAATATATATAATAACTATATATTGTATATATATATTATTATAAAATATAAATAATAAGTAATTTAAATTAAATAAAAAATTTTTAAAATAATAATAAAAAATAAAAAAAATTATATAGCTATATGAAATTTTATTCTAACTGTATTTTAAAATTAATATATATATATTTATATCAAAATACACTTAGAATGAATTTGTATATATATCTATGTATATAAAAATAAATAAAAATAATAAGAAATATACATATGTCCATATACAAAATTACATAAATAATTATATAAATATACACGTAGACTTCAAATATATAAATATGCATATATATTTAAATTCTACGTGCGTATTTATGTAATAGTTTTACATAATTCAGTAATTTTATTGATTGCAATTTAAGGGACCTGCCTGCCAACCCAGGCCGAAATTCCAGAGAATTGAATTTGCTAGCACTGTATTTTACCCTGTAACGTTCTACGACACCCTAAAACCTGTACATGGGGGGTACTGTTTTACTCGGGAGACTTCGCTGAACACAAATATTAGTGATTCAAAACAGTAAAACATATCACAGCGATGATATTGTCAGTGAAAGTGACTTTTTTTGCATTTTTCACACACAAACAGCACTTTTACTGATGATATAATTGTTGTGATACGTTTTCCAGTTTTTAAACACTAATATTTGTGTTCAGCGATGTCTCCCGAGTAAAACAGTACCCCCCATGTACAGGTTTTATAGCATTTTTGAAAGTTACAAGGTCAAATATATGGGTCAAATATTTTTACATTGAAAATGGCCAGGTTGGT
The DNA here is from genome assembly GCA_933207985.1 of Pelobates cultripes. NCBI lineage: Eukaryota > Metazoa > Chordata > Amphibia > Anura > Pelobatidae > Pelobates > Pelobates cultripes. The sequence goes on along the minus strand of OW240916.1, from coordinate 173,576,909 downwards.
TACGTTGCCTTTGAGAGCGTATGGTAGCCCAGGAATGAGAATTACCCCATGATGGCATACCATTTGCAAAAGAAGACAACCCAAGGTATTGCAAATGGGGTATGTCCAGTCTTTTTTAGTAACCACTTGGTCACAAACACTGGCCAAAATTAGCGTTCAATTTAGTTTTTTTACTTTTTTCACACACAAACAAATATGAATGCTTACTTTGGCCAGTGTTTTCGACTAAGTGGCTACTAAAAAAGACTGGACATACCCCATATTGAATACCCTGGGTTGTCTACTTTAAAAAAAATATGTACATGTGGGGTGTTATTCAGAGATTTATGACAGATAATAGTGTTACAATGTCACTATTGATAAATTTAAAAAATTTATGTTTTGAAACCGCAATATTCTACTTGTACCTATAGCCCTATAACATGCAAAAAAAAGCAAAAAAGCATGTAAACACTGGGTATTTTTAAACTCAGGACAAAATTTTGAATCTATTTAGCAGTTTTTTTAATTCGCTTTTGTAGATGAGTAAAAGATTTTTCAAGTAAAAGTCAAAAAACATGTATTTTTTTCAATTTCTCATCATATTTTTTTATTTTTTTTAAATTAAAATACATGAGATTATATAAATAATGGTATGTAAAGAAAGCCCCTTTTGTCCTGAAAAAACAATATATAATTTGTATGGGAACAGTAAATGAGAGAGCGGAAAATTCCAGCCAAACACAAACACCACAAAAGTGTAAAAATATGCCTGGTCGCAAATGTACAACATGGCAAAAACAGTCCAGTCCTTAAGGGGTTAAGGGCTAAAAAACATCTTATGCTATTTTTTTCAATCAGAAAATGCTAGGTAGTGAAGAGGTTAGTGTAGAGAAACAGTTAGTATGTATCTCATCAATAGAACACAGTACTTAGAAAACTCAATAGACTACATATTTAAATTGAAAAAACAAACATAGTAACCATGAATGTTCACCATCAATATGCCTTTCAGTATATGTCAATAGTTTCTCTCCAAGTGTATGAATTAGACTAATTGCATTCATAATAATGTGCATCACACTCATCATAATCTCTAGTTGTAAAAACTTATCACTTACGTTAATACTTACATTTTCTGTCTGCCGTGCATTACTGAACAATGAGCTCTCAGTTTATAAGTGTAAGCTTTGTTCAAGCATAAACATTAAGGATAACTGATTACAGAAAGTTTAGTATGTGTGTTACAAAACTGGTGCTACTGACTACACTCAGTAAATTGACAAACTACAGTAAACGCAATGGTCTAAATATGAGTTGTAATCCACACTCTTGGGATCCGAGCAGTAAACAACTGATGAAAGCTGTACCTCTAAATGTACATTTGGTGTGTTCTGTATCTCCTGTGCAAACCACCGGGCAATTTTAGCTGTGGATTTCTAATGGGACTTTGTATTCTCAAAGTACAGAAGATCTTTTGCATTGTGTACATTTATAATTATTATACATGCTGAACATACCGTTGCATATTTTAAAATACTAGTGCATAAAGTAATACAACTTTATTCTAAAAGGTATGGTAATCTATTACTTTTGTACTCTCAAAAAAATTAACACTTCTGTATTACTTTGTACTCTCAAAAAAAAGTAACACTTCTGTAAGACTTATTTTTCTCAAGTCTAATTCACTTTCATGTTTCACATTTTGACAGTCCTTCTTTTGCTTCCCATTTACTTCCAGAATGCAAATAAAAATCAGAACATAGAAATGTTGCTGCAATATGTCCAGCGTTTGATCTCTTCTATGGAAATAAAGTAGGGGACAGACCCCACACATATCACCTCAGTCTTTCGGATGCGCAAACCCGCTTCTTCGCCCGCTGAAGATCCCAGAGACATCAACGCAATCACGAGAGTTGTGGCGGTGAGAGCTATGATCATGAACCTCTCTAGAACAATGGGGAATATTCACTTTGAGAGCAGTACAGTAGGGTTTTATGAAGATATCCATTTCAAATAATTTTTATTGAATTTTAAAAGTTACAAAAATTATAAAAAAGAATTGTGAATATAGACTAAAATACGGGTGAAATAAGAATAAGAATATATACATCCATAATATATAAGAGAATAATATATATATATATATATACACACATAGGTCTTTACATAAAATATAAATACTATTATGAAATCAAAAGTATATGTACAAAAGATAACAATGAGAAAGAAAAAGTGTAAAATAATAATAATAACAAGAAAATTAAAACAAAACAAAACATTTAAAAATCATGTTGGTCTACCGGAGGACATCACCACATCACATTGCTCACTTATGATTTAGATTTTTTGTAGTTTTTCACCTAAAAATCAGTTCACATCTTTTGTTTTCAAGTTCTTAACTTAAAACATATTTAATGGGTGGGATATTTGTAGATTTCCAATATTTGGGAATGAAAGAATTGGCTGCAGTTAATAAATGCTTTAGCATAACTGATTTGATTTTAGATAAATTTGGGGGAGATTTTTTGAATAAAAAATTTTCAGGGGTTATGTTTATAATTAAATCTGTTTTTGTGTTAAATATTTTAGGAATCGAATTCCAAAATTGTTTGAGTAATGGGCATGTCCAAAGAAATATGGCATAAGGACCACACTTGTCCACAATGCCTCCAGCATTAGTTTGAATTTGATCATTTAATTTTGTATAATTTTGAGGTGGTTAGGTACCATCAGAATAATAATTTATAATGGGATTCAAAGTCAGAGACGCATTGTGTAGTACCTTTTAATGATAAGTCTGATTTTTCATTGTTGCTGTTTTCAAAAATCAAGTAAATATATTTAGTATGTTTCCTTCCCGGATCCAAAAACTAAAAATGTTGTATAGGTGAGCATAATATTGATCTTTGATTCAGAAAAAAATAGTTCCTTAGGTTATGTCTAAATCCCATTCATTAATTGTTTGCTTAGTACCGGGTACTATATATAAGACGATCGGAAAATGGGCAAAGTTTTTACAGATATATATCTCCAGGAAGGAATGGATTGAGGCCATTTAGCGATACAATAGAGAGAAATACTTAATCAAGAATCAATACAAAGCGATTAATGTTTGGTACTTTGATCCTCAAAAGAGATCAAAGTTCTCACCAAATTATGACAATAAAAGCTATAGATGTAATAAACCAGAGGGATACTACATACATATGTGGTGGGGTTGTGAATTTGCAATGAATCTTTGGAATATTACCATTGAAAAACTCCAGGCTCTGGGGAAATTTAAGATAGACAAAAATATTGAAATTACCATTTTACATCTAAACTAGTCGGTCTTAACACCAAGGGAAGCACTAATGGCAACCCACTTTTTTTTGTTGCAACAAAACTACTTTTAGCATGACACTGGAAACTAAATGTTAATATTAGCTGACCATGTCTAAAAAGTCCAATATTATTCCAAAGCAAAATGGAAAGGGGCCTCAACTGGCTTAACAAGAAGACCAACCAGAATAGCGGCTGGATACAGGAATGGATAGAAAGATTTATTCTCTAAGAGGATTAACCCCTTAAGGACAGAGCCAAGTATACAAGTTGTGATCAAAACAAAACTTAAACAAAACCTGGAATTTGCGCTACATGTTGTTCAACCATAATTCACCTCTTTCATATTAAGTGCACCCACAGTTATTATATATCATTTTGTTCAGGAGAAACAGGGCTTTCATATCATATCACATATTTATATATGAAACATAATTGAACATGAATAAAATCTAAAAAAGTATGAGAAATTAAGAAAATGTGTTATTTTTTAAGTTGATATTTTAACTGTGAATGTCATAATATTGTTAGATAGTGATGTACCGAACGGTTCGCTGGCGAACGGTTCCTGGCGAACATAGCATGTTCGCGTTCGCCACGGCGGGCGAACATATGCGCGGTTCGACCCGCCCCCTATTCGTCATCATTGAGTAAACTTTGACCCTGTACCTCACAGTCAGCAGACACATTCCAGCCAATTAGCAGCACAGCCTCCCTAGCAGACCCTCCCACCTACTGGACAGCATCCATTTTAGATTCATTCTCAAGCTGCATGCTTAGTAAGAGGAGGGAAAGTGTAGCTGCTGTTCATAAGATAGGGAAAAGCATAGCTAGGTTAGGGATAAGGGTATGCTTTTTTTTGGATTTTTTTTTTCTATGTAATGTAAATGCACTTAGTTGTCTGCCACTGCTGCCAGCTTCTGTGTCAGGCTCACAGTGCCCATTTCCCCAGTCAGTGCTACCAATTACATCTGGTGTCACAATAGCTTGGATTTAAAAACAAAAAACTTTTTTCACTGTTATAGATTGAATAGCAGTCAGTTGTCTGCCACTGCTGCCAGCTTCTGTGTCAGGCTCACAGTGCATACTGTGCCCATTTCCCCAGTCAGTGCCACCAATTACATCTGGTGTCACAATAGCTTGGATTTAAAAACAAAAAACTTTTTTCACTGTTTATAGATTGAATAGCAGTCAGTTGTCTGCCACTGCTGCCAGCTTCTGTGTCAGGCTTACAGTGCATACTGTGCCCATTTCCCCAGTCAGTGCCACCACTTAGATCTGGTGACACAAAGCTTGGATTTAAAAAAACAAAACACTTTTTTCACTGTTATATATTGAATAACAGT
>OW240916.1:173536033-173572160 GCA_933207985.1 Pelobates cultripes | reverse complement strand
TAGACTTACGCACACACAGTAACAGACAGACCATTACATACACACAGTTACAGGTAGACAGTTGTGCGCGCACGCACACACACGCGCGCACACGTACACACTGTTACAGGCAGACAGTTACACACACCTACACACCCACACCCATATTTACAGGCAGACAGTTATACACACACGCACACTGTTACAGGCAGTCACATATACAGTCACAGGCAGACAGTCATACCCATAGCTACAGCCACACACACACAGTTACAGGCAGACCATAAAACCTGTACATAGGTGGTACTGTTTTACACGTGAGACATATATTGCAATTTGCACTTTTGGGAAAATGTAAGAAAAGAAGGCACACTCTTTATACAGAACGCACTTGAGCAAGCTAAATTGCTTTAGGTGTTTGGACATTATGTAAACAGTAGTCGTGTGTCTTTAAGCTCTGTTCTTTTCCAAATTGTCTCATTCTATTACATAGCTGAAAAGAGACATGCATCCTTCAAGTTCAGTGTTTCTCAAATCTGTTTTGCTGTTGATCAAAAAGAAGGCAAAAACTTAACTTAGAAGTGCCTCCCAATTTTTCAACAAACCTGGAAAACATTCTTTCTTGACTCCAGAATGCCAGTCAGATCGCTCCTTGGATCAAGAAGCTATTACCTCAAAAAAATAAAAATAAAAAAAAAGCATATTCTTGTAGAAATGAGGTGCGGAGCGGTCAACCAGAATTTGTATCTCCTGGATCTGTCTTGCATTTTAATTGTTAAAGGGACACTATAGTCACCAGAACAACTTCAGCTTATTGAATTTGTTCTGGTGAGTATAATCATTACCTTCAGGCTTTTTGCTTTACCTCCTTAAGGACAGAGGACGGTTCAGGACCGTCATCGGCATTTTTGCATTGCCGACTGCTGACGGTCCTGAACCGTCCTAACGGTCAGATGTACTTACCCGATCGCCGTCGCTCCCCTGGCGGCGTTCGGCGGTGCTCCCGGTGTGGTGAGACTGCCTGCAACCCAGACAGTCTCCCCATGGCGGATTAGGACCCCTGGGGCCATGTGATCGCTCAACACAGCGATCACATGGTCACAATAGGTGTCCATGTGTTTGCCTGCAGGGGGACTGCCTGTGTAAAATAAAAAACAAAAATAAAAGTTAATGTTAATATTTTAAGAGTTAACTAATTGGCACTCGCCTGTAGCTACTCAATTAGTAGACAGGCCTTTAAAAGAAGAGAGCAGCCTGCTGCAGAGTGAGGGAGAAAAAGACAGCTAGGAGAGATTGTGTGTATTGCAAAGACATTTCTTTTGTTTGGAAAATTGGTAAGTGGGAAAGCCACCCAATTGCAGATAGCAATTACTGTCTAGTAAGAGCTCAAGTAAGAGCAAGGGATTTTGTTTGTTTTGTTATTATTTAAAGCACCTGTTTTCTTGCTGAATAAAAAGGAAAACTGAGCTGAAGGTGTCCTGGACTTTGTATACCCTAGAAGGCTGTGGTTACTGCAAGATCTGTGACAATCCTACCTGTAAAAGAGGTGGTTTGTTACAATATATATATATATATATATATTTCCTGACCATTATTCATGGCAGCATTTACTCATGGGTTAGCTCCTCCCCTTACAGCAGAAAGGACAGGAAACAGAACTCTGAAACTGGTATAAATAGATCCTCCCCCTTCCCATCAGGCAGTCTTTTTTTTCCTGTCCTTCACAGCAGTTTGGAAGGAGTCTGCTTAAGCAGGCCTAGATTTTTTATTTTATGCTCACCAGGCAATATTTTTTAGGCCATGCCAGGGTTCAGCCTCTAAGCCCTGAAGACCCAGCAAAAACGCACTAGATTAAGTGGCTGGCCTGGGTACCCCCTTTAGTGACCGGGGGTCGGACCCAAACTCTCCCATGAAAGGGATGAAAATGGTCCACTGCATGCCAGGGTTCAGCCTCTTATCCCTGAAGACCCAGCAACAGGCCAGCTTGGGTACCCCCTCAGAGGATGTATGTGATATACTGCCTACATGAAGCTAGGCCAGGGTTCAGCCTCTTATCCCTGAAGACCCAGCAACAGGCCAGCTTGGGTACCCCCTCAGGGGATGTATGTGATATAATGCCTACATGAAGCCAGGCCAGGGTTCAGCCTCTTATTCCTGAAGACCCAGCAAACAGCATATCGGTAAGAGTTGTCAGCCTGGGTTCCTACTTCAGCAACCAGGGGTCTGTCCTATCTCTCTCGGAAGTGATGACAGCGGTCCACTGCATACATGAGGCCCAGGTGAGTCTAAGCCCTTATCCCTGAAGACCCAGCATACAGCACATGTGTAAGAGTTGCCAGCCTGGGTACCTCCTTCAGCAATCAGGAGTCTAACCTATCTCTCTTCCTGAGGGGATGACAGCGGTACATTGCATTCTATGTATTCCACCTTGCATGGTGATGATGATGATGGCATATGGGGTACAGATGGAAGCCTATAGTTTAAACAGTTTAGGCTGTCAGTTGTTCAAATCCCCATTTTGCCGCTGAAACACAGGCCTGCAACGATTCAGGTAAGTGCATTAGTAATTTAGATTAAAACTAGTATAGGCACCTGGGTCTCTGTTCTTTCAGTCCCTCCCAGCTGCTTACATTAGGCTTCCTTCAAAAAATAGGTCACATTTAGGAGATTTGTGTGGTGAGCATTTAGGTAAGTTTATAAGGATGTTTGGTGCAAAAGAGTGCTAATAATACAAGTATGCATTGGGCAAAGTAGTGCTGATAATGCAAAAAGAGTGCTGATAATGCAAGGAGGCATTGTGCAAAGGAGTGCTGATAATGCAATGAGGCATTGTGAAAAAGAGTGCTAATAATGGATATCCTGGCTGTATAAAGTCTGCTGGAATTCCACAGCCTGAAGACAGAGAAATATCCAAGGTAAGAGAACCTTCTTGGGTGTCTGATTAAGGTACACACATGTATATGACAGGTTTTAAAAACCTAAAGTCCACACACACACTTGTTTTCTATCAAGGTATGTGGCATTGATTGCTGTTATCTGTGCATTATCACAAATAAGCAGGCTTTGCAGACAGTGGAGAAATATACTGCACAGGAGACCACTGGGCCTCAGTATCTGTACATGATCTGGTGGTGGTACAGCATTGGTATGTTTCCACTATATGCTCTAATGTATGAATTGGTATGAAGTCTCAGTGGGACATACTAAAAGGAATGACAGATTGGAATGCCCATAGACTTTGACAAGGCAGTGGAATGCCCATAGAGAATAATGGAAGTGAAAGGAATGCCCATAGAGAATAATGGAAACAAAATATTTCAATTAGAGACAAAACTATTACACATATGAAATCCATATTTTGCCACAATATTCTCCAGATTCAGTGTCAATTTTTGAAATTGAAATTAAGTGGGATTATCATTGTTTTCTATAGAATAACAATGGTGAATGACTAAAGAGAATGCCCATAGACTATAATGGGAGGCAACACAAAAACTCATTTGCAGGCAGTAGCGTACACATGACCCATGGGGCCCCGGTGCGAAAATTGATCCGTGGGCCCCCCCCGCGCGCGGGTCGGGCCGCAACACATGGCGGTGGGCACCTGGTCGCAGGGGTTACAGGGCTGCGACCCCTGCGACCGCGGTATGTACGCCAGTGCATGCAGATGCGCACACACACACTTAAAGGACCACTCTAGGCACCCAGACCACTTCGGCTTAATGAAGTGGTCTGGGTGCCAGGTCGAGCTAGGGTTAACACATTTTTTCATAAACATAGCAGTTTCAGAGAAACTGCTGTGTTTATGAATGGGTTAAGCCTTCCCCTATTTCCTCTAGTGGCTGTCCCATTGACAGCCGCTAGAGGCGCTTGCGTGCTTCTCACTGTGATTTTCACAGTGAGAGCACGCCAGCGTCCATAGGAAAGCATTATGAATGCTTTCCTATGTGACCGGCTGAATGCGTGCACAGCTCTTGCCGCGCGTGCGCATACAGCCGACGGGGAGGAGAAGAGGAGGATCGGAGGAGGAGAGCTCTCCGCCCAGCGCTGGAAAAAGGTAAGTTTTACCCCTTTCCAGAGCCGGGCGGGAGGGGGTCCCTGAGGGTGGGGGCACCCTCAGGGCACTATAGTGCCAGGAAAACGAGTATGTTTTCCTGGCACTATAGTGGTCCTTTAAAGGACCACTACAGACACCCAGATCACATCAGCTCAATGAAGCTGTCTGGGTGTCAGGTCCCTCTAGTTTTAACCCTGCAGCTGAAAACATAGCAGTTTCAGAGAAACTGCTATGTTTCACTGAGGGTTAATCCAGCCTCTAGTGGCTGTCTCACTGACAACCGCTACAGGAGCACACTGAACGTCCATAGGAAAGCATTGAGTAATGCTTTCCCATGGGCGGTTTGAATGCGTGCGCGGTCGCATTCGGAGCTGAGGGATCCCCAGCGCCAAGGGAGTCCGGCGCTGGAGAAAGGTAAGTGCTGAAGACACACACACTCTCACTTACAGACGCATACACACTAGCTAACAGACACACACATTTACCGACAGAGACACACTCAGCGACAGACATACATACACACTCACTTACAAAACATACACTCTCATTGACAAACACACACTCACTAACAGATATCAAACAGACTCACTAAGACAAACACACACTCAGTAAGACACACACAGTAGCACACTCACTGACACTCACTAGCAGACACACACACTAACACACCAACACTCACTCAGCAGACACACACTAACACCTCACCTAACACCTCACTCTAACACTCACACACACCAACACTCACTCTAACACTCACACACACCAACACCTCACACTCACCTAACACCTCCACACACACTAACACTCACTCTAACACTCACTCTAACACTCACTCTAACACTAACACCACACTCACTCCCCCAACACATGATTTTTTATAACCCCCAGCCTCCCACCTTTGGAGTGCTACTGGGGGGATTATTCCCCAGTCCAGCGTGGCTCCTCTGGGCGGGTGGTCGGTCGCAGTAGGGCCAGGGAGCACCGTGCAAGCTTCCTCTTCAGCTCCCTCACGCGCCGCGTAGGGATGCCGGCGCCGGAAGATGACGTCATCTTCCGGCTCCGGTATCATTGCGGTGCGCGAGGGAGCTGAAGAGGAAGCACTGAGTGCTCCCTCGCGCGCCCGCCTGCCTGCCCGACCGGCCGCCCGGGGTCAGCAGGGCCAGCCTCAGGGGGCCCTGGGGTGGCCGGCTCCTGGGCCCCCCAGGGGAAGAGGCTGGCCCTGGGCGTACATACCGGGTCGCAGGGGCGGCCGGGCCCCCTGGTGGGCCGGGCCCGGTCGCAGTCGCGACCCCTGCGACCCTGGTATGTACGCCAGTGTTTGCAGGTAAATCTCTGTTATGTAGCAAATTTATCTTTTCCACAGGTGTTCCCCAAGTACAGCAGTAGATTGTAAAATTAAAAGTAACTGGGATTATAGCTCTTTTCTATGGAATGACAGGTAAATGATGCAATGGAATGCCCATAGAGTATAATGGCAAGTAATATGTGACTTGGTATCTGAACCGTGAAACATATCAAGTAAAGCTTTTGCAGGCATACTCTGCGAGTTCAGTGGCAATTTTTGAAATTGAGATTAAGTGGGATTATCATTGTTTTCTATAGAATGACAATGGTGAATGACTAAAGAGAATGCCCATAGACTATAATGGGAGGCAACACATAAACTCATTTGCAGGTACATCTGTGTTATGTAGCAAATTCATCTTTTCCACAGGTGTTCCCCAAGTACAGCAGTAGATTCTAAAATTAAAAATTACTGGGATTATAGCTCTTTTCTATGGAATGACAGGTAAATGATACAATGGAATGCCCATAGAGTATAATGGGAAGCAATATGTGACTTGGAATCTGAACCATGAAACATATCAAGTAAATCTTTTGCAGGCATACTCTGCGCGTTCAGTGTCAATTTTTGAAATTGAGTTTAAGTGGGATTATCATTGTTTTCTATAGAATGACAATGGTGAATGACTAAAGAGAATGCCCATAGACTATAATGGGAGGCAACACATAAACTCATTTGCAGGTAAATCTCTGTTGTGTAGCAAATTCATCTTTTCCACAGGTGTTCCCCAAGTACAGCAGTAGATTGTAAAATTAAAAGTAACTGGGATTATAGCTCTTTTCTATGGAATGACAGGTAAATGATGCAATGGAATGCCCATAGAGTATAATGGGAAGCAATATGTGACTTGGTATCTGAACCGTAAAACATATCAAGTAAATCTTTTGCAGGCATACTCTGCGCGTTCAGTGGCAATTTTTTTAAATTGAGATTAAGTGGGATTATCATTGTTTTCTATAGAATGACAATGGTGAATGACTAAAGAGAATGCCCATAGACTATAATGGGAGGCAACACATAAACTCATTTGCAGGTAAATCTCTGTTATGTAGCAAATTTATCTTTTCCACATGTGTTCCCCAAGTACAGCAGTAGATTCTAAAATTAAAAGTAACTGGGATTATAGCTCTTTTCTATGGAATGACAGGTAAATGATGCAATGGAATGCCCATAGAGTATAATGGCAAGTAATATGTGACTTGGAATCTGAACCGTGAAACATATCAAGTAAAGCTTTTGCAGGCATACTCTGCGAGTTCAGTGGCAATTTTTGAAATTGAGATTAAGTGGGATTATCATTGTTTTCTATAGAATGACAATGGTGAATGACTAAAGAGAATGCCCATAGACTATAATGGGAGGCAACACATAAACTCATTTGCAGGTAAATCTGTGTTATGTAGCAAATTCATCTTTTCCACAGGTGTTCCCCAAGTACAGCAGTAGATTCTAAAATTAAAAATTACTGGGATTATAGCTCTTTTCTATGGAATGACAGGTAAATGATACAATGGAATGCCCATAGAGTATAATGGGAAGCAATATGTGACTTGGTATCTGAACCGTAAAACATATCAAGTAAATCTTTTGCAGGCATACTCTGCGCGTTCAGTGGCAATTTTTTTAAATTGAGATTAAGTGGGATTATCATTGTTTTCTATAGAATGACAATGGTGAATGACTAAAGAGAATGCCCATAGACTATAATGGGAGGCAACACATAAACTCATTTGCAGGTAAATCTCTGTTATGTAGCAAATTTATCTTTTCCACATGTGTTCCCCAAGTACAGCAGTAGATTCTAAAATTAAAAGTAACTGGGATTATAGCTCTTTTCTATGGAATGACAGGTAAATGATGCAATGGAATGCCCATAGAGTATAATGGCAAGTAATATGTGACTTGGAATCTGAACCGTGAAACATATCAAGTAAAGCTTTTGCAGGCATACTCTGCGAGTTCAGTGGCAATTTTTGAAATTGAGATTAAGTGGGATTATCATTGTTTTCTATAGAATGACAATGGTGAATGACTAAAGGGAATGCCCATAGACTATAATGGGAGGCAACACATAAACTAATTTGCAGGTAAATCTGTGTTATGTAGCAAATTCATCTTTTCCACAGGTGTTCCCCAAGTACAGCAGTAGATTCTAAAATTAAAAATTACTGGGATTATAGCTCTTTTCTATGGAATGACAGGTAAATGATACAATGGAATGCCCATAGAGTATAATGGGAAGCAATATGTGACTTGGTATCTGAACCGTAAAACATATCAAGTAAATCTTTTGCAGGCATACTCTGCGCGTTCAGTGGCAATTTTTTTAAATTGAGATTAAGTGGGATTATCATTGTTTTCTATAGAATGACAATGGTGAATGACTAAAGAGAATGCCCATAGACTATAATGGGAGGCAACACATAAACTAATTTGCAGGTAAATCTCTGTTATGTAGCAAATTTATCTTTACCACAGGTGTTCCCCAAGTACAGCAGTAGATTCTAAAATTAAAAGTAACTGGGATTATAGCTCTTTTCTATGGAATGACAGGTAAATGATGCAATGGAATGCCCATAGAGTATAATGGGAAGCAATATGTGACTTGGTATCTGAACCGTAAAACATATCAAGTAAATCTTTTGCAGGCATACTCTGCGCGTTCAGTGGCAATTTTTTTAAATTGAGATTAAGTGGGATTATCATTGTTTTCTATAGAATGACAATGGTGAATGACTAAAGAGAATGCCCATAGACTATAATGGGAGGCAACACATAAACTCATTTGCAGGTAAATCTCTGTTATGTAGCAAATTTATCTTTTCCACATGTGTTCCCCAAGTACAGCAGTAGATTCTAAAATTAAAAGTAACTGGGATTATAGCTCTTTTCTATGGAATGACAGGTAAATGATGCAATGGAATGCCCATAGAGTATAATGGCAAGTAATATGTGACTTGGAATCTGAACCGTGAAACATATCAAGTAAAGCTTTTGCAGGCATACTCTGCGAGTTCAGTGGCAATTTTTGAAATTGAGATTAAGTGGGATTATCATTGTTTTCTATAGAATGACAATGGTGAATGACTAAAGGGAATGCCCATAGACTATAATGGGAGGCAACACATAAACTAATTTGCAGGTAAATCTGTGTTATGTAGCAAATTCATCTTTTCCACAGGTGTTCCCCAAGTACAGCAGTAGATTCTAAAATTAAAAATTACTGGGATTATAGCTCTTTTCTATGGAATGACAGGTAAATGATACAATGGAATGCCCATAGAGTATAATGGGAAGCAATATGTGACTTGGAATCTGAACCATGAAACATATCAAGTAAATCTTTTGCAGGCATACTCTACGAGTTCAGTGGCAATTTTTGAAATTGAGATAGATTATAATGGGAGGCAACACATTCTAAAATTAAAAATAACTGGGATTATAAATATAACAAGTGTGTGCACAATGTGGAAGATGTACAATACAAAGCTCTATACACCTCAAAGTGGAATCCCCTTTACCACTTTAAAATCAACAGTATACATACATAAAATGGGTGGAGCTTCTCAAAATAACAATGTAACAGATATTCTGTAAAATAGAATATAAACCATAGTGCAATACAGTAATATAAATAAAATGAAAGTATATATGTAGCAGGTATTCCACTCACAAGCCTGGAGTCATAGTTTCATATGACTCAGATGATATATGCCTTTGGACCAATTTAGGATGTCCAGATCCTTCTTTCTTGCAGGATTCCGTCTGTGACCACCTTTAACCAATTTCCAGACCAAAAGATGTCAGGTCAACAGTAGGTTTCTAAAAGGTTGGTGCTTTATTTAAATAAAAAATCTTTTAAAAGAAATAAACATTTAAAATCAAAGTAAAATGAAACAACTTTAAATGGGGCTATATAGTCCTTGGTAATCGCCAAAACGCGTTTCGCCTGGTATAACAGGCTTCCTCAGTCGGCTACAATGTCCACTGCTTAGTCTCTTCGGTTATTTAAACAGTCCGCTCGATTTTACTTCCGGGTTCCGGTTTTCGCTTCCGTGGAACGCAGTCTTGCGTTCCACTGATGTCACTTCCTGCTCCGTCACTTCCGGGTTAGTGTCTTATTTGGTTGGAACGCAACATGTGTTCCAATCGTATCATTTCCTATTTCGTCACTTCCGGGTACTGCTCTCGGTTAATTGGAACGCACAATGCGTTCCACCAGCAACATCCTCCATTCTTTTCATTAGATCAACTCTGGCAACTTATTTTTCACATATTTCTATGTATATATTGATGTACTATATTAGTACATCATTATTGTGGAGGTCTGTTCTATATACTATTTTACATATCTTGGTAAACTTTACATACACATTAAAGGATCCCAATCTACATTATACACGACATTTTTCTTAGGATGTTTTTATATGGAGAGAGTGATTTCCATATTTTACAGTGCTCTTATATTATAAAAGTGATACAAACATTTCCCTTTAAGGTGCTTTTATATATTGAAGTAATTTACAGTGCTTATATGGTGTTATAAAGATTTCCACAATAGTGTTTAAAAATATGCCATTTCGAAAACTAAAAAAGGGGGGAAAATTTAAAAGTAGTATCCTTGCTAAAAATACATATAATTGTGCAAAATACAGAAAAATAAAAAATAAAAAAATATATATATATATTTCCTTTTTTTTTTTTTCTCTCTTTCCTTTTTTTTCCCTTCCCTTTTTCCCTTTTCTTTTTTTTTTTTTTTAGTTCATGAAATGACATAATTCAAAATCTTGATTTAAACCATGCGGTGCCATAGTGTTAAAGTTAAAAATAAATCTCATTTCTTCTTTTCCTATTTTCCTAATGTAATCTCCTCCTCTCCAGTCTTTTTTAACCAATTTTATTGCACAAAAGAACAGTCCAGTACGATGGGATATATTGTATCCAGAAGGGAGGAAAACCTCCTACAACTGGATAAAGAGATAAAGAGTTGGAAGGATAAGATAAGCGAGACAATTAGCCCTGAAATATATAATCAGATAATGAAAGATATTCAACAGAAGGTAGAGAAAGTTGAAAAAGAAACAATTGAGATAAAAAAGAGCAAATATCTGAGGGATACTAATGATTATAAAATTGGAAGAGTCAATGCCCCCAAAAAACAAATAGATCAAAAACTCCATCATATAAGTAGGCGTCCATTCCACCCACAATCTAAGAAATCTCCAGAAAGAATTAGGACACCATTTAGGGATAGATATAGAAAAAGGTGTGAGAGACAGGAAATAACCCCCAATTATAAACAAACAAGAAACTATAACCAAAGATTTAGGAGAGAACAAGATAAAACATATACTCCGGAAAAACGACAAGATAATCTGCAGTGGAGAAATCAGAGAAGAGATCCCTCCCCTGCAATAAAGTTTCCTAAACATAAAAGTTATAGTGAAGCATTACAATCAAACTCAGGTCAAAGAGGAGAAGGAAGGTATTTTGCGCAGAACTCAAAAGAACTGAACAGAGAAAGAGAAAGATATCAGTGGAATAAAGGTGAAACAAGTAAAGAAGAAAGAGAAAGAAGAAGGTACTCTCCAAATGTACAGAAAAAGAAAGCAGAAGAGAGATATGTACCATCCCAAACTTCCAACCAAGATTCCACAATTCCTTTTTTTCGGAAAGACCCAGTCAAGGAGAGATTGAAACAGACACAGCAGATCAGTATATGGGAATCCCCAGGCAAACGCAGAAGATCAACAACACAAGAAAGAGAAACCGAGGAAGGAGAAGAAATGAGATACAGAGAGAAGAGAGGCAAGAGATAAACGCAGAAGGTATCTTTAATTTGACAGACCAAGAATTATCTAAAGAGACAATGGAAGTTTTACAGAAAGGTCTAAAATTTGCCCCCACTGCAGATTTGAATAAATTTGATCTGTTTATAGATGTCAATAAATTTATTAGACAGTTATGTTTAAAGAAATTTTTCGCTAATCAAAGGGAAACTCAGAATGAAAAAGAAGAGGTTGTATTAGAATATAAACATACGGATTTAAAAACAAAATCCAATTTTTTTCCTAAACACCTCATCTCTGATGAAATTAAAGCGTTTGAATTAATGGTCATGAAAGAGATAAGACAAATTAGGCCACTAAATAAATACCAATACAATATGTCAAATAAAGAAAAGAATGTAGTTAAGGAATTAAAACAGAATAGAGAGATGGTCATTAAACCGGCAGATAAGGGGGGGGGAGTTGTTATATCTTCAAGGTCAAGTTATGTGCAAGAAGCAGAACGAATTTTGTCTGATCCTCTTACTTATCAAAAATTGGAGAGAAATCCAATTGAGGAGATAAAAAAGAAATTTGATGAATATATCAAGAAAGGTTTAGAAAAGGAAATACTAACAATAGATGAAGCGAAGTATTTATCTACTCCGCACCCTAAAACTCCGGTTTACTACCATTTACCAAAAGTACATAAAGATAGGAGAAATCCTCCGGGTAGACCAATAATATCCGGGATTGACTCCGTCTCAGCGAAGATATCAGAATACGTAGACAAATTGTTACAACCTCTGGTCGTATGCAATCCCGCTTATCTAAAAGACACCATACATATTCTGAAGCTTTTAGAAGAGACTACTTGGAAAGAGGGCAATTTTTTGGTTACGTGTGACGTAACCTCTCTCTATAGTATCATACCACACAAGATTGGATTGGAAGCTGTGCAATATTTTTTAAGGAAACATAATTTTAAAGAAGAACAGATTTTATATATCTTAGAAGGTATTCACCTGATTTTAACTAACAACTTTTTTTGGTTTCAAGACATTTTTTATCTTCAAATCCGGGGAACGGCGATGGGCACCAAGTTCGCTCCCAGTTATGCGAACCTGTTCATGGCATATTGGGAAGAGAAGTTCGTATTTGAAGGACATGCCTGGGTAGCGAACTTGGTGTGCTATCGTCGTTTCATCGACGATATATTTTTTATCTGGACAGGAACTAGGACAGAGTTAGACGTCTTCATTACATGTTTAAATAAAAATGATTGGAATATCATTTTAACGGCGCAAATAAGTGAGGAAAGTATAAATTTTTTAGATCTCGATATTAATATTACGAATACTTGCATTAACACAAAGAACCATTTCAAAGATATAGATGCAAATGGATACATTCGGAAAGAGAGTTGTCACTACACACCCTGGCTAAGGAACGCACCCAGAGGACAATTCTTAAGAATTAGGCGCAATTGTGCTAATGACGAAGACTACCTATTACAAGCAGAAAGGATAAAGACCCAATTTCTCCAAAAAGGATATGCAGAAATAGATTTACAGACCTCTCTAGAAGATGTTCGCACAATACCAAGAAAGAACCTTTTAATATATAAAGATAAAAAGGGGAAACAGAAATGGAACAATGATGTCCCATTTATTTGTAACTTTAATGGGAATTATAAAAAAGTTAACAAAATCATAAATAAACATTGGCATATCTTGCAAGATGATCCAGTCTTAAAAAATATCTTGTCAGAAAAACCTAAGATCATTTACAGGGGAGCAAAAAATTTAAAAAGCACCTTAGTACAAAGTAGTGATAAAAAGATTTTGGTGGAAAAAAATTTCCTAAGGCAAAATAAAGGCTTTTATGGTTGTGGTCAATGTTTAGCATGCAGAAATACTAAAAGTAGGAAGCGACATATAATAGATGTGGAACCTTGGATAAATCAAAAATTTCAAATCCGAGATCATCTAACTTGCTACTCTAAAGGGGTCATTTATGTTCTAAAGTGTCAGTGTAATCTCCTATATGTAGGAAGAACGATTAGATGCTTAAATACGAGAATAGCAGAACACACGAGGAATATAAAAAATGGATTTTTTTAAATTGAGATTAAGTGGGATTATCATTGTTTTCTATAGAATGACAATGGTGAATGACTAAAGAGAATGCCCATAGACTATAATGGGAGGCAACACATAAACTCATTTGCAGGTAAATCTCTGTTATGTAGCAAATTTATCTTTTCCACATGTGTTCCCCAAGTACAGCAGTAGATTCTAAAATTAAAAGTAACTGGGATTATAGCTCTTTTCTATGGAATGACAGGTAAATGATGCAATGGAATGCCCATAGAGTATCATGGCAAGTAATATGTGACTTGGAATCTGAACCGTGAAACATATCAAGTAAAGCTTTTGCAGGCATACTCTGCGAGTTCAGTGGCAATTTTTGAAATTGAGATTAAGTGGGATTATCATTGTTTTCTATAGAATGACAATGGTGAATGACTAAAGGGAATGCCCATAGACAATAATGGGAGGCAACACATAAACTAATTTGCAGGTAAATCTGTGTTATGTAGCAAATTCATCTTTTCCACAGGTGTTCCCCAAGTACAGCAGTAGATTCTAAAATTAAAAATTACTGGGATTATAGCTCTTTTCTATGGAATGACAGGTAAATGATACAATGGAATGCCCATAGAGTATAATGGGAAGCAATATGTGACTTGGAATCTGAACCATGAAACATATCAAGTAAATCTTTTGCAGGCATACTCTACGAGTTCAGTGGCAATTTTTGAAATTGAGATAGATTATAATGGGAGGCAACACATTCTAAAATTAAAAATAACTGGGATTATAAATATAACAAGTGTGTGCACAATGTGGAAGATGTACAATACAAAGCTCTATACACCTCAAAGTGGAATCCCCTTTACCACTTTAAAATCAACAGTATACATACATAAAATGGGTGGAGCTTCTCAAAATAACAATGTAACAGATATTCTGTAAAATAGAATATAAACCATAGTGCAATACAGTAATATAAATAAAATGAAAGTATATATGTAGCAGGTATTCCACTCACAAGCCTGGAGTCATAGTTTCATATGACTCAGATGATATATGCCTTTGGACCAATTTAGGATGTCCAGATCCTTCTTTCTTGCAGGATTCCGTCTGTGACCACCTTTAACCAATTTCCAGACCAAAAGATGTCAGGTCAACAGTAGGTTTCTAAAAGGTTGGTGCTTTATTTAAATAAAAAATCTTTTAAAAGAAATAAACATTTAAAATCAAAGTAAAATGAAACAACTTTAAATGGGGCTATATAGTCCTTGGTAATCGCCAAAACGCGTTTCGCCTGGTATAACAGGCTTCCTCAGTCGGCTACAATGTCCACTGCTTAGTCTCTTCGGTTATTTAAACAGTCCGCTCGATTTTACTTCCGGGTTCCGGTTTTCGCTTCCGTGGAACGCAGTCTTGCGTTCCACTGATGTCACTTCCTGCTCCGTCACTTCCGGGTTAGTGTCTTATTTGGTTGGAACGCAACATGTGTTCCAATCGTATCATTTCCTATTTCGTCACTTCCGGGTACTGCTCTCGGTTAATTGGAACGCACAATGCGTTCCACCAGCAACATCCTCCATTCTTTTCATTAGATCAACTCTGGCAACTTATTTTTCACATATTTCTATGTATATATTGATGTACTATATTAGTACATCATTATTGTGGAGGTCTGTTCTATATACTATTTTACATATCTTGGTAAACTTTACATACACATTAAAGGATCCCAATCTACATTATACACGACATTTTTCTTAGGATGTTTTTATATGGAGAGAGTGATTTCCATATTTTACAGTGCTCTTATATTATAAAAGTGATACAAACATTTCCCTTTAAGGTGCTTTTATATATTGAAGTAATTTACAGTGCTTATATGGTGTTATAAAGATTTCCACAATAGTGTTTAAAAATATGCCATTTCGAAAACTAAAAAAGGGGGGAAAATTTAAAAGTAGTATCCTTGCTAAAAATACATATAATTGTGCAAAATACAGAAAAATAAAAAATAAAAAAATATATATATATATTTCCTTTTTTTTTTTTTCTCTCTTTCCTTTTTTTTCCCTTCCCTTTTTCCCTTTTCTTTTTTTTTTTTTTTAGTTCATGAAATGACATAATTCAAAATCTTGATTTAAACCATGCGGTGCCATAGTGTTAAAGTTAAAAATAAATCTCATTTCTTCTTTTCCTATTTTCCTAATGTAATCTCCTCCTCTCCAGTCTTTTTTAACCAATTTTATTGCACAAAAGAACAGTCCAGTACGATGGGATATATTGTATCCAGAAGGGAGGAAAACCTCCTACAACTGGATAAAGAGATAAAGAGTTGGAAGGATAAGATAAGCGAGACAATTAGCCCTGAAATATATAATCAGATAATGAAAGATATTCAACAGAAGGTAGAGAAAGTTGAAAAAGAAACAATTGAGATAAAAAAGAGCAAATATCTGAGGGATACTAATGATTATAAAATTGGAAGAGTCAATGCCCCCAAAAAACAAATAGATCAAAAACTCCATCATATAAGTAGGCGTCCATTCCACCCACAATCTAAGAAATCTCCAGAAAGAATTAGGACACCATTTAGGGATAGATATAGAAAAAGGTGTGAGAGACAGGAAATAACCCCCAATTATAAACAAACAAGAAACTATAACCAAAGATTTAGGAGAGAACAAGATAAAACATATACTCCGGAAAAACGACAAGATAATCTGCAGTGGAGAAATCAGAGAAGAGATCCCTCCCCTGCAATAAAGTTTCCTAAACATAAAAGTTATAGTGAAGCATTACAATCAAACTCAGGTCAAAGAGGAGAAGGAAGGTATTTTGCGCAGAACTCAAAAGAACTGAACAGAGAAAGAGAAAGATATCAGTGGAATAAAGGTGAAACAAGTAAAGAAGAAAGAGAAAGAAGAAGGTACTCTCCAAATGTACAGAAAAAGAAAGCAGAAGAGAGATATGTACCATCCCAAACTTCCAACCAAGATTCCACAATTCCTTTTTTTCGGAAAGACCCAGTCAAGGAGAGATTGAAACAGACACAGCAGATCAGTATATGGGAATCCCCAGGCAAACGCAGAAGATCAACAACACAAGAAAGAGAAACCGAGGAAGGAGAAGAAATGAGATACAGAGAGAAGAGAGGCAAGAGATAAACGCAGAAGGTATCTTTAATTTGACAGACCAAGAATTATCTAAAGAGACAATGGAAGTTTTACAGAAAGGTCTAAAATTTGCCCCCACTGCAGATTTGAATAAATTTGATCTGTTTATAGATGTCAATAAATTTATTAGACAGTTATGTTTAAAGAAATTTTTCGCTAATCAAAGGGAAACTCAGAATGAAAAAGAAGAGGTTGTATTAGAATATAAACATACGGATTTAAAAACAAAATCCAATTTTTTTCCTAAACACCTCATCTCTGATGAAATTAAAGCGTTTGAATTAATGGTCATGAAAGAGATAAGACAAATTAGGCCACTAAATAAATACCAATACAATATGTCAAATAAAGAAAAGAATGTAGTTAAGGAATTAAAACAGAATAGAGAGATGGTCATTAAACCGGCAGATAAGGGGGGGGGAGTTGTTATATCTTCAAGGTCAAGTTATGTGCAAGAAGCAGAACGAATTTTGTCTGATCCTCTTACTTATCAAAAATTGGAGAGAAATCCAATTGAGGAGATAAAAAAGAAATTTGATGAATATATCAAGAAAGGTTTAGAAAAGGAAATACTAACAATAGATGAAGCGAAGTATTTATCTACTCCGCACCCTAAAACTCCGGTTTACTACCATTTACCAAAAGTACATAAAGATAGGAGAAATCCTCCGGGTAGACCAATAATATCCGGGATTGACTCCGTCTCAGCGAAGATATCAGAATACGTAGACAAATTGTTACAACCTCTGGTCGTATGCAATCCCGCTTATCTAAAAGACACCATACATATTCTGAAGCTTTTAGAAGAGACTACTTGGAAAGAGGGCAATTTTTTGGTTACGTGTGACGTAACCTCTCTCTATAGTATCATACCACACAAGATTGGATTGGAAGCTGTGCAATATTTTTTAAGGAAACATAATTTTAAAGAAGAACAGATTTTATATATCTTAGAAGGTATTCACCTGATTTTAACTAACAACTTTTTTTGGTTTCAAGACATTTTTTATCTTCAAATCCGGGGAACGGCGATGGGCACCAAGTTCGCTCCCAGTTATGCGAACCTGTTCATGGCATATTGGGAAGAGAAGTTCGTATTTGAAGGACATGCCTGGGTAGCGAACTTGGTGTGCTATCGTCGTTTCATCGACGATATATTTTTTATCTGGACAGGAACTAGGACAGAGTTAGACGTCTTCATTACATGTTTAAATAAAAATGATTGGAATATCATTTTAACGGCGCAAATAAGTGAGGAAAGTATAAATTTTTTAGATCTCGATATTAATATTACGAATACTTGCATTAACACAAAGAACCATTTCAAAGATATAGATGCAAATGGATACATTCGGAAAGAGAGTTGTCACTACACACCCTGGCTAAGGAACGCACCCAGAGGACAATTCTTAAGAATTAGGCGCAATTGTGCTAATGACGAAGACTACCTATTACAAGCAGAAAGGATAAAGACCCAATTTCTCCAAAAAGGATATGCAGAAATAGATTTACAGACCTCTCTAGAAGATGTTCGCACAATACCAAGAAAGAACCTTTTAATATATAAAGATAAAAAGGGGAAACAGAAATGGAACAATGATGTCCCATTTATTTGTAACTTTAATGGGAATTATAAAAAAGTTAACAAAATCATAAATAAACATTGGCATATCTTGCAAGATGATCCAGTCTTAAAAAATATCTTGTCAGAAAAACCTAAGATCATTTACAGGGGAGCAAAAAATTTAAAAAGCACCTTAGTACAAAGTAGTGATAAAAAGATTTTGGTGGAAAAAAATTTCCTAAGGCAAAATAAAGGCTTTTATGGTTGTGGTCAATGTTTAGCATGCAGAAATACTAAAAGTAGGAAGCGACATATAATAGATGTGGAACCTTGGATAAATCAAAAATTTCAAATCCGAGATCATCTAACTTGCTACTCTAAAGGGGTCATTTATGTTCTAAAGTGTCAGTGTAATCTCCTATATGTAGGAAGAACGATTAGATGCTTAAATACGAGAATAGCAGAACACACGAGGAATATAAAAAATGGATTGGAGTCACACAGTGTCTCCAACCATTTTAAGATATTCCATAACCAAGATCCTAAAGGATTGTTCTTTTGTGCAATAAAATTGGTTAAGAAAGATTGGAGAGGAGGAGATTACATCAGGAAAATAGGAATAGAAGAAATGAGATTTATTTTCAATTTTAACACTATGGCACCCCATGGCTTAAATCAAGACTTTGAGTTATGTCATTTCATGAATTAAAACCTTTTTTTTTTTTTCATTCTCTTTCTCCCATTTTTATATAAATTCGATACAGGTGTATTTTGCCAAATTATATGCATTTTTAGTATAGATACTATTTTATTAATTTTCTCTTTTAGTTTTTGAAATGGCATACTCTTGAATACTATTGTGGAAACCTAAATAACACCATATACGCACTTAAAAGCACTTCAATATATAAAAGCACTTTAATGGGAAATGTTTATGTCACCTTTATAATATAAGAGCACTCTAAAATATGTAAATCACTCTTTTTCCATAAAACATCTTAAGAATAATGTCTTGCACATTGTATAAAGATTTAAAGGGATTTGCATCATCCTTTATTGTAAAATATAGATTGGGATCTTCTAATATGGATGCAGAGTTTATTGGCATATGTATAATGATGCATAGAATAGATTTCCACACTAATGACACACTAATATAGTACATTGATACATATAAACACGTGAAAAATAAATTGTCAGAGTGAATTGAATGAAAGGAATGGAGGATGATGCCGGTGGAACGCATTATGCGTTCCAGTTGACCGAGACCAGCACCCGGAAGTGACGAAACAGGAAATGGTATGATTGGAACGCATGATGCGTTCCAACCGAATAAGGCACTAACCCGGAAGTGACGGAGCAGGAAATTACATCATTGGAACGCATAATTGCGCTCCACGGAAGCGAAAACCGGAACCCGGAAGTGAAATTGAGCGGACTGTTTAAATAACTAAAAAGACGAAACAGTGGACAATTTAGCCGACTGAGGAAGCCTGTTGTACCAGGCGAAACGCGTTTTGGCGATTATTAAGGACTATATAGCCCCATTTGAAGCTGCTACATTTTATTTTTGATTTTATATGTTAATTCTTTTCTTTTATAAAGATTTTTATTATTAATAAAGCACCAACCTTTTAGAATACCTATTGTTGACCTGACGTCTTTTGGTCTGGAAGTTGGTTAAAGGTGGTTACAGACGGAATCCTGCAAGAAAGAAGGATCTGGACATCCTAAATTGGTCCAAAGGCATATATCATCTGAGTCATATGAAACTATGACTCTAGGCTTGTGAGTGGAATACCTGCTACATATATACTTTCATTTTATTTATATTACTGTATTGCACTATGGTTTATATTCTATTTTACAGAATATTTTACAGTTATCTGTTATATTGTTATTTTGAGAAGCTCCACCCATTTTATGTATGTATACTGTTGATTTTAAAGTGGTAAAGGGGATTCCACTTTGAGGTGTATAGAGCTTCGTATTGCACATCTTCCACATTGTGCACACACTTGTTATATCTATATCCCAGTTATTTTTAATTTTAGAATGTGTTGCCTCCCATTATAATCTATCTCAATTTCAAAAATTGCCACTGAACTCGTAGAGTATGCCTGCAAAAGATTTACTTGATATGTTTCATGGTTCAGATTCCAAGTCACATATTGCTTCCCATTATACTCTATGGGCATTCCATTGTATCATTTACCTGTCATTCCATAGAAAAGAGCTATAATCCCAGTAATTTTTAATTTTACAATCTACTGCTGTACTTGGGGAACACCTGTGGTAAAGATGAATTTGCTACACAACACAGATTTACCTGCAAATTAGTTTATGTGTTGCCTCCCATTATAGTCTATGGGCATTCTCTTTAGTCATTCACCATTGTCATTCTATAGAAAACAATGATAATCCCACTTAATCTCAATTTCAAAAAATTGCCACTGAACTCGCAGAGTATGCCTGCAAAAGCTTTACTTGATATGTTTCACGGTTCAGATTCCAAGTCACATATTACTTGCCATTATACTCTATGGGCATTCCATTGCATCATTTACCTGTCATTCCATAGAAAAGAGCTATAATCCCAGTTACTTTTATTTTTAGAATCTACTGCTGTACTTGGGGAACACCTGTGGTAAAGATAAATTTGCTACATAACAGAGATTTACCTGCAAATGAGTTTATGTGTTGCCTCCCATTATAGTCTATGGGCATTCTCTTTAGTCATTCACCATTGTCATTCTATAGAAAACAATGATAATCCCACTTAATCTCAATTTAAAAAAATTGCCACTGAACTCGCAGAGTATGCCTGCAAAAGATTTACTTGATATGTTTTACGGTTCAGATACCAAGTCACATATTGCTTCCCATTATACTCTATGGGCATTCCATTGCATCATTTACCTGTCATTCCATAGAAAAGAGCTATAATCCCAGATAATTTTACTTTTACAATCTACTGCTGTACTTGGGGAACACCTGTGGTAAAGATGAATTTGCTACATAACACAGATTTACCTGCAAATGAGTTTATGTGTTGCCTCCCATTATAGTCTATGGGCATTCTCTTTAGTCATTCACCATTGTCATTCTATAGAAAACAATGATAATCCCACTTAATCTCAATTTAAAAAAATTGCCACTGAACTCGCAGAGTATGCCTGCAAAAGCTTTACTTGATATGTTTCATGGTTCAGATTCCAAATCACATATTACTTCCATTATACTCTATGGGCATTCCATTGCATCATTTACATGACATTCCATAGAAAAGAGCTATAATCCAGTTACTTTTAATTTTACAATCTACTGCTGTACTTGGGGAACACCTGTGGAAAAGATGAATTTGCTACATAACACAGATTTACCTGCAAATGAGTTTATGTGTTGCCTCCCATTATAGTCTATGGGCATTCTCTTTAGTCATTCACCATTGTCATTCTATAGAAAACAATGATAATCCCACTTAATCTCAATTTCAAAAATTGCCACTGAACTCGCAGAGTATGCCTGCAAAAGCTTTACTTGATATGTTTCACGGTTCAGATTCCAAGTCACATATTACTTCCATTATACTCTATGGGCATTCCATTGCATCATTTACCTGTCATTCCATAGAAAAGAGCTATAATCCCAGTTACTTTTAATTTTACAATCTACTGCTGTACTTGGGGAACACCTGTGGAAAAGATAAATTTGCTACATAACAGAGATTTACCTGCAAATGAGTTTATGTGTTGCCTCCCATTATAGTCTATGGGCATTCTCTTTAGTCATTCACCATTGTCATTCTATAGAAAACAATGATAATCCCACTTAATCTCAATTTAAAAAAATTGCCACTGAACGCGCAGAGTATGCCTGCAAAAGATTTACTTGATATGTTTTACGGTTCAGATACCAAGTCACATATTGCTTCCCATTATACTCTATGGGCATTCCATTGTATCATTTACCTGTCATTCCATAGAAAAGAGCTATAATCCCAGTAATTTTTTATTTTAGAATCTACTGCTGTACTTGGGGAACACCTGTGGTAAAGATGAATTTGCTACACAACACAGATTTACCTGCAAATGAGTTTATGTGTTGCCTCCCATTATAGTCTATGGGCATTCTCTTTAGTCATTCACCATTGTCATTCTATAGAAAACAATGATAATCCCACTTAATCTCAATTTCAAAAATTGCCACTGAACTCGTAGAGTATGCCTGCAAAAGATTTACTTGATATGTTTCATGGTTCAGATTCCAAGTCACATATTGCTTCCCATTATACTCTATGGGCATTCCATTGTATCATTTACCTGTCATTCCATAGAAAAGAGCTATAATCCCAGTAATTTTTAATTTTAGAATCTACTGCTGTACTTGGGGAACACTGTGGAAAAGATGAATTTGCTACATAACACAGATTTACCTGCAAATGAGTTTATGTGTTGCCTCCCATTATAGTCTATGGGCATTCTCTTTAGTCATTCACCATTGTCATTCTATAGAAAACAATGATAATCCCACTTAATCTCAATTTAAAAAAATTGCCACTGAACTCGCAGAGTATGCCTGCAAAAGCTTTACTTGATATGTTTCACGGTTCAGATTCCAAGTCACATATTACTTCCCATTATACTCTATGGGCATTCCATTGCATCATTTACCTGTCATTCCATAGAAAAGAGCTATAATCCCAGTTACTTTTAATTTTACAATCTACTGCTGTACTTGGGGAACACCTGTGGAAAAGATAAATTTGCTACATAACAGAGATTTACCTGCAAATGAGTTTATGTGTTGCCTCCCATTATAGTCTATGGGCATTCTCTTTAGTCATTCACCATTGTCATTCTATAGAAAACAATGATAATCCCACTTAATCTCAATTTAAAAAAATTGCCACTGAACGCGCAGAGTATGCCTGCAAAAGATTTACTTGATATGTTTTACGGTTCAGATACCAAGTCACATATTGCTTCCCATTATACTCTATGGGCATTCCATTGTATCATTTACCTGTCATTCCATAGAAAAGAGCTATAATCCCAGTAATTTTTAATTTTAGAATCTACTGCTGTACTTGGGGAACACCTGTGGAAAAGATGAATTTGCTACATAACACAGATTTACCTGCAAATTAGTTTATGTGTTGCCTCCCATTATAGTCTATGGGCATTCCCTTTAGTCATTCACCATTGTCATTCTATAGAAAACAATGATAATCCCACTTAATCTCAATTTCAAAAATTGCCACTGAACTCGTAGAGTATGCCTGCAAAAGCTTTACTTGATATGTTTCACGGTTCAGATTCCAAGTCACATATTACTTGCCATTATACTCTATGGGCATTCCATTGCATCATTTACCTGTCATTCCATAGAAAAGAGCTATAATCCCAGTTACTTTTAATTTTAGAATCTACTGCTGTACTTGGGGAACACATGTGGAAAAGATAAATTTGCTACATAACAGAGATTTACCTGCAAATGAGTTTATGTGTTGCCTCCCATTATAGTCTATGGGCATTCTCTTTAGTCATTCACCATTGTCATTCTATAGAAAACAATGATAATCCCACTTAATCTCAATTTAAAAAAATTGCCACTGAACGCGCAGAGTATGCCTGCAAAAGATTTACTTGATATGTTTTACGGTTCAGATACCAAGTCACATATTGCTTCCCATTATACTCTATGGGCATTCCATTGCATCATTTACCTGTCATTCCATAGAAAAGAGCTATAATCCCAGTTATTTTTAATTTTAGAATCTACTGCTGTACTTGGGGAACACCTGTGGAAAAGATATATTTGCTACACAACACAGATTTACCTGCAAATGAGTTTATGTGTTGCCTTCCATTATAGTCTATGGGCATTCTCTTTAGTCATTCACCATTGTCATTCTATAGAAAACAATGATAATCCCACTTAATTTCAATTTCAAAAATTGACACTGAATCTGGAGAATATTGTGGCAAAATATGGATTTCATATGTGTAATAGTTTTGTCTCTAATTGAAATATTTTGTTTCCATTATTCTCTATGGCCATTCCTTTCACTTCCATTATTCTCTATGGGCATTCCACTGCCTTGTTAAAGTCTATGGGTATTCCAATCTGTCATTCCTTTTAGTATGTCCCATTTCTAAGAAGTGGTACTGCCATAATGTCCAACATAAATGCAAAATACAGATTAAGGAACAGCGCACAAAGAACTTTAAGTTATTAAATTTTACAAGCCTACAGTATCCCTAAATTTTTGCTTTCCTGTGGTTACCACCACAATAGTGGATGGTTGGATAACTGAATCTCCATATTTATTTGCTAAGATACGTGATTTTTAAGTAGCCACAGGAATGTGTACCTTAAGGAGAGTCTCTGGAAGCAGTTTAAGCAGTAAGTATTGCTGTTAGCATGTTTAGCTCCCATGTTGAAATTAGTTTAGGTCACATCGATATTGGGGTACTGTGACCTTTTGGTGGGTTTAACACAATATGGCTATATGGTGGAAATGAAACCCCTTATTTGTTTGCTAAGATAGGTGATTTTAAGTAGCCTTATAAAACATAAAAAACTATTTTTTGTGTGTGCACTGTTGCTTAATCTGTACTTTCAAATCATTCAAACCAAACCAAAATACCTCAACAACAAAAACTTGATTGTTTAAATATGATAAAAACGGTACACATGTATTTATCTGATAGTATGTATATGTCTGTTTGAAGCCATGTTTATGTGCAGTAGTGTGTATATGCTCTATGTGTATCGGTGTTGCTAGTCAGAGGTAGATACGGAGCCTCATTCATGCACACAGATATATCACACACATATACCCCTGCAATCACACACACAAACTGAACAAATATACCCCTGCATTTATGAAGTCTGACATACAATAAACCTAAACATTCACACATACTAGAGTGCAATACAGTTCTGCATTCACCTACAGTGACACACAAAAGACTTCCACTTCCATTTCACACACTCTATACTCTGTGCTGAAATCATGAATTCAAACAAACAAAAAAATAAAACAAAAGCATAAAATCCATATATGTATTTAGTATCATGATCCACCTTTAACTTCATTCTCATTCCCCACTTTTCTTCAATAACTCCATTTAATATTAAGCACCTCTTTCCTTTTCACTCACTTTACTATCAGACCCAGCCTGTTCAGTTTCCTTACCTTCTCTGAGCCTTTGTTTCCTTTTCTGACCCCTTCCTTTCAAATGTTCAGATCACTGTGACTCCTTGCCACTCTCCTCCATGTGCAGCTTCCCTCCTTTCCCCAGTCTCTGCATGTATGTCTGACTTCAGAAAAGGAGGGGCCAGGCAGCCAGGGAAGGAGGGGGCAGACAGCACACCCACTTAGTAGACAGCAGAGGATCATGTGTGACAGAGCCCTCACCTTAAGATGTACTGCTAATCGGTAATGAAATTCAGAATATATTTACAGTAAAAAAAAAAAACACAGATACTTGGCAGCCCAGATAGCAAGCATAACTTGCCACAAATGTGTGGAAGACTTAAACTATAAGTCTGTTTAACTTGCTGCACATTTTCACTGGCAAGTGAATTACTAGCAGATCTCTTGCAGCTCAAGTTCTAGTTGACACTTTTTAAATTTGTAGCACATTTGCTTGGCAAGTCTCTAGCAAGAGCAAAATTGCAGTGGCAAGTCTACAGCAAAAGCCCTGCAAGTCTCTAGAAAGAGCAAAATTGCAGTGGCAAATCTACAGCAAGAGCCCTGCAATTCTACAGCAAGAGCCTTGCGACAGTGGCGTCTCTAGGATTCATTTTTCGGGGGGGCACATGGAGGGCCAGTGACAAAAGTAGGGGGGCACATTTAACCCCACCCTCGCCGCAGTTTGACCCCGCCCCTGTCACATGTTAAGCCACGCCCCCGACACAATGTGTTTTGTTTTTTTAATAATACCTGGTGGAGGAATCATGATTTTCCACCAGGGATTATTAAAAAAACAAACACATTATCCTTGATACAGTGCCATAGTTGCCAACATTTGAAAAAAAAATTCCAAGGACATTTTGCAGCACAGCTATCAATTACTGTCTGGGTATAATATCCCTGGACAGTCAGTGCTCTCTGTATAATACAGGGTTGTGTGTATAATAAATTGGGACACTCAGTGCTCCCTGTATAGTGCTGCTCTCTGTATAATCCCAAGACAGAGAGCAGCACTATACAGGAAGCACTGACTATCCCGGGATATTTTATACACACAGATCTGTATTATACAGATAGCTGAGCATATACCACAATCTCTAGACTACTAGTACCTGTCAACAGCAGCTCCCAGACGCGTGTAACAGGGCTAAAGTGTGTGGCAGCTCACACAGATTATTCAGCGGTA
The DNA here is from genome assembly GCA_933207985.1 of Pelobates cultripes. Taxonomy (NCBI): domain Eukaryota; kingdom Metazoa; phylum Chordata; class Amphibia; order Anura; family Pelobatidae; genus Pelobates; species Pelobates cultripes. Next base: position 173,545,788 of record OW240916.1, on the reverse strand, counting down.
AAGTGCACTCGCTGGCAGAGCCAAACTGGGAATCCCTGGGAATCCAAAGCAGCCCTGGAAAAAAAAGTATGCCATTCCTACAAGTCATATATATATATATATATATATATATATATATATATATAGTACAGTAAGCACACAAGCTCACTGACATGCGCAAATAGGCTTACTGACAGACAAAACTCTCTGACTCACACACAAGCTTACTACAGACACTCACTTGTATAAACAGAAGGCTCACTACAAAGAAGTTCAGGGACACACACACAAGCTCACTAAAGACAAGCTCACTGACACACACATGCTCACTAAATAGAAGCTCACTGACACACACAAGCAGTACCATTTTAACAGAGTTAAGGGCCCCTGGGCAAAGCAATACACTGGGGCCCTTCCTACACAACAACTCACAGGAATTTTAATTATTGATAGACTGTGGAGTCCATACACACACACACAGTGCTGAGTCCATACACACACACACAGTCCATACACACACACACACAGATTGCTGAGTCCATACACACACACACTGCTGAGTCCATACACACACACACAGACTGCTATGTTCATACACACATATACACACACAGACTGCTGAGTCCATGCACACACAGACTGCCAAGTCCATGCACACACAGACTGCCGAGTCCATACACACTCACAGACTGCTGAGTAAATACACACACACACACACACACAGAATATTGATTCCATACACACACACAGACTGCTGAGTCCACACACACACACACACACACACTGCTGAGTCCATACACACACACACAGACTGCTGAGTCCATACACACACAGACTGCTGAGTCCATGCACACACACACATAGACTGCTGAGTCCATACACATACACACAGACTGCTGAGTAAATACACGCTAACAGACACACACACAGACTGCTGAGTCCATACACACACACACAGACTGCTGAGCAGTGGCGGATCCAGAGCCTGATCTCGGTAGGGGCACTTGTAGATTATTTAAAGAAATAATCCAGACACAATAACCACTACAGTTCAGTGTAGTGGTTATGGTGTCAATAGTGCCGGGACCCCCTCCCAGAGTAAGCAGTCAAACCGTTTAAGAACAGTTTGACAACTTACCTGAGGTCTGCTGGGAAATGGGGCTGTTGTAGGGCATAGGAGCAGTGGTGTGTGTGAGTGGTGCAATGTGTAAAGGGGTGCAGTGTGTGTGTGTGTGTGTGTGTGTGTGTGGGACAGTGTGTGAGCAGTGTGTGTGTTTGAAGATTGTAGTGTGTGAGTGAGGGCGGCAGTGTATGTCAGGGATGCAGTGTATGTGTGGGACAGTATGTGTGTGTGTAACAGTTGCAGTGTGTGTGTGAGTGTGGGCGGCAGTGTATAGGGATAGTGTATGTGTGTAGTGTGTGTGTGTATGGGGGAGCAGTGTGTGTGTATGGGGAAGCAGTGTGCGTGTGTATGGGGGGCAGTATTTGTGTATGGGGGCAGTGTGTGTGTATGGGGGCAGTGTGTGTGTATGGGGGCAGTGTGTGTGTATGAGGGGCAGTGGGCAGGGCAGTGTGTATGGGGGGGGCAGTATGTGCATGGGGGGCGTGTGTGTATGGGGCAGTGTGTGTATGGGGGGCAGTGTGTGTGTATGGGGGGCAGTATGGGGGCAGTGTGTGTATGGGGCCATGGGGCAGTGTGTGTATGGGGCGCAGTATGTATGGGGACAGTATGGGGGGCCAGTGTGCATGGGGGACAGTGTGTAGTGGGGGCTGTGTGTAGGTGTGGGGGGCAGGTGGGGCAATGTGTGTATGGGGGCAGTGTGTGTGTATGGGGGCAGCAGTGTGTATGGGGGCAGTATGTGGGTGCAGTATGGGGCAGGTGTGTGTGTATGGGGGGCAGTGTATGTGTGTATGGGGGCAGTATGTGTGTATGGGGGGCAGTGTGTGTGTATGAGGGGCAGTGTGTGTGTATTATGGGGCAGTGTGTGTGTATGGGGGGCAGTGTGGGGGGCAATGTGTGTGTATGGGGGGCTGTATGGGGGGCAGTGACAGCCTACCTGTTACTGGAGGATGTTGCTGGGGGTCAGGCAGCCATCTTCTGCAGCAGCATGGTCTGCTTCTTTACGGCGGGCGGGGCTTATGTGCAGGAGTCGGGGCTTCATTTGGGGGTGGGGCCTATGCCAGAGAGCCTGTCAGGCACAGCATGATGTAGGGGAGGCCATGGCCCCCTCTGGCCCCCCCCCAGCGACGCCACTGCCCATGAGTGGTTCACTGGTTTTGCATCTTTTCCTAAATTGTGTTCCAAGCAGTTGTATACTGCAAACACAGATTAAAAGGAATCCATGTTTAAAATGGAATGAAGCAAAAATGTGATTCTTTGTTAAACTAATTTGCATATGCCCACCATGAATCCTTAGTGGTTGTAACATCATTGCAGATTTGGGATTTCTGTGGGAAAAGCAAGTCTTATGGGTTGACTGGTGTGCAGATTTTTGTTTAACATTGTATTAACTATCCACATACTTCAGGTGGAAGGGGATTTCAATCACAATTTTTCCCCACCATAACCTATTTGGATATATATATATATATGCGGCGTGTGTGTTCGTGATTTAGAGTGCGCACCCTTATACAATAGGCTGCGCATGCCTATGTTGACTAATTAAGGTGTAATCTCTTCTTGCTGGAAATAGCAGGCATTATTGTATATGTTCTTCCACTTCAAAAATAAATAAAAATAAAGCAAAAAAAAAACCTAACACACAAAACAGTAATCTTATTATTATTAGCATTTATATAGCTCCAATTGTTACGCTTCTTGGATGATTTGTATTGAAACTTAACTGCAGCTTGTAAAACTCCCTAATTAAAATAGTAAAGAAACGGAGAATCTTTAAAGTATCAATACTGTAGCTTTAAGAAAGGAGAGGATTGCTGGCACTTTGAGAATCAAATGAAGTTTTAATAATTGTTAAACTTAATGAATTGCATTTAGGCAGTAATCAACTTAATGAATTGCATTTAGGCAAAATCCAATAAGAATAAGTGAAAGTCATTAAACAATACAAAGTTCATCAATAAGTATTTCCTCAGAGATATATTAAATAAGATTCATTAGGTTGCTAGGAATAATCTTCAATAATGATATTTAGCAGGCAGCAAAGTATTTGCAAAACAAGGAACAGTTCCTAGTGATTAAGCTTGATGGGAGTTGTCCTCCATATAATTAGTAGCTTGAAGCAGTGTAGTTTTAAGCAAGCAGTAGTACTTCATCAATAAATGAGATAGCAGAGAATAGCTGAAAGGTATACTTAAGGTTAAGGTGAGTTATCCTCCAAGAGTTCAAAGTTATAGTCCACTTGATAATTAACAAGCATCAGTTCTCCAGTAATCCTCCATGGTATGCAGTATCATCCATACATTAGCTCAAAGGCTTGGACGGCTTGTCAGAGTCTATGGAGCCGGCGTGTATACCAGGAAGTCGGTCCCACATTGTCAGAGCCTCGGGAGCCGGCGAGTATGGAGGAAGTAGGTCACACAATCACCAAGCGCCCTCTCTCTGGCGCGGACTGCTTAAGTACAGTCAGAACCGCGTCAGAGGGGGGCGGGGTCAGCTCCGCATCGCGGAAGTGCCGAACCCAGAAGTGTTACCGCATGACACCAATATATTCAGCAGTGCTTTTCAATCTTAAAATGGGTTTATTTGACAAGTAATTTAAAAGCAGAATATAACAGAGACAAGAGATAAAGAAGGCCCTGCTCGAACAAGCTTACAATATTCATAAATGCAACAATATGATATTCTCTGTGCTCATAGAGAAAGAAAGAATGAAATTCTGTGTTACATAGAAACATAGTAACATAGAATGTGACGGCAGATAAGAACCATTTGGCCCATCTAGTATTTTCTAAATACTTTCATTATTCCCTAGTCTTATCTTATAGTTAGGATAGCCTTATGCCTATCCCACGCATGCTTAAACTCCTTTACTGTGTTAACCTCTACCACTTCAGCTGCAAGGCTATTCCATGCATCCACTACCCTCTCAGTAAAGTAATACTTCCTGATATTATTTTTGAACCTTTGTCCCTCTAATTTAAGACTATGTCCTCTTGTTGTGGTAGTTTTTCTTCTTTTAAATATAGTCTCCTCCTTTACTGTGTTGATTCCCTTTATATATTTAAATGTTTCTATCATATCCCCCCTGTCTCGTCTTTCCTCCAAGCTATACATGTTAAGATCATTTAACCTTTCCTGGTAAGTTTTATCCCGCAATCCATGAACCAGTTTAGTAGCCCTTCTCTGAACCCTCTCTAAGGTATCAATATCCTTCTGAAGATACGGTCTCCAGTACTGTGTACAATATTCCAAGTGAGGTCTCACCAGTGTTCTGTACAATGGTATGAGCACTTCCCTCTTTCTACTGCTAATACCTCTCCCTATACAACCAAGCATTCTGCTAGCATTTTCTGCTGCTCTATTACATTGTCTGCCTACCTTCAAGTCATCAGAAATAATCACCCCTAAATCCCTTTCCTCATATGTTGAGGTTAGGACTCTATCAAATATTCTGTACTCTGCCCTTGGGTTTTTACGTCCAAGATGCATTATCTTGCACTTATCCACATTAAATGTCAGTTGCCACAATTCTGACCATTTTTCTAGTTTACCTAAATCATTTGTCATTTGGCTTATCCCTCCTGGAACATCAACCCTGTTACATATCTTATTATCATCAGCAAAAAGACATTCCTTACCATCAAGACCTTCTGCAATATTACTAATAAAAATATTAAAGAGAATATGTCCAAGTACAGATCCCTGAGGTACCCCACTGGTGACAGTCCAAGCTTGGAATATATTCCATTAACTACAACACTCTGTTGCCTTTCACTCAGCCTTACCCATTCAACAATATTTGAATCCAAACTTAAAGATTGCAGTTTATTGATAAGCCTTCTATGTGCAACAGTGTCAAAAGCCTTACTGAAATCTAGGTAATCAATGTCTACTACACCACCCTGATCTATAATTTTAGTTACCCAATCAAAAAAATCAATAAAATTAGTTTGGCATGATCTCCCTGAAGTAAACCCATGTTGTCTCTGATCTTGAAATCCATGTGTTTTTAGATGTTCATCAGTCCTATCCTTTAACATGGTTTCCCCACTACTGAAGTAAGGCTTACTGGTCTATAGTTGCCCGACTCCTCCCTATTACCTTTCTTGTAAATGGGCACAACATTCGCAAACTTCCAATCTCCTAGGACTACTGCTGTTGACAATGATTGGTTAAATAAATCTGTTAATGGTTTTGCTAGTACACCACTAAGCTCTTTTAATAGCTTTGGGTGTATTCCATCAGGTCCCATTGACTTATTTGTCTTTACTTTTGACAGTTGAAATAGAACCTCTTCCTCTGTAAACTCACGTGTAATAAATGACTCATTTATCCTTTTTCTCAACTGAGGTCCATTTCCTTCATTTTCATCTGTAAATACAGAACAAAACTATTCATTGAGGAAGTCAGCTAGACCTTTATCCTCTTCTACATACCTTCCTTCTTTTGTTTTTAATCTAACTAATCTTTGTTTTACTTTTCTTTTCTCATTTATGTATCTAAAAAAATGTTTTATTCCCCTTTTTTACTGACTGTGCTATTTTCTCTTCTGTGTGTGATTTTGAAGCTCTTATAACTTGCTTAGCCTCTTTCTGCCTAATCTTATAGATCATTTTGTCTTCCTCACTCTGTTTTTTTTTATAATTCCTAAATGCTAACTTTTTGTTTTTAACTATTTTGGCCACATCTGCGGAATACCACAGTGGTTTCTTGAATCTTTTGCTTTTACTGACAAGCCTAATGCAATTTTCTGTTGCCTTCAATAGTGCAACTTTTAAATATTCCCATTTCTCTTGGACTCCATTTTAATTGCTCGAGTCTGATAATGACTCCTTTACCCATATTCTAATGTTAGTCTGTTTTTCTAAAGTCTAAAACTTTTGTTTTTGTGTGGTGTGACTCAGTCACTGTTTTTATATTAAACCACACTGACTGATGATCACTGGATCCTAAACTTTCACCTACAGTAATATTTGATACCAAATCTCCATTTGTTAACACTAAATCTAGTATGGCCTCTTTACGAGTTGGCTCCTCAACAACTTGTTTTAGAGACAATCCCAGTAGGGAGTTTAGAATATGTGTGCTCCTAGCACAAGTAGCTAATTTTGTTTTCCAATTTACATCAGGAAGATTAAAGTCACCCATGATGATAACTTCCCCCTTCATTGTCATTTTAGCTATTTCCTCAACTAGTAGATTATCTAACTCTTCAATTTGTCCTGGGGGCCTATAAATCACACCTACACAAGTGTAAAGTCCCTAATACGCATCTGCCTGTCTTTCTGAGTGTTCTGCACAGGCAGAATTTCAGAGAATGACAGTGTGGAAGCAACCTGCCGTATATCATTGGCAAAAACACTAAAAACTTCCTTAACCTCTGAAACCTCATTGCAAGCCAAGTCATTTGTCCCTAGATGGACAAGTAAATCCAATTCCCCTTCCTGCTTTGCTTGCTTAACAATATTACAGATACGTCTCCTGTCTCTGTGAGCAGTAGCTCTGGGAAGACACCTCACAAGACCACCATTGTCCATCCCCACACCTCTTATAATGGAATCCCCCAACAACAACTGCTTTCTATTAGGCCTCACCATAGTCTCCATTCAAACCTTGTGCAATCAGTAACCTTTTCCTACAGATGAATCTTACCTGTAACAGTAGAAAAGAAAGCTCTTAGCACAACTCTTAGACAGTTGAAGCTTCTGTAAAACTCTCCAGAATATCTCCAACTACACACTTAGAAACAGCACTTAGAAGTAGCACCAAGCTATATTAGACAAGCTAATGACAACAAGCCTTATATAACTCCTAAAATCACCACCCACTAGGAATGTTTAACACCTGGGTAGGCCTCTGCTATAATACCCACCAATGGAAATGTGTATATGTGGCACCACCCAAAATTGAAAATTAAGTAAGAAGAGGCATATATGGAAAAATACAAAAGTTCCCTATGCATACACATCTCAAATATATAATATAAGTGGTAAATACATATTTACTTAATTCAGAGCCTCACCACTTCCACGTAGATGGCCTGACCATATTATAATTGCCAGAACTACACATTTCAAGTTACGTTACATTATCACATGTATTATGCCTTTGCTCATATAAGCTTTCTTATATGCGTTAAACTTTATTTATATGAGGCATTGACAACAAATCATGTATCAATATTGTTTTACCATTTTGAAATAAATTCACAAAACAGAGTATTTAAGTGAGCTGACAAAGACCACTAGATACAGAGAAAAACAGCTATGCTGATTGAAAAAAAAAAAAACTACTATATGTAGCAATTTCACATTTTTATATACATTTTCCTATTCCTTTTCTAATTCACAATTCAGTGTAAATCATTACACATATTAAATTACTGGACTAAATTCTCTTAGCAGAGGAAGGGGTTACTCATCCCTCTGAATTGCTGTTTCTCTATTGAAGTCTGTTGGAAAAATGCTATCAGTAATATCAGTAAGTAGAGTATCAGCTAGTATAGTAAACTTTCATTTTGCTAAGAGGACCCAGACACTAAACTTTGTTAATTATTGTTTAATTTAAATACCAGCAATTCTTAGCCACTCAGGTGAGACTTCAAAAAGTATCAGTATTTGAAACAGGAATTTTATATTCATTAAGTCCACAGCAACCATCCACCATCCAAAAAAAAACTGTGTACTAAAGCAGCAATGACGTCTCCATAATATTGGAAATTCCAAAGAAAGTACACAGAATTTGCTGAAGATATTTTGCTGAACATTTTTTATTATATATAATATTACAGCTAAACAAAGAGCTGTTAAGTAATTTTTTTAATTTAAATATTGGCTACTAATCCAAAACTATGACCATAAATTTGAATCATGACAATGGTTTCGAGCCAATGCTTTGCACCTTTACAAGACAATGCAACATGCAATTGCACTTCCAGAGAACTTAATTTCCAGATGGTTTCAATATCAAATCTAGTCCATAAGAGTCCTGAAAAAAAAAGTTAAATGATTTCCTAGTCTGGTAAAGCTTTCTAATCGATCTTTAATGTTTTTGTTATAGATATGTAAATACAAATGCATTAAATGATACGATAATCATTACTGCTATATTTGAACAATTACTTTTTTAAATGCTTGTCTGATATCATTGTTTCTTAAACTGTAGATAATTGGATTGATCATTGGTGTGATAACAGAGTAGATTAAAGATACTGTCTTGTTAAAATTAAATGCACTGATTGTTCTGGGTCGAACATATGTGAAAATAGTAGTGCCATAAAATATAGTCACAATGGTGAGATGGGATGCACAAGTGGAGAAGGCTTTCTGACGTCCATCAGCGGTAGGAATCTTAAGTATTGTAGAAATTATATGAACATATGATATCATTGTCAATAAAAATGAAGTTAGAAGTATTAATGATCCCAAGATGAAATTAATTACTTCAATAGTGTGTATGTTTTGACACGAGAGCTTTAATAGTGGTGGAGAATCACAGAAAAAATGATTTATGACAAAGCCACAAAAGGACAATCGAAATATAAATGTGGTTGGCAAAAATGGAGCCAGTAAACCAACAGACCAGCATCCTCCTGCAAACTTAATACAGGTTCTTCTATCCATAATTCCATTGTAATGTAGAGGATCACAGATAGCCAGATATCTATCATAAGCCATCACAGTAAGTAAGAAACATTCTGTGGTACCTAGGAAGAAGAAGATATACAACTGGGAGAAGCATCCATTTAGAGAGATGGTCTTTATGCCTGATATGAAGCTCAATAACATCCTGGGAACAGTTACAGTGATATAACTTATCTCTAGAAATGAGAGGTTGAGAATGAAAAAATACATAGGTGTGTGGAGATGATAGTCCAAGTGTATAACCACAATGATCACTGCATGCTGGGTAAATGTTAGTATGTACATCAGCAAGAAGACCGCAAACAAAATCAGTTGGATTTCCCTAGTGCTTGCAAAGCCAGTAATTATAAATTCAATAACATGAGTTTGATTTGACATATTCAACTTTAAAATGTAAGTCTGAAAACAAAACAAAAAATAAAAAGATCACATTTTGAAACATCAAGTAAGAAATATTTAGCAATTAAAGCTAAAATGACAGTTTTTCAGTATTACATTGCCTTTACCAGGGTTATTTAATATAGTGAAAATTCAAAGTGAATTCAAAGAGAATTTAAGATTTGCCCAGAGTAGCCAAACTGAGAGCATAGCTGGCATAAAAGATTTTTTCTAGAGAAAAATGCTGTTTAGTTATATATTTATGTACAAGTCGTGCATCTAATACTTCCAATAAATGTCATGCTAATATTGTTTCAAATAAAATGTGCTTGGTAGTTAACATTGAATTTTATTCATATTATAAATATTAAGATATGCATTCCATTCTTGATAAACATGGTATTCTGGAGTATTTTTTTCCATCTATTATAAATTATGTGTTTTTTTTATACAATGTTGCTGTGTTATTGACATAGTTTAGCCATACAATAATATTTGTTTGTTTTTAAACATAAAGTATGTACAAAATTCAACTTTTTATTTTTATGTCTAAAGAGATCAAATGGGAAATCGACATGGATGGTCAACTGGTAAAGGAGCTAAGCCATGAAAGGCTTAACAAAAGCTTTTTTCAA
>OW240916.1:173520271-173535933 GCA_933207985.1 Pelobates cultripes | reverse complement strand
CTCTGCTAAATATTGAGTAAAATTGTGTTTTTTTTGTTTTTTGCACACAAACTTCTCTTGTATATTTTGTAAAGTTGGTGTGTGCTATTCCTGTACAAAGTTTTATTTTGTGTTCAGTTACATCTGCTGAGTAAAATGACACCCCCATTGTATGTCTTTGGTACTATTTCGTGAAGTTACAGTGCCATACAGGATACCTGTCCTTTTCAGTATTCACAGTAGAATTTTGAGAGATGGATTTAATGAGCCTTAGCTTCCATTTGGGGTATTATAACAGTTTGACTGTTCAAAAAACCCCCACAAAGGTCTACCATTCGTAAATGTAGACACACCAGGGTATCTCATAAGGTGCATATTGTGCCTTAACATACCCCCATTTTTTCACCAATATATGCCAAAGTATGTGGTAAAAAATAATTTTGTGCATTTTTTACATACGGATTGCATTTTTGCTGGGCGTTTTGTATATTTCATATGTGCCACTAAGTTCAAACCCCCCAAATTATGCTCAGCTAAGTCTTCTGAGTAAAATGACACCCCATATGAATGTCTTTGGCACTATTTCGTGAAGCTACAATGCCATATAGGAGACCTGTTCTTTACAGTATTCACAGTAGAATTTTGAGAGATGGATTTAATGAGCCTTAGCTTCCATTTGGGGTATTATAACAGTTTGACTGTTCAAAAAACCCCACAAAGGCCTACCATTTGTAAAAGGAGACACTCCAGGGTATCTTATAAGGTGCATATTGTGCCTTAACATACCCCCATTTTTTCACCAATATATGCCAAAGTATGTGGTAAAAAATTATTTTGTGCATTTTTTACATACGGATTGCATTTTTGCTGGGCATTGTGTATATTTCATATGTGCCACTAAGTTCAAACCTCCCAAATTATGCTCAGCTAAGTCTTTTGAGTAAAAAGACACCCCCAATGAATGTATTTGGCACTATTTCGTGAAGCTACAGTGCCATATAGGAGACCAAGCCATATCCGTTTTTACCAAACTTTTGACGCTGGGCCTATGTGCAATTTCCAAGCATCTTCGCAGGTTTTAAATTCAAACTACCCCACAAAAGCCTACCATTTCTTAAAGTAGACACCCCAGGGTGTTTCAAAAGGTATATTTTGAACCTTAGCGTGGGATCATTTTTCCGCTAGCTTGTACCAGATGTAGTGGTAATAAGCGTTTTTTCTGCCTTTTTGACATACAAAGTGAGTTTGCACAGTATATTTTGCAAACCTTATGTGTGCTACGACTGTATAATACTTCATATGTTGCTCAGCTATGTTGGCTGAGTACAGCAATACCCCCGTATGTACCTTTGCCAGGTATGTGTGGACATCGGAGGGGCACATTTGGGACACAGCCATTCCAGTTTTTTTCAAACTTTGAATTTTTATGCTGTGCCTATGTCCCATTTTAGAGTATTTTACCAGGCTATATAATCCAAATACCCCATAAAGCCATACCATTTCTTAAAGAAGACATCCCAGGGTATTTCAAAAGGCATATTTTGAACCTTAGCGTGGGATCATTTTTCCGCTAGCTTGTACCAAGTGTAGTGGTAATAAGCATTTTTTCTGCCTTTTTGACATACAAAGTGAGTTTGCGCAGCATATTTTGCAAACTTTATGTGTGCTATGACTGTATAATACTTCATATGTTGCTCAGCTATGTCGGCTGAGTACAGCAATACCCCCGTATGTACCTTTGCCAGGTATATGTGGATGTTGAAGGGGCGCATTTGAGACGCAGCCATTCAGTTTTTTTCTAACTTTGAAGTTTTACGCTGTGTCCATGTTCCAATTTGGAGTAGTTTAGACGGTTGGTTATTGAAACTTCCCCACAAACACATACTATTTATTAAAGAATACACCCTGGGGTAATTCAAAAGGCATATTTTGAACCTTGGCATGGGATAATATTTTCTCTTGTTTGTTCCAGGTGTAGTGGTAATTTAAAAATTTATTTTTTTACTTTTTATAACTTTTTTACTTTTAAAAACTAGTTTTTAAACTTTTGTTTTGCTTATTAATTTTTTTTAAACTTTCCTAAACTTTCGTAAAACTTTTTTACAGATTTAAAATTTTTCTAAGCTTTTTTTTTACCGTTAACCCCTAACTAGCAGTACACAGCACTAACAATAAATTCCCCATTTTCCCATAACTCCCACCGACCCCAGCTAGCAAAATATATAGTTATAAAATATTTAAATTAATTAATTAAATAAATTGAACCCCTGAGGGTTAAAAAATAAATAAAAAGTTAATCCTCAGGGGTTAAAAAAAATTAGATCACAGTATAATACTGTGATCTCTATTTGATCGCTGTAGGCAGTGATCGACTGGTAGGGAAGGGGTTAATTTTTATTTGGACTAGGTAAAGGGTTTTATTTTTTATTTTTTTACTTAAACGTTATTAAAACATTTTTTTAAGCTTAATTTTTAACTTTTTAAAGTATATTTTAAAACTTTTTTTAACGTTAACCCCTAGTTAGCCTAACGCCAAATCCCCCAATTCCCCACTAACTTCCACCCACCCCAGCTAGCTAAATATATAATTTTAAAATATTTTAATTAATTAATTAAATAAATTTAACACCTGAGGGTTAAAAAAAAAAAGAATTAACACTCAGGGGTTAAAAAAAAAAAATCAGATCATAGTAAAATGTAATTCCTGCCAATTGATCACTGTAGTCAGTGATCAATTGGCAGGGAAGGGGTTAATTTTTTATTAAAATGGGTAAAGGGGGGGGGGGACTTTAAATAAACTTTATTTTTTTTAACAGCAGGGGGCAGGATCATCACTGTTCCGGCTCCCTGCACTTCACACAGAACCAGGAAGTGCAGGGAGCCGGAAGGTAAGTATACAGAGCACATGTGCTCGATCTGACTTGCGGTCAGAGCGAGCACATGTGCTGGGCAGCCTGACCGGGTGCTCCCGGTATGCCTCTAACGCAGAGGCATACCGGAGCACCATTAACCCCGCGATCCGGGGTTAATTTTACCGCGTGACGGACGAGGTCCGTCACTCGTCATGAAGGGTCTCCCTTCTGTGACGGACCTCGTCCGTCAACCGTCATTAAGGGGTTAAGGACAGAGTCAATTATCCAAGTTTTAAACCGAAACAAAACCTAGAACTTGAGCTATATGTCAGTTCAACCACAATTGACCTCTTTCACATGAAATGTACCCACTCGAGTTATATATTTTGTTCAGAAGAAATAGGACGCTCATTTTAAATCAAATATTCATATATAAAACATAATTTTAATGTGACTAAATTCTAAAAAGTGAGTGAAATTAAGAATTGTTGTTATTTTTAGATTCTGCATAACATTATAACTGTGAATTTCATTTTCAATACTGGGTAGTTAATACAATGCTAAACAAAAATCTGCACACCAGTCAAGCCATAAGACTTGCTTTTCCCACAGAAATCCCAAATCGGCAGTGATGTTACAACTGCAAAGGATTCTGGGTGGGCATATGCAAATTAGTTTAACAAAGAATCACATTTTTGCCTTATTCCATTTTAAACATGGATTCCTTTTAATTTGTGTTTGCAGTATACAACTGCTTGGAACACAACTTAGGATAAGATGCAAAACCAGTGAACCACTCATGGACAGCTGTTTCGTTGTTAATGCAACTCTTCAGCATGAGGTTGGTTACTGGTTTGCTTACTGAGGCTTGGTAGTGCTTGGGAAACTACCAGTTAACTTTTACTGCAATAAAACACACACATTTTTGTGCTGTTTTGACGCATGAGTACAACATTGAACTCCATGTACAGGTTTCATGGTCTTTTGGAAAGCTATATGGTTGAATATATATGTCTTGCCCATTTCATTTTTTACAAATTGAAATTTGCCAGATTGGTTTGATGGGCCTATGTAACCTTTGAGACCAGTTGGCACACTGGAAATTAAAATGACCCCTATCATTGCATACAATTTGCAAACCTAGACAATTTAAGGTACTCAGAATGGGGCATATCTGGCTTTATATAGTAGCCACTTTGTTACAAGTCCTGGACAAATTTAGTGTTCATATTTATTTATTGCATTTTTCACACAGAAACTGAATTTTCACCGATGCATTGTTATATGTTTTACTGCTCTAAAACACTAATATTTGTGTTTAGCGATGGGTAAAACAGTATCCCAACACATACAGGTTTTATTGGGTTTTGGAAAGTAACAGGGTCAATTATAGGGCTTGCAAATTTAAGCAGGTCCCTCACTGTTTAATGAATTAATACATTAATAAAATAATATAATTGGATATTTATAGATAATATAGAAATACATTTATAATAACATTATATATATATATATAGTCATGGGAAAAAGAAAAGTTTATCATCATCATAACAAAAAGTTAGAACATATGTTATGGAACCTTTATCTGAGTTTTAAATTGACCAGTTAACTAGTACTGTTTTTATCTGTTTAGCTGTTATCAGTTCTAATATCCTTGCTATATTATATTTTCCTTGTTTTAAATAGCTGCCTAAAGGTGACTGGACTTGAGGGGCAGGGCCGTCTTTAACGCGGGGCAAACGGGGCAGCTGCCCCGGGCCCAGTTACTCCTTGGGGGCCCAAAGCAGCTGCCCTATTTGCCCCGCCGCCCATAGCCTGCATAAGAAAAATCCCCGCCCCCCCATGGGCCCGCGGTGCTGGTACTGCGGCTGCACCGGGGCCCATACTCTAAGGAGGCTCACCGGGTGGCCAATACATTTAGGGCCACCCGGTGAGCACGTTTCAGCAGGGGCCCGGTCGGGTGCTGTGACCCTTTAACAGCACGACCGGGCCCCTTGCTTTACAGCAGCAGTGGGAGGAAGTGACGTCCGCAAGTCACTTCCTCCCTCAGAGATGATTAGCCGCGCGGGAGGGAGCCTGTGCCAGGACGCAGTGAGGAGGCGGACTGAGCAAAGAGACCAAGTCCCCAACTCCCAACCACCCAAGCCAGCACACTGGACCCCAGGGAAGGTAGGAAACTGGAGGGGGGCTTTAAAGTTTGCATAGGTGTATTTCAGTATGTCTGTGTGTCAGTATGTCTGTGGGTCAGTATGTCTGTGGGTCAGTATGTCTGTGTGTGTGTGTGTCTGTCAGTGGGTCTATGTGTGTCAGAAGGTCTGACTATGTGCCAGTATGTCTGTGTGCCAGTATGTCTGTGTGCCAGTATGTCTGTGTGCCAGTGTGTGTCTGTCAGTAGGTCTGTGTGTCTGTCAGTAGGTCTGACTGTGTGTATGTCAGTATGTCTGTGTGCCAGTATGTCTGTGTGTCTGTGTGCCAGTATGTCTGTGTGTCTGTGTGCCAGTATGTCTACCTGGGTGTGCCACTATGTCTGTCTGTGTGTGCCACTATGTCTGTGTGTGTGTGTCAGTATGTGTCTGTGTATGCCAGTATGTCTGTCTGGTTGTGTGTCAGTATGTCTGTCTGGGTGTGTGTCAGTATGTCTGTGTGCCAGTATGTCACACCAAGCTGCACCCGAGGAGTAAAAGATGCCTGAAGCCGGAGACTACACCCGGACCTCTTCCACACCCGAAGACACGGGGTAAAGACACACAGACTTATGGACAGGACTCGAAGTACCCCACCCCCGCCTTGTTATTTTGGACTTATACCACAGTGCAGAACCCACTAACGTCTCTCCCGGCCATCATGCAGGAATTCGAACAGTACAACGCCCTAACAAATCTTCAAATCAACTATACAAAATCGGAAATCCTCCACATCGGATGTGATCGCACACTGATAGCCTCTCTTAAAACGTGCTTCCCACTCCGCTGGCGCAAGGAAGCAATTAAGTACCTGGGAGTATGGATAACCTCAGATATTTCGCACCTCTTCCGACTCAACTTCCCTCCCCTAAACCTCAAAACGTGGATGGTGCCTCACATCACCTGGCTGGGACGGGTGAGTGTCCTCAAAATGAACGTGCTCCCAAGGTTCATGTACCTTCTACAGACACTTTCAATACCAATCCCCCAGACATTCTTCGCCCAGGTGCGCAGAATATGGAACATACATATGGAACAACCGGACGGCCAGAATTAAATACGAGATCCTGATCAAACCCAAACTGCAGGGCGGCCTTGGGCTCCCTGACCTGGCCACATACCACCGGGCTACCCACCTACTATGGGTGATCAAATGGACAACAGCAACCCCGGATAAACTCTGGACAAACATAGAAGCCAGCTTCATGACACTCCCTCTGTGAACACTCCTGTGGCAACCCACAACACCAGTGACCAGGGGAGACCGAAGCCACCCCACAATAGCCGCCACCCTACATATCTGGAAGAGAATATAGGCAGGGGAGGATCTCTCCCCACCTACCTCCCCCCTCTACCCCATCGCGGGTAACCTGGACACCGCCCGGACCATGACTAGCCTGGGACTGCTACCACAATGTAAACTACACCACCTGCTCACAAATGGAGCCATTACACCGCTCCCTGAATTGCCCACGCCGGAACCTCCAGATCTACTGACAAGATTTATGTGGCAAACCTAGCCACTTGTGGGATGCTGCACTGTCTGTATCAAAAGGTTGTCTGTAATAACCGCTGTATTGTATGTGTAACATTGATCTGTACTGTTATGTGTATAGAATTCGTATGCTAGCAGCCGAAAGCCGCTAGCATTCATGTATTTCGTTTCACGAACAGCGACTTTACTGGCTGTTCGTGAAACGAATGAGCTACCCCCCCAATAGCCCACACGTAGAGAGACGTGTGGCACTCGTTAACCGATTGTAACATTGTTGCAATCGGTAGTTAAGGACCTTCCTAGGTGGCCGTCGTTCGGCTACCGACCATGGCAGTTGCCCATCTTAGATCCTTTGTATCACCAGCGGTGTTTGGTCGTCGAGCGCGTGGAACTGAAATCGTCTACTTGACGGCGCGAACACCGCTGGACTTCCAGGCCGTTCGGGAGCTCCGGTCTTTCACTATTGTGGTTCCCCATCGGTGTTCGGTACTTTCAATGGTAAAGTGTATTTCGTCCGGCGTTCGGTAGTTTAAGCTGGGATCTGAGCGGTATTCCCACGAAATGTACACTCAGACCCCAGCTATCTACCGAACGTACATTCGTTTAAATAACCTACATATTACCAAAGTTATATATTTTAATGTGAAATGCCGGTTCTGCTGCACGGAAGGATAATCCACTTAACGGTATATTCCAGTGGGAACATCCCTCTCGTCCAGCAGTGCCTGATGGGAGAAATGCCCAGAATGTTAAGTCCCCCATGTAGTCCCCTACTGTATTACCCCTGCTATGTCAGTAGGGAAACCGCTTGCATGGGGACTTGCATAAATACTGGAGCTGTGAATAAAAACCTCAGTTGACTCCCAGAACTGTGTTTCGTCTGGTTATTGGGGGATTTGGGATATTGCCTTACTTTTCAGCGCTTGACTGTGAATTACCTTCTGTGCCATCGGAGATCGTGGGATTTACTATTGCAGCTCCGCTACAATTTAGACATCATCAAAGTACACTCAGACTCAAACAAGTACCTAACATAAATTAGGCCGACAGACCGCTAACCGCATTTGAGACAATGTACACCCAATCACTCCCCCCGCCACATGCCATATCGCTCCTTTACCGGCTACTGCAGACACCGCCAACAAACCAGAACTTCCCCTATTTCACTAAACACTGGGAACGAGATTTAGGCCACCCTCTGACAATAGAACAATGGACCAACACCTTCACGCTGATGCATAAGTCGTCAATCAGCACAAAATACCAGGAATCCGGATACAAACTAATCTCTCACTGGTACAAAACCCCAGAGAATCTCGCTTCTATTAGCAACACCTGCGCACCGGAATGCTGGAGATGCGGCAAGGAGCTGGGCATGCTGTTCCACATATGGTGGTCGTGCAACCAGATCCAATCATATTGGAAAGAGATACACCGGATCATCTCGGTAATCACGGACGATTCAGTTGAATACACTCCAGGAACCTATCTACTCCACATGACCCCATACCGCTGACCACCTACAAGAAAACCATCATTCCATATCTGATAAACTCCGCGCGCAGCCTCAGAGTTCAGCCCCCTCCACCAAGGACTGGATCACTAGAGTGGAAGACATCAGGAACATAGACAAAATCATCCTGATGGCAAGGGGAAAGAGCCAGACCTGCCAGAAAATCTGGTACCACTGGACACATTGGCTAACAACAATCTAACCAACCCGGAAAGGAAACTCACAACTTTCAGCGGCAATAGAATAGACACCATTGTGGAAACAAGGACACCACATATGGCGGAACCACCTCCGGATGCCTCCCTGCTCGGGGCGGCAGGGGGAGAGGGGACCCGAAGCTGACCCGCTGACACCTCCCCTCTCCTACTAGATCCCATCCCTTGCCTTCAGACCTGACCCCCCCCTACTCACCCTCTAGCTCTTCTATCACTTCTAGCTTCTGGATGTATCACTCCTCCACTCTGGAGGAACATACCACACAGTGGCAAAGACCCCCACTGAACAACCACACAGTGGCAAAGACCCCCACCCCCGAACACAACCCCGGCACCACTGGCCCATCCTCCCGGACCCTTCACCTGCCAATGAGCAACCGACATGTCGGAAACATACAAACTGCTAACACGACAGGACCACAATGCTGCCCAGGGAGCCCATACATGCAGCCACCACTCCCAACTCATGAGGGAGGGAGGAAAAAGTACCCCCGGATAAGAGCACTCAATCCACCAACAGGTACGAGACGTACTATTCCACCGGTGCTCATCAACTTTGTACCATACCCAGACTAAGACCTCTGCCAACCTGGCACATTGATTATTAACTGACAACTTGCCACTGAGAGACCGCAACCTACTCAGTACGATCCAGACAATAGACCTGAGCTGACATGTGCACACCCAGACTGACACACCATACCTCTGCGGAGGCAACAGCATGCACTAATACGCCTGTTAAGACTTAGCCCAAAACCCTGGCCATCTGGATGTGCAGACTGGATACTGAGATTTTACGAATTGCCAATCACAACTTAGGACAGCTTAGAAATGAAACTGGTTAGGTTCACTACCCTTGCCCAAACGCACTATCCCCCGAGTAGGCAACCGTATATGTATGTAAATATCACATACCTATCCAACGCATGCTATGACCTTACACATAAAAGAGACAGAAGTGAAGTAGCGGGTGGGCAGGACCTAATTGAGCTGCCGTAGGCCACTTAGGCCTGGGGGGTTACGCAACATCCTAATCCCACCTTGGAATATCAGTTACGTTGGCGCAACCGGGAATACTGGGTACTCTTGTGGATCAGAAATGAAACCCATTCATGCACCCTAAGAGCGTTCACTTAAGGATGACTCTTGATGCATATTCAGCTCGACTTCCTGTATCTATTTTATATCCTGTTCTATATCTTGTGTCATATCTTGTTTTATTTCAAAAATGTGCAATGTACCAAGACAAGCAACTCTGTTTCCCATACAATGCTTACATTTCTGCCATAAGTCACTGCATACTTATATCTGTACCACTGCACAACAAAATAAAGAATGTAAAAAAACAAACCCTGTGGTGTCTTGTATCGGCTGAGTCTTCTCCTCCCAGAATTTTGCTATATATTGTCATGTCCACCAAATGTGGAGCATTCTCCTGACCTCAGATTGGAATCTCCAGCACTTGTTGCTAGTAGTAGCAAAGATGCTTGCTGAGAACTGTTGGGTACTAAGTACCATCTATACAGCATTTTACAAATGATTTCCAGGTGGGATGCATAAGAGGAAATACATTTTTAGGCAGTTTGTTTCCATTTCTCCAAGGTAAGTTTGACTTTAATCCCTACTCCATTCCCTCATGAACACCTAGGGTGGCTCCAGTGATTAATGTCTGTGTAACATGCTGAGTGTAGTTTTCGTGTTGGAACTATGTGCAGGCATATTTTTTTCAAAGGTCTTTAAAGTGATGTTGGTATTCAAGGGTTTAGATGTGGGATTGTTTACTGCTAACATGACTTCCATTGTAGATAATAGAATATAATATTTGGAGATAGCAGGTGCATGTTTTTTACGTCTGGAAGGGTGCGTAAGCCTTGTTATTTAGTGCATAATTGATAGAGATGTGTAATTCCACATTGTCTCCATTTGTGGTGATTAAAAGCCTTTTTGTTGTTGAAAGAGTGTAATGGTGTGGCCAGTGACCAGGGTCTATGATTGTTTAGTTTGTGTCTCTGTGAGTCCCAAATGTTTAACAATAATTGAGTGGTGATGAGGATTGTCTTCAATTTGTTCTATCTCATTTGCAGGTAAGTTAGGGGAATGTGACCAGTACACCTATATTTCAACCTTTGTGTTGCATAGTCTGAGGAATGTGCTGTGATAATGTTGGTAAAGTGATAATAGCCATCTTCCCTGACCAGTCATGCCAATAATTTACTTGGGACTCTAGGTTTTTTTACCGCTTCATTTGAATTTTAAGAGGACAGATTGGAGTTGGTTAAGATTACATGACAACAATGGGATTTGCAGGGATTGGAATAGGTACAATATTTTGGGCAAAATTATCATTTTTATAGCTGCTATATGTACCAGTCACGATAAGTATTTACATTTACATTTTTCTAAAGTGTGTTCGGTGTCTATCTTTATATATATGAGAGGGGCTGCATTTACTTGAACATGCATACATTACAGGGTGCTGCTGGGGCCAATTCATACAACTTGGTTTCTTATATATAAATATATATTTGGGAGTCCAGGCCAACTCCCTGGCTCTGCACCTCTCCCTGTCAGAGGTGCCTCATTCTAGAGCCATATTTAACCTTGACCTGTGGAGAGTATTTCCCAAGTAAGTGGATTAATCTCATAAGAGCAGGCATTAGGTGCTATAGTAAGACCTGCCAAGAATGGGGTATATTGACATTGTGGTAGGCATATGCAATGTATGATCATATACTGTAACTAAGCCACCATTATTTTTTGCCTAGTTCACGTGTTTTTAAATAAAACTATTGCATGCTGTGAGACTTGAGATTGCTGTTTAGTGGATGAGCGCATGTGCTGGATCTTGTATCTTGTATGTTGAATGAATTGGCCCCAGCAGCACCCTATAACATATGCATGTTAAGGTAAGTGCAGTTTCTTAGTTGAATACATAGACACACACATACACAGATGGACCTACACACATATGCAGTTTGATCCATACAGTGCACACTCACCAGCAGCTGCCTAGATGCCTCACTCCTCCCATGCTCTGGGCATAGCTGAGCATCATCTCCTCTCACTTTTTCTCTCCCCTACACTAGTCTCTGTGACCCAGGTGGCCGCATGGCGAACAGCCATCTAGGATTCAATGCCAGGACTCAATTACAGCTACCACACTCCTCTCTCTGCCTAATATTATCATTTGCTGGGCTGAAGATCTGTGAGCACTGGCCAGAGGCCCCATAAGGCCTGTAAAAATTGCTGATTGCCATTGCAGCATAGATCAGTGATGGAACCTCCTATGTAGGGGCAAACTGAGCACTCAAGCATATTGGTCATGGACTGAGGGCCCGAGGCATCTGGGGGGCCCGCCCCTGTTGCAGTGCAGTAATTGCTGAGCTGGGGAGTTCAGCAACTTCAAGAGCCAGTCTGCACTCAGCCTGCTGCTAGAAATTTGCTCCCCCAAGCAGGGCACACTAAGGAACAGCCAAGGGGCCTTTTTAAGAACCCCACTAGGCTGCCCTTCAGTGTGCCTGTCTCTGTGTGGCTGAAGGAAATTGGCAGAGGCTCCAGAAGCAGAGCCTCTGCCAGAGAAGACACACAGCCACACTGAGTATGCTGCCTGTAACACAGATCAGGGCAGCTCCAGTTCTGCAGGAAGTGACATCATGCATGCGGAGCTGTCCTGATCTGTGTTACAGGATAAATGCGGCATGTCAAGCATCTCCCCTCAAGGGTAAGACCTTAGGGAGGGGAATAATATATTTATTTTTGTAAACATTTTTTGTTTTTTAATTAACTTTAATTTTAAAGTATCTAATCTCCCCCACTACAGTACTGCCCTTTCACAGCTCCTATCCCTCCATTCCCCCTTACCAACTAAAACTCCTATACCCCATTACACCCCCTATATCCCTTAGTACAACTCCTATTACCCCCAGGCACCCACTACCTCCATGCAGCCCCTATCCCCCTGCACCCACTAGGTGCCCCTAGCCTCCTGCACCCACTACAACCCCTTCCCCAATGCACCCAGTAGAGCCCCTGCATCCACTACAGACCCTACCCTAATGCACCCATTACAGCCTCTATACCCCCTGCTCCAATTACAGCCCAAACCCCCAGGCACCCTCTAAAGCCCCTATAACCCCATGCACCAACTACAGCCCCTACCCCCAGGCATCCTCTAGAACCCCTTTAACCCCTGCGCCAACTACAGCTCTTACCTCATACACACACTACATCCCTTACACCCTGCAACCACTACAGCCCCTACCCCCAAGCACCCACTACCCCCATGTACCTCCTACAGCCTCTACCCCAATTACCCCCAATCGACATCAGGTGGACCAGCTCTGTCCCAATTAGCTATGAGGCAATTTGGGAGGAGAACCCCAGAATTTTAAACCCCATTACTTGGTAGAATTGTCAGACACACACTGAATACCCCTGAGGAAGTCTATTTATAGACGAAATGCATAGGGTGAAAGAACACCATTTTTCCTGTGTTTTACTGATTGCCTTCACAACAGATTTCTGAGTTCTGGAGGTTGTATACAGAATTTCTCCTGAGAGTAAAGAAACTGTGATGGGCCTTTACTTTTTAATTATTTTGTGAGTGCATAAAATAAAGTGTTCTTTTTGGTGTTATACAGTGTTGCACTATGTGTTTGGTTTCTTCTCTCCTAACAAGCACAGAAGTTGGGAAGTAGAGAAGAAAGAAGTTATCCTGATATTTTCAATTTCTGCCTTCTTCAAATTTACGCTTGTGAGTGAATTTTTACACTAGCAATTACCTGGTGTTTTTTGGTCTGCACCATTTGTGGTCCTCCTTCCTGATTTTATTTTGTAGGTTGTTTATTCTCGATATATATATATATATATATATATATATATATATATATATATATATATATTCAGAAGATCAGAGGAATCTTCTAAACATGTACTATTTTATAGGGTAACTTATTTTTATAATTACCCCATTTTTAACCACTGTATTTTTTTATATTGCATAAGGGGTTTTTCAGTTTTCCGCTTACTCAAGGAAAACTACCCAACATAAAAATACATACAGTAAAAAAGAAGAAACTAAATAGCAGAAATAGTGAGAAGAGGGAGATAGTCAGAATTGCCCCCAATGGTTTGGCAAAATTGCCTTTACCAAGGGAGCATGTTGTGAAAAGTAAATAAACCCCTTTATATACCCAAAAGAAAAAAAGATCAATAAAAAACACATTGGTTAAATTGGTGGCCACCCATATTAATTAGGATCTTCCCAACCATAATAACATAGCTCTGGTCACCAAGGATACCAATAAATGGGAAGTATGGATACATCGGTAATATACATATACATATTAGGGATAGATAGATAGATAGATAGAGTCTAAAGCATGAGTAACTAAATAAGCAAAAAAATAACGAAAGTAAGCAGGTATTTAAAAGAGATTACCTGCACCCCTGCTCATTGTATCAGTTAAAACTTGATTGCCGGATGGAACGCTGTGACAATCTGCCCTTTGCCACTGGCTTTTGGAGGAGCCTGATTGCCAGCCTCCTGCCTTATGACTATGGCCCCTGGGGTGTATTGCCATTTAATAAGTCTATTTGGGCTTATTGGATTTTTAAAACACTTTTTCTATCCCTTTAAATCCATGGGAAAATGTGCCTCTTCTCCTCCCCCTTTTTCTGTCCTATTGTTCTCCAGCAGGGCGTTGTCCCAGGGACACTGCCAGACCAGTTGAAACTGGCTGCTTTGTCCCTCCTCAATCTCCCATCAGCCCTTGCTATTGTTTAACCCCATGGCGATCCAACTGTATTCATGAGATCTGAGCACTTTTCGGAAATATTGAGCGCTCACATCCAAGCTATCTGGGGATATTTTGGACATATAGGTTAAACATTGTATTATAAGAGCTATGTATTTTTATGTAGTCTTTGTAACAGTGTTTGGACGTAGAGATAATTGGCTTACCACAGCCACTTAAGCCAATTATCTCCAGGATAGAGGAGAAGATAGACCGGCTGCAATCCGTGGAACTGTTTTGGACATGAAATCCATGCTTGCAGTCGTCAAATGTGACTTCCATAAAACTTTTGAACCCCTGCTCTGATCTGGGTGATTTTTGGATATGTCGTTCACCCAGATCAGGGCTGTCTAGGGATGTATAATTTATGGGAGTATGTTGTTGTTTTGGGGTGTTTCTGTGTTTTGGGTAAAACTGTATAATTTCTGCCTGTGATAATTAAGTTAACGCATTGTGTTCAGTAATTGTATCACTAGCAGAGGGAAGGGTTTGTGTGCCTTAGCTGGCAGTGTCTGACTGTACTGTACTGTGTTAATTGGCTGTTGTAACTTTGTGTCCTGTGTACCACAAGGTCCACGTGGGTGGTAACCTTGTGCAGGGCCGGTGCAAGGATTTTTGCGGCCCTAGGCAAAAGTAAAGTTTGCCGCCCCCCCCCCATGTGACATCACAATGCTCCACCCATATGATCTGCCATGTTAACTAACGCCAGTGCTGCAGTGCCGCCGTATTTACATTATAAGGCATGCAGGGACAGGCTATAGACACCAGAACAACTACATGAAGCTGCAGTGGTTCTGGGGACTATAGTGTTTCTTTAATGTGAGGTAAATTAGAGATTAGTTCCACGAATAATATACTAGATTGCCTACTTACAACGAGATGAGGATGATGATGGGCTCTAGCTGCAGTCTGGCTCCACTGGTCTGGTGTAGAACAGGCTCTCTGGAGGCTGTTTGTAACTGTGGTCACAAAAATCAATATTCTGGGAGAACGGGAAGCAGCTCCATTTTTGGGGGGCCCTTTACACAGCTCAAGGTCTGGGTCCCAGGGTCCACCTTCATGTTCCACCAATGAGTTTGTTCACAGGGGGTGGAGTGTGTAGGGGATGTCCTGATATGTGTGTAAGGAATGCATTGTGTGAATCTGTGTTTGTATGTGTAAGGGCTGCAAGGTGTGTTTCTGTGTATGTACAGGATGCAGTGTGTGCGTCTGTAAGGGGTGCATTGAGTGTGTGTAAGGGGTGCATTGAGTGTGTGTAAGGAATGCATTGTGTGTTTCTGTGTGTGTAAGGGATGCATTGTGTGTAAGGGTTGCATTGTTTGTGTGTGTGTGTGTGTGTGTGTGTCTGTGTGTGTAATGCATTGTGTGTTTTTCTGTGTGCAAGGGGTGCATTGCATGTGTGTGTGATGGATGTCAATCTCTCCCCCCTCCCTTGTTACTCTCTTCTCCCCCCTCTCCCTCCCTTGTCACTCTCTTCTCCCCTCCCCCTTCCCACTCTCATTGCCCCTCCCTCCCCTGTAACTCTCACCCCCTGTCAATTTCTTCTCCCCCCCACCAATTTCTTCTTCTCCCCCCTGTCAATTTCTTCTTCTCCCCCCTCCCCTACCAATTTCTTCTTCTCCCCCCTCCC
>OW240916.1:173479208-173520171 GCA_933207985.1 Pelobates cultripes | reverse complement strand
AATTCAGAGGGATGAGTAACCCCTTCCTCTGCTAAGAGAATTTAGTCCAGTAATTTAATATGTGTAATGATTTACACTGAATTGTGAATTAGAAAAGGAATAGGAAAATGTATATAAAAATGTGAAATTGCTACATATAGTAGTTTTTTTTTTTTTCAATCAGCATAGCTGTTTTTCTCTGTATCTAGTGGTCTTTGTCAGCTCACTTAAATACTCTGTTTTGTGAATTTATTTCAAAATGGTAAAACAATATTGATACATGATTTGTTGTCAATGCCTCATATAAATAAAGTTTAACGCATATAAGAAAGCTTATATGAGCAAAGGCATAATACATG
The DNA here is from genome assembly GCA_933207985.1 of Pelobates cultripes. Taxonomy (NCBI): domain Eukaryota; kingdom Metazoa; phylum Chordata; class Amphibia; order Anura; family Pelobatidae; genus Pelobates; species Pelobates cultripes. The sequence goes on along the minus strand of OW240916.1, from coordinate 173,519,833 downwards.
TGATAATGTAACGTAACTTGAAATGTGTAGTTCTGGCAATTATAATATGGTCAGGCCATCTACGTGGAAGTGGTGAGGCTCTGAATTAAGTAAATATGTATTTACCACTTATATTATATATTTGAGATGTGTATGCATAGGGAACTTTTGTATTTTTCCATATATGCCTCTTCTTACTTAATTTTCAATTTTGGGTGGTGCCACATATACACATTTCCATTGGTGGGTATTATAGCAGAGGCCTACCCAGGTGTTAAACATTCCTAGTGGGTGGTGATTTTAGGAGTTATATAAGGCTTGTTGTCATTAGCTTGTCTAATATAGCTTGGTGCTACTTCTAAGTGCTGTTTCTAAGTGTGTAGTTGGAGATATTCTGGAGAGTTTTACAGAAGCTTCAACTGTCTAAGAGTTGTGCTAAGAGCTTTCTTTTCTACTGTTACAGGTAAGATTCATCTGTAGGAAAAGGTTACTGATTGCACAAGGTTTGAATGGAGACTATGGTGAGGCCTAATAGAAAGCAGTTGTTGTTGGGGGATTCCATTATAAGAGGTGTGGGGATGGACAATGGTGGTCTTGTGAGGTGTCTTCCCAGAGCTACTGCTCACAGAGACAGGAGACGTATCTGTAATATTGTTAAGCAAGCAAAGCAGGAAGAGGAATTGGATGTACTTGTCCATCTAGGGACAAATGACTTGGCTTGCAATGAGGTTTCAGAGGTTAAGGAAGTTTTTAGTGTTTTTGCCAATGATATACGGCAGGTTGCTTCCACACTGTCATTCTCTGAAATTCTGCCTGTGCAGAACACTCAGAAAGACAGGCAGATGCGTATTAGGGACTTTACACTTGTGTAGGTGTGATTTATAGGCCCCCAGGACAAATTGAAGAGTTAGATAATCTACTAGTTGAGGAAATAGCTAAAATGACAATGAAGGGGGAAGTTATCATCATGGGTGACTTTAATCTTCCTGATGTAAATTGGAAAACAAAAATTAGCTACTTGTGCCAGGAGCACACATATTCTAAACTCCCTACTGGGATTGTCTCTAAAACAAGTTGTTGAGGAGCCAACTCGTAAAGAGGCCATACTAGATTTAGTGTTAACAAATGGAGATTTGGTATCAAATATTACTGTAGGTGAAAGTTTAGGATCCAGTGATCATCAGTCAGTGTGGTTTAATATAAAAACAGTGACTGAGTCACACCACACAAAAACAAAAGTTTTAGACTTTAGAAAAACAGACTAACATTAGAATATGGGTAAAGGAGTCATTATCAGACTCGAGCAATTAAAATGGAGTCCAAGAGAAATGGGAATATTTAAAAGTTGCACTATTGAAGGCAACAGAAAATTGCATTAGGCTTGTCAGTAAAAGCAAAAGATTCAAGAAACCACTGTGGTATTCCGCAGATGTGGCCAAAATAGTTAAAAACAAAAAGTTAGCATTTAGGAATTATAAAAAAAAACAGAGTGAGGAAGACAAAATGATCTATAAGATTAGGCAGAAAGAGGCTAAGCAAGTTATAAGAGCTTCAAAATCACACACAGAAGAGAAAATAGCACAGTCAGTAAAAAAGGGGGATAAAACATTTTTTAGATACATAAATGAGAAAAGAAAAGTAAAACAAGGATTAGTTAGATTAAAACAAAAGAAGGAAGGTATGTAGAAGAGGATAAAGGTCAGGCTGACTGCCTCAATGAATATTTTTGTTCTGTATTTACAGAAGAAAATGAAGGAAATGGACCTCAGTTGAGAAAAAGGATAAATGAGTCATTTATTACACGTGAGTTTACAGAGGAAGAGGTTCTATTTCAACTGTCAAAAGTAAAGACAAATAAGTCAATGGGACCTGATGGAATACACCCAAAGCTATTAAAAGAGCTTAGTGGTGTACTAGCAAAACCATTAACAGATTTATTTAACCAATCATTGTCAACAGCAGTAGTCCTAGGAGATTGGAAGTTTGCGAATGTTGTGCCCATTTACAAGAAAGGTAATAGGGAGGAGTCGGGCAACTATAGACCAGTAAGCCTTACTTCAGTAGTGGGGAAACCATGTTAAAGGATAGGACTGATGAACATCTAAAAACACATGGATTTCAAGATCAGAGACAACATGGGTTTACTTCAGGGAGATCATGCCAAACTAATTTTATTGATTTTTTTGATTGGGTAACTAAAATTATAGATCAGGGTGGTGTAGTAGACATTGATTACCTAGATTTCAGTAAGGCTTTTGACACTGTTGCACATAGAAGGCTTATCAATAAACTGCAATCTTTAAGTTTGGATTCAAATATTGTTGAATGGGTAAGGCTGAGTGAAAGGCAACAGAGTGTTGTAGTTAATGGAATATATTCCAAGCTTGGACTGTCACCAGTGGGGTACCTCAGGGATCTGTACTTGGACATATTCTCTTTAATATTTTTATTAGTAATATTGCAGAAGGTCTTGATGGTAAGGAATGTCTTTTTGCTGATGATAATAAGATATGTAACAGGGTTGATGTTCCAGGAGGGATAAGCCAAATGACAAATGATTTAGGTAAACTAGAAAAATGGTCAGAATTGTGGCAACTGACATTTAATGTGGATAAGTGCAAGATAATGCATCTTGGACGTAAAAACCCAAGGGCAGAGTACAGAATATTTATATAGAGTCCTAACCTCAACATCTGAGGAAATGGATTTAGGGGTGATTATTTCTGATGACTTGAAGGTAGGCAGACAATGTAATAGAGCAGCAGGAAATGCTAGCAGAATGCTTGGTTGTATAGGGAGAGGTATTAGCAGTAGAAAGAGGGAAGTGCTCATTCCATTGTACAGAACACTGGTGAGACCTCACTTGGAATATTGTACACAATACTGGAGACCGTATCTTCAGAAGGATATTGATACCTTAGAGAGGGTTCAGAGAAGGGCTACTAAACTGGTTCATGGATTGCGGGATAAAACTTACCAGGAAAGGTTAAAGGATCTTAACATGTATAGCTTGGAGGAAAGACGAGACAGGGGGGATATGATAGAAACATTTAAATATATAAAGGGAATCAACACAGTAAAGGAGGAGACTATATTTAAAAGAAGAAAAACTACCACAACAAGAGGACATAGTCTTAAATTAGAGGGACAAAGGTTCAAAAATAATATCAGGAAGTATTACTTTACTGAGAGGGTAGTGGATGCATGGAATAGCCTTGCAGCTGAAGTGGTAGAGGTTAACACAGTAAAGGAGTTTAAGCATGCGTGGGATAGGCATAAGGCTATCCTAACTATAAGATAAGACTAGGGAATAATGAAAGTATTTAGAAAATACTAGATGGGCCAAATGGTTCTTATCTGCCGTCACATTCTATGTTACTATGTTTCTATGTAACACAGAATTTCATTCTTTCTTTCTCTATGAGCACAGAGAATATCATATTGTTGCATTTATGAATATTGTAAGCTTGTTCGAGCAGGGCCTTCTTTATCTCTTGTCTCTGTTATATTCTGCTTTTAAATTACTTGTCAAATAAACCCATTTTAAGATTGAAAAGCACTGCTGAATATATTGGTGTCATGCGGTAACACTTCTGGGTTCGGCACTTCCGCGATGCGGAGCTGACCCCGCCCCCCTCTGACGCGGTTCTGACTGTACTTAAGCAGTCCGCGCCAGAGAGAGGGCGCTTGGTGATTGTGTGACCTACTTCCTCCATACTCGCCGGCTCCCGAGGCTCTGACAATGTGGGACCGACTTCCTGGTATACACGCCGGCTCCATAGACTCTGACAAGCCGTCCAAGCCTTTGAGCTAATGTATGGATGATACTGCATACCATGGAGGATTACTGGAGAACTGATGCTTGTTAATTATCAAGTGGACTATAACTTTGAACTCTTGGAGGATAACTCACCTTAACCTTAAGTATACCTTTCAGCTATTCTCTGCTATCTCATTTATTGATGAAGTACTACTGCTTGCTTAAAACTACACTGCTTCAAGCTACTAATTATATGGAGGACAACTCCCATCAAGCTTAATCACTAGGAACTGTTCCTTGTTTTGCAAATACTTTGCTGCCTGCTAAATATCATTATTGAAGATTATTCCTAGCAACCTAATGAATCTTATTTAATATATCTCTGAGGAAATACTTATTGATGAACTTTGTATTGTTTAATGACTTTCACTTATTCTTATTGGATTTTGCCTAAATGCAATTCATTAAGTTGATTACTGCCTAAATGCAATTCATTAAGTTTAACAATTATTAAAACTTCATTTGATTCTCAAAGTGCCAGCAATCCTCTCCTTTCTTAAAGCTACAGTATTGATACTTTAAAGATTCTCCGTTTCTTTACTATTTTAATTAGGGAGTTTTACAAGCTGCAGTTAAGTTTCAATACAAATCATCCAAGAAGCGTAACAATTGGAGCTATATAAATGCTAATAATAATAAGATTACTGTTTTGTGTGTTAGGTTTTTTTTTTGCTTTATTTTTATTTATTTTTGAAGTGGAAGAACATATACAATAATGCCTGCTATTTCCAGCAAGAAGAGATTACACCTTAATTAGTCAACATAGGCATGCGCAGCCTATTGTATAAGGGTGCGCACTCTAAATCACGAACACACACGCCGCATATATATATATATATCCAAATAGGTTATGGTGGGGAAAAATTGTGATTGAAATCCCCTTCCACCTGAAGTATGTGGATAGTTAATACAATGTTAAACAAAAATCTGCACACCAGTCAACCCATAAGACTTGCTTTTCCCACAGAAATCCCAAATCTGCAATGATGTTACAACCACTAAGGATTCATGGTGGGCATATGCAAATTAGTTTAACAAAGAATCACATTTTTGCTTCATTCCATTTTAAACATGGATTCCTTTTAATCTGTGTTTGCAGTATACAACTGCTTGGAACACAATTTAGGAAAAGATGCAAAACCAGTGAACCACTCATGGGCAGTGGCGTCGCTGGGGGGGGGCCAGAGGGGGCCATGGCCTCCCCTACATCATGCTGTGCCTGACAGGCTCTCTGGCATAGGCCCCACCCCCAAATGAAGCCCCGACTCCTGCACATAAGCCCCGCCCGCCGTAAAGAAGCAGACCATGCTGCTGCAGAAGATGGCTGCCTGACCCCCAGCAACATCCTCCAGTAACAGGTAGGCTGTCACTGCCCCCCATACAGCCCCCCATACACACACATTGCCCCCCACACTGCCCCCCATACACACACACTGCCCCATAATACACACACACTGCCCCTCATACACACACACTGCCCCCCATACACACATACTGCCCCCCATACACTCACACTGCCCCATACACACACACTGCCCCCATACTGCACCCATACACATACTGCCCCCATACACAAACACTGCCCCCCACACACACCACTGCCCCCCATACACACATTGCCCCACTGCCCCCAATACACACACTGCCCCATTACACACATTTGCCCCCATACACACATACTGTCCCCCCCATACACAGCAGCCCCATACTGTCCCCATATACACACATACTAAGCCCCATACACACACTGCCCCATACATGCCCCCACACACACTGCCCCCATACTGCCCCCATACTGCCCCCCATACACACACACTGCCCCATACACACACACTGCCCATACACACATACTGCCCCATACACACTTACTGCCCCCCCCATACACACACACTGCCCACACACACTGCCCCCCATACACACACACACTGCCCCCCATACACAAATACTGCCCCCCATACACACGCACACTGCTTCCCCATACACACACACTGCTCCCCCATACACACACACACTACACACATACACTATCCCTATACACTGCCGCCCACACTCACACACACACTGCAACTGTTACACACACACATACTGTCCCACACATACACTGCATCCCTGACATACACTGCCGCCCTCACTCACACACTACAATCTTCAAACACACACACTGCTCACACACTGTCCCACACACACACACACACACACACACACACTGCACCCCTTTACACATTGCACCACTCACACACACCACTGCTCCTATGCCCTACAACAGCCCCATTTCCCAGCAGACCTCAGGTAAGTTGTCAAACTGTTCTTAAACGGTTTGACTGCTTACTCTGGGAGGGGGTCCCGGCACTATTGACACCATAACCACTACACTGAACTGTAGTGGTTATTGTGTCTGGATTATTTCTTTAAATAATCTACAAGTGCCCCTACCGAGATCAGGCTCTGGATCCGCCACTGCTCAGCAGTCTGTGTGTGTGTGTATGGACTCAGCAGTCTGTGTGTGTGTCTGTTAGCGTGTATTTACTCAGCAGTCTGTGTGTATGTGTATGGACTCAGCAGTCTATGTGTGTGTGTGCATGGACTCAGCAGTCTGTGTGTGTATGGACTCAGCAGTCTGTGTGTGTGTGTATGGACTCAGCAGTGTGTGTGTGTGTGTGTGTGTGGACTCAGCAGTCTGTGTGTGTGTATGGAATCAATATTCTGTGTGTGTGTGTGTGTGTGTATTTACTCAGCAGTCTGTGAGTGTGTATGGACTCGGCAGTCTGTGTGTGCATGGACTTGGCAGTCTGTGTGTGCATGGACTCAGCAGTCTGTGTGTGTATATGTGTGTATGAACATAGCAGTCTGTGTGTGTGTGTATGGACTCAGCAGTGTGTGTGTGTATGGACTCAGCAATCTGTGTGTGTGTGTGTATGGACTCAGCAATCTGTGTGTGTGTATGGACTCAGCAGTCTGTGTGTGTGTGTGTGTGTGTATGGACTCCACAGTCTATCAATAATTAAAATTCCTGTGAGTTGTTGTGTAGGAAGGGCCCCAGTGCATTGCTTTGCCCAGGGGCCCTTAACTCTGTTAAAATGGTACTGTTTGTGTGTGTGTCAGTGAGCTTTTACTTAGTGAGCATGTGTGTTACAGTGAGCTTGTCTTTAGTGAGCTTGCGTGTGTCCCTGAACTTCTTTGTAGTGAGCCTTCTGTTTATACAAGTGAGTTTGTCTGTAGTAAGCTTGTGTGTGAGTCAGAGAGTTTTGTCTGTCAGTAAGCCTATTTGCGCATGTCAGTGAGCTTGTGTGCTTACTGTACTATATATATAACGTAGAACGAAATATATATATTGACTTGTAGGAATGGCATACATTTTTTTTCCAGGGCTGCTTTGGATTCCCAGGGATTCCCAGTTTGTGCACTTTACCGCTGAATCATCTGTGTGAGCTGCCGCACACTTTAGCCCTGTTACATGCGTCTGGGAGCTGCTGTTGACAGGTACTAGTAGTCTAGAGATTGGGACATGGGGTATATGCTCAGCTATCTGTATAATACAGGCCTGTGCCTGTATAATATCCCGGGACAGTCAGTGCTCCCTGTATAGTGCTGCTCTATGTCTTGGGATATTATACACAAACAGACCTGTATTATACAGAGAGCAGCACTATACAGGGAGCACTGAGTGTCCCAATTTATTATACACACAACCTTGTATTATACAGAGAGCACTGACTGTCCAGGGATATTATACCGAGACAGTAATTGATAGCTGTGCTGGAAAATGTCCTCGAAATTTTTTTTTCAAATGTTGGCAACTATGGCACTGTATCAAGGGTAATGTGTTTGTTTTTTTAATAATCCCTGGTGGAAAATAATGAATCCTCCACCAGGTATTATTAAAAAAACAAAACACATTGTGTCGGGGTTTAACATGCGACAGGGGCGGGGTCAAACTGCGGCGAGGGCAGGGTTAAATGTGCCCCCCTACTTTTGTCCCTGGCCCTCCATGTGCCCCCCCTAAAAATTAATCCTAGAGACGCCACTGCTCATGGACAGCTGTTTCGTTGTTAATGCAACTCATCAGCATGAGGTTGGTTACTGGTTTGCTCATTGAGGCTTGGTAGTGCTTGGGAAGCAAAATCCAGGCCCACTGGGCTCTTAATCTGACCCTGGTGGGAGGGTGCTGTTAGTGTGTGTGTGGGTGCTGTGTGTGTAAGGGTGCAGTTAGTGTGTGTGTGCTGTGTGTGTAAGGGTGATGTATGTGTGTGCTGTTTGTGTGTATTGTGTGGGGGTAGGGGGGCCATTTAGTTAATATCCACCTTCTCTTCTTACCTTATGTAGGGAAAGGGGACTGTGCTCCTGCCATCCCTGGTGGTCCAGTGGTGAGTGAACTCTAGCTCCACAGGGGGCTAGAGTTCACTCTCGCGAGATCTGAGCGTTGCTGCGATAACCGTGGCAACGCTCCAACCTCGCGAGAGGAACCCGGTGGAGCTACTGGCAAGAGCTCCCTGGGTCCTCTCCTGCCTCCCTCCATGCTGCTGTGGGTCTGTGAGGGAGACCTTTGATCTCCCTCACCGGCCCACGGAGGGAGGCAGGTAGCGTGTGCTGCGGGCATTACGGTGTGCCCAGTTAGTCACATATTCTGTGCACATGTAACCAGTTACTGCAATTAAACGTTTAATTCTCTCTGCCGTCACCTCCAAATTCCCCTCTTGTCCCATCTCAGCATTTTAACATTTAGGTTTTAAACTCACAGGCTTTCTAGCAAAGTATTTACTTAATATTCAAGGTCTAATTAACTACTACTACTTTAGAACAGCTGTGAGCAGTAAACCCATTCATTATTCTTTGAAAAATACCTATGTTTATAACTGAATTGTAAACATTCCCTCATATATGGCAACCTAATCTTGTTTCTTTAACCTCTACTAGTTTACCATTTTTCTTTTATTTCAGAGGATACCTGGACTTGAACTGCCTAAATTGAATAAAAACTGCATAAACCGAAGTGTTCTAAAACGTTTGACTGGCAATGTAACAGAATATGCATCAGGAGAGGAGAGAATAGACATTAATAAGTATCATGTAAAATTAAGTCATATATGTCAGACTGAATAGTAAAGCAGTGATGGCCAGTCTTCGTGTCATAAATATAAAACTTTATCTAAAGCAGGGGGTGGGAAAACAGTAGATCCTCAGATGTAATACTACAACTTCCATAATGTTTTACCATTCCAATGGCTGTCTCTTATTTTCCCAGTACTGATCTAATGTAATAAAAATGATCCAAAGTAGGGAGAAGAGAAGAGGATGTCTTCTAATACAATCGCGTTTTTTAAAAAGTTTAATAGATCATTCACATATCATGAAACCAAACATGATTATTATTTCTTTTCACCTCCTTATTCTACACATTCTATTTCACAGTTAATATTCATTTAGCCTTAGAAAATATTATACTGGATTTTCAATAGTAGAGCATATATACACAATTCTGGCGTTTTATCAACTTTCTGGTATTGTCATTGATTGGTGAGATTGATAAGAATTACCTAGCTGAATAGATATACATTACTTAAATATCAATGGACAGAATGATTAATCATTTTTTGGCACATTAAACAGTAGTGCATAGCTTTTCGAACATCTTTGTTTCGTAAAGAATAGATCATGGGATTTAACAGTGGTGTTATCACTGAATAAAATACAGATACCAGTTTGTCATTATTTAGGTCATATTTAGCTTTGGGTCTTACATACATAAATATCACAGTTCCGTAAAACAGAGACACAACAGTTAAGTGTGCGGCACATGTAGAAAATGCTTTTCTTGGGACTTTAGAAGGGATCCTAGGAATAGTGGTAATGATACAGACATAGGAAGCCATAGTCAGTATGCAGCATGATAATACAACACTCCAGGACAAAGTGAAAAATATCTGTTCTGTAGTCCTGGTGTCCATACAGGACAGCTTAAGAAGTGGAGGATAATCACAGAAGAAGTGATTGATTATGTTTGGTCCACAAAAAGGCAAACTAGAGATAAATGTTACAGTGAGAATGGAAGCTACAAAGCCACTCAGATAGCATCCAAATATGAGATAGAGACTAACATTTGTAGTCATCAAGGAAGAATAGCGTAATGGATAACAAATAGCCAGGTAACGGTCCCCAGCCATGACAGCTAAGAGGAAACACTCCGTCGACCCAAGTGAGAAGAAAACATATAACTGTGCCATGCACCCTCTAAATGATATTGTTTTTATGTTAGCAAGGAAGAGGAATAATAGATTAGGTGTGGTTACAGTTGTATAGCAGATCTCAAGAACAGAGAGACTAGAAATAAACATATACATAGGTGTATGTAGTTGTCGGATCTTTATTACTACTATTATTATAAGGGCATTTGATATGAGTGTTAAGACATAAATTATTAAAAATATGCAAAACAGAACAATCTGAAGACTAGGTGCACTGGGAAGACCCAAAAATACAAATTCTGTTACTGTAGATTGGTTGAGTTTCACCATCTGTTTGGTATAGTTCATCTGAAATATTATATAAATTATATATCATAAAGTTATAATATAGAGTTTTTCCATATTTTGTCTGTCTGTCCGTCTACATCAACACACGTACAGGGCTATTCACTTAAGCCCAGATGGCCCCAAACTGAATAGGGAAAAAACATCAGTCTGCATTTTGGGGTAGACTAAAAATCCAGACATTGTTGGTTTAAGTAATCTGGCAGCTGAGGGATATAGCTACTAAACATCTGAAACAAATGACTGGGCAGCCTTATAGAAATCCCCATCCCAGATGCATGAGAAGTAAGAGGAGGACATACCCCCCATGCCACCACCCATAAACATTGCATGGGGCTACTATAACTTTTAAAGTGGGAAAAGTGTTGGCCCCTCTACTGGCCGCTATCTAGGCAGGCTAATTTGAGTCCTAATATTTATAAATAGGATGGGACGTTATGTCCCCTCCCCTGGCCCTAATATTTAAAATAAAGGGGAAGATCTATTGTCTCCTCCCCTGGCCATCAATCATGCCAGTGGGTGGGGGCCCTAATATTTAAAAAGTGGTGGAACTTTCGTTCCCCGCCCAATGCAGGCAGGTGTGGATCCTAATAATTATAAAATAGGGGGGGCATGTTGTCTCCTCCACTGGCCAACCAAGGCAAGTGGGTGGGTGCCCAAATGAATTCTAAAATAGGGTGTATAGCTCAAATAATAGTAATTCTCTAGGTCAGAGATTCTCAACCTAGTCCTCAAGGACCCCCTACCAGTCCAGGATTTAGGGATTACCTGGGTGTGTCTAAAGTGTTTAGAAAAAGAAAAAAAAACACACCTTAGACTCTAAGGTTTTTTTCTTTTTCTAAACACCTTAGACACACCCAGGTAATCCCTAAATCCTAGACTGGTAGGGGGTCCTGAGGACTGGGATGAGAACCCCTGCTCTAGGTGGTTAGGGGTTCCTAATCCCCATCCACATATAAAGTCCCTACCTACCCCCCTCACCCTAATTAGAATAAGGAGGGTGCCAAAAAAAAAAACTAAAACATGTAAAAGAAAATATAATTACCTTCAGAAGTCTTCTTTCTTCTAATTCTGTTCCTCTGCCCCTTTTATAGGTTTTCCCATGCTATGACAGCTCTTGCAAAGTGTGAAAAAATGTGAGAAAAAAATTATTAACATAGTTTGCAATATAACCAAGAGCTCCTTGATTGGTTGGCTTGAGAGAAATGAGATTAGGCTGTCAGAATGCTCTGACATGTCCCTCCCTTCTATTTTTTTTCTGCCAAGTTACTAGTTTTTAATGATTAGTACATATGCCCCCCCCCCCCCATCAGATGGGGGTACATTACTTTAATGATAGTAATATAAGGATGTATTGACCCCCCCATGGAAATTGTATTTATTTATTTTTCCTTTTTTTCATGTGACTGCTGGCTAGCAAACACTGGACAGCCACTGCATAATTATAACTATTTGCTGACTGGTTGCTTTTTGTGGGAAAATAGTATTTATTATTATCATTATTATTATTTATTTATTTATTTTTCTTTTGGTAATCAGTGTGACTTTGACTTCTTTATTTTTTGCAGTGCATTTGGAAAAATACAAGTGTACATGGACATTTAAACAGAAATCTGTGTGATAATGCTGGAAAACACCATGCTGAGAGGACGCAGCAAGCTTGAACTCCTGAAAAGTCTTACAGCTTTAGAGAAATAGGGGATTTACCTAGCAAAACCATCAATTGCCAGTTGTCAGGATAATTTGCAGGGAATTGGTGGTTTTGCTAGGTAAATCCACTATTTCTCTTAAGTTGTAAGATTTTTCAGGAGTTCAAGCTTGCTGCATCCTCTAAGCATGGTGGTCAAGCCCCGTCCCTCAACTCCGCTATGTGTACCTTAAATTAGAAATTTACTTTGAATTCACTTTGGGTTCCCAATAATTATCACTTTAGTAAATAACCCTGATAAGTTTAAGTCAGAGGGAGTGGAACAGGCCGAGACATCTGTGCTGTTAAGTGCTGTTAAGTTTGTGCGGACAAATGCTGGCTGAATGTCACTATTTTAAGATTTGCAGGTGTATATGAATGATTCTTTCCTGCAACTTAAACAAACAGAAAGAATGGTGTAGTGTTTTGGTAATTGACACTCAATAAAAATTGTGAGGAAAAAATATGCGCAAATACTTATACTTACATATTTTCCATGGTATGGTGTCTTAAAATCCACATGAATTTCATATACATGGGTTTTCAGTGCTTCCAATCTTTAACCACTTTAAAAATACATAATACACACACCATAGTGTAAAAACATAAAAATGAAATCTAATAAAAAGTTAAGTATTGCACTGAGAATGGTCACAGAGGCATGTAGGAAGGTCTGCAAGACCTGTACTGTAGAGCTGGTAGTGGTGTCCCAATCATAAGATCAATCTGCAGTCTGTCACTTGTAATATGTTCAAATTCCTTCTTATAAAGTGGTTGCTGCAGAAATCCAGGCTGGAGAAAAAAAGGTTTCAACTGCTCCTGTAAGCCGACCAGTTTTGTCTGTGTTGACTTCCTCAAGGCAGAGCTGATTCCAGTATTGCAAATCACTCTAATCAAAGTTACTAGCTCTCAATACATCCTTAATACGGATTTCCTGTGTCCATTTCCCTGCTCAACCAAAAACATGGCCGTCCGGATCGTAAAGGGCAACATATTATACCATGTTGCTCTCTGGCGTCATTCTCAATGTCTGGACTAATACTCATATCTGGGGTGAAATATGTATTGAAGTGCCACCTGTCTCCCCAATGAAAATGTCCCTGTCTAATGCAATCCGAATGCAGGAACCATAACAATGGCCGTTGAGGTTTGCTTTAAAATACCATACAAGTTGGAGCAGGGCTCGACTCCCAATATGACTGGACAAGCAATTCTACACTTAAATTGTGGGTGGAATGCCCCCAATCTTGCTAGCAACAACCAAAGCATACAGCAGGCTGACCCTTTAATGTAGCGGAAACGAATGGTCCTGAAAATTGCTTAGACAACTGATTCCTATGGCATACCAGGCACCCAACCACTCCCACCTGCCTTTCTAAGTGAACAAGCATCATTCATCATGCAGTAAGGAGACACCCCACATTACATCATATTGGCCACATGTACTGCCCATAGTGAGGCTCCATTAGACACCCGCACCTATAGTGATAAACCACATTATGGTAGGGGTATGGATATGCAACAAAATCCAAAATGGAGATAATTCCTGCTCATCCCGCAATCAATATGTAATCTATGACATGAAAAATAGAAGGCAAGTCAGTGGGGACAGTGTTATGTTCTAGGAAGTGTTAGGCTCTAGGCAATGTTCTGCTGGGAAACCTTTTCTCCTGGCATTCATGTGGACATTACTTTAACACATATCACCTATTAAGAGATTGTTGCAGGCCATGTACACCCATTCATGACAATGGTGTTCCCTGATGGCAGAGGTCTCTTTCAGCAGGATAATGCACCCTGTCACACTACAAAAATTGTTCAGGAATAGTTTGAGGAATATGACAACAAGCTCAAGGTGCTGGTTTGGCCTCCAAATTCCCTAGATCTTAATATTATTGAGCATCAGTGTGATGTGCTGTAATAGCAAATCTAATACATGGATGCCCCACAATGCTACTTACAGGACTTAAAGGATCTCTTGCTAATGTGGTGCCAGATACCACAGGACACTTTTACAGGTCTTGTGAAGGCTTTGCCTTGACACCATGAGAGCTTTTTTGTCAGCACAAAGGGGAGCTACATGTTATTAGGCTGGTAGTTGTAATGCTGTGGCTCATCACTGTATGGAGTATACCATTTTTATGGCAAGTTTTAAAAGTGCTCTCTTTCCTCCTCCTAGGTGTTAACTTTCAAGGCCCCCCTTTGTCTCTGGCCATGTGCATGTGTACAGGAATACAGGCACTCATGGCTTAGATTCATATTCTTTTGCAACCTTTTTAACCCCTTAAGGACCAAGCGTCTGGAATAAAAGGGAATCATGACATGTCACACATGTCATGTTTCCTTAAGGGGTTAAGGTATACCCCCAATGGCTACATGCATAACAAATGTATGCATATATCCATGGACTCTATATCTACTAAATATTGATTTTATCTTTTTTTTAAATTCATTTTCAATGTAGTGTGTCCCTATAAACTGTGTTCTATGCAAGTGCAGATGCAAAGTGCACTGCAATGCAGTGTATAGTGTGCAGTGTAGTCAAACACAATAATGTTACCGTAGTAGTAGATTTACCAAACAGCACCCAGTTTAACAACAAAAACATAAGACAGGGTGAAACCACTACAATGTCAAGCATTTTAAAAAGGGGGAGCAATGGCAGCAGCAGGCCTTTTTATATCCTATTACTTTATTACCAGAGCTTACTCAATTTTTAGGCTAAAGTTGGGAAACACTAGAGGTATCAACTAAAGTACTGAGCACATATATCTAATTACTTACATTACTTACTCAGGAACTTTCAAGATCAGTATTTTATTGACCTCTAGCATTGTCCATCAAAACATGTCAGTAGATAATTCACCAGGTAGGAGGTTATCTGTAGCAACCACAGACGAAGTTTGGCATTTTAAAATGAATAACACCTTGTCGAAAAGAGAGTTTCAGAAACAACATGTCACGTATCCTTCGTTTCCATGTAGCAAAAATGGAGATAATTACCTTCCGAAGAGCGAGGGAAGTGCTGCTCGGCTGTCTTCTGCCATGATGCCTGGCTTGTGCGGCATCGCGGTGCACACCGGCTGCAGCAGACCCATGCAATTATATAGCCCCACATTCGTCCACAGTAAAGGTGACGTCACGCAAAAGACGCAAACGCACGTTTTGGGGTCAAGGGCTAGGTATAGCCAATTGGATCTGCAAGAGGGTTATTTATACTCACTTATTCCTTAGCTCATTGCCCTGTCGTGGTTTCCCTTAGATGGTTATCTGAGAGTGTGTTCCTGATCATGTGTTTCTGGTTTTTGAATTGTCTTCATTTTGACTTCCCTGATTTCTGGTATCCTTGACTTTTGGCTTTTCCTTATCGCTGTCACTTGTTCTGTGTCCCTGACCTCAGCTAGTTTTCTGACTATTCTCGGGTACGTTAAGTCCAGCCATTCTAAGGCCTGGTAAGACGTTACCCTTAGTTCTAGGGTGTGATACTACTCTGCGTGCTGGATCATTATAATCCTGACACAATTCTAAGGCCCAGTAAGACGTTACCCTTAGTTCTAGGGTGTGATACTACTCTGCGTGCTGGATCATTATAATCATGGCATAACATCAATCATTTCATATTACATCTCTATTTGTTGTTATACTGGACAGTAGGTAAAGCTACAGAATTTAATACATATTGTCCCTCTTTTCCTTGGGCTTTACCAGATTCCAACTGTGGATGTTATACATTAAGTTTTCACCACATTTTAGTTGTCTGAATCCATTTGAATTCTTCCAAACCTCTTCAAGCAAGCTACACTAACACTCGTTGAATTGCTCGTTGGTCTAGGGGTATGATTCTCGCTTAGGGTGCGAGATATCCCGGTTTCAAATTCATGACGAGCCCAAGCCTGTACTCGTACCTTCATTCTTTTTTGATTTTAACAAGTATAGCTTGGAGGAAAGACGAGACATGGGGGATACGATAGAAAAATGTAAATACGTAGAGGGAATCAACACAGTAAAGGAGGAGACTATATTTAAAAGACAAAAAACTACCACAACAAGAGGACATAGTCTTAAATTAGAGGTGTAAAGGTTTAAAACAAATATCAGGAAGTATTGCTTTACTGAGAAGGTTGTGGATGCATGAAATAGTCTTCCAGCTGAAGTGGTAGAGGTTAACACGGTGAAGGAATTTAAGCATGCATGGGATAGGCATAAGGCTAACCTACCTATAAGATAAGTCCAGGGACTAATGAGAGTAGTTAGAAAATTGGGCAGATCATATGGCTCAAATGGTTCTTATCTGTGGTCACATTCTATGTTTCTATGTTTCTCGTGAAAAAAACCTTGCTCAGTGTCTCTGCTTCCATGCAGTAAACATATATTTTAATACTGTGTAAGCTGGGACATTAGATTACGTATGCAGGTATTTGTGGACATCCACGGGTATCTGAAGTCCAGGACAAAGGTAGGGTGTAGTTACACAGGTCACAAACCCTTCAGACTGTCCCTGTCTACACAGAAGAATGCATTTATACACAAAAGATACAACAAATGGGACTTGACAACAGAAAGGGAAACTGTTATAATACTTTACAAATCACACCACAATTTTCAAAGTTGGTGTTGATATTATTTCAGTAAACTTGGCCTTTCACTTGAAATTACCAACAATTCTCACATTAGTTAATAACCCTGTAAATGTTGTATATTCTTGGCATAAGAGAGAAAAAATAACTCCTTTTTTCTTATAATCATTTGAAGTCAATTTGATTTTGCATTTTCCTGTTATCGTCTCTTAAATGACTGGTATTATGCAGGGATGTAAGTCTTACAGAAAAAAGTACAGAAAAAGTTGTTTTAGGGCAGTGATTGCTAACCTTGACACCATAAATTGTTTCTAGACTGCATTCTGCATTTGTAGTCTAGGTTAGATTGGGTATCACAGGGCAGAAGACACTGAGGGCAGAAGTACTTTTCTGTATTAACCAGACATAGCAGAGATAGCTTGTGTAGATCCTGGGTGAATTCTAGTACTTGTTAAACCATTTGAAAGACACAAACTGGTGAGTCGATAACCAAAGATTCTTTGCATTATAAACATTACAATGAAGCTTAGTGCCTATGGTGTTTAGAGTGCCCCTTTAAGTTCTGTGAACAGCAGAGTGTTCAAAATGGTATCAAAACATATGCTGTTAAATATTGCATGCAATAATTATAATTACAATAAACTTACCAAATTCTAGTACAGCGTAAAGAAGTATAACTTTTTTTATGATACTGATATAATTTACAAAAATATATAGAAAAAAATATATACCAAATCTTAAACCACAGATTTTTTAGGGAAGGATTGTATGGCAATGCTGGTTCTTTTACTAAAGTATTACTATTCTCTGTTTAATAACTTAACATTGGAAAATATACACTATCTGAACCCTGTCTGATCTTCAACAATCCTTCTTATAAAGTGAATAATATCTGAATTGCTGATAACATTTATAATAAACATATAAACTCCCCTAGGTTAGTTTTGTTTCTTAGGGACCTTTAGATTTGTGATAATTAAAATAATGATTTTAACTAATCTAACCCCTTCACTGCTAAGCCTTTTCAAACGCCTGTGTAAAGCAGATTTTGAGCTTTTATTTATTTTTTTGAAACATTACTCATGGTTAACCACTAAAGTTAATTCCAAAATAATTCAAAGTGTATTTCAAATTTAAGGTGAAAATAATCAAACTGTAAAAATACTCAGTCTGCTATGCTTCCATTTTAAAGACTTTGGCATTAAATTTGAAATTCGCTTTGAATTCTCATTTTAGTGAATAACTCAAATTATGTATTGTTGGTTTTTGTTTTCAACAGGTCCATCAAATACAGAATATATGGTTTTAAATGTTTTTTTTTCATAATATGTCACAAAGCTAAAGCAAATTGTAAAAATAGGCTATATTTTTCTTGAGATTTTAATATATAATAATAAAAATAATAGTGTGTGATTTTTTTTTTTTTACTAGTTTCTGGAGTTTAATTTATTGCATTTCTTTAAATGTTTCGGGCATCTTTTTCAAAATAAGCACAGAAAATGTTGCACTAGAAAAATACTGAAATTTGTTTTATTTCCTTAATTTCATCACATTGCATTTCATATATAAAATGAATAGATATAGAATAATTAACCATTACACTATTTATTTTTGAAAACACACATATTTCTAGTAATAAAAAAACAACTCTACTAAAACTATAACACTTGAACTAGCTCTGCTAGAAGCATAGGTGTGCGCACGGGGTGTGCCGGGTGTGCCTGGGCACACCCTAATCCCCGCGGCATGTCTATATATATTGAGACCGGCAGGGGAGATCTCAGGATCTCCCCTGTCAGCTCATGCAGAGCCTGCGCTATCCGGCTCTGCTCTCAGCCTCCCTCCCCACCGACCCACATGCAGGGAGAGAGGCAGTAGAGGACCGGCGGAGCTCTTGCCAATAGCTCCGCCGGGTTCCTCTCGCGAGATATGAGTGTTGCCACAGGGGTTAGAATTCACTCTCCACTGGACTACCAGGGAAAGCAGCAGGAACAAGGATCCCCCTCCCAGGCATAAGGTAAGAAGGGAGGGGGATATCAAGTAATGTACCCCCACGTCCACCCCCACAATCACCCACACACATACAGCACACACACATACAACACCCACAGACATACACAGCACCAACACACATACAGCACCCACAGACATACACAGCACCAACAACACATACATCACCCACAGACATACACAGCATCAACACACATACAGCACACACACACATACAGCACACATACACATACAGCACACACAGACATATACAGCACCCACAGACATACACAGCACCAACACACATACAGCACCCACAGACATACACAGCACCAACACACATACAGCACCCACAGACATACACAGCACCAACACACATACAGCACCCACAGACATACACAGCACCAACACACATACAGCACCCACAGACATACACAGCACCAACACTCATACAGCACCCACACACACACAGCACCCACAGACATACACAGCATCTACACACATACAGCACCCACAGACATACACAGCACCTACACACATACAGCACCCACAGACATACACAGTACCAACACACATACAGCACCCACAGACATACACAGCACCTACACACATACAGCACCAACACACATACAGCACCCACACACATACAGCACCCACACACATACACAGCACCCACACACATTCAGCACCCACACACACATACAGCACCTTCAAAAGCACACAAACAGCACCCTCACACACAGCACACTAACAGTACCCTCACAAACACAAACAGGACCCTAACAAACACACACACACAGCACACTACCTGTACCTTCACACACAAACAGCACCCTCACACACAGTACATTAACAGCACCCTCACAAGTGCACACACACACACAAACAGCACCCTCACACACAGTACATTAACAGCACCCTCACAAGCGCGCACACACAAACACCCGCACCCACATAGCACACTACCAGCACCGTGACACACACATCACACTAACAGCACCCTCACACAGCACACACACACACAGTAGTGTGTGTATGTGTGTATATATGTGTATATATGCAGCGTGTGCTTGTGCTTTAGGGTGCACACCCTAAAGCAATAGGCTGCGCACGCCTATGGCTAGAAGGAACTGTGACACCAATAGGAGTAACAGCGTAAGTTATTGTGGAGCTGGTGATCAAACATGAATGCTTAAATGACTGCTGTTGCAACTACAGATTCATCTGCTATTGTAAACTGACACAAAACTTATTGAAATTTGCTGAGCAAGGAAACTCACTGAAAAATGAAATAATCCATCTCTCACAACAAATGATAAAAAACACAAATAAGTAAAATAATTATAAATCAGTGAAACAAACATAGCGTAAGTATGGCTTTGGCAGTGTCTTGACACAGAAGTATCCTAACCATTAACTCACTAGGACCAATCTCTTGTTTAAAATTTGTTTAACTGGCATCTTTTTAACTGAACACACTAAAAAAAATATTTCTACAAAGAGTAAAAAAAAAAAAAAAAAGACTTTCCACAATCAGTAAGTCAAATTTGGTATAAATGGCTATCATGATTGTATTAGTATATCTAGGCATGCGGTTTATTTTATTTTGTGTCACAATATTTTTATCAAAATGGTTTAGGGATCTGAAGTGTACCTTTAATAAATATTTGAATCAACTTTTAGTTAATAAAAATAGGCATGTGACCCAATGTCAGTCAAAATGAAAATAAAGTTTTCTCTTTGACCAAATGACAGTAATCAGCAAAAATAAATTTCAGTCCACATGGCTACAGATGATATTAGACATGTGCATTCGTTTTTGTCCGAATACGATTTAGTCCAAAAATTTTGGTGTTTTCCTATTTGTTTACTAAAACGTAAAGCCCTACATACGAAATATAAACAAAACGAAAGGGCAAATTCAGAATGCATTACCCTTTCATTTCATTTTTTTAATTTAATAGACTTGATGCTGCAAGGGAATTAACCCCCACAGGACAGAGAAATAACACTGCACATGCGTGGAAATAAAACAAGGAGGGAGCTGGCAGCACTACCACCTCCATCCTTTTGATAATATTAATCCCGCCCCCCTGCATTAAAACCTAAGATTAATAAAAGGGAAGGTTAAATCCTCCTGCATGCCCCTACTCGCGGCATGCCGTGAGTAGGGGCATGTCACCTAAACAAATTTAAAACTACTTGTGACTGGTGGAGGAAACAAATAAATAAAATGACCTGCGGGTGGGGGCTATAAATATACGCTGGGGGACCTAGTGTTCTCCCCAGGTCCCCACCAATGAGCCGTGGGTGGGGCCCTAACTGATTAAAGGGGAGATCCTAATGTCCACCCTGGTCCCCACCCATGAGCGGCAGATGGGGACTATAAATAAATAAATAATGGGAGGGACCTAATGTCCCCCCAGGTCCCCACCTATGAGCTGCGGTTGGCACCCTAATTAATTAAAGGGGGGACCTAATGTCCCCCCTGGTCTCCACCCATGAGTGGGTGTGGCTGCTCGCTGTCATTTAAAACTGGATATAAATGTATTTTACATAGAAGTGTAAAGAGTAAGGTAAGAGTATGTGTGAAAAGTAGCTATTTAGATCTAAATAGCCAGTTTTCCCATTGCAACATTGTTATAGTTTTTGCTATAACTTTTGGATACACATACTCTTACCCTAGCTCTCTATCACTTCTATGTAAGATACTGATTTTTATATCCAGTTTTAAATAACAGTGAGCAGCCACTGGCTGCTCCCTGTTTAGGCGACATGCCTCTACTCGCGGCATGCCACGAGTAGGGGCATTCGGGAGGATTTAACCTCCCTTTTATTAACATGGGGGTCATAGTGACTCCCATAGGTTTTAATGAAGGGGGATAAGGAATTAATATTATTACAAGGATGGAGCTGATAGCGCTGCCGGCTTTCTCATTGCTTTTTTCCAAATGGACTTAAACAAATGATATTTAAATGAATTTCATTTGAAAACTAATGGTTTGTGGATGAAATTCGTGATTTACAAATTAAATTTTTCTTTAATACGAAATCATTCGTACAAAACAAAAATTTCACTTGTGCACATGTCTAGTTGGTATTAGTTGGCCACTAAAAGCTGCCAGTTGTTGTTGATAACTTCAGGTCATAAGGAAAATTGGACATACTAGTTAGGGTTAACTTTAAAACTTATAAAGAAATTAATTTAAAGGCACTTTTTTCCATCTCCTTTTCCCCAACATATTATGATAAATGAGCATTGCAATTTCCACCAAGTACACCGTATTTCCCTGGGGTCAGTCTTCCTGCCACAGTCCTTCCGGTAATTCTGAGAAGCTTGCCATGTGGCGGACTCCTTCGACTATCCTTTTGTTCACCTACTCTCTTGCTCACCTCGGATGGTTTCGTGGTAGCGTGGTCCATGTTAAGAGTCATCTTCACTCCCGCTTCCGGATCTCGCACTCCAGAGTCATGCGTTACATCCTATGTCATCGAGGACGCCCTTAGGCAGGGGATTTTAATGTTGTGGCTCTTTTCTTGAGTCTAATTTCTTACAGAAACAAATCCTGCCTAAGCCCTACAGTAAAGGAAAAGATTGTACAGCAATTGCTGATGCCAATCATTGATTATGAGGATGTAATATATGCACCTGCACCACAAACCCACCTTAATAAACTTAATACATTGTACACAGTAATTATGGAATGACCTCTAGCACACTTTCAAATCTTCCCCAGGCCTAAAATCCATTAAGAGACCCCTCTCTACATATCTCAAAACAGAATGCACCTGTTCTATGTTAAATTTTGTATGTATTGTGTATTAATATTGTTTTTGTATTTTATTGTACCCTATTGTATCAATGCAATGTTTTGTGGAAGAAGAAATCTCAATGTATCTTTCCTGGTAAAATATTTTATAAATAAATAAATAAATCTGTCATACCCTGTTAAAGTTATTGTCAGTGTAAACTTTAGCCAGCAACCTGCTAGTGAACTTAGATTTTATATAATTAATTATCAACATTTCCGAAATAAAATGTTTTTAAAATATGTGATCTTATTTCTATGTGCAAGTGCTTCAATACACCATAATTATAATATAATACACTTATGTTGGTGTCACGGCTCCCGGCTCACCGCGATGCGCATCTGTGCCTGAGCCGGGTACCGCTCCTCCATGCCGCTCGGGAAAAACCAAGATGGCGCTGCACATGTGGTCACGTCTATCAATGGTTCCGCCCCCCAAAATTGTACAAACGTACGCGTGACGGCACGACTTCAACGCACACACACGTTCTGGGGTCAGAGGTCACCCTCTGACCAATCAGAGCATAGAGAGAGATATTTAAATCCCTGATTCACCCCGGTACCTTGCCCTGTCGAGGTTTCCTGTTCCTGGTTCCCGAGATTGCGTTTATCCTTGTGATTCTGATATTCTGGTTTTTTAACCTGGCTGTTCCTTGTTATTCTGATTTCTGGTTCCCCTGACTTGACTTGTTTAAACGGTATTATGTATTTCTGGCTTCCTTGACCTCGGCTTTCCCTTTGACCATTCTCTGTCTCTAACGTATTAGTCCGACCATTCTAAGGACCGGTTTACGTTCTATCCTTTTATTTCATTTTCATTTTCTATGTATATGCTTACATAGTTTCTGCGTGTTGGACCACACTAGCAGTCATGACATTACGACAGGGCCATGGATCCTGCAGAACTATGTAAACATATGATAGCCTGTGAGGGCAGGGTGGAGGATATGGACCACAGGTTAGATTAGTTTTCCCAAGCGTTCCAGACCTTGCTCCAGAGAACTGCTTGTCTGGAGGCACCCCCGGTACCACCTGTAGCTCCGCCACCTATACCTGCACCTGTGGTATATAAACCTCCATCCATAAGCCTTTCACCTCCCCCTCGTTTTGGAGGTGATTCTAAGGAATTCAGAGGTTTCCTTAATCAAATCGAATATCATTTTGAGACTTCCCCTGGTTCCTTCCCTACAGATAGATCAAAGATCTATAAGAACCAATTAACGGGCAAGGCTTTAACCTGGGCCAATCCCTTATGGGAGAGTGGAAATCCAGTTGCCCGTGATTATAATGAATTCCTAACTGCATTTAAAGCTACTTTTGAGCCAAAGGGAAGAGAGAAAATGAGTCTTAATGAGAATAAAACAAGGCACCCGCTCTGTAGCTGATTACGCCATAGAGTTCAGGACATTAGCATCTGAGGTTGACTGGACCAATAGTGGTTTGGTGGCTGCTTTGTCTGAAGGTTTAGTGGAAAACATACAAGATGAGACCTTCCGGTTAATCTTAATGATTTTATTGCATACATGATTGACATTGACAACAGGCTCAGAGAGAGGTAGAAAAACAAACAGCGTACTAGACGTACAAACTTGTCTATAGGTCCTCGTTTCTCTAACCCAGTGATTGTTAGTCCTGCTCCACCCCCAGAAGCTGAACCCATGCAATTGGGCATTGCTAAACTAACTGAGGCAGAGAGACAACACAGATGCAACAAGGGGTTGTGCCTGTATTGTGGCAAGAGAGGACATCAAAGGCTTTCATGTCCGGTTCGGCCGGAAACTTGCGCACCTAAGGCACATTCGGGGACCGACCTTAGGTGTGATGTATTTGTCCCCTAAATTGACTAAGAACCGCTTCCTTATAAAAATTACTCTGTCTTGTAAGAAAACTACTGTTCAGTGTGAGGCCATGATTGACTCTGGGGCAGCGGAGAATTTCCTTCATAATGAATTTTCGGCAAAACATCTCCTGCCTTTAAGGCAGAAAGATAGACCCATAGCAGTAGAGGCTATCTATGGGAGACCTCTTACTCAACCTCTCATCACGCACGAAACACTGCCTATCACTGCCTCAGTAGGTGTCTTACATTCTGAGGAAATGGTTTTTCAAATTATATCTTCCCCTACATGTCCGATAATACTCGGTTTTCCTTGGCTCCAGAAACACAATCCACATTTGGATTGGGTGGAAGGAGAAATTGTGAGTTGGGGAGAGAATTGCAGAGGTCATTGTTTACTACAGATGCCACAACGAATTGGTACCATCAATGTACCTATAGCGCCTCCCTTAACCACAGAAATCCCACCACAGTATTTGGACTTAAAGAAAGTATTCAACAAGGTTCATGTGGCAAACCTAGCCACTTAAGACTATATTCCAATGTATTGGTATCGCTTTAAACAATGTAAATGGTCGAATTACTTGCTGTACATGCTATGGAAATAAAGCATTCGTATGCTAGTGGCATGAAAAGCCGCCAGCATCAACTGGGAGTTTCACGAATAGTAACCTACCACACTGTTCGTGAAACTAAATAAATACCAAATGGTAGACCACCCCGATGGGGTCGTGTGTCTCCCATGAAATATGTTGCAACATTGCATCAACCACTGTTAATGGTTTTCGTGGGTGGCCGTCATTCGTATGTCGAACACGTGGCGGCGACCATCTTTGCTCGCTAAAAGTTAAGCGGTGTTTGGTCGTCGAGTGCCTGTAACTAAAATTGGCTACTTGATTTCCAAACACCGCTGGACTTCCAGATCGTTCAGGCAACTCGCTCTTTCGGTAAAACAAAGCTTTTCGTCGGTTCTTTCGTTTAAACACCGGTTCACCTAATAGTGTATTGTATGTGTCATTCGGTTATTTCTGCAGGGATCTGAGTGGTATTTCATAAGAATACACACTCAGATCCCGCAATCCAATGAGGGGTCATTCGGTCAAATCCGTGGTAAATTGCATGTGTGACTGAATTTAATATAAAAATGTCTGTTTCACAATACATACAAATAATGAAATTATCTGTGCCTGGTGACGTCATCTTCTTCCTTGTACAGTAAGGAATGATGGGAAATGACCCTGCATGGTCAGTTTCCCACATAGTCCACCTGATTAAAACCCCTGCAGTAGCAATCTGGAAACCCCTTGCATATGGAATCGTATAAATTTGGTGACCTTGCAAGCCTCAGTTAACTCCCAGACTATGTGTCGTCTAGTCCTTGGGGAAAAGGGAATTATACTGCGCTACCTGTGTTTAACCTGTGGAATCCTGACTACCAGCGGAGATATCGTGGATTAACAACTGCTACTCCGCTACAATTGGTGGCAGCGACAGAATTCAAACCGCACAGCAGAACAGCGTTCGGCAGGATTTATACAAACAAAGGAAAGAAAGCAGTGATTCGTGGAAATAACCATTAGGATAAAACCAGAGTTCGGAAACATGTGGATTTATACGAACGGACAGTGAATGGAGACGAATTATGCACTAAAACAAACCACGCTGAAAGAATTATTGGAGGCAAGGGGAATAATAGCAAGCAACAAAACCAAGGCTACCCTGATTGCTGAGCTCATGGAGGGAGACCAAGCAACCGGTGCAGCCCCTCAAATAGAAACGGATCGGACGGAATTTGAAAAGGAACCCAGGAGCAGGTTGGCATTTTTTCCTAAAACCCCGTCCAGAGAAATGGTGGGAAGGATGTGCATGAATATTTAATGGCCATACAACAAACCGACCAGCGATCCAGGGAGGGATCCCCGACTCCGTCCAGCATTATTCCAGGAAAACCTAAAATTCCCTACCATGCTTTTAAAAATTATACCTATACAGAAGAGGACATTGATGAATATTTACAAGACTTTGAAAGACTGTGTAAACTACACAACATCAGCCCAGCAGACCAAGTACCCCTGCTGGCCAGCAAACTATCTGGCTGGGCCACAGAAGCATACCGCACCATGCCAGATGAAGACAGCCGGGATTACCAGAAGGTGAACCAGGCCATTATGGCCCGATTTTCCATCACCCCAGAGGCATACCGGCAAAGATTTTGGGAACTCAGAAAGCAGGACAAGGACTCACATGCAGAATGGGCACACCGATTAACTAGAGCCGAGAAGGAATGGTTACAGGTGGCACAGGCCACTACCGTGGAAGAAATGCTACAGTTGATCTTGCTAGAGCAATTTTTCAAGGGACTAACCCTGGACTTACAGAACTGGTTAAGGAATCGAAAAACCTGTACCGTGCATGACGCTGCCAAGTTAGCAGACGAGTACCAGAATGCCAGAAGAGCACAACGGGCACAGCCACGTTCGTTTATTGGAGCAGCCGTATCTCCTCCGGCCCAAGTCACACCACCTCCACCTCGATTTGGGGGGGGAACTACCAGCAGCCACCAAGGTATCCCACCCGGTCCTCGATCTGCCACACCTGTAACCAGCAGGGCCATATACAGCTAGACTGCCCCCAGAACCAGAGCCGACCAGCGTGGCACAACCAGAACAACTCCTCTAATACCCGGGCAGCGGTGCACTGCTATCAGAGTGAAACGCGACCTCAGTCCAACTCAGCCGGATCAGCCGAAGAACCTCTGGGAACTCTACATGAAGTCAACCCTGTCCAGGCCATATCCGACAACGGTCAAGGACATCGCCAGCTGGTACACATAGAAAGGAAACGTATCCAGGGACTGCGAGATTCTGGGGCCACTTTAACCTGAGTCCGTAACCACCTTGTCCCAAAGAACCAACTTACTGGGGATTGCGATCTACAAAATTCCCACTGCCAAGGTACATTTGGATTGGGGAGCGGGGTCAGGAGACGTGGAAGTGGGCATCATGCAGGACTTACCGGCGGACGTTATTCTGGGCAATGACTTGGGGGAGCTGACTTCAGCCTTTGTTCCACAAAGCAACACACAAGAGACATACCCGGTTGTTACCCGGCAGCAGGCCCGCACCACAGCATCATCTGATCACTCTGAGGCTCAGGTAAGCAACACATCTCACAACCCCCCTGTTTTACTCTGGGCCGCTCCATTAGAGTTTGTTAGCGAAGTAGCTACGGATCCCTACTTACAAGTTTACAGGGATAGTGTGACGAGACCAATCTCGCCACATTGCATTGGAGAAGCCTGGTTGCTAGCCTTTGGATTATGGCCCCATGTTAAAAGGCTTGATTTTCCCCTGCAAAGACATAAAAGCCGGGTCATTTGGTGCTTGCCCTGTTTGAGCGGCGATACCCCAGATAGCCATGCCATGGAGCCCATTCGTATAATGAAAGACTATGGGAAAGACTTTGGCTCCATGGCAATTGAACTGTATGTGTATGCTCTGAGCGCCATTCAGTAATAATGTGCGCTCAGATCTGAGCTATCTGGGGATATGTTGAATGTACCTGTTTTGTGCAATGGCTGCACAGTTATATGTTTTATGTGTTTTATTGTCTTTTGCTGCCATGTGTTCAATGGAGTTTTGCCTCTGTCTTTGGAGATAATTGGATTACTTCCCAATTATCTCCAGGATAGAAGACTCTGTGGAACTGGTTTTGGGCAGAAAAGCCATGCTTCCTTTGATCACAAAGCACTACGATCTATCTTTTGAACCACTGGACCAATTGTATGTATTTGGAGTATGCTGATTCTGAAAATGTAAGTTTTATGTGAATGTGATGCATACTTTTCAAGTTAAGAATAATGTGGAAAATTTTTATTTCTCTGCTTGTGCTAATTAAATTACCCATTGTGTAAGGTAATTGTATCACAGGCAGAGGGGAGGATTTTGTGTGGGAGTGTCTGAGTGTATTGTATGTGTTTATTGGTTGTGTTCCAAAACCCTGTGGGTGGTACTAATGTGTAAGAATGTGTACATAAGAACAATAAACCCACAGCTCTGACTGTTCACTGCTTGACCCTCAACACAGAGCTTTGTCTCGTTCTTGGGGGGATTTACTGTATGCTGTTCCAGTTTGACTGCTAGGAGTGTAAACCTATTTGTATGGTTTTTCCTATTCGGCTGTTTATGGCATTCATATGGTTTCCTGTTCGGCGGATTGGTGTTCTGCAGTAGCTGTGCCTGTGTCTCTGGAAGGGAAGATCTACTAAATGGTGGTTTAACCCTTTTATGCTGAGGGTGCCGTTACAGATAGGATAGAGAAGGATCAGGCTGGGTTGGAGGGAGAGAGGTATGCTTGGGAGAAGGGGTTACTATATCACTATGCCGAAAAGATCCTGGCCAGGTCTATAGCTATGCCCATAAAGCAGCTAATAGTTCCCAGAAGGTACAGGAAGGAATTGTTACACATCGCCCACGATATTCCGCTTTCAGGACATTTAGGGGTCAGCCGAACTAAGCATCGGCTGACTCAGAACTTCTTTTGGCCCGGTATTTCTAAAGATATTAGGCAATATTTGCCAAACGTGTGATACCTGCCAGAGGGTAGGAAAATGAGGCGACCGATACAAAGCTAAACTTCATTCCCTTCCCCTAATCAAAGAACCATTTAGTAGGGTGGCCGTAGATATAATCAAACCCTTAGCTAAGTCGAGCCCCTCCAGCAAGAAATAAATTTTAACCATGGAAGATTATGCCACTAGGTACCTGGAGACAGTGGCCCAAATATGTGAAACCACCTATGTGATCAGCCCGTGCACTGTAGCAGGTGGCAAACGCATGCTCCATGTAAATATGTTGAAACCTTACTATGAACGCACAGAGGAGGTAACTGCTATTTGCCCCTCTGCCGCAGAGGACTTTGACAATTTACCTCTCCCTCATCTCCTAGAGAAGTAGGATCAAAACGAAGGTCTGGGAGAGGTACAATTAGGTGAGCGCCTGAGCCCCCAGGAACGGGCACAAGCCCAGCACTTAATTCAAGAAAAAGGGAACACATTCTCTAACCTACCGGGGTACACGCTATTAGCAACGCACCGGGTAGAAACCCCAGAGCAGACCCCACTTTGTCAACCTCCGTACCATATACCAGAATCTGTAAAGGAGAGCAAGTGAAAAGATATTGACGAAATGTTACAGTTAGGGGTGATAGAGCATTCAGATAGCCCGTGGGCCTCACCGGGAACCCCCGCTACTGCGTAGATTACCGGAAACTTAATGATAAAACCGTCTCCGATGCATACCCTATGCCACGGATAGATGAGCTTCTAGATAAGATGGCCAGGGGCCAGTACCTCACCACAATAGACCTGTGTAAGGGGTACTGGCAAATTCCACTAGCCGAGGATGCCATTCCCAAGTCAGCGTTTGTCACCCCGTTTGACACCCCCCATTTTTATTTATGGCCCCCACCCACTGCTCAGGGGTGGGGGCCGGGGGGAGGACATTAGGTCCCCCCCCCAATTTTTATTTATGGCCCCCACCCACCGCTCAGGGGTGGGGGCTGGGGGTAGGACGTTAGGTCCCCCCCAATTTTTATTTATGGCCCCCACCCGCCGCTCAGGTGTGGGGGCGGGGGGAGGAGATTAGGTTCCCCCCTTATTGTTATTTAGGGCCCCCACCCGCCATGCAGGGGTGGGGGCTGGAGGGGAGGACATTAGGTTCCCCCAAATTTTTGTTTATGGCCCCACCCACTGCTCAGGGGTAGGGGCCCGGGGGGAGGACAGTAGGTCCCCCCTTATTGATATTTAGGACCCCCACCCACCGCTCAGGGTTGGGGGCCGGGGGGGAAATAGGTCTCCCCTTTAGTTTAAAAGCCCCCACTCGCGCGTCGCAAGTAGAGAGGGCTCTGGTGCATGAATTATTTTGGGCAAAAGGTAGATCCCCATTTGTCGTGCAATTCCAACAATGCTTTGACAGCTGGGGCTCTACCATTTTCCCATGCATGCAGGGATGTATTTAGCACTGAGCAGTATTTGTGTGTTTGAGTGTAAGCATGTTTTTGTATGGAGTATGTTTGTGTGAATGTCGGGTTGTGTTTGTGGAGATGGTATTTGAATGCAAGCATGCATTTATGTGTAGTGATGGTTTATGAATGCAGTGGTGTGTTTATATATAATTTTGTTGTTTAAAAAAAGAGGTGTGTTTATATGTAGTGTTGAAGTTTGAATGCAGGTGTGTATTTGC
Organism: Pelobates cultripes; assembly: GCA_933207985.1. NCBI lineage: Eukaryota > Metazoa > Chordata > Amphibia > Anura > Pelobatidae > Pelobates > Pelobates cultripes. The sequence continues at coordinate 173,489,366 of OW240916.1, read as the reverse complement.
GTGTAGTGTTGGCATTTGAATGCTAAGATGTATGCACGTATACACATGCACTGCCACAAACACACACACACACTGTGATACACATACACACATAGATACACATAGATACACACACACACACTTGCAGATACACAGATATACATAATCATACAGATGCAGCTATACAGACACATTTACACACACACACACAAACAGACACACAACCTGACACACATGCAGACACACAGATGCACACACTGACACATGCAGATACACTGACAACATACAGACACACAGATACATAACCTGACAAACGCAGATACAAACACTGACAGACCAACAGATACACACATTGGCTACATACAGATACATGCACAGGTATACACGCTGGCACACACACAGATACATACATAATACAACATACAGATACACACACTGTGACAGACATACATACTGACACACACACACACAGACATACATACTGACACATACACAGACATACTGACTGACATACAGACACATACTTACACACACAGACATACAAACTGACACACACACGGACAGACATACTGACACACACACACAAACTGACATACAAACTGACACTCCGACATACAAACTGACACACATGGACATACTGACACACACGGACAGACATACTGACACACACACACAAACTGACATACAAACTGACACTCAGACATACAAACTGACACACATGGACATACTGACACACACGGACATACTGACACATACACAGACATACATACTGACACATACACACACATACTGACTGACACACAGACATACATACATACTGACAACCCATACATACTGATGCACACACATACATATATACTGACACACACAGACATCCTGACATCCTGACACACAGACATACATACTGACACACACACACACACAGACATGCATATTGACACACACACACACACAGACATACTGACACACAGATAAACATACTGACACACAGACAAACATTGACACACACACAGACATACTGACACACACACAGACATACTGACACACAGACAAACATACTGACACACACACAGACATAGTGACACACAGACAAACATACTGACACACAGATGGACATACTGACACACATACAGACATACTGACACACACACACAGACAGACACTCTTCAGCTTCCTACCTTTGCAAGAGACTTCCTTCCCTGGCGTCACGTGTGCTGGCTGGGGTGGTTGGGAGTTGGGGGTCTGGCTCTTCTTGCTCCCCCTCCTCGCTGGATGCAGACACAGCCTCCCACGCGGTAGGATGTCTTTAAGGTGGGAGGAAGTGATTCGCGGACGTTACTTCCTTCCATGCAACCGTTAAGCAAGGGGCCCGGTCACGCTGTTAAAGGGCCACAGCGCCAACCGGCCTCTTGCTGGAACATGCTCATCGGGTGGCCCTAAGTGTATGGGCCACCCGGTGGGCCCCCTTAGTGTGCGGGCCCCAGTGCATCCGCAATTCCAGCACGGTGGGCCCATTAGGGAAATCTTTTTTTTAAAAACTTTTTTTTTAATGCTGGCGGCAAAAAAAATCCTGTCGGCGTAGTATATTAGCTATATTAGTAAACTCCCGAACACTCACTATAGGCATTTGTATGCCGAATTGCATTGCACATGCATTGCTTTTTGCATAGTCTATTGGGCACATGAATTATCATGCTTCACTGACAGGTGGGAACTGGCAACACAATATCATTTTAGAAGGGTGTGTGAGAGTAGCCAATTAAATAGGCCTATACACAGGGCCGGCGCTACCTGTAAGGTGGACTAGGCAGCCGCCTAGGGCGCCCCTTGGGAAGGTTCGCCGCCTGGAGCGCAGGCCCCCCTCATGCTGCAGCCGCCCGAGCGCTCTGTAAAGAGCCTCAGGCGGCTGCAGCTTTTCCCGGGCGGTGCGTCCATGAGGGCGGACCGCACCGCCCGGGCGCAGCATGGGGAGAGGGGCTGACAGGAAGTGCTCAGCGCTCAGCGCTCCCGTCCCTCCCTCCAGGCCGAGCGATAGTCGGGCGGGTTAGAGTAGCTGTCTCGTACCCGGCGGACTAACAGGAAGTACCTGATGTTCACTTCCTGTTATCCCGCCGGCACAGGAAACGCCCTGTACCTGCTGACTATACTGGCCTGCCACACAGGGTGGGTGAGGAGGGGGGAAGAAAGAGGGAGGGAGGGGGAGGAAGGAAACAGGAGGAGGGAGAAAGAAACAGGGAGGAGGAGGGGGAAGAAAGAAACAGGGAGGGAGGGGAAGAAAGAGGGAGGGGAAGAGACAGGGAGGGAGGGAGGGAGGGAGGGAGGGGAAGAAAGAGGGGAGGGAGGGGAAAGAAAGAGGGAGGGAGGGACGGAGGGGGGAGAAGGGAAACAGGGGAGAGGGAGGGGAGGGGAAGAAAGAACAGGAGGGAGGGAGGGGGGAAGAGGGAGGGGAGGGGAGAAGGAGTGAGGGGGGAAGAAAGAGGGAGGGGGGAGAAGGAAACAGGGAGGGAGGGGAAAGAAAGAAACAGGGAGGGAGGGGTAGAAAGAAACAGGGAGGGAGGGGAAAGAAAGAAACAGGGAGGGAGGGGTAGAAAGAAACAGGGAGGGAGGGGAAAGAAAGAAACAGGGAGGGGGAAGAAAGAGGGAGGGGAAAGAAAGAAACAGGGAGGGGAGGGAGGGGCAGGAACAGGAGAGGGAGGAAGAAAGAGGGAGGGAGGGGAGAAGGGAAACAGGGAGGGAGGGAAAGAAAGAAACAGGGGAAGAAAGAAACTGACAGGGGAGGGGGGAGAAAGAAACTAACAGGGAGGTGGGGGGAAAGAAACTAACAGGGAGGTGGGGGGTAAGAAACTAACAGGGGGGGAAGAAACTAACAGGGAGGGGGGAAAGAAACTAACAGGGAGGTGGGGGAAGAAACTAACGGGGGGGGAACTAACAGGGAGGGGGAGACATTGACGGGGAGAGAGAAATTGACAGGGAGAGGGGAGTGACAGGGGAGGGAGGGGGAATGAGAGTAACAAGGGAGGGGGGGAGAAGAGAGTGACAAGGGAGGGGGGAGAGATTGACATCCATCACACACACAATCACACACAATGCACCCCTTACACACAAAGACAATGAAACCCTTGCACACAGAAAAACACACAATGCATTACACACGCAATGCATTACACACACACACACACACACGCAATGCAACCCTTACACACAATGCATCCCTTACACACACAGAAACATGCATTCCTTACACACACTCAATGCACCCCTTAAACACACTCAAAGCACCCCTTACAGACTCACACACTTCATCCCTTACATACACAGAAACACACCTTGCAGCCCTTACACATACAAACACAGATTCACACAATGCATTCCTTACACACAAATCAGGACATCCCCTACACACTCCAGCCCCTGTGAACAAACTCATTGGTGGAACATGAAGGTGTACCCTGGGACCCAGACCTTGAACTGTGTAAATGGCCCCCAAAAAATGGAGCTGCTTCTTGTTCTCCCTGAACATTGATTTTTGTGACCACAGTAACAAACAGCCTCCAGAGATCCTGTTATACACCAGACCAGTGGAGCCAGACTGCAGCTAGAGCCCATCATCATCCTCATCTGCTTGTAAGTAGGTAATCTAGTATATTATTCGTGGCACTAATCTCTAATTTACCTCACATTAAAGAAACACTATAGTCCCCAGAACCACTGCAGCTTAATGTAGTGGTCCTGGTGTCTATAGCCTGTCCCTGCAAGGGGTGGCAAACTTTACTTTTGCCTAGGGCGGCAAAAATCCTTGCACCGGCCCTGCCTATACATACTGCCAGACAAAACGGTAAAGAAAAAAGTATCAACTCAAGGCAATCCTTCAGTGAAAAATCTATCCAGACATTATATAGGCCAGCCATTTAGCGCTCAGCCAGCCCACCATCAAAGGCACTGACACATGCAGCCTGAACCTGCCAGAAGTGGCCATGTCTTCCTCCAGCTCCTTAAGTGATCTAACCATGGACATAGTGGAGGGGGCCATTGGCCAGGAGCAACCATAAGCAAGTGGGAGAAGCAAGGGAAAGGAGAGATTCCTCCCAGGATCTTAAAGGCTGCAGATCCTGGGAGGAAAAAAAGTATGCAGAGAACTTTGGTGCAGAGGAGAATGCAGTACTGGTTACTAAGTTGTGAAAGAACTACTAATGCATTTTTGGGGGAGCAGCCAAAAATACTTCTAGTTCAAATTAGAATAGTCTGTGGAGGAAGATTGTGACAGAGATGAATGCTGTTGGTGGGACAACTGCACTGAGGATGTGGTGATGAAAGGCTAAGTGCACTTATATTCCTAAAAATCATTTTCTTTATTCCATGTTCTTTAAAACTTATTTTTTCCTCCAAGTGCTTTTGCTACCCACCCCCACCATTGGCAGCTATGCTTTCAAAGTCTTTTAAAAGTGAAAGACCGGTCACTTAAGCACACAGAGAAAAAAAACCCATGTGCAGCTCAGCTTTAAAGGAACACTATAGTGTCAGGAATACAAACGTGTATTCCTGTCACTATAACTGTGAAAACACAGTTACGCCTCCCTGTCAGCAATGTAACTGTAATTACTCATCCTTATAACAGCGCTGTGTGGGTCCATCACAGCTGGCTCTGCCCACACTCTGCCTTCTTGGCTGCGATCTTCATAATTGACGATATCAGCCAATCCAATGCTTTCCCATAGAAAAGCATTGGTAGGCTCTCATGTTGCAAAACACCGCTGTTCTATCAGAAATCTATATCTATCAGATTTATATACCTACGTCACTTCGGGTGCCCCCACAACACCGGAAGTGACGCAAGATCAGCTGCGCGCAAGCATGCTAGCAGGCCTCAGGTATATAATTCTGATATAATTCTGGTGGAGGTGCCGCTCTATGTGTGCCACCTCTGATGACGCTCGATCAGCTGGCCCTTAATCTGAAGCATGTACCACGCATGCCTGAGGCACATCCATCAGATATAGAAATCTGACGGGTGTACTGCGCATGCACACGGCACATCCAGCAAATATTGAAATCTGACATGCGTACTGCGCATGTGCACAGCACATCTTTCAGATATAGAAATCTGACGGGTGTACTGTGCATGCGTGCGGCACATCCAGCAGATATAGAAATCTGATGGGAGTACTGCGCATGCGCGTGGCACATCCATCAGATAAAAAAATCTGATGGGTGTACTGTACATGCGCGCTCCACATCCATCAGATATAGCAATCTGATATACAAAAATCTGATGGACGCACAGCCTTCAGATATAGAAATCTGTCGGATGTACTGCGCATTCGCGCAGCACATCCTTCAGCTATAGGAATCTGATGGGTCATCAGATATAGCAATCTGATATACAAATCTGACGGATGTACTGTCTGGTAGACAGCCACTAGAGGTGGAGTTAAGACATAAAGGTAATTATTGCAGTTGCAAAAGTTACCTTTACAGGGTTGAGGGACCTGGGACACTAAACCCAGGCTACTTCAATGAGCTGAAGTGGTCTGGGTGTCAGTAAACATATATATAGAAACATATTAAAGTTATTCATCAATTACACATGTCGTTGCAGTTACTACGACATCAGACAGATGGTGAAAAGGAAGGTGAACAAGGCATCAGCTGCTTCTAGGAAGACAGGAGGCGGTTCTCAACAAGAACCAGATCTGCTGCCCTTTGCTGCTGTTGGATTGTTTGGAGCTATATCCCTGGTGGGGATCATACCATCCAAACGCTTTGGATTGAGCAAACCAGAACTTGCTCTTTAGCATGTGAGTAGGTTTAACTTATTTATTTCTACTTACACTCCTTTTTATGGTGTACACTATTGTGGTTCTGTTTGTTAATCTCCACATATACACGGACGGCATAATTTATATTTACACTTGTATCATTGAGTGGGGATCATACCACTTCAAGCGCTATCAGAGGAGCCAGGTTTAACGGCTCCATTACACGTGAGTGTACATTTTATAGTTTTTACCTACCCTTGCTTCATAGCTCTACATACTTCACCATATACAATTTTTATTTGTTTATTTTTTATGAGGATACTTTCTACTAGAGTTGAGCGAACCCGGACTGTAAAGTTCGGGCTCATACCGAACATTAGGTTTTTTGGACCCCGGACGAAAACACGGACATATCACTGTATGTTTGGGTTGGAGTTCGGTGTTCGGCAATTTAATGGCGTGTTTTGAAAGGCTGCAGGGCAGCCAATCAACAAGCGTTTGACCTTTGTGCCCTTAGAAGCCATCACAGCCATGGCTTGGCTGTGATTGGCCAGTGCAGCATGTGACCCAGCCTCTATATATAAGCTGGAGTTGCATAGCACTGCACGCGCACGCACATGCAGTCTTATTAGTGTAGGGAGAGGATGCTGCTGCTGATAGGGACAGCTTAGGAAAGAATTCTGTAAACTAGTACATTAGTGGGGTGGGGTGCACTTCACATCTGAGAGTCAAATAGAAGCTTTAAATACCGCGGTTACATCAGAGTTTTAAAAAGTAAATTTTTTGGGTGCTAAATAGTACATTAGTGGGATAGTACATTAGTGGGTGCACTTCATATCTGAGAGTCAAATAGAATCGTCAAATACTGCTGTCACATTGCAGTTTTAAAACTTAAAATTTTTTGGGTGCTAAACTGCTAAATAGAATTTTTGTGGGGTGCACTTCATATCGTAGAGTCAAATCGAAGCGTCTTATAGTGTGCTTACAGCGCAGTTGTAAAAATTCTAATTTTCTGGGTGCTAATCTGCTAAATAGTACATTTGCGGACTGCACTTCATATCTGAGAGTCAAATAGAAGTGTCTAATAGTGTGCTTACAGCGCAGTGATAAACATTCTTATTTTTGGGGTGTTAATCTGCTAAATAGTTCATTTTGTGGCCTGCTCTTCATATCTGAGAGTCAAATAGAAGTGTCTAATAGTGTGCTTACTGTGCAGTTGTAAACATTCAAATTGTTTTTCTGCTATTCTGCGAAACAGTACATTTTGGGGCCTGCGGTGCATTTCATATCTGAGAGTCAAATCGAAGCGTCTAATGGTGTGCTTACAGCGCAATGGTAAACATTCTTATTTTCTGGGTGTTAATCTGCTAAACAGTAAATTTTTTGGCCTGCTCTTCATATCTGAGAGTCAAATAGAAGCGTATAACAGTGTGCTTACTGCGCAGTTGTAAACATTCTAATTGTTTTGCTGCTAATCTGCTAAATAGTACATTTGCGGCCTGCGGTGCACGTCATATCTGAAAGTCAAATAGAATCTTCAAATAGTGTGCTTACTGCGCAGTTGTAAACATTCTAATTGTTTTGCTGCTAATCTCCTGCTTACATTGGAGTTTTAAAAAGTACATTTTTTTTTGTTTTTTGGTGCTAAATAGTATATTTGGGGTGTTCACTTCATATCTGAGAGTCAAATCGAGGCGTAACTTTGATTCAAATTTACTACATCGGTCACTTGTAATATTGTTTCACACCTACAACACTTGTTACACAGATCTAATTGATAGAAAACAGATTGATATTTTCTACACTAGAAACTACCAGATAACAAGCTGCTATATTTAAACCAGTTATCAATAGCTAAGAGGTACTTAAACAATATTGTAATTCTGGGGCAATACCCTCACAAGTCAAACTGAGAGGTCAGTTTATAGGGAAAACTGTTGCCTGGATACAATTCTAAAACAATTTCCATATGTCCTTTGCAAACTTTACATGCTGGAAAAACACAGGTGCCAACTACTGTGTCTTTCTGCAGTGTGCATACCGGCAAGGAGGGCAGGGTTGAGGAGTGGAGGATGATGAGGTCCTAGACCCCACATGGAATCAAGGCCATGCGAGTGATGTGTGCAGTTTGGAGGAAGAGGCACTGGTCGCACAGAGGCACCAGCACAGCATAAGAGGGAGCAGGGTGCAAAAGAGGAGCGGCCGTCCTCTAGCGCTCGTCGGCATGTATTAGCTTGAGAATTACCAATTATATAAGTAATACATGTAGCGATCAAAGGATCCATAATAGTGATGTCGCAAACCCGAAATTTTCGGTTCGCGAACGGCGAACGCGAACTTCCGCAAATGTTCGCGAACCGGCGAACCGCCCGAACCGCCATTGACTTCAATGGGCAGGCGAATTTTAAAACACACAGGGACTCTTTCTGGCCACAATAGTGATGGAAAAGTTGTTTCAAGGGGACTAACACCTGGACTGTGGCATGCCGGAGGGGGATCCATAGCAAAACTCCCATGGAAAATTACACAGTTGATGCAGAGTCTGGTCTTAATCCATAAAGGGCATAAATCACCTAACATTCCTAAATCACAATGGATATGGATTGACACCTGACATATGACATATTGACACCTTGACATATGGATTGACACCTGTCCTCAGAGCCCCTGATGCACACGGACACAGAGCAGAATAGAGACTGGTCCCCCTACATAGGGTCACTTGGCAGATATGGATTGACACCTGTCCTAAGGATCCCTGATACACACTGACACAGAGCAGAATAGGGACTGTTCCCCCTACATCGGGTCACTTGGCAGATATGGATTGACACCTGTCCTAAGGTTCCCTGATACACACTGACACAGAGCAGAATAGGGACTGGTCCTCCTACATAGGGTCACTTGGCAGATATGGACTGACACCTGTCCTAGGCCCCTGATACACACTGACACAGAGCAGAATAGGGACTGTTACCCCTACATAGGGTCACTTGGCAGATATGGATTGACACCTGTCCTCAGAGACCATGATACACACTGACACAGAGCAGAATAGGGACTGTGCCCTACATGGGGTCACTTGGCAGATTGACACCTTGTTACAAACTGCTATTTGTAACGGGCCCTTTAAATGGCAAATTGCCCTGTTTCCCTGGGTTGTGGAGAAGCCTATTTGCCAGCCTCCTCCCGCATGACTATGGCCCCTGGGAGATTGTGAAAATGTATGCACTTTTATTTGGTGTGTATGGCCCTTTAAGACTGTCGGTGGGCATATTGGGGCTTATGGACTCTTTATGTGACTGGTGCTGGCCCTTTAAACACCTTTTTTGGGACATCAGGAAGATTGGGACACTGCCCCTTTAAGGCCGTGTCCCCAGACTTGTTGGGGACACGGCCCCTTTAAGACGGTGTCCCCTGTGTCCCCAGACCTGGTGCAAACCCTTTGTGCCTGCCTGGCTAATTCCCACTTGGTTCAGTAAATGGGGCTTACTGAACCAAGTACCACACAGGCAGACCACCCAGAAGTGGAAGTGTGCAGGCAATTTACCTCCCAGAAGCTGCGGTTAACCGCAGCTTAATTGACAATGCTGGGAGGTCTTTGTTCGTTTGCCGAACACGTGGCGGCGGCCATCTTTGATCATTCGACGAGGTCAGCGGTATGTGTAGCCAAATTCATGGAACTAAAATCGGCTACACATTTCCGCGAACACCGCTGAGCTCTACCTTCTCCCCTACTGGTTTTACAGCTGCAGAGACTAAGTCCCATTCGGCGATGGGACTTAGTCGTTTTTTCAGCCTGAAATAGACCGACCTCACAGCCCAAATCTATGGAACTGTTTGGGCAGGAAAATGTGCTTGCGGTCGGTCATAAAGGGACCTCCAGCTAACTTTTTAACCCCTGGATGGATTTGGCTGATTTTTGGTTATGTTTATGTTTTAAGTGTGCTGATTCCAAATATGTAATTATGAAGATGGGATATGTAGTTTTAAAGTTACAGGGTATGGCTAAAAACTGTATTTTTACTGCCTGTGTTTAATTATGTTAATCTCTTCCCAAACGTCATTTCGTTCAAAGTGGAGAGAATGTTAAAAAAAAATATTTTTGTTCGGAGGGTGAGAAATGCTTTTCAGCCGCTTCTAATCTTAAGCATCATTTGAGGAGCCATACAGGAGAGAAACCTTATTAGTGGTGTGTTTAGTATTGTTCTGATCAGTTTAATGCCTTCCGCGTCTCCTATCAGTGGACGTGTATATGGCAGCCATTTTAGGAACCGTACACCTGGGACCCGAGCAAAGTCACCTCGTTCAACAGGCTTGCAGCGTATCCTCCAGGAAGAAGAGCCTGAACCCTTACCGGCTGCACGTGTCTTACCTGTACATGGAAAGCTGCTGTGGTTCCTTGATGAGCCAGCTGCCCGTG
>OW240916.1:173460630-173476577 GCA_933207985.1 Pelobates cultripes | reverse complement strand
ATGTATGTATGTATGTGTGTGTGTGTGTCTGTATGTATGTGTGTGTCTGTTTGCATATGTGTGTGTGTCTCTAAATGTATGTGTTTGTGTGTCTCTGTGTGTGTGTGTGTCTGTATGTGTGTGTGTTTGTTTGCATGTGTGTGTCTCTGAATGTGTTTGTTTGTCTCTGTATGTGTGTGTCTCTGTATGTTTGTGTGTGTCTCTATGTATGTGTGTATCTCTGTGTGTGTGTCTATATGTGTGTTTCTGTATTTGTGTGTGTCTCTGTGTGTGTGTATGTGTGTGTGACTCTGTATGTATGTGTGTGTTTGGTTTTATGTGTTTGTCTCTCTATGTATGTGTGTCTGTATGTGTATCTATATGTGTGTGTCTGCATGTGTATCTGTATGTCTGCGTATCTGTATGTCAGTTTGTGCCCTGTGTATCTGTATGTGTGTAACTGTTTGTATCTGTATGAGTGTCATTCTGTGTATTTTAATGTTTGTCCTTAAGTGTCAGTGTATCTGTCTGTCTGTTTGTCTGTGTATCCGCATGTGTGTCAGCGTATCTGTATTTGTGTCAGTGTTTGTATCTATAGGAGTGTTGTTCTGTGTATCTCAAAGTGTGTAATTCTTTGTGTCTGTGTATCTGCATGTGTGTCTGTGTATATATAGGTGTCTGTGTATCTGTGTGTGTTATATGGTGTGTATCTGTGTGTGTTATATGGTGTGTATCTGTATGTATGTCAGTGTGTGTTTGTATGAATGAGACACATTTAGGGGCGTGAGTGTGACACATGGATGGGCTGGGGGAGGGAGTGAGACATTTGGGGGGGCCCTAGGGCAATTTGCACACTGGGGCCCAGTGGTTTCTAGTTACACCTCTGCCCCCTAGTATACACAAATGAACTTGTCCCCCCTAAACATTTGCTCAGCCTAGTCTAGATAGACTGTCACCAGGAGTGTGTGCTCACCCAACACTACAGTCTCCCACCCATTCTACACACTGTTTTACGTGTTTGTTACACCTTCATTTAACACCTTGTATTGTATAAAAATCAAAATAATACTGCCTATTGTTCGATAAACTAGATAAACTAGTACTGTCTTGTACCTGCACAGTCTTGTCTAGTGTTTCGGTGCAAGGTGTAAAGAGCTATTCATCACTCTATCATGTATTTGATGGTTGGATCATACCACTGATGAAGCTCTGGCTACTAGGTGAGTAGCCATAGGGTATCAGGTTGCTGTGGTTGCTCAATGAAGTTCCTGGTAGCATATAGAAGAGGCAAATGCATTAACAGTTTCAGGTCTGGATCCAAAGTCAGAGACCAGAAACCCTGTTCCTTTTACAACAGCTGTATGAAATGTCATCAAAACAGGTAGAATGTGTTAATTAAGAGTACAGATAATGGTGGGAAATAATTTAATTAAAAGGTCCCGTAGAAGTTATGGTACACCATCAGACAAAAATTCAAGTGATTTATGAATATCTCCGGAACCTGCATGTTTATTTTCTCTTAATATACACTTCAGCCAGTGATATGTAACATGATTCATTTAAAATTAATTTAACACTAGAACTTTCTGCTAGTGTTCCTTAGGCTTCCTTTAAAAGGGCACTCTATGCACCATACCAAATATGGGTAATTGTAGTGGTAATGTTGCCAGGGCCGGTGCAAGGATTTTTGGGTACACAGGTATGGCGAAAGTGACCTCGCCACTGGTTTTTGGAGGGGCCTGTTTGCCAGCCTCCTGCCCTGTGACTATGGCCCTGTGGTGAACTTTGGGCTAAAAACATGGTTCGTGACTTTTCCCCTGCTTTGATGCAGAATATGGGGCTTACCAAATGGATTAGGCTTATGGTTATGGGGATATGTTGTATTTTGTGGTACTTATGCTACTTTATAAAAATATGTGTTTTTTTCTGCCTAATGTTAATTGAGTTAATACATTATCTGCCTTAATTGTATCACAGGCAGAGGGGAGGATTTGTGTACTGTATGTGGGAGTGTCGTTTCTTATCACATTGTTTTGATTGACTTGCATACTTTGTGTCCTGTGCCCAACAAGGTCCACCTGGGTGTCAACCTTGTTGGGAAACTTGCATAAAAGGCCAGTGTGCCCCATTAAAGCTGAGTTCCTGTTTTACCCTCAACATAGTCTCATCTCATGTGTGTGTGGGGGGGGGGGAGAGGCTGCATCTACCCTGCGGATTGCTATATGACTATACTCCCCAGAAAGTATAATCCAGGGTGGGTGGAGGACGGCGAGTCCCAGCCAAACTGTAATTCTGGACGGGGGGACTGCAGTGCTGATGGTGTCTGGTGGAGTGCTTGGAGACCTCGGTGAGCACTAGGAGCATCCGTCGGCTGAGGTACCCAACCGGGGTACAGGAAGCTCCGCCACAAAAAAAAAGCATCTTCACCTGTGTGCCTCTTAATCCGCCTTTTCTTTCTTATCCTCTTTTTAAAATGTCTTACTCCCTTTACTGTATTGTCTTATCCCCTATTTTTCCCCATTGTGTGTCTTACACCTCCCTTGTGTATCTCTTACAACCCCCCTTTGTGTGTCTTACTCCCCCCAGTCCGTTTGTGTGTCTCCTTCTATCCCAAACCCTTTGTGTCTTTTACTCTTTCCAGCTTCTTTATATGTTTCTCGTTCACCCCAGCCCCTCTGTGTATCTTTCACCCCCAACCCATTTGTATTTCCACCCCCAGACCCTGCTATGTGTCACTTTCATCCCCAACCCCTCTGTGCATATTTCTCACCCCCAGGCCCATATGTGTGTCTTTCTCCCCACTCAGACCCCCTGTGTGCCACTCTCCCCTCCATGTTCCTTAGTGTTCCTCTCCCCCCTCTCCCCTCCATGTCCCTTAGTGGTCCTTTCCCCTTTCTGTCCCTTAGTGTTTCTCTGCCCTCCCCTTCCTGTCCCTTAATGGTCCTCTCCCCTCCCCTTCCAGTTTATTAGTGGTCCTCTTCCCTGTCCCTTAGTGTTCCTGTCCACTCAATGTCCCTTAGTGTTCCTCTCCCTTCCCTCCCCTGTCCCTTAATGTTCCTCCCACCCTCCCCTTTAGTGTTCCTCTTCCATACCTTCCCTCTCTTTTAGTGGTCCCCCACTACCACGGTGTTCATTCCACCCCCTTAATGTTCCTCTCTCCCCCCCAGTGTTCCTCATCCTCTCTTTTGGTGGTTGCCCCCCCCTCGTCCCTTAGTGCTTCTCTTTCTCCCTCCCCCCTTGGTCCACTCCCCAACCTCCCCCCTTAGTGTTCCTATCCCCTATAGTGGTCCTCTTTTCTCCCCAGTGTGTCTCCTACCTTTCTTGTAGCATAGACTAGTGGAGCGGACCACGGTACAGGAGCTTCACTCTCTCAGTGAGCACTTCCTGTCAGTCTGACCGGGTACAGGAACCAGAAGCTCCTGTACTGCGGTGCGCTTAGCTTTGCCACTCTACACTGAGTGACTGGTAGGAGGGAACGCTGTGTTTCCCTCCTGAATCTAGCACCCCCCAGGCCGGTGCGCCCTAAGGCGGCCGCCCGTGCCACCTTATGGACGCACTGGCCCTAAATGTTGCATCTATTGGCATCGTCCCCCATTTTTTTGTCAAACAGTGTTGGAGTGCTTTGACAAATAGGGCACATCCACCAACCAAGGCATATCTTCAGCTTCACTGATGATGGGGAAATTGCACTGCAGCAGTATTATTCTGACCAACCCAGATGGCTATAGTAGGCTGAAAGCACAGCGAGCAGTTTAAGCCCTGCCTTCCTGTGCTTCGTAGAAGTTACACTCCTGAGCAGCAGTTGCTATTTGCTGAATTCATGCCTCTCCTGTTAATGACATGGTTCGAGAGGAGCTAGAAAGACAGTTTCAATGTGTTTATCTTTTCTCAGTTCCTCTCCCAGCATATCAATAATAGAAGAGGCATACGATTATAACTTATCTTGACAGGTGTTGCTATGTTCATTTTAGTACTATTTGACCCACTGTATAGTATAGGATTTGAAAAAAGAAATCTGTCCTAGGGATATTGCCTATTTTTAGCTTTTTCATAGTTATCCTATATATATTTACTCCAGTTTAATATTTTGCTTGTATATCATCAGCATTGGGGGTAAACTACAGTGACACTTGGTAGTTGCATAGTAGTTACCATGCCATACTTGGATTTGCACTAAGATCATAGCACTAATACAGAACAAAGTTAAAAAACCACTGAGGTCACCAAAAAAAAAAACTCATGTCAGAGAAGTGATTATGCTGCCCAGAGTCTACTGGTGCCTCCTTACATTTAAGTGATTAGACATTTTTAAACAATTTTACACTTGTGGAGTTCCACTGGTGCAGGTCAGGCTTCCACTCATCCGCCTGATCGTGAATGCATATGCTTGAGCATTAGTGAGAGTCTGAGTGCATCAGCATGCACCTTGCTGACATATCACTCGCTGTGGCCGCCAATGATAAGTGATGCTCTCAGCTTATCAATGCTGCTTAATAAAATGCTTCCACATTTGTGAGCATGCAGAGGAGCCATTATAAAAAGTTCATTGTTTTGAAAACTTAAAACAGAATTTCTTATCCAAACGTTTAAATGAATTAGCCTTATTATTGTTCAGTGTATATGAATATATGTTCTTCTATTTGTTTAAAAATGATCATTGCTCTGAGATGACAACATTCCAGCTTATTAAAATAAAATATAAATATTGCAAAGCAGTTATGACAAATTACTTGAAACAAACATTTGTATACACTAATTTTATGAAATTGAACCAAGCTTGCAAAAATACCACTATACTTTAACATTTTCTGATAAGAGACCTTTCATAATATAATGGTATGATAACCGATACATAGATATGTATCCTTGTGTGGTCTGCATCTGTTAGGAAACAAATGTTTGGCTATAGTTCTTGCTACTTATTATTTTTCTCTTGCATGAATCTTAAGGCTTTCCCAATGCCGCCCACCCACAATGCTGCAATTAATGAGCTGATGCACATGCTACATTAAGAGAACAGGAATAAGTAGGTTTGTGCAACCCACTCACCAGCACAGCAAAAAATTTTTATCTTTAAGCTGTCATCAAAGAGATATGGACGGAAAATATTATTTAAATATATTTTTTCTTTCAAACTAAAATTTAATAGAGAATAGACAGGTGATATTCTATGTAATTTCTGTAGCTAAGACCAATTTTTATTTTTTATTCTTCCAAATGTCACACTCTGTCACAGAGGGAAACAATCATTGCATATAACCTGCCTGGAGGTTGAGCTTATTTATAACATCGGTTTTACATTCACTAGTGTTTTAGCTATCATGTTAGATCATAAATTGATTTTGCAGTTTGTGCAGTAGTTTATAAGCAAAATAAAATGCATGATGAGTTTTGTTTTATATACTTCACAAAAGTTTGTATTTCTGTAAAGTGAAATTAAAAATCTGTCACAGTACTTACCAGTGTCACACTACTTTGATGCTATTTGTAACCCTCCCTTAACCGTAACCCAAACCCTAATTACAACCCTAACTTAACCCTAACTATAACCATAACTGTAACCATAACTATGCAGTTTAGTAGATTGCCCCTTGTTTCTGACCAC
The DNA here is from genome assembly GCA_933207985.1 of Pelobates cultripes. Lineage (NCBI taxonomy): Eukaryota > Metazoa > Chordata > Amphibia > Anura > Pelobatidae > Pelobates > Pelobates cultripes. The sequence continues at coordinate 173,470,993 of OW240916.1, read as the reverse complement.
CCTGTGAGCAAACCACAGTGACATGCTTTAATTGACAGTTGATATCATGATTCTATGAAAAAATTGATAGGTTGAGAATCATGGGAGTTGTAGTTCAGCAACATCTAGTGGGCCAGAGTTTGGGGAAGCCTGCATGGGTGAATTCCCAGATACAGATTGAAAGTTTTTGCCAGGTAAATGGAGAAGGCTTGCAAAAGTTCCTGGCAGCAGGTCTGCAGCTTTCATAAGCTGTTTTTATACACTCCCCTCCTCCCCAAAAAAGAACACATGTTGGAACAATGACATGCATGTTTTATTTGAGTTATATCTAGTAAATTGTTAAATATCTAAAAAATAATTTAAATGGAGTCAAAATAGCCAAACTGAAAAAAATCTCTAAGGCAGCAATGCTTTCAGTTTTGCGACTTTTGAAATTCACTTTGAATTCTCACTTTAGTAAATAAAGTCAAGAAGGGCCTTCTCTCATCCAGAGCATCCTTCCCAGACTGTGGTCCACTGGGACTCTGTCTGAGCCCGTGCCCATGCAGCCTTATAGCTAAACCGGTTCTGAATATAACATTAAGAAATTCAAAACAAAAACAAGGGGTCTCCTTTAAGATTTCATTGATATATTAAATGTAATAATCCTGCATGTTAATACCTTATGCTGCTGAATAATAGCATGGCATTAAATCATGTGGGATGATTATGCTGTGAAATATTTGTTTTAGGGCAAATAGCTCCAGTTTATTTATGTTAATGTTTGTTATTATGGGCCCCTTTTGTGTAAAGTATCAAAATAAGGTTAATGTTTCAGGGATAACGGCATTATCTATCTAGATCATGTTTTATTGTGATTTTTTTTGTGTGTCAGTTTAGATTCACAGAAGATACATATAGGACAAACGTGGCTGTGAAACATATTTTTTTGTGATTAATGTATGTCTTGTCTTACATCCATTTTAAATAAAATAGCTTAATAGTGATCTAGTGCCCTTGAGAAAGCACCTACAGCTTGTTCATTTTTTACTCTCCCCAACCCATCTCGCCTACCTGTAAGGATTCAATTTAAATGTACATTTGTTCTTGCTGAGTTTTCATATAAAAAAATATTACAAGCATTTGAGACGGAGCTTGGTGTAACGTTTCACAAGGACATCTGTTTTTCATGTATACTGAACGTGTTATTGGATCTTCTTGCTAGCACTTTACATGTGATCAAGGTATATAAAAATCTCTAAAATCTATGTGATCAGACGACAGACTCCATTGTGGATAAAATACAACAACATACTACATAAAAAAAAAAAAAAATAATAAATATTGAAATGCATAAAATATAAATATAGGGTGTACTTATATAATAAGTTGCAAAGAAAGTATGAGGCAGGCTTATTGTATTATTTGAAATGGCTGTTGGTTTAGGGACTGAATGTATTTCCATAAGTTATCGTCTCTTACTAAAATAACCTTTTCCAGTGAGAGGACATTTGGTGTATTCTTACTATGATAGCTCATAACATCCTTGGTTTTAAGGATGATTTAGACCTTTGCCTGGGGTGCCAAACTTCAAGAAACACTTTCTTCAGCCTATAAATTACAGAGATTTTAATTTGGAATTGGAGACATTTTCCATGGGGTCATGAATTTCTATGCCCTGCTTAGGTTTTAAGTTTGAGTCGGTTAAGCTAAAGGTAAATGTAAATTTAAAGGTAAATGTACTTAAGTTCACTTGCTTCTTCATTAAACATTTAACAATAAAGAATGGAAAACAAGAGGTTCTTATACTTTTTAAAAATTAATCTGTTTGTTTTACTTACCATTTTAATACCATATAAAAGTATATCGCTATGTTCATGGAATAGCCCACAAACTGTTGTGACATTTGTGACATTTAAAGCATACAGTGGGTGATGGTGTGGAGAAAAACATATTATCAAGACTCATGAGAAGTCGAACAAACTTATTCTGTGGGAAATGGTATTAAAAGCCTCAAGGGTTATTTCTTAGTTTACAATAAGAAAAAAAAACAAGTTTTCCATCAACAACAAAACAAACACTGCTTAAATAAACAAGAGATTTTCTTTTTCCCTCCAGCTCTAGATGTAACAGTGCCAAATTATCATTCTAACAAAGATCTCATTCTTTTAGAGAAAAACGTTGTATGGTTGGCAAAATTAAAAAGATAGATTATATTTTTTTTACTTTGTGGTTCAAATTGAATAATACATTATACATGAATAGAATACAGAGGCAAATTAGTGATAGTGAGGAATTTTCTCTGTCAGGCATTTTCCCGCACCATGGCCTTTTGTATCAATCTGTTTTTCTCTGTATTTCTCCTCGTCCCCAACTAAGATGGAGAGGAGCCCCAATGAACGAGACAAGACAATGAAAGGTTCAAAGTGACCTCTGACATTTAATGGGCTGTGTAACAGGTTATATTCAGCAAGAAACAGGTCTTTACAAGCATTATCCAATCCTAATAAAATCATCTATCTTATCGTTACATCTTAACCTATAGCAAGCTTGCAGGTGTATCGTCATGTTCGGGCCTTGCTCAAAGCTAAGTTTCACTATAACTATGCACTTAAAATTAGTTAATACAATGTTAAACAAAAATCTGCACACCAGTCAAGCCATAAGACTTGCTTTTCCCACAGAAATCCCAAATCTGCAGTGATGTTACAACCGCAAAGGATTCTGGGTGGGCATATGCAAATTAGTTTAACAAAGAATCACATTTTGCCTCATTCCATTTTAAACATGGATTCCTTTTAATCTGTGTTTGCAGTATACAACTGCTTGGAACACAATTTAGGAAAAGATGCAAAGCCAGTGAACCACCCATGGACAGCTGTTTCATTGTTAATGCAAATCATCAGCATGTGGTTGATTAATAGTTTGCTTATTGAGGCTCGGTAGTGCTTGGAAAGCAAAATCTAAATAGGTTATGGTGGGGAAAAATTGTGATTGAAAACCCCTTCCACCTGAAGTCCAAGCCTCAATAAGCAAACCAGTAACCAAACTCATGCTCAAGAGTTGCATTAACAACGAAACAGCTGTCCATGAGTGGTTCACTGGTTTTGCATCTTTTCCTAAATTGTGTTCCAAGCAGTTGTATAGTGAAAAAACACAGATTAAAAGGAATCCATGTTTAAAATGAAATGATGCAAAAATGTGATTCTTTGTTAAACTAATTTGCATATGCCCACCCAGAATTCTTTACGATAGTAACATCACTGCAGATGTGTGATTTCTGTGGGAAAAGCAAGTCTTATGGCTTGACTGGTGTGCAGATTTGTGTTTAACATTGTATTAACTATCCACACACTTCAGGTGGAAGGGGTTTTCAATCACAATTTTTTCCCCACCATAACCTTTTTGGATTTTGCACTTAAAATTAATATGCATACGCACTTAGAATTTAAAGATATTCACTACACAGTTCTAAATTACACATTACTATGCAGTAATGATCAAAAGGAGAAAAACAGGAAATAAGGTCAACAGCATTAACATACATGATATAACACTAACACTAGTGATGTCGCGAACCCGAAATTTTCGGTTCGCGAACGGCGAACGCGAACTTCCGCAAATGTTCGCGAACCGGCGAACCGCCCGAAACGCCATTGACTTCAATGGGGAGGCGAATTTTAAAAACACACAGGGACTCTTTCTGGCCACAATAGGGATGGAAAAGTTGTTTCAAGGGGACTAACACCTGGACTGTGGCATGCCGGAGGGGGATCCATGGCAAAACCCCCATGGAAAATTACACAGTTGATGCAGAGTCTGGTTTTAATCCATAAAGGGCAGAAATCACCTAACATTCCTAAATCACAATGAATATGGATTGACACCTGACATATGACATATTGACACCTTGACATATGGATTGACACCTGTCCTCAGAGCCCCTGATGCACACGGACACAGAGCAGAATAGAGACTGGTCCCCCTACATAGGGTCACTTGGCAGATATGGATTGACACCCGTCCTAAGGATCCCTGATACACACTGACACAGAGCAGAATAGGGACTGTTCCCCCTACATCGGGTCACTTGGCAGATATGGATTGACACCTGTCCTAAGGTTCCCTGATACACACTGACACAGAGCAGAATAGGGACTGGTCCCCCTACATCGGGTCACTTGGCAGATGTGGATTGACACCTTGTTACAAACTGCTATTTGTAACGGGCCCTTTAAATGGCAAATTGCCCTGCTTCCCTGGGTTGTGGAGAAACCTATTTGCCAGCCTCCTCCCGCATGACTATGGCCCCTGGGAGATTGTGAAAATGTATGCACTTTTATTTGGTGTGTATGGCCCTTTAAGACTGTCGGTGGGCATATTGGGGCTTATATGGACTCTTTACCTGTGACTGGTGCTTTATTGCCCCAAGCACCTTTTTGGGACATCAGGAAGATTGGGACACTGCCCTTCAAGGCCGTGTCCCCAGACTTGTTGGAGGACCGCGACCCCCTTTAAGGTGAGGGGGTGTCCTGGTCCCCAGACCTGGTGCAAACCCTTTGTGCCTGCCTTGCTATTTCCACTTGGTTCAGTAAATTGGGAAATTATTTCTTCACAGAGACTAGAACCATTGGTGATGGGACTTGGTCTTTTTCAAGCTTTCAGCCTTATTTCAGCTGCAGAGACTAAGTCCCATTACGTGATGGGACTTGAGTAAATTTTCAACTGAAATAGACCCGACCTCACAACCCAAATCTATGGAACTGTTTTGGGCAGGAAGAAAATGTGCTTGCAGTCGGTCATAAAGGGACCTACAGCTAACTTTTTAACCCCTGGATGGATTTGGCTGATTTTTTGGTTATGTTTATGTTTTAAGTGTGCTGATTCCAAATATGTAATTATGAGGATGGGATGTGTAGTTTTAAAGTTACAGGGTATGGCTAAAAACTGTATTTTTACTGCCTGTGTTTAATTATGTTAATCTCTTCCCAAACGTCATTTCGTTCAAAGTGGAGAGAATGTTAAAAAAAAATATTTTTGTTAGGAGTGTGAGAAATGCTTTTCAGCCGCTTCTAATCTTAAGCATCATTTGAGGAGCCATACAGGAGAGAAACCTTATTTGTGGTGTGTTTAGTATTGTTCTGATCAGTTTAATACCTTCCGCGTCTCCTAGCAGTGGACGTGTATATGGCAGCCATTTTAGGAACGTACACCTGGGACCCGAGCAAGGTCACCTCGTTCAACAGGCTGACAACATTTGTCCCTGGAAAACTATCCTGGACATTCTGTACAATTTGTGGATATACAGTGATTTCTGTAACAGGGAGATGGAAGAAGATGCTTGAGTGGGTCCTCTTACTTAATTCCAAATTTGGGGCACTCTTGGCGGTCAAACTAATGTACCGCAGATAGGAAGTGGTAATGTGTTTAGTATTGTTCTGATCAGTTTAATACCTTCCGTCTCCTATCAGTGAGAATTAGGTATTACCACCCGGCATTGATTTTTGTAACAGGGAGATGGAAGAAGAGGCTTGGTCGGTCCTCTTACTGCAAATTTGGGGCACTGCGCGGTCAAGCTAATGTGACACCAGATAGGAGTGGTGTATTTAGTACTATTTTTATCAGTTTAATACCTTCCGCGTCTCCTATCAGTGGACGTGTACACTGCATTGATTTTTGTAACAGGGAGATGGAAGAAGAGGCTTGGTCGGGTCCTCTTACTGCAAATTTGGGGCACTAAGCGGTCAAGCTAATGTGACACCAGATAGGAGTGGTGTGTTTAGTACTATTTTATCCCAGTTGTACCTTCAGCGTCTCTATCAGTGGTCCTGATACACACTGACACAGAGCAGAATAGGGAATGTTACCCCAACATCGGGTCACTTGGCAGATATGGATTGACACCTGGCTCCTAAGGATCCCTGATACACACTAGAAGCACAGATCAGAATAGGGAATGTTACCCCAACATAGGGGTCCTTGGCAGATATGGATTGACACCTGTCTAAGGATCCCTGATACACACTGATACACACCACTACTTGAATGGTATAAGACATTTTTAGCAGCTCCTGGCCATTACCCGACACATAGGAGCGTAATGGGCCAGGATTGAGAGTCGGACTGACCCTAAAGCCCAGTAAGTGCCATATAGGGCGTGTAAAACCTCCCCATGTGGTATGGGCCCCAGAATGTGAACAGGCCTTCCAACAGCTCAAGACGGCGCTCATTAAATCACCTGTACTTTCTTCTCCTGATCCAACTAAACACTTTCTCGTCCATACAGACGCTTCTATGCTTGGATTGGGGGCAGTATTGAGCCAAGTCGGAGCAGATGGTGGCTAGCAACCCGGGGCTTATCTAAGCCGTAAACTTTTGCACAGCGAAGTATATTCACTGCCATTGAAAAGGAGTGCATAGCGGTGGTGTGGGCCTCAAAAAGCTGCAACCTACTTGTATGGACAACCGTTTACCTTACTCACAGATCACAACAAATTTGGGGCACTGCGCGTGCAATCTAATGTGCCACCAGATAGGAGTGGTGTGTTTAGTACTGTTATCAGTTTAATCACTGTTACGCCCCCTATCCGTTGATGTGGAGCAAGACGCAGCAACAGAAGAGGACTAAGCCGAGGAGGTTATGGAAGAGGATGGAGTAGGAGGAGTAGAGGAGGTGGCAGCGTACTGGCAGAGTACACGCTGTAGGGCTGACACACCTGCTTAAAGATAACTAACTGCTATTCAATCTATAACAGGGAAAAAAAAAATTTTTTGTTTTTAAATCAAGCTATTGTGACACCAGTGAGTGAGTGGTGTGTTTAGTACTACTGTATCAGTTTAATCACTATTCGCCCCTATCCGATGATGTGGAGCAAGACGCAGCAACAGAAGACTAAGCGAGGGAGGTTATGGAAGAGGATGGAGTAGGAGGAGTAGAGGAGGTGGCAGCGTACTGGCAGAGTACGCTGTAGGGCTGACACACCTGCTTGAAGATAACTAACTGCTATTCAATCTATAACAGTGAAAAAAATAATTTGTTTTTAAATCCAAGCTATTGTGACACCAGTGAGTACAGGTGGTGTGTTGTTTTAGTACTATTGTTATCAGTTTAATCACTGTTACGCCCCCTAACTCCGTTGATGTAGACAGGAGCTGGCAACGAAAGAGGACTAAGCGAGGAGGTTATGAAGAGAGGGATGGAGTAGGAGGGAGTAGAGGAGGTGGCAGCCGTACTGGCAGAGTACGCTGTAGGGCTGACACACCCGCTTTGAGACAACTAACTGCTATTCAATCTATAACTGATGTTTGTTTCACAGGCAGAAAGTGCCCTAAAGATGGCGGCTTGAACCCAAGTTGGTGGCGGATCAGTCACGCAAGTCAACAGGCACATTCAGAGCTAAAATACAGCAGCGTGTGGACCATTTTTAGCCCAAGGCAGCTCATCTCATCAGGCCTTTTTTAATCTAATGTATCGCCCAGTGTCAGTCCCTTCGGGATCCATCCCTCATTCATCTTAATAAAGGTGAGGTAATCTAGACTTTTTTGACCTAGGCGACTTCTCTTCTCAGTGACAATACCTCCTGCTGCACTGAAGGTCCTTTCTGACAGGACACTTGAAGCGGGGCAGGCCAGAAGTTCTATCGCAAATTGGGATAGCTCAGGCCACAGGTCAAGCCTGCACACCCAGTAGTCAAGGGGTTCATCGCTCCTCAGAGGGTCGATATCTGCAGTTAAGGTGAGGTAGTCTGCTACCTGTCGGTCGAGTCGCTCTCTGAGGGTGGATCCCGAAGGGCTGTGGCGATGCGTAGGACTTAAAAAGGTCTGCATGTCCTCCATCAACAACCCGTCTCTAAAGCGTCCTGTCCTTGCCGGCGTGGTCATGGGAGGAGGAGGATGACTTCCACCTCTCCCCCTGTTAGATTCCCGTTGTGCTGTGACATCACCCTTATACGCTGTGTAAAGCATACTTTTCAATTTATTTTGCAAATGCTGCATCCTTTCATACTTGTTGTAATTCGGTAACATTTCCGCCACTTTCTGCTTATACCGGGGGTCTAGTAGCGTGGACACCCAGTACAGGTCGTTCTCCTTCAGCCTTTTTATACGAGGGTCCCTCAACAGGCACGACAGCATGAAAGACCCCATTTGCACAAGGTTGGATGCCGAGCTACTCATTTCCGTTCCTCCTCCTCACTGATGTCAATGAAGGTATTTTCTTCCCCAGCCACGTACAACACCACGGGTACCAGATAGGTGACAACGAGCACCCTGGGATGCCTGTTGTGGTTGGTCTTGCTCCTCCTCTTCCTCCTCCTCAAAGCCACATTCCTCCTCTGACTCCTCTTCCTCACAATCCTCTTCCAGCGTTGCCGCAGGTCCAGCAAGCGATGCTGATAAGGCTGTTTCTGGAGGTGATGGTGACCACAACTCTTCCTCTTCCTCTTCACGCTCATCTACGGCCTGATCCAGCACTCTTCGCAGGGCACGCTCCAGGAAGAAAACAAATGGTATGATGTCACTGATGGTGCCTTCGGTGCGACTGACTAAATTTGTCACCTCCTCAAAAGGACGCATGAGCCTACAGGCATTACGCATGAGCGTCCAGTAACGTGGCAAAAAAATTCCCAGCTCCCCAGAGGCTGTCCTAGCACCCCGGTCATACAAATATTCATTAACGGCTTTTTCTTGTTGGAGCAGGCGGTCGAACATTAGGAGTGTTGAATTCAACGTGTCGGGCTGTCGCAAATCAAGCGCCTCACTGGCATGTTGTTTCGCCGCTGGATATCGGCAAAGTGAGCCATGGCCGTGTAGGAACGCCTGAAATGGCTACACACCTTCCTGGCCTGCTTCAGGACGTCCTGTAAGCCTGTGTACTTATGCACAAAGCGTTGTACGATCAGATTACACACATGTGCCATACACGGCACATGTGACAACTTGCCCAACTTCAATGCCGCTAACAAATTTGTTCCGTTGTCACAAACCACTTTGCCGATATCAGTAACAGGTCAGCACTTTCCACCTAATGTCGTTCCATGGCGGACAGGAATTGGCAATCGGTGTGACTCTCTGCCAAGTCAAACCCAAGGCAGTGACACTGCATTATCGGGATGGAATAGTACCTGGGGAGCTGGGGGGGTGCCGTTGATGTGGAGCAAGACGCAGCAACAGAAGAGGACTCAGCCGAGGAGGTTATGGAAGAGGATGGAGTAGGAGGAGTAGAGGAGGTGGCAGCGGGACTGCCTGCAAGTCGTGGCGGTGTCACCAACTCCTCTGCAGAGCCATGCATTCCATGCTTGGCAGCAGTCAGCAGGTTTACCCAATGCGCAGTGTAGGTGATATACCTGCCCTGACCATGCTTTGCAGACCAGGTATCGGTGGTCAGATGGACCCTTGCCCCAACACTGTGTGCCAGACATGCCATTATTTCCTTTTGCACAATCGAGTACAGGTTGGGGATTGCCTTTTGTGAAAAGAAATTTGTTTGGTACCTTCCACTCGCGGTGTCCCAAGCTACAAATTTTTTGAACGCCTCAGACTCCACCAGCTTGTATGGTAAAAGCTGGCGGGCTAATAGTTCGGACAAGCCAGCAGTCAGACGCTGGGCAAGGGGGTGACTTTCTGACATTGTCTTCTTACGCTCAAGCATGTCCTTGACAGACACATGACTGTGGGAAGATGAGCGTGAACTGCTCAAGGCGGGAGGCGGAGTGGCAGATGGTTGAGAGGGGACAAGGAGGACAGCAGTGGTTGACGTGGCTGAAGATGCTGGACCAGGAGGAGGCTGGCGGCTTAGAGTAGGCGGGCTGCTTGTACTCATGTGTTGATCCCATAGGCGTCTGTGATGTGAGATCATGTGCCTACGCAAAGCAGTTTTACCTAGGTGGGTGTTGGACTTCCCACGACTCAGTTTCTTTTGGCACAGGTTGCAAATGGCATCGCTGTTGTCAGAGGCAGACACACAAAAAAAATTCCACACTGCTGAGCTCTGCAATGACGGCATTCTGGTGGTGGACACATGCGTTGATTGGCGTGCTGTCGGGCTGACCCCGGGTGTCGATGCATGCTGTCTGACTGTGCCACTAGCTCCTTGCGACGACCTCCCCCTGCTTCCAGCTCGTCTCCTCCTCCTCCCTGTCTCCCCATCTGAACTTTCACCCTGTTCTTCTTCTTGACGAGCGGGCACCCACGTGACATCCATGGACGCATCGTCATCATCAACCGCTTCACTTGTATCTGGCAACTCAGCAAAGGAAGCAGCAGCGGGTACAACATCATCATCATCATCACACCGTACGTCCATGTGTGTAATGCTGCCTGCCTGAGACATATCCCTGTTATCTACATCCTCTGGCAATAATGGTTGCGCATCACTCATTTCTTCAAGCGGATGTGTGAATAACTC
>OW240916.1:173335895-173460530 GCA_933207985.1 Pelobates cultripes | reverse complement strand
TCTATAACAGTGAAAAAAGTTTTTTGTTTTTAAGTCCAAGCTATTGTGACACCAGATGTAAGTGGTGGCATTGACTGGGGAAATGGGCACAGTATGCACTGTGAGCTTGACACAGAAGCTGGCAGCAGTGGCAGACAACTGACTGCTATTCAATCTATAACAGTGAAAAAAGTTTTTTGTTTTTAAATCCAAGCTATTGTGACACCAGATATAAGTGGTGGCACTGACTGGGGAAATGGTCACAGTATGCACTGTGAGCCTGACACAGAAGCTGACAGCAGTGGCAGAAAACTAAGTGCAATTACATTACATAGAAAAAAAAATCAAAAAAAAGCATACCACACACTAACCAAGCTATGCTTTTCCCTATCTAATGAACAGCAGCTACACTTTCCCTCCTCTTACTAAAGCATGCAGCTTGAGAATGAATCTAAAATGGATGCCTTCCAGGAGGTGGGAGGGTCTGCTAGGGAGGGTGTGCTGCTAATTGGCTGGAATGTGTCTGCTGACTGTGAGGTACAGGGTCAAAGTTTACTCAATGATGACGAATAGGGGGCGGGTCGAACCGCGCATATGTTCGCCCGCTGTGGCGAACGTGAACATGCTATGTTCGCCAGGAACCGTTCGTCAGCGAACCGTTCGGTACATCACTAATCCATAATAGAGTTGAGCAAACCCGGAATGGAACACTGATTCCGCGTTACTGATTCCCCATTACTCGTGGTCACCATGGAAGCGCAGAAACTGGCATCGAAAGTTGATATGGATTACATCTGCATGCAAAGTTGCCGCCACGGGGATGTGCAATTGGCCCGAGGTTCTCTAGAGTCAACAAAGTGCCTGCGCAACTATTATGTCTGGAACAGAGTTGTCTTTTTTTATATGTCCCAATATTTTGGGGGCTACCCCAATTAAATACATATTTTTATTTATATATATATATATATATATATATATATATATATATATATATATATATATATATATATATATATATATATATATATATAAAACAGTGTTGGCTACCTCATCCTCCTCCTCCACCGCCATGGTTAACGCCTCCTCAACCTATGGGTCACTTAGTATAAACTAGGTACACATTAGCAGAGGCTTGTGAAGGCCTTTTCTCCATGCATCAGGAGTTGAGCATTTCTCTATGCATCAGGACTGCAAGAAATGCACCGCCGAACCTGCTGGACCCAAACATTAAGGTGTCCGCTCAACTCTACCCTCTACCACACATATAATAAAAGAATTACCTCTGCACTTGATCCATAGGCCAGGATTATTCCACCCAGGCACATACGCTGGAGCTGTATTGAAGCGCCAGGAAAGTGTGAGTGCACATTTTTTATTTTACCTATCATCACTACAGTTTTAAATACTACACTATTATTTCTTCTGTGGTTCTCTCCACATATACCTTGTCAAGAATTACTGAAGCACTGAACCTACCCCACTGTTTTTATCCAGTCTTCTGTTCGGAAAAGAGATTTGGTGTTCAAGCTGCTTTTGGTCTATTATCACTTTGCTTCCACGCTGAATTTTTTTTTTGTGTGATTGTATACATATAAACATGCAAGTCACCATACAGACACACATACAGACATACACACTCATACAGACACACATACACAAACCTGTACAGACACACATACAGTCATACGGACATTCATCAGGACTGCAAGAAATGCACCACAGGCTGCAAATGTTTCTTTTTTTTGTATGTCCCAATATTTTGTGGGCTACCACAATAAAAAAAAACCATAAAAAACAGTGTTGGCTACCTCATCCTCCTCCTCCACCGCTGCTTCCACCTACACCGCCACGGTCACTGCCTCCTCAACCTATGGGTCACTTAGTATAAACTATGTACACATTAGCAGAGGCTTGTGAAGGCCTTTTCTCCCTGCATCAGGAGTTGAGCATTTCTCTATGCATCAGGACTGCAACTCTTTGTGCACCAGGAGTTGAGCATTTTTCCATGCATCAGGACTGCAAGAAATGCACCGCAGGCCGCAAATGTTTTTTTTTTTTTGTATGTCCCAATATTTTGTGGGGTACCACAATTAAAACAAAAAAACCATAAAAAACAGTGTTGGCTACCTCATCCTCCTCCTCCACCACCACGGTCACCGCCTCCTCAACCTATGGGTCACTAAGTATAAACTATGTACACATTAGCAGAGGCTTGTGAAGGCCTTTTCTCCATGCATCAGGAGTTGAGCATTTCTCCATGCATCAGGACTGCAAGAAATGCACCGCAGGCCGCAAATTGTTTCTTTTTTTGTATGTCTCAATATTTTGTGGGCTACCACAATTAAAAAAAATATATATAAAAAACAGTGTTGGCTACCTCATCCTCCTCCTCCACCGCCACGGTCACCGCCTCCTTAACCTATGGGTCACTAAGTATAAACTATGTACACATTAGCAGAGGCTTGTGAAGGCCTTTTCTCCATGCATCAGGAGCTGAGCATTTCTCCATGCATCAGGACTGCAAGAAATGCACCGCAGGCCGCAAATGTTTCTTTTTTTATATGTCCTAATATTTTGTGGGCTACCACAATTAAAAAACCCCCATAAAAAACAGTGTTGGCTACCTCATCCTCCTCCTCCACTGCCACGGTCACCGCCTCCTCAACCTATGGGTCACTTAGTATAAACTATGTACACAATAGCAGAGGCTTGTGAAGGCATTTTCTCCATGCATCAGGAGTTGAGCATTTCTCCATGCATCAGGACTGCAAGAAATGCACCGCAGGCCGCAAATTGTTTCTTTTTTTTGTATGTCCCAATATTTTGTGGGCTACCACAATTAAAAAAAATATATATAAAAAACAGTGTTGGCTAACTCATCCTCCTCTACCGCTGCATCCACCTACACCGCCACGGTCACTGCCTCCTCAACCTATGGGTCACTTAGTATAAACTATATACACATTAGCAGAGGCATGTGAAGGCCTTTTCTCCATGCATCAGGAGTTGAGCATTTCTCTATGCATCAGGACTGCAAGAAATGCACCGCACCCGCCGAACCTGCCGGACCCAAAAATCAAGGTGTCTGCTCAACTCTACCCTCTACCACACATATAATAAAAGTATTACCTCCGCACTTGATCCATAGGTGGGATTATTCCGCCTAGGCACATACGCTGGAGCTGTATTGAAGCTCCAGGAAAATGTGAGTGCACATTTTTTATTTTATCTATCATCACTACAGTTTTAAATACTACACTATTATTTCTTCTGTGGTTCTCTCCACATATACCTTGTCAAGGATTACTGAAGCGCTGCACCTACCCCACTGTTTTTATCCAGTCTTCTGATCGGAAAAGAGATTTGGTGTTCAAGCTGCTTTTGGTCTATTAACACTTTGCTTCCAAGCTGAATTTTTGTGTGTGTGTGATTGTATACAGATAAACATGCAAGTCGCCATACAGACACACATACAGACATACACACTCATACAGACACACATACACACACCTGTACAGACACACATACAGTCATACGGACATTCATACATACACACATACAGACAACTATAGACACACATACAGATACACATACACACTCATACAGATACACATGCACGCTCATACAGATACACATACATACAGTCATACAGACACAAATAGAACCTCATACATACATACCCCATACAGATACACATACAGACACACATATACAGGCAGTCATACAGACACTCATTTAGACACAGAAGGCAGCGTAATGCAATGCTCTGCTCTGGACATATAGGTGTCAGGTATACTCTATCATCCATACTGCCGCCGGAACCCACTTCCGGGTTCACGGCGCTTAGCCCCGCCCCTTTTCTCTGACGCGGTCCTTCCACGATACTTAGGAAGACCGCGCCAGATTCAAGGGGCTGGATTATTCACGCAGGTACGGCATTGAGATCAGCTGCTCTATTGAATGCTACCGGCTACTCTCCTCTCTCGACCTCGGCTTGTAACCAGATTTCAACCTTCCCCACTTCTCGACCTCGGCTTGGAAAACGGACTTCTACCTTCTCCACTCCCAGACCTCGGCTTGTAAAAACGGACTTCCTTACTTTCCACTCCTAACGCTCAGCTTATTCATAGAGAGTCATAATCTCTCCTCCATTGGGTGAATTAACCCTTCCAATACCAGAACTTCCTCTAAGTTAAGTAATCCTTTTTCTCCAAGGAAACCAATTCATATTAATTATTTTCACTTCATTCCTCTCTTGTCAATAAGGGATTACTACTAAGTCTTATTTCTCCTGCAAATATCATTTATTATTAATTGCAACCTGTCAAGCTTATTTATCATTATACTAATAAATCATTCCATCTTAATTAAGTTGGAACTAGCATTGCTTTCCTTCCTGCATGTGTATTTAAAGATACAGTCAAGCTTGTTTACTTCAATATAAAGGAGGTGTAATTATTGTTTCTGCAGTTGAGTTCCAATTAAAGGGATATTACACAATCCCATCACAGAATAATCCAGCCATTTCAATGGAACCAGCAGATATTAACTCACAAGTTACTACTCTAACCAATAGAGTGGATACGATTGCTCAAGGGTTACAAGAACTGCAAATCACGAATGAGAGAATATTAACCTATGTCAGAGACATGCAAAACCATCTCCCTCATGCCGCTCTTCAATCGGCTGGTGATCCTGCTGTCTGTAATCCAGAAAAATTTTATGGAGATAGAACAAAGTACAGAGAGTTTTTGAATTCTTGCAAATTACTAATAGCTTTAAAACCTAGATCTTATCCCACCGAAAGATCCAAAGTCTGTTCAGTAATATCTTTTTTAAGAGGTGAACCTATGGCCTGGGCCCATTCCTTTTTGGAAAATGATGATCCCATATTAGATTCATTGGATGAGTTCTTTGAAGCTATGTCTTTATTATATGAAGATCCTTTTAAACAAACTACTGCTGATTTAACCATCAGAACATTACACCAAAAGAATAGACCTGTTGAAGATTATATTGCAGAATTCAAAAGATGGGCTACAGAAACCCAATGGAATGACATTACTTTACGCAATCAATTCCGTCTCGGATTATCTGAAGCTGTGAAAGATGAACTCTCTCGTACAGAACTTCCTCCTACCTTAAATGCATTGATTCAACTGTCCATCAGTATTGATAGACGTCTAAGGGAAAGAAAAGCTGAAAAGGTTCTTACTAATTATACCTGGAGAAAACCTTTCACTACTCTAAAATTACCTGAAAAAATTCCTCCACAAACTGAACCTATGGAAGTAGGTATAATAAAAAGTCCTCTTACTTCTGAAGAAAGAATAAGAAGGAGACAACTAAACTTATGTATGTATTGCGCCTCGAACGAACATCTAATTTCCGAATGTCCTCTACTGAAACATTCAAAAGGTGGTAAGCTTCATTCATCTACCTCTATATTGAACGTTTTTCAAAAAAGAAAAACATCTACTTATTTTTCTATATCTCTCATATTACAGTGGGATACAAAAAGAATCGTGACTGAGGCCATCATTGATTCTGGTGCTAATGGAACTTTTCTTGATTTTTCTTTTGTTTCAAAAAATAAAATTCCTTGTGTTCAAAAAACCAACTTTATTCCAATCAGGGTTATTGACGGTTCATTTATATCCTCAGGGCCCATCAAAAATGAAACAATCCCTCTAAGAATGATTACCAACAACGTACATTTCGAATTCATTACATTTGATATTATTAAATCTCCACTTTATCCCGTCATTCTAGGAATTAATTGGTTAAAAAACCATGATCCTTTAATTAAGTGGTCTCCTTTCTCCATCTCCTTTGCTTCTGATTTCTGTAAAAAAAACGTGCTTACAACACATTCCTATTCTCCATACTACTGTAGAACCAGTTATAC
This sequence comes from Pelobates cultripes, assembly GCA_933207985.1. Lineage (NCBI taxonomy): Eukaryota > Metazoa > Chordata > Amphibia > Anura > Pelobatidae > Pelobates > Pelobates cultripes. Next base: position 173,454,643 of record OW240916.1, on the reverse strand, counting down.
CTCCATTCTACTCCGACTTTGCAGATGTCTTTTGTAAAAAAGAAGCAGAAACACTTCCTCCTCATCGGGTATATGATTGCCCAATAGATCTCATACCCGGAGCTCCTATTCCTTATGGTCATATTTATCCACTCTCTGAAAAGGAGTTAGAAATTTTAAAAGAATATCTTAATGAAAATTTACGCAAAGGGTTCATCAGACCCTCGACCTCTCCTGCTGCTTCTAGTATTTTCTTTGTGAAGAATAAAGACCAAACCATCCGTCCTATTATAGATTACAGAGCCCTAAATAAAATAACTATTAAAAATCGTTATCCTCTTCCACTAATAAATGAATTAATTGAAAGGTTAAGAACTGCAACTATATTCACTAAACTCGACCTTCGAGGCGCATATAACCTCATTAGAATAAAACAGGATGATGAATGGAAAACCGCCTTCCGGACAAGATATGGTCTCTACGAATATCTAGTGATGCCTTTCGGGCTCTGTAATGCCCCTGCAACATTTCAACATTTTATAAATGATATCTTTAGAGATCTTCTGGATGTATGTGTTATTATCTATTTAGATGATATCTTAATATATTCTAACAATTTGGATGAACATAGGAAGCATGTTAGATGGGTTCTATCTAGACTGAGAACTCATAAATTATACGCTAAACCAGAAAAATGCCTTTTTGAGGTTACTGAATTCTCTTTTCTAGGATACATTATTTCACCTCATTCTTTGAAGATGGATAATTCCAAAATCAAATGTATTATTGATTGGCCTGCTCCTACTACTACAAAAGAATTACAACGTTTTCTTGGATTTGCAAACTTCTATAGAAAATTTATTAGAAACTATTCGGATGTATCACATCCTCTTAACCTCCTCAACAGTAGTAAACGTCCTTTTAATTGGAATAAAGATGCACAAACAGCCTTCGACGAATTAAAAAAAAAGATTTACAACTGCACCTATTCTACAACTACCTAATCCAACATTCCTATATGTTCTTGAGGTTGATGCATCAGATGCAGCCATCGGAGCAGTTCTTTCTCAACAAAAGACTCCACAAGATCCACTTCATCCAGTTGCCTTTTTTTCAAGATCCTTGAGCTCTGCTGAAAAAAATTATCCTATTGGTGAAAAAGAATTATTAAGTGTTAAAGCTGCCTTCGAAAATTGGCGTCATCTTCTGGAAGATACAAAACAACCTATAATAGTTTATACTGACCATAAAAATCTTGAATATCTCTATACTAACAAAACCCTTACAGCTAGACAAGTTAGATGGAACCTATTTTTTAACCGATTTAACTTCCAATTAATATACAGACCTGGAAATAGGAATAAAAAGGCTGACGCTCTTTCTCGAATTCCTTCTAAAACTACTACTGATGATTATCCTCCTACCAAAATAATAGGGATCCTCTCTTCTCTTCATGATGACATAAAGAATTTGAATCAGAAGGATCTTGAACTTCCCAAAACACCTATACTAACAAAAAAGGATGGTATATTTTATTTTAAAATAGAATTTATATTCCTCCCATTCTTAGGAATAAATTACTTAAGATGGTTCATGATTCCCCCCTAGCTGGACATCCTGGAATAAAGAAAACACTTGAACTAACTTCACGATATTATTGGTGGCCTCGCCAGGATAGAACCATTGAATTATATGTCAAAACATGTCCTATTTGTCAAAGGTCTAAACCAGAACATAATCAACCTTTTGGATTACTACTTAACTTACCTATTCCAGAAAAACCTTGGCAATCCATTTCCATGGATTTTATCGTTGATCTTCCACCTTCTCAACATTTCACCACTATTCTTGTCGTTGTGGATCGCTTCACAAAAATGTCCCATTTCATTTCTTTAAAAAAATTACCCTCCTCTGTAGAATTGTCTAAGGTCTTTATTGACAATATTGTGAAACTTCATGGTCTTCCTGAAGAAATTATTTCTGATAGGGGGACACAATTTACCTCCAAATTCTGGAAAGAGATGTGTCTCTCCCTTCAAATTCAACGCAAACTCTCTTCCGCTTATCATCCCCAAACTAATGGGCAAACAGAAAGGGTTAATCAATGTTTGGAACAATATCTTCGATGTTATTGTTCATACCTCCAAGATGACTGGACCACATGGTTACCTATGGCCGAATTTTCTTACAATAATACCATTCATTCTAGTACGAAAATGACTCCTTTCTTCTCCAACTATGGTTTGCATCCGTCTTCATTCCCCATCCAAACCATTACTTCATCCAATCCTACTGTTACATCAAAAAACGAATTTATGTCTTCTCTATTTCTCAAATTACGGGAGAATCTTCAACTTGCTCAAAACTACCAGAAAAAGTTTTTTGACAATAGAAGAAGAATTCCCCCTCCTTACAAAGTAGGGGATCTTGTCTGGCTCTCTTCAAAAAATATTACCACAAACCGTCCTTCAAAGAAATTGAGCTCTCTTTTTCTTGGTCCTTTTCAAATAATTACAATTATCAATGATAACGTTGTTAAATTAAAACTTCCTCCAAGTTTTAAACTTCATCCAGTATTCCATGTCTCTCTTCTTAAACCACACATCCCTGATCCTTTTCATAGAGACGTAGTTACAACTCCTGAACCTATCATCGTCCAAGGTGAAGAAGAATATGAAATACACAAGATTTTGGATTCACGTGTCCACCGTGGCACCTTACAATACCTTATTAGATGGAAAGGTTATGGAGTTGATGAAGATACTTGGGAAGATTCATCTAATGTTCATGCAAAAAGATTAGTTGATGCTTTTCACAAACGCTGTCCCTCTAAACCAAAGTAAGTGCACCCAGAGGATGCCCCATGAGAAGGGGGTACTGTCAGGTATACTCTATCATCCATACTGCCGCCGGAACCCACTTCCGGGTTCACGGCGCTTAGCCCCGCCCCTTTTCTCTGACGCGGTCCTTCCACGATACTTAGGAAGACCGCGCCAGATTCAAGGGGCTGGATTATTCACGCAGGTACGGCATTGAGATCAGCTGCTCTATTGAATGCTACCGGCTACACTCCTCTCTCGACCTCGGCTTGTAACCAGATTTCAACCTTCCCCACTTCTCGACCTCGGCTTGGAAAACGGGACCTCGGCTTTCTACCTTCTCCACTCCCAGACCTCGGCTTGTAAAAACGGACTTCCTTACTTTCCACTCCTAACGCTCAGCTTATTCATAGAGAGTCATAATCTCTCCTCCATTGGGTGAATTAACCCTTCCAATACCAGAACTTCCTCTAAGTTAAGTAATCCTTTTTCTCCAAGGAAACCAATTCATATTAATTATTTTCACTTCATTCCTCTCTTGTCAATAAGGGATTACTACTAAGTCTTATTTCTCCTGCAAATATCATTTATTATTAATTGCAACCTGTCAAGCTTATTTATCATTATACTAATAAATCATTCCATCTTAATTAAGTTGGAACTAGCATTGCTTTCCTTCCTGCATGTGTATTTAAAGATACAGTCAAGCTTGTTTACTTCAATATAAAGGAGGTGTAATTATTGTTTCTGCAGTTGAGTTCCAATTAAAGGGATATTACACAATCCCATCACAATAGGAATGAGGTAGGCCCATCACTAACTTGCTGGAAAGGCCTCATTTGGTGGTGCAAGGAACCATTTGAAGGTGCACTATGTAGTTTCCTACATTATTATCTACTTGTATTGATTACAGTTATAACAATAATATAGCAAAGAATATGGGAGCAAAATAAAATAAAATGGAAATAACCTTTTTAGCTATACATTTGACCTCGTTAACATTTGTTAATAATTTGAACAACTAATAATATTAACAATTTTTTCATTATTTTGAAAAATAGTAATGTGAATCCACAATCGGACATTCTATCAAATTCTACATCACATACCTGTAGGGCAATCAAAATTAAGTGACATTCACAAGGTTTTTTTTGCACCGAGAACATATCTTGAAATGTGTTTTTAGATTAGAAACCCTTTCTTCAGTATCATTATCACTGAATGCCATATACCTCAATAAAGATTACTGAGTTTTTCAACAACATTAATTAAATAGTGCTAATTAAAACATAATATAAAACATATGTACTGCTATTCAAAGACTTATGCAAGCAAATGGTGTTATTCTGGTCTTAAACAGTTCACATTCTAGATAAGCATACCTCAAATATAGATTCTATCAAGTAAAATATAGTATAAAAATAAGAAATGGCCATAGATCCAACTCATCATCTTTACATTTGCAGAGTGGGCACATTTGCCTTAAATAACTTATACACACAGTGCTAGTACTCTTTCATCCACCAATTGGGAATAATTATGTGTAGCATTTGACTCACACAAAATCTATCCTGTGGGGATAATTACACGAAAATAGCTGTAGGATTAGTTTAAAGTAAAGCTTCTATTATATACACAATGATATAATAATCATACTTTCACATGTTTGCTAATGGATTTCAAAGGTATAACATAGTGATTTATGCACATTGATGTAAGGTATGAAGGACTTTAACAAGCAAGGCATGGCTTAAACCGAAAATAGGATGGAAAGCTTTGAGATCTAAGGGCAGAGAGTATTTTAAACTCCTAGAATGTCTCTACTAAAGCATAACTAAAGAATAATGAGTACTATAGTATAACACAAGACAGCATGTGAGATCATCTCTGACATATGGGTCACCGTCGAGGAGCCAGACCCTATCTGAACAATCAATATAATCGACGGAAAGACTGGAAGAAAGAAGATTTAGTCTAAAGCAAAGGAAAGGGCTTTTTACCTTAAGAACAATAAGGACAATGGAATTCTCTGCCAGCAGAAGTGGTTTTATCAGAGTCCGTACAGATGTTTAAACAGCAACTATATGCATATTTGAAAAAACAGAATATTCAAGGATATAATTTTTCAATGTAGGGTGAATGCTTCTTGATCCAAGGATTAATCTGACTGGGCTGAAGAGGGATTTTTTTTTTCCTAGTTTGTTGCAAAATTGGAAGTGCTTTTTTTTTTGGACCAACAGCAAAAATTAAATGTGAGGAAGGCTGAACTTGGTGGACACATGTCTTTTTTCAGTCTATGTAACTATGTAAAACTATGTAATACTATAGTTGATCCACCTAAAAACACCCAGACAGAGTGAAGGGTGTAAATGAACTGGTTTATCATGGCCAAGTTGGCTGCTTTTATACACAGCCCCCAGCATCGGGTCTCTATTTAATGCAAGACAAGCCCCTCCCATAAATCTCTGTGCCTGGGAGATAATTGCTTTAAAGACCGGTAAGCTAATTATCTCCTAGCAGTAGAGAGGCAAACATAAAAATATAAAACATAAAAATAATCCAAAAACATCATTAAAATATATAATAACCCCACAAGTAATACATCCCCCAATAGCTGTGATCTGAGCGCTCAAGTTGTCGAAATAGCGCTTAGATCCATGCAGTGTTAAATTTCTGACCGGCCGCACATGTGGTCCTATGCCCAAAACAGTTCCAGGGTGTTTGGTGCTTTGGTCAGTAAACATTTGGGAGTAAATGTGTCTAAAATATAGGGTGCTCTGGCTGGCACTTAGGTAGCATTTGTGCCCCTTAGGCTCAGGCACTTTCCCTCCAAAAAGTTGTTCAAAACCCCAGACTAAGTTGTTAGAGAGCCACACGGTCACCTCATGCCGAAAACAGTTCCATAACATTTGCTGCTAAGTACCGCTGAGGTGACCAGGGACACACAAAGTCCTCATGCCGAATTTAGTTCCATAATGATCATAGTTAAGTACCACTGAGGACAATTTGTGGGTTTCTTCATGCAAACGGCCAACACAGAGCTAGTGTTTGGTTCCATTCAAATGAAGGGAAAGTGCCGAACCAGGGGCATCCAGGGAAAGCTGCTAATGGTGGCTGGGGAGGTTTAACTCCTAAAGAGGGTCTTTGTATATGGCCCATAGTCCTTGGGCAGGAGGCTTGCTAGTAGGCTCCTCCAGGTGCTTGTGGCATAGGCACATTTGCCACATAGATAAATATATTGTTTGTAGTGTCTCCTTCATCCTAAAATCCCAGCCAGCTTGGGGGAGGAATTCAGGGGATACCGCTGTTCACCGCCATTAGGCACCAGAGCCATAAGCCACAAGGGAAGTAGCAAGATGAGGCAAGCAGCAGGAAAGAGCTGTGGGTGCCTGATGATCTGCTTTCAGGATGCTGGGAGTGCTGGGTAGGTATGAACTGTCAGGAACCGTGACAGAGGCTCCTTCCTCAAAGGCACAACCTCAGGGTACGAACTTGGGTTGGCTGACCAGAATGTCTTTGATGAAAAACTTTCCAAGGCTTGTTGGCATATCCCTTATAGCATTGTTGTGTGGCTTCCAGGATTTAACAGGCATCATTGTTCTTTGAGCTTGTCCCTTTTAGCATTTTTGTGAAGCTTCCAGGATTTAACAAGCATCATTGTTCTCTTTGGGCTATGTCAGGTACAGTTATAGGGCATGGTAAGTCTGGGAGTCCAGTGAAAGTATAACTGAATGGAATGTGGTTTGTTATATGTGGGTATATGCTAGGAATTTAAAATGGTTTGCTCAACGAAACAATTGTAAGATCCTGAGTTGATGATAGTGGTGATAATGTGCTCTACATCTCCCCATTGTAGGGAAAAAGGAATGGAATGCAATTCAGATTTTTGTTTGGCTTTAGTAAGGGCCACTAGAAATACATTTTTTAAGTGCGGTATTGTGAAGAGATGTCTTCAGTTGGCAAATATGGAGGTTAGCTTAATAAATTCAGAACCATAAGCAAGTTCCAAGGCAGAGTAGAATTTATAGATGGCGGGCGTATTCTTATGGTGACCATGAAGAAGGTTGATATCAGGGGATGTGAAGCCCAATAGATATTACATAGGGCTGATAAAACTGAGGATTGGACTTTCAGGGTACGTAAGCTAAGGCCTTTGTCCAGGCCTGCTTGAAAGAATTCTTAGCGAACAATAAGTGAAGATGAGACAGATTCTGAAAATCAAATGATTTTTATCTTACCCAGTCTTTAAAAGTGTCCTAGAAATAATAATAGCAAGAGAGGGCTTTCATACTTTAAACAGTGTACATGTTACAGCTTCTGAGAGATCTTGATTTGAGAGTGACCTCCTTACCATGCCCCCAAATTCCAGTTGGAAAGATTGGAGTGGGTGGATGGGCCTTGAATTAGAAGATATTTTTAATTTGTCTTCAAGGGGGGCTTTGAGATATTTTCAGTAGAAGTGGATACCATGGTCTTCTGTGCCAAATTGGAATAATAGCGATAATTTACTTCCCTTCTTTCCATTATTTCCTCTGTACTCTCATGATTAGAGGAAGGGGAGGGAACACATACCTCAGATTGATTTACCACTTTGTTAATGAGCTCTTTTTCATGTTGATGACCCAGTCAAAAATAATCCAAAACATCATAAAAATATATAATATTAGCAACAGGGCTGGCTATTAACAATCAGATGAGTAGCCATGGAAATGGTAATGAAGGAGCAGATAAATAAAAAGCAGCTGAATAGCTGATACACAGAGAGAGGAAAGCTTGCTGTTTAAAAAAGCAGAGAAACCCTGACGCTGCCTACCCCTCAATGACCCCCTCACCCTCATGGGTGGATCCAGGTTTTATTGGAAAGTGGGCATGAATGAAACGAAGGAGAGATGGGGAATGGACATCATTAGTGTTCCTCTGGACCATACCCTTTCCAGTGCACCAAGTATTGGATCTGTCCTCTGAACACTCGTAAATCAATAATGCTGCTTATTTCATATTCTTCATGGTTATCAACCAGAACAGGACTTGGATGTGGCACCGAGGTGGTCTAGTGATTACACACCAAGGGTTTTAAGAGGGACACATGAAATACATTAGAGATGCAAATGCTAGGAGGAAGGTCAAGTGCATACTCTACAAGGTTAACCCGTTGAAATGTATGAAATGGCCCAATGAAGCGAGGTGCCAGTTTTTGTAAGGGGAACAAAATGTAAACATTCTAATTGTTTTGCTTTTAATCTGCTAAATAGTACATTTTGGGGCCTTAAGAGTCAAATAGAAGCGTCAAATACTGCGTTTACAGCACAAATGTAAACATTCGTATTTTCTGGGTGCTAATCTGCTAAATAGTACATTTTGGGGTGTGCATTTCATATCCGAGAGTCAAATAGAAGCGTCTAATAGTGCGCTTACAGTGCAATTGTAAACATTCTTATTTTCTGGCTGCTAATCTGCTAAATAGTACATTTTGGGGCCTGCTCTTCATATCTGAGAGTCAAAGAGAAGCCTCTAATAGTGCGCTTACAGCGCAGTTGTAAGAATTTGTATTTTCTGGGTGCTAATCTGCTAAATAGTACATTTTGGGGCATGCACTTCATATCTGAGAGGCAAATAGAAGCATCTAATAGTGCTCTTACAGCGCACTTGTAAAAAGCCGTATTTTCTGGGCGCTAATCTGCTAAATAGTACATTTTGGGGCCTGCTCTTCATATCTGAGAGTCAAATAGAAGCGTCTAATAGTGCGCTTACAGCGCACTTTTAAAAATTCTTATTTTCTGGGTGCTAACCTGCTAAATAGTACATTTTGGGGTGTGGACTTCATATCTGAGAGTCAAATAGAAGCGTCAAATACTGCGATTACAGAGCAATTGTAAACATTCTTATTTTCTGACAGCTAATCTGCTAAATAGTACATTTTGGGGCCTGCTCTTCATATCTTCATATCTGAGAGTCAAATAGAAACGTCTAATAGTGCGCTTACAGCACAGTTGTAAACATTCTTATTTTCTGGGTGCTAAACTGCTAAATACTACATTTTGGGGCATGCTCTTTATATCTGAGAGTCAAATCGAAGCATCTAATACTGTCGTTACATCGCACTTTCAAAAATTCTAATTTTATGGGTGCTAAATAGTACATTTGTGGCCTGCGGTGCATTTATTGCAGTCCAATAAACAAACAAAAAAATAATTTGTTGACTGTTGGCGGTTACATTGTCGCCTGATATAAAACATCTGTTAGTTTGGTGGGTGAACGCAAAGAATGAGGAAAGCGTCAAATAAGGGATGTGGCCTTGGTCGTGGTGCTGCTGGTGTTGGTGGAATCCCTGTTGCAAGGAGAGGACGTGGTCGATCTGTGCCAGCTACACTCACAAGTGAAACACCTTCCTCATGTGCGAGTAGACGACAGAACCTTCAGCGTTATTTGGTAGGCCCGAATACCGCTCTACGAATGGTGAGACCAGATCAAGTACAGGCGATAGTAGATTGGATGGCTGACAGTGCCTCCAGTTCCTGCACATTGTCTCCCACCTGGTGCCCTGCTGAAAGTTCAGAGTTGGCACCTGCAGCCCATGACCGACCATCTGTCTATCACCTCACCCTCTTGCAAATCAATCAAAAAGCAGTCTGAGCCACAAGTCATGTAGCAGTCTCTTATGCTTTTTGATGACTCTGCTGGCGGGGTTTCCATGGGCCATCCACCTAGCCCTGCCCCAGAAGTGGAAGGGATTGAGTGCACTGATGCACAACCACTTATGTGTCAGGATGTGAACATGCAAGGACCACCGCAGCACTTCTCTGATGAAACACAGGTGCCAACTGCTGTGGCTTTCGGCAGTGTGCAGACCAGCAAGGAGGGCAGGGTTGAGGAGTGGGTGGAAGATGATGTGGAAGATGATGAGGTCCTAGACCCCACATGGAATGAAGGTCATGCGAGTGACGTGTCCAGTTTGGAGGAAGAGGCGGTGGTCGCACAGAGGCACCAACACAGCATAAGAGGGAGCAGGGTGCAAAAGCGGGGTGGCCTTATGCCTATCCCACGCATGCTTAAACTCCTTTACTGTGTTAACCTCCACCACTTCAGCTGGAAGGCTATTCCATGCATCCACTACCCTCTCAGTAAAGTAATACTTCCTGATATTATTTTTAAACCTTTGTCCCTCTAATTTAAGACTATGTCCTCTTGTTGTGGTAGTTTTTCTTCTTTTAAAGCACGAGCTGCAGTGGAGTAAGCACCTAAAAAACCAAGAAAGGTCTCAGGCTCCTTCTGCTTCCTCTTCTGCTGCTGTCTCAGCCTCTTCCTCCACCTCTGGAGTCACAATGGCACCTGCCACCCTGCAAACAGAGGATGTGGCAGCAACACCACCATGTCTGCCACCGTCCCCAACCATCTCCACACTGTCCCATGGAAGCGCTCAGCTGTCCATCTCCTTAACACTGGAGAGAAAGAGAAAGTACCCCCCTAGCCACCCGCGATCCCTGGCCCTGAATGCCAGCATTTCAAAATTCATGGCCTTTGAAATGCTGTCATTCCATCTGGTGGAGACGGACAGTTTTAAAAACTTGATGGCGGTGGCTGTCCCACAGTACGTGGTTCCCAGCCGCCACTACTTTTCCAGGCGAGCCATCCCTTCCCTGCACAACCAATTGGCGGACAAAATCAGGTGTGCACTGCGCAACTCCATCAGTGGGAAGGTCCACATAACTACAGATATGTGGACCAGTAAGCATGGGCAGGGACGCTATACCTCCCTAACTGCACACTGGGCAAATGTAGTGGCGGCTGGGCCTGAGGCGGACAGCAGTTTGGCACATATCCTTCCACCACATAGGATTGCAGGGCATTTCTCTTTGCCTCCTGTTGCCTCCTCCTACTCCACTTCCACCTCCTCTACCACCACCTCATCCAGGCAGCGTAACACCTTCACCACCAACTTCAGCACAGCCAGGGGGAAACAACAGCCGGCAGTTTTAAAACTCATATGTTTGGGGGAAAAACCCCACACCGCACAGGAGCTGTGGACGGCATGGAACAACAGACCGATGAGTGGTTGTTGCCACTGAGCCTCAAGCCCGGCCTGGTGGTGTGCAATAATGGGCGAATCTCGTAGCAGCTCTGGGCCTAGCCGGTTTGCCGCACATCCCTTGCCTGGCGCATGTGCTGAATTTGGTGGTGCACAAATTCCTGAAAATCTACCCAGATATATCAGAGCTGCTGAAGGCTGTCTGTGCGCACTTTTGGCGTTCTCACCCTGCTGCTGCTTGCCTGTCTGTGCTGCAGCGTAACTTCGGCCTTCCCACTCACCGCCTCATATGCGACGTGCCCACAAGGTGGAACTCCACCCTGCACATGCTGGAGAGACTGTTTCAGATGCAGCACGCATGGGTCAGTCGCTCTGCAGAACAGCACCACTTCACCACCAATGAGTGGGCCTCCATGCGAGACCTGTTTGCCATTCTGTTTTGAGTACTCCACCAACATGGCCAGTGCCGCTGACGCCGTTGTCAGCCTTACAATCCCGCTTCCATGTCTCCTTGAAAAAATGCTTCAGGCGATGATGGAAGAGGATGTGGCACAGGAGAAAGAGGGGTCATTTCCATGGTTATCAGGCCAGTCATTCACAAGATGCTTGGAGGGTGGATTCCTGCACCAGCATAGGCCAGGTACACAATTGTCCAGCCAGGGCACAGTTCTGGAGGATGAGGAGGAAGAGGTGAATGAGGAACCGTGTTCACAGCAGGATGGCACCCAACGCAGCTCGTGGGCATCACTGGAGCGTGGCTGGGGGGATACGGAGGACACAGACGATACACCTCCCACACCCTGCAAACAGAGGATGTGGCAGCAACACAAGCTTGTCCTTGCCTCTGGACAGCCTGGCACACATGAGTGACTACATGCTGCAGTGCCTGTGCGCCGACTGCCGAGTTGCCCACATTCTAACTTGTGCTGATTACTGGGTGGCCACCCTGCTGGATCCCTGTTACAAGGACAATGTGACGTCCTTAATTCCCTCAATGGAGCGTGATCGGAAGATACACGACTACAAGCACACATTGGTAGACGCGCTGCTGAAGGGATTCCCACCGGGGGGCTCAGTGGAAGCACAAGGCGAAGGTAGAGGAGGAGGAAGGGGTCGCCAACGCAGCTGGGGCACCGCCAGCACCTCAGAAGGCAGGGTTAGCATGGATGAAATGTGGAAAAGCTTTGTCAGCATGCCACAACAATCAGCACCATCAGCTGATATAGAACGTCTTAGCAGGAGGCAGCATTTCAGCAACATGGTGGAACAGTATGTGTGCACACGCCTACACGTACTGACTGATGGGTCTGCCCCATTCAACGTCTGGGTCTCCAAATTGGACACATGGCCTGAGCTTGCCGTTTATGCCTTGGAGGTGCTGGCCTGCCCTGCAGCCAGTGTATTGTCTGAATGTGTGTTTAGCACTGCAGGGGGCATTATCACAGACAAGCGCAGCCGCCTGTCCACAGCCAACGTGGACAAGCTCATGTTTATTAAAATGAACCAGGCATGGATCCCACCAGACTTGTCTGTACCTTGTGCAGAATAGACATTTATACCGGCCTCACCTAGCCATTGTTATACTCAAGTGCACTTTTTCTTTGTTTTCTTTTTTTATATGTCACAATATTTTGGGGGCTACCCCAATAAAAAAAAAAAAAAAAAAACAGTGTTGGCTACCTCCTCCTCCACTGCCGCTGCCACAGTGTATACCCAGATATATCATAGCTGCTGCAGAAAGTGCAGGCCGTCTGTGCACCCTGTCAGCATTCTCACCCTGCTGCTGCTTGCCTGTCTGCGCTGCAGCGTAACTTTGGCCTTCCCACTCACCGCAATAGTGGAGTTTCAATTGCAGCACGCACTGGTCAGTCGCTCTGTGGAACAGAGTTTTCTTTTTTTATATGTCCCAATATTTTGGGTATTCCCCAATTAAAATAAAATATATATATAAAAAAAAAGTGTTGTCTACCTCCTCCTCCTCCACCACCGCTTCCACCACGGTCACCGCCTCCTCAACCTATGGGTCACTTAGTATAAACTATGTACACAATAGCAGAGGCCTTTTCTCCATGCATCAGGAGTTGAGCATTTCTCCATGCATCAGGACTGCAAGAAATGCACCGCAGACCGTAAATGTTTCTTTTTTTGTATGTCCCAATATTTTGGGGGCTACCCTTATTAAAATAAAATATATATATATATATATATATATATATATATAAATATATATATAAAAACAGCGTTGGCTACCTCTTCCTCCTCCACCGCCTCTTCCACCTACACCGCCACAGTCACTGCCTCCACAACCTATGGGTCACTTAGTATAAACTATGTACACAATAGCAGAGGCTTGTGATGGCCTTTTCTCCATGCATCAGGAGTTGAGCTCAGTTTGAACAATGAAACTGCACTCCAACCCTCTCTCAAATGGATAGTGCTGTCGATCCTCCTGACAGCCATGCTTTAGATTTTGATTTATGTTCTTCCAAAGCTAAAATCATAGTGCTATTTTATGGCTCAGGTGTATTTTAAATTTTTATGTTATTTTAAGTGATTTCCCTATCCACATTTGTTTGCAAGGCACTTGTCCTACTCTTACCCCCATTTTACTTCTTTTTGCAGCCCTTTAGCCCTTTCCAGGACTTTTTTAGAGGCATTTTTGTGGCCAAAGGTTCGAGTTCACATTGACTTCAATGGGGTTCGGGTTCGAGGTCAAGTTCGGGGTCAAGTTCGATCACGAACACAGACTTTTTTTCAAAGTTCGGCAAAACCCGTCGGACCCGAACATCCAGGTGTCCGGTCAACTCTGTTCCCGGAGATGTTCCTCCAATATCGGTATCCCTTGCAGCATGAAGATATCAGGCAACATGGACGGTTGAAACCCATAGTTCGCAGAGAATGGGGATAGCCGGGAAGAGGCATTAATAGCAGTATTGTGGGCGAACTCTGCCCAGGGTAGCAGATCAGACCACTTATTCTGGCAGTCTGAAATATAGCAACACAGAAACTGTTCCAAGGCTTGGTTAGCTCGTTGTGCTGCACCATTGAATTGCAGGTGGTAGGCCGAGGAGAAGGAAAGCTGAATTCTCTGAATTTGTGTACAAAACGCTCTCCAAAATTTGGACACAAACTGGCTACCCCTGACTGAGATTAATACTTTTGGTAACCCATGCAAACGAAAGACCTCCCAAGCAAAAATCGATGCAAGTTTTTGAGAAGTTGGTAGTTTTTTCAAGGGAATGCAACATCTTAGAGAATCGGTTAACAACCATGAGAAAGGCCGTATTGCCATGGGAGACCAGAAGATCTACAATAAAATCCATGGACAAGTCAGTCCAGGGTCGTTCTCCATTAGGTATGGTTTGCAGGAGACTCACTGGAGGGTGTTGTGTTTTTTTTTCTAAGCGCATACAGGACAGGCAGCTACAAAAACAGTGACATCAGAACGGAGACTAGGCCATCAAAATTGTTGCGACCGACCAAATTACCTGTTTTTTGCCTGGATGTCCAGCTGCTTTGGGGTTGTGATATGTACCTAATAATTTAGTGTGGAGATGGATAGGTACAATATAACGGTCACTAGGTTTCTCTGGAGGAACATTAATTTGTGCAACCAGAATTCCCTCAAATAGGGGTGTGGTGAGGTTAGTACAGATGAATGTGTGTGTGTGTGAGGGTGATATATGTGTGTGTGAGGGTGCTGTGTGTGTGAGGCTACTGTGTGTGTTTGTTTGTGTGAGGGTGCTGTGTGTGTGAGGGTTCTGTGTGTGTTAGGGTGTAGTGTGTGTATAAGGGCACTGTGTATGAGGGTGCAGTGTGTGGGTGTGAGGGTGCATTGTGCATGTGAGGGTGCTGTGTGTGTGTGATGGTGCAGTGTGTGTGTTAGGGTGTTGCGAGTGTGTGTGTGTGTGTGCATGTGTGTGTGTGCATGTGTGTGTGTGTCAGGGTGCTGTGTATGTGTGAGAGTGCAGTGTGTGTAGTCTGTGTGTGGGTGCTGTGTGTGATGGAGTAGTGTGTGTGACAGTGCTGTGTGTGAGTGTGCAGTGTGCGAGGGTGCAGTGCATGTGTAGCATGTGTGAAGGTGCTGTGTGTGAGGGTGAAGTGTTTGTGTTAGGGTGCTGTGTGTTAGGATGCTGTATGTGTGAGAGTGCAGTGTGTGTAGTGTGTGTGGGTGCTGTGTGTGATGGAGCAGTGGGTGTGCAAGAGTGCTGTGTGTAAGGGTGCAGTGCATGTGTGAGGGTGATGTGTGTGTGAGTGTTCAGTGTGTGTGTTGGGGTGCTGTGTGTGAGGGTGATGTGTGTGTGTGAGGGTGTAATGTGTGTATGAGGGTGCTGTATGCATGTGTGAGGGTACTGTGTGTGTGTGTATGTGTGTGTGTGTGAGAGAGAGGGTACAATGTGTGTAGTATGTGTAAGGGTGCTGTGTGTGAGGATGAAGTGTTTGTTTAAGGGTGCTGTGTGTTAGGATGCTGTGTGTGAGGGTGATGTGTGTGTGTGTGTGTGTGTGTGTGAGGGTGTTGTGTATGTGTGAGGGTGCAGTGTGTGTAGTGTGTGTGAGGGTGCAGTGCGTGTGTGAGAGTGCTGTGTGTTAGGGTGCTGTGGGTGTGTGAGGGTGCAGTGTGCGTGGGTACTGTGTGTGTGAGGGTGCAGTGTCTGTGATGGTGCTGTGTGTGTGTGTTTTAGGGTGCAGTGTGTGTGTGAAGGTACTTTGTGCGAGGGTGCAGTGTGTGTGAGGGTGCTGTGTGTGAGGATGCTGTGTGTGAGGGTGCAGTGTGTGAGGGTACTGTGTGTGTGTGGGTGCTGTGTGTGTTTGATTGTGCTGTGTGTGTGTATGATGGTGCTGTGTGTATGTGTTGTGTATGTGTTAGGGTGCAGTGTATGTGTGTGTGAGAGTGCTGTGTTAGTGTGAGTGAGAGATGCTGTGTGTGTGTGTGTGTACATGTGTTTCTGTTTGTGTGAGGGTGCTGTGTGTGTGAGGGTGCTGTGTGTACATGTGTTTTTGTTTGTGTGAGGGTGCTGTGTGAGTGAGGGTGCTGTGTGTATTAGGGTGTAGTGTGTGTGAGGGTGCTGTGTGCATGAGGGTGCTGTGTGCGAGGGTTGTTGTATGTGTGTAAGGGTACTGTGTGTGGGTGTGAGGGTGCAGTGTGCATGTGAGGGTGGTGTGTGTGTGTGTGTGTGTGAGGGTGCTGTGTATGTGTGAGAGTGTAGTGTGTGTAGTAGTGTGTGTAGTATGTGTGTGGGTGCTGTGTGTGATGGAGCAGTGTGTGTGTGAGAGTGCTGTGTGTGAGTGTGCAGTATGTGAGGGTGCAGTGCATGTGTGAGGGTGCTTTGTGTGAGTGTTCAGTGTGTGTGTTAGGGTGCTGTGTGTAAGGGATATGTGTGTGTGTGTGTGTGTGAGGGTTCTTTGTTTGTGTGTGTGGGTGAGAGTGCTGTGTATGTGTGAGGGTACTGTGTGTAGTATGTGTGAGGGTGCGGTGTGGGAGACTGAAGTGTTTTGTGAGGGTGCTGTGTGTTAGGATGCTGTGTGTGTGAGGGTGATGTGTGTGTGTGTGTGTTTCATATGTGTGAGGGTGCAGTGTGTGAAGGTGCAGTGTGTGTGTGTGTCTGTATGTATGTGAGAGTGATGTGTGTAAGGATGCTGTGTGTGTGTGAGGGTGCTGGGGGTCTGTGAGGGTGCTCCGTGTGTGGGAACTGTGTGTGTGTGAGGGTGCTGTGTGTGTGTGTTAGGGTGCAGAGTATGTGTGAGGGTGCAGTATGTGTGTGAGAGTGCAGTGAGGGTGATGTGTGTGTGAGGGTGCAGTGTGTGTGAGGGTGCTGTGTGTGAGGGTACTGTGTGTGGGAGGGTGCTGTCTGTGGGAGGGTGCTGTCTGTGGGTGTGAGGGTGCAGTGTGTGTGTGTGTTATATGTGAGGGTGCTGTGTGTTTGTCATGGTGCAGTGTGTGTGTTAGGGTGCTGTATGTATGTGTTTATGTTTGTGTAAGGGTGTTGTGTATGTATGAGGGTGCAGTGTGTGCGATGGCGCTTGTGTGAGGGTGTAATGTGTGTGTGAGGGTGCTTTGTGTGAGGGTGCAGTGTATTAGGATGTTGTGAGGGTGATGTATGTGTGTGTGAGGCTGCTGTGTGTGTGTGTGTGTGTGTGTGTGTGTGTGTGTGTGTGTGTAAAATATAAAAACACAAATAAGTTGCTAGGAGTCATCCTACATGTTTTAGAAACAGATGAAACAGATGAACAAAATAAATTAAATAACACATAAAAAAATAATATAAATCACAGAAAGAAAAAACAAGCAGTATATACTATATTGTTCTTTTTGCTTTTTTATTTCATTTGTAGATCTGCAGCTGTATTCTCCATTGTGTTCGTTTCTTTCATTAGTGAAATGTAATTTTTCCTTTTTAATTTTTTCTCATCACAGTTCAAATTTGTAAGGGATGACACTACAATAGTGTTTTAAATTAATTATCAACAGAGAGTGGTCTTCCAAACTGTGACCCCCTTACATGTCACTGACATCATACTGGTAAAAGTAATGAAAATAGCCTAGGACTAGTGGGTATACTGGCCAGGACAAAGTGGGCAGGCATGTATAGGGACCTACCAGTGATGCAACTTGCATCACTGGTTAAACCCAAAATGAGCATGCCTATCTGGTAAAAATGCTGAAGTGCTCTGTGTATGATTCCAGTGCCATCCACACACCACAAGTGCACCTAATGGTTAGTTTGTTCTGTGATGACTGTGGACAGTGGACATGATCCTGAAATAGGGACTGTTCTACTGAAGGCTGGGCAGATGGGATACCTGCTCTAGGCACCATAACCACTACAGACCACTATGCTGTGTTATATGATAACCACTACAACCCCCAGATCAGTGGCATACCATTTTACAACTGAGGGTCCCCAACCACCTGTGGTTTAGCGTCTTGTTCAGCATATTTCTGCTGGGGCAAAGTTTATTATTTATTTATAAAATATTTTACCAGGAAAGATACATTGAGATTTCTCTCGTTTTCAAGAATGTCCTGGGTCCACAAATCATTGGATTGTTACATTAGGTACAACAAAATACAAAAACAATATTAATTCACAATATATACAAAATTTAACATAGAACAGGCAGGAAATATATAATCAACCATGACACATGCATTCTGTTTTGAGGTATGTAGAAAGGGATCTCTTAAATGACTTTAGGCTTAGGGAAGATTTTAAATTGTGCGGGAGGTCGTTCCACAATTGCGGTGCTCTGTAGGAGAAGGAGGATCGGGCCACTTTCTTTTTGTATTGAGGTAGACTAAGTAAAGTGCTTGTACTGGATCGGAGCTTATAGAAAGTGGGAACAGCTGGGGAAAGCATTTTGTTCAGGTAGGGTGGGAGTTTCCCAGAAAAGCTCTTAAAAACAAGGCTGGAAAGATGAAGGGTGCGTCTGGATTCCAGCGATAGCCAGTTTAGTTCCTTTAGCATGTCACAATAATGGGTCCTGTAATTACATTGTAGCACAAATCGTCAGAACGAGTTATACAATGTGTTGAGTTTATTAATGTGGGATTGCAATGCAGACGCATATACTACATCCCCATAATCAATGATTGGCATCAGCATTTGCTGTACAATCTTTTCCTTTACTGTAGGGCTTAGGCAGGCTTTGTTTCTGTACAGGGCACCTAATTTTGGATAAAGTTTAGATGCAAGCTTTTCTATGTGCAGGCCAAAAGATAGATTGGGGTCTAATATCATACCCAAGTATTTGAAAGAGTGGACTGCGGTCAGTGTGCCATTTGAATTTGTTTTGATGGATAGGTGGAAATTGTGTAATTTGTGTAATTTAGGTACTGTTCCAAAGATCATTGTGACAGTTTTGTCAGTGTTCAGGAAGAGTTTGTTTTTTGCAATCCACTTTTCTACCTCTGTAAACTGGTCTTGGAGCAAAGCCTCAAGTTGCGGTAGATTGGATTTGCTCGCATAGATTACCGTGTCATCTGCGTACATGTGTACATTTGAGGATTGGCAGACATTAGGCAGATCATTTATAAATAATGTAAATAGTAGGGGGCCGAGAATGGAACCCTGGGGAACACCACACGTGACTGGGAGAGGGAGGGAGTCACTGTCAGAAATGGACACATATTGCGAGCGATCCGATACATACGATCGAAACCAGTTTAGCGAATGATCACCAATACCTGAGTTTTCGAGTTTGTGCAGTAGAATGTCGTGGTCTACTGTGTCAAAGGCCTTAGCAAAATCAAGGAAAATAGCTCCAGTTAGGGCTCCTTGTTCCATGCCAGTTTGGATGTCATTGCAAACTTTTAGGAGGGCAGTTGTAGTGGAGTGATTCTGGCGAAAGCCCGATTGATCAGGGGTCAGATAGTTTAATTGTTGGTAGTACTCACAAAGTTGCGTATGGACACATTTTTCTAAGATTTTTGACAATACCGGGAGCAATGATATTGGGCGATAGTTAGAAACCAAAGTAGTGTCACCACTTTTATGGATAGGCACTACTCTTGCAGTCTTCCAAAGTTTGGGTATGTATCCAGACACCAAGGATTCGTTAATTAGAGTTGAGACGGGTTTAGCAATTGCCGGCGCACTGAGCTTCAACAGCATTGCTGGGATTTGATCAGGTCCAGACTGGTTTTTCATTTTTAGATTATTAAGATGTTTTTTAATGACACTAACAGGTACAGGTCTAAAATTAAACTTATCTATATTGGGCCTTTGCAAATTTAGTGGGGCCTGATCCACATTTGTAGTTTCAGGATGCGTGTCATTTATTAGCTTGGCAATCAGGGCAGTAGAGCATCCGACAAAATAATTGTTAAAGGCATTTGCTACATCTAAGGGAAGTTGCAGGGTTTGGTTACCCACTTTGACAGTGGAGGGTTGGGAGTGGATTGGGGGAGTTTGTAGTTTATTTATGACTTTCCAAAAGTTTCTAGGGTTTGAGATGTTACTGTTCAGATTTTCATAGAAATAATCTTGTCTTAATTTGAATTTGCAAATACAGCAGTGTAACTTTTGAAATAGCAATACGGAAATAACCGACCATGCCTTGGAGACCATAAGTTTACAGGGAGTGCAGAATTATTAGGCAAATGAGTATTTTGACCACATCATCCTCTTTATGCATGTTGTCTTAATCCAAGCTGTATAGGCTCGAAAGCCTACTACCAATTAAGCATATTAGGTGATGTGCATCTCTGTAATGAGAAGGGGTGTGGTCTAATGACATCAACACCCTATATCAGGTGTGCATAATTATTAGGCAACTTCCTTTCCTTTGGCAAAATGGGTCAAAAGAAGGACTTGACAGGCTCAGAAAAGTCAAAAATAGTGAGATATCTTGCAGAGGGATGCAGCACTCTTAAAATTGCAAAGCTTCTGAAGCGTGATCATCGAACAATCAAGCATTTCATTCAAAATAGTCAACAGGGTCGCAAGAAGCGTGTGGAAAAACCAAGGCGCAAAATAACTGCCCATGAACTGAGAAAAGTCAAGCGTGCAGCTGCCACAATGCCACTTGCCACCAGTTTGGCCATATTTCAGAGCTGCAACATCACTGGAGTGCCCAAAAGCACAAGGTGTGCAATACTCAGAGACATGGCCAAGGTAAGAAAGGCTGAAAGACGACCACCACTGAACAAGACACACAAGCTGAAACGTCAAGACTGGGCCAAGAAATATCTCAAGACTGATTTTTCTAAGGTTTTATGGACTGATGAAATGAGAGTGAGTCTTGATGGGCCAGATGGATGGGCCCGTGGCTGGATTGGTAAAGGGCAGAGAGCTCCAGTCCGACTCAGACGCCAGCAAGGTGGAGGTGGAGTACTGGTTTGGGCTGGTATCATCAAAGATGAGCTTGTGGGGCCTTTTCGGGTTGAGGATGGAGTCAAGCTCAACTCCCAGTTCTACTGCCAGTTCCTGGAAGACACCTTCTTCAAGCAGTGGTACAAGAAGAAGTCTGCATCCTTCAAGAAAAACATGATTTTCATGCAGGACAATGCTCCATCACACGCGTCCAAGTACTCCACAGCGTGGCTGGCAAGAAAGGGTATAAAAGAAGAAAATCTAATGACATGGCCTCCTTGTTCACCTGATCTGAACCCCATTGAGAACCTGTGGTCCATCATCAAATGTGAGATTTACAAGGAGGGAAAACAGTACACCTCTCTGAACAGTGTCTGGGAGGCTGTGGTTGCTGCTGCACGCAATGTTGATGGTGAACAGATCAAAACACTGACAGAATCCATGGATGGCAGGCATTTGAGTGTCCTTGCAAAGAAAGGTGGCTATATTGGTCACTGATTTGTTTTTGTTTTGTTTTTGAATGTCAGAAATGTATATTTGTGAATGTTGAGATGTTATATTGGTTTCACTGGTAATAATAAATAATTGAAATGGGTATATATTTGTTTTTTGTTAAGTTGCCTAATAATTATGCACAGTAATAGTCACCTGCACACACAGATATCCCCCTAACATAGCTATAACTAAAAACAAACTAAAACTACTTCCAAAAATATTCAGCTTTGATATTAATGAGTTTTTTGGGTTCATTGAGAACATGGTTGTTGTTCAATAATAAAATTAATCCTCAAAAATACAACTTGCCTAATAATTCTGCACTCCCTGTATTTAAAACCTCCAAAAAAGAGACATAAAATAAGATGATGGGGCTATTGCTAAGAGCAGCTTTCTGGCGATCCACTTAGTCAAAGACTATTGGTCCCTTATGATCGAAATCTTCCTTTAGCTTCAATGGGGTTACATAGTTGCAAAGCAATCTAGGTTAAAAAAAAGACTCAAATCCATCAAGCTAAACTTTAGAAATATAAATTTGTTAATTAATAAAAGATAAGTGAGGCCCATGAAAGGTTAAATGATTGAACAGTATTAGTGTACAGAGTAAAACATAGACTGGATCTGAGGGAATCAAATGGTTAATCTTTACTGAAACTTAATGGGTTAATGGTTTGGAAAACTGAGACTTTTGTAGAACACAAAGGGTAAACATTGTGTAGGAAGCATGTATTTTACAAAGAGATATTGAGGAGGTTCCTCTCCATTGCAATGGGTTTCCTTTTCTTAGGTAGATCCCACTGACTCTATCCCCCACAGCCACTTGCTCAGCATTGTCCAGATATTTTTGCACGAGGGGTGGGTACTTCTTAAGCGCACTGATTGACTCCCACTGTGTTACTGCAGTCTTTCTTTAGGGCCCTAAACAGTTTGGGCCCCAAACATTTTTGTTCCACATTTACCTATCACCTTCTAATATTTAAAAACTCTGCCTGGTCAGTAAACAATTTGTCTTATACCTGCACTAAGACTCGTCAAGTGTTTGAGTATGAGGTTATATCATTCAGTACTATTGAAAAAGTTCAGACTGTGAGGCAGTAACTCTGAGGTTATTGTTTATCTTGTCTTCTATTTTTCACTGCAGTCTTGTGTACATGCTTTGTGTATTTTCATTATTATGTTCCCTTTTTGTTCTACTATAATATATAATAAAACATAAGATTCATATAAATATATAATAAAAGGTCAGCGATTATTACAACAGTTCGAGAAAACTGTGAAAAAGACATTTGGAAAACTTTCTTTATTAGAATATTAACAACAACACAAAATGAAGCACTAAGATGCAGACAATATTAATATAGGCATTAGACAATACTTGTGAAACTCAAACTAACTTTCAAATGTAGCTGTCATTTTCCATATTATATTTCTTTGTGGTCAATATGCTAAAGTAAAGGCATATATCTGGAGAATGGTACACTGCAAGATGACTCCAGAAATACACATTAAAGCATATTTAAAGTACCTTGGTACCTTTGTGCTATTATATAATGTATTGTAAAATATTGTTGGATAGTTATTTTATTTTCAGTCAACTTTCCTTTCATTTGTTTTAAAATATGAACTGACCATTGTGTTATTGATTTATGTAACAAAATAGAAGTATTCACTTTGTTGATGGCATTGTGCCTGTAATATTTTTAATATGATGTAATCTTCTTTACTGTTCTTAATTGCGTACAGAGTTTCCAATCATTTAGGGACTTGCTATGGTGGAGCAAACATTTGCAGAAAGCTCCCAAGGATATACATCTCTAGGTAATTCATTAGTGTTATTGTTTGTTTTCATTAAACTGAAGTTTCAGCTAACCCCCGTGATAAATGGAAATGCTAATTAAACTTCTGAAAACTTGTATGCCAGGGAATTAATAGGCACGCAGGTGAATGAAATTACCTTTGCTCTCTGAGTTAATTCATGAATCTAATTAGATACATTTTCAGCATTTGCAATGTTGTAATACTTACAAGTCTATTCAGAAATTCAAGATGGCCACAAAAAGTGATAGTTATGAGTTTGAAATACCTTAAATGTAATACATGAAATGCATTTATTATAAGTTGAAAAAATAGGACTGCTTACTCTTGTTTTTGTTTTGTACATTCTTGAAAATGGTCTCTAAAAAACATTATTAATAAAACATTAACTTAATAAATGATAAGTAAAAATAATAAAATTGATGCCATCTTTGGTATCATAATGAACAGACATAGAGTTAAGATATGAAAAAGAAAAATATGACTGAAAAACCCAAACTTTTCCTTTTTATTTTATATTTACAGAAAAAAACAAAAAAAACACATAGATCCATATTGTTCAATGTACCTTGTTGTCTACTATACTGTATTTAGTGTGATCTTCATTGCTAAACAAGTATCATTATCTGAAAAAAAGTAGAAACTGCACTGAGAATACAAAAAGTATCACTTCTGCCTTATATCATTATGTATAAATTTAATTTACATTATATTAAAACTATATAGGCACAAAAAAAAAAAATCTAAATAATATCATGTGTTACAAATAGCAGTGTTGTCAATATTAGAGTTAAGTTAAGTATGTATTAAGGAGTCTGCTATGAAAATTAAAACTATGCCTAAAAAGAGTAATCAGGGTGATTAGACTTGCACATGGTGAAAATAATCCAGTTCAGCTGAATTGGTTCTTCATAAAAAAAAAAAAAAAATGGGTTGTTTAAAATGTGTTCATATGGTGTTTCAGTTTGGATAAATGTTCCCCATAAAAAAATTATTTTGACGAGCATAAAGGGCAGAAAAGAGTGCCTAGCAGTGTGCTGCAATACAGCTATAATTTTGCCTTGCATCATAATTTCGGCTACTCAACATCATGCATTTTTTCAATGCCAATTCTAAGTTGTCAAAATTAGATTTTTGCTATCATTTGTATAAAAAATATATTGCGTGAGAACTTTAGAATGATTTTATAATAATACGCCTTTTGCAGTTGTGTATTAATGAAAAAAAAAGGGATCAGCAGGATTCCTATTTATATGAAAAAAAATATTTTTTAAAAAACAAGTTAGAAAATTGCAAATTAAATTGAGAACCCCTGTCATAAATAATCTCTTTGGTTAACCCATGTAACCGTACCACCTCTGTAGTAAAATCAGCGGTTAGTTCAGAAGAGGTTGGTAATGGTATCAGATGGGCCATCTTAGAATGTCTGTCCATGATGGTTACTATTACTCTCTTATATTCAGATAATGGTAGATCTACCACAAAATCCATTGCCAAACTTGACCATGGATTGTTTGGAATAGGCAATGGCAGAACAAGTTACACAAGTCATTAAATAATCTCAAACATCCTTTTAATAGGAAAGCCACCAAAACTTAGGGGCAAGAAGAGATTACATTTTTTTGAAGACCAAGACCTCATGCATTAGAGCGAGCTATGTTCTTATGGTACATATAACTTGTGTAGTGATACCTGCTTGGGTGCTTGGTCTTGTTGGTTTTCTAATTGATTAATCAATCCTGACCTGATTTTTATAATTGATTGTGGCTAACATACATCATTTGGGTATGATGGATGACATTTAAAGTGGTGTATTAGATTGGGATTCGAATTGATGAGAAAAAGCATCAGCTTTAGTGTGTATGGTCTGTAAGTTACCATATAATTGAAATTAGATAAGAACAGGAACCAAGAAGCCTGTCTGTCTGTTAGTTTTTTCAACCTCCCCAAAATATGACAGGTTTTTGTGATCCATAAGAAACCCTTTATTAACCTCCTATAATTATTGGCAAAGCCTAGAAAATGCTGTATGCCTTTCAATCTGATTGATAAAAGTCATTCTAGTATTGCTTCTTCATGAAGCTAAAACCCAGTACTGGAAATTATATATCCCAAAAAGTGTACCTCTTTTTTGTCAAATAGGCATTTTTCGAGTTTACAATACAGCCCATTCTCAAGTAACTTAGAAATGACAAGACTCACATGCTTATGGTGATTTTCGAGATCATTAGACTAGATCAAGATGTCATCCAAATAAACTATTACAAATGAATGTAACTAGTCTCTCAATACATTGTTTATAAAATATGGGGGGGCGGGGTGACATGGCACACAAACAAGATGGCCACTTAAGGTTTCTTCTCACCACAATCCGGTCTTGATAAGTGCTGCTATCTGTGATATACCCAGGTCCAATGGGCAAATCAAGAGATCTGGTGCTCCCCAACCACCCCGCCATCCGACGGTGTTATCCATGTCCGGTCCAATGGACAAGTTTCTTTCCACCCCGGTTGACCTGTCTGATTCTGTGGTCTTTCACCATGTGGCAGAGGCCTCCAACCTGAGGATCTCTAAACAGGGGTTGGTGAATTACCTTACCTGATGGAGCAGCTGAGGTCAGACCTTCAAGTGATAGCATCCTTGATGTCCTGGAGGTTTCTCTGAAGGGAACTATACAGGCAGATTTGTCATGAACCATGTCATGGTTCTTCAGGAACATGTTTCTGCACTCTGCAGTCTGTTCCGCTTAACAACATGGAGCAACGGAACTTGCTACTAAACTTGCTACTAGTCCTCTGCTGGCAGGTGGAGAATCTAGACAACAGAGGCAGGAGTTACAATGTTTGACTTTACGGCCTACCAGAGTCCAAACCGATTGAGACAACTCTGCAGGCCCTCTTAAACTTTATTCTAGGGAGTGATATCACAGAGACCATACAATTTGACAGGTCGCACAGGACCCTCCTCCAACCACAATCTGATGGTGTCCCAAGAGACATAATCTGCTGCATCCATCAGTTCAGACAAAAAGAGAGGCTTATGCTTAAAGTTAGGGAGCACCAGGTCTGGAAATTATGAAACTCTGCTGTTAACCTCTACCAGGACTTATCACCTCTGCATTGTGTACCTTCTTTATCTACAATGGTGTATTTTCTTTCCTTTCCTCTTTCTTTTCTCTCTCTCTCTCTCCATTTCTCCTCCTTCCTCTGTTGTTGCTTACCTTCTCTGCATCCCACTGCGCAGGGGGACCTGTCCTCCTGTCTATGCTTCGCTCCGCTGTGAATGTCAGTGGTCTCAATGTGAATGTCAGTGGTCTCAATATCCCAGAGCACCATACGAGACGCCTCAGGGAGCACTGGGCATTAGGTGTGTCTGTTGCACTTCAGACTGGGGAGTGAACCACCATAGAAGGACTGGAAATATCCAACAGGATACTTTGCATCACACATTACAAGTAAGAAAGCTGGGGTGGCGATACTTTTTTCACAAGCGATCCCTTTTATTTTTGTAGACCAGAAAGCGAATCCAGAGGGCCACTATATTTTTGTTAAATGCCGCATCAACTCCCAGATACATACTTTTGTCACAATCTATTCTCCCAACGTCCAACAACATGTTGTCCACTGGAAGAGATGGATTTACTCATCAGTACCCAGACCCTACACTAGAAGCGACTACCTTTTCCTCCAGAAGAACTTCCTAACTCTTCTCCAAGATGCCAACATTGGAAATGCTACATTGTCTGTCCACTCTCCTGTACATATGCACACATAAGCCACACTGATTTTTAAGCCTGCCAAATGCACTTGGAAAATCAACAAATCATTATTACTGGAAGATGAAGTGCTTGGCTCTTTGTGGAAAATACAATTTTGGAAACACTGCTGTGAATGTTGAGAGTTTCTAAGCTCCTCAGCTGCCATCTTATTATTATATCAACCATGTTTGTCCTCTTTGTGACTTTGTGTGCTTGAAGTGTTAAGTATGGACGTGCTTGCTCCAAGTAGTTTTACAAGAAACTGGTATATCTCTTCAATGATCAGAATGGAAATAGGTAAAGGTGGGTTATCATCTTAGGGCCAATGGTCAGTGATTGATTCAAAAGTAGACTGAACTACCATAGCAGGATGAGTAGGTTTAGGTGCAACTAATTACAGGGTACTGTATTTTTATTGCATAAATCAAGATACTGATCTTTTGTCACTATGCTGTTTCTGGCATGTAAGCTGTGTTGTTTAACTGTATATAAGTTATGTGTTTTTTATATATAGGGGTGGCATTCTTCTTTGACACTCTCCTTGTGCACAAGTAATAAAGGAATCTGCTTATTCAACTCTTGTGTGAAGAATCTGTGTTTTACAATAATGAGCACTTCACACTGTCATCGGGGGTGTGGGAAGCACACAAAAGTGTGGTAAGAGGCTTTTTCATTTCAATAGGGGCAAGCCAAAAGAAAAGCAGACCCAAGCAGCTTCAGACAGCTTTGGAGGCAATCGCCACTCTGGAACTAATGCATAAAATGATGCTGGTGGATGTGGACTTTAAAGAGTTACTGGTGGCCAGAATGGAATTTATAACACTACTTTCCAGACAACACTTTTACACTTTTCCATGTTTTAAAAATCGCAATGATTTTTCTACAAATACTCTAATAAATGCAGGTGCCTACTTGCGAGAATGTTGAGGAAGAGGAGGGAACATATACATATCCATAAGATACGGGTGGTACCCCATTGGGTCACGGAATACCCCTCAGAAATTGCGGACACCTTCAGTGCGTACTATAAAATGCTTTACAACATCTCTGATAACATGGACGCAGGCATACTGACCTCCCGTAAGGCTGCAGCGTAAGGATACCTCTCCACATGCTTTACAAATAAGCTATCTGCTGAGGCAGTTCAGCTTTTAGATGCTGAAATATCTCCGGATGAACTATGCAAAGTTAACAAAACTTCCAAAATGGACAGGGTCCTGAGCACCAGGCCCCGGGCCCAGATGGATTCCCCCTTAAACATTATAAGAAATCTGGCGATGTTCTTCTACCCTCACTGTTGGCATTGTTTAATTTGTGACTTTAAAATGACAGACTGAGAAGGGAATTGCTCATGGAACATACACAATACTGCCAAACGAGTGAAAGGACCATTCTAGCTACAGGCCTATTTCTCTCCTTAACAATTATTGCAAACTGCTGGACAAAGTATTGGTATCACATGTACAAGTTGTCTTACCAGCTTTGATCCACTCAGACCAGAGTGGATTCATACCGCGCAGGGAGGCTAAGCATAACTCCATCCGGCTGCTCAACATCATCCATCAAGATATCCACTGGTCCTCTTTTGCACGAAGTCCTTTGACTGGGTGGTCTGGTAGTACATGCTTCTCACGTTGCAAACCATGGGATTTGGAGAATCCTTTTGTAAATGGATGAGAGAATTATATTTTACACCTTTTGTCAGGGTGTGAGTAAATGGTGGTCTCTCGCCACAAATAAAAACCTTGAACAGCACTTGTCAGGGCTGTCTACTCTAGCCAGTTTTGTTTGTGTTGACCCTGGAGCCCCTTCTGGAATCTGTTAGATGTTACCTTTCTATATAGGGTTTTCGCTACACTGCATTTGAGCATAAGATCTCAGCCTATGCTGATGATTTGTTTTTTTATGTGGAACAGCGATGTTCTACTCTTACGTGAACTCAGCGCATATGGCTCTGTTAGCGACTTCAAACCTAACCTGGATAAGTCAGAGGCACTGAACATTACGGTTTCTTCTTGGGAATTGGATCTCCTACTCTCTAACTTTAAATTTACTTGGTGCAAAGATAGCATTTAATACTTGGGTATCTGGATTTCATGGAACCTGAAAGAATTGCATCACCTTAATTTCATACCATTACAATCTCGTCTCCTGGTGGACATCAAATCTTGGACGTCACATCATTTCTCCTGGATCAGAAGCATAAATTCAGTTAAGATTGTAGCGGAGCTGCAATATTAAATCCCAAGATTCCCGCTGGTATAGAAGGTAATCCAAAGTAAAGCGCTGGAAAAGAAGGCAATATCCCAGATCCCCCAGTAACCGGACAAAACACAGGTCAGGGAGTCAACTGACAATTTTATTCACAGCTCCAGGAGTCAACTGACAATTTTATTCATGGCTGTTAGCCTATGCATGCTCTCTATTCTAAAACACACGAATACATTTTTATACCAGGTTAACACAGCTATTTCAGACAACCTTTAAATGTTCTGCAATATGACCTAAAGTGGCTAAGTTTGCCACAATGCTTCCCCAGAACGGATCGGCTTGGGGATGTCCGGAGGAGTATTTACAGATCACTTCTCAAGGTCAGTCTGTCTAGATAACCCGTCAGCATTACAGTTTTGCTTTCCTGGGCGGTAATGAATAGTGAAGTCAAAAGGCTGCAGCGCCAAACTCCAGCGCAGCAGCCTGGCATTGTACCCCGCCACACGGTTCAGCCACACCAACAGGTTGTGATCTGTGAGTAGGGAAAAAGGTTGTCCATATAAATAAGGCTGCAACTTTTTGAGGGCCCACACCACGGCCAGGCATTCTTTCTCAATGGCGGCATAGCTCACTTCATGGGGTAATAACTTTCGGCTTAAGTAAGCTACGGGATGTTCTCCGCCATCTGCTCCAACTTGGCTCAGCACTGCTCCCAATCCAAACATTGAAGCGTCTGTGTGGACAAGAAATCATTTAGTTGGATCAGGAGCAGCAAGTACAGGTGCATTGGTTAAAGCAGTCTTGAGTTGTTGGAACGCCTGATCACACTCTGGGGCCCAAATGACCTGTCGAGGAAGGTTTTTGCGGGTCAAGTCAGTCAAGGGTTTGGCCAGGGCACTATAATTGGGTACGAAATTTTCGGTAGTACCCTGCAGTACCCAGGAAGGCTAGCAATGGGTTTTTGTCCGGGGGGTAGGCCACTTAGCTACTGCTTCAATTTTTGCTGGTTCAGGCTTTTGCTGTCCACTACCTACCCGGTGCCCCAGGAACTGTACCTCTGCCATCCCTATGTGACACTTGCTGGGCTTTAGCGTCAACCCTGCCTCTCTGATACGGTCAATGACTGCTCCAATATGTCACAGGTGGTCTGACCAGGTCTGGCTATAGATGGCGATATCATCCAGGTATGCACATGCATACTCCTGAAACCCATCCAGTAGCCGATCCACCATCCGTTGAAAGGTAGCCGGAGCGTTTTTCATCCCGAATGGCATGATGCAAAACTGATACAAGCCAAACGGGGTGACAAACGCCGACTTGGGGATGGCATCCTCGGCTAGTGGAATCTGCCAGTACCCTTTGCATAAATCTGTTGTAGTAAGGTACTGGCCTCGTGCCATTTTGTCTAGCAACAAAAGCGTGTTGTGCCGTCCTTCTTGGGTAGCAGTACTACCGGTGATGCCCAGGGGCTATCGGAATGTTCAATAACCCCATTTCCTCAATTTCCTTCCTCATATGTTCCCTGACCACTTCCTGGATACAGTATGGGGTCTGCCGGATTGGTAGCTGTCCGGCAGTCTCACTCTCAACTCGGTGAGTAGCTAGCGGGGTGTACCCTGGTAAATTGGAGAAAGTGGCTCCCTTAGCCGCTATTAACTCCTGTACCTGGGCACGCTCCTGAGGACTTAGCCGCTCCCCCAGCTGAACACCTGTGGAGGCCTCTGCCTGATCTTCCCGCTCTACTAAGTCAGGTAGCAGAAGATTCTCCTGATCCTCAGAGGCTGAAGCGCATATCGCCGCCACGTCCTCTATTCTCTCATGGTAGGGCTTGAGCATATTCACGTGGCACATGTGTCTCTTCCCTGTCCCTGAGCAGGGGCCAGTCACATAGGTGGTGTCCCATCTCTGTTCCACCACCTGGTATGGGCCTTGCCAGATGGCCTGCAGCTTGTCATTGCAAACAGGTTTTAAAATCAAAACTTTCTGTCCCACGTGAAAGCTGCGGTCTCTGGTTCCCCTATCATATCAGTGGCTCTGGCGTTGTTGGGCCGCCTGGAGGTTGGTCCATACGGTCTGGGTTAGTGCCTCCAAGCGGTCCCTGAGCTCCAGCACATATGGTACAATGGGTGTCCCATCTGTACTACTTTCCTCCTCCCAGTGCTCCCTAATTAAATCTAAAGGTCCTCGCACCCTTCTCCCAAACAGTAGTTCAAAAGGAGAAAAGCGCGTGGACTCTTGGGGTACCTCTCTGTAAGCGAATAGCAGATGGGGTAGGAATCGCTCCCATTCCTTATAGGCCTCTCCAAAGGTACAGAGCATCTGCTTTAACATCCCATTAAACCTTTCACATAACCCATTAGACTGCATATTCTCCATAGTTGGTGGGTCCCCCTTCACATAACCCACCAACATATTCTCCATAGTTGGTGGGTCCCCTCAGCCGTGAACTGCATACCCCTATCCGATATGATCTCCTGGGGGAACCCCACTCGGGAGAATACTTTCATTAAGGCCTCGGCCACTGTCTCGGTGTGGATATTAGAGAGGGCTACTGCTTCGGGGTACCAGTTGGCGTAGTCTACTATGGTCAAGATAT
Organism: Pelobates cultripes; assembly: GCA_933207985.1. Lineage (NCBI taxonomy): Eukaryota > Metazoa > Chordata > Amphibia > Anura > Pelobatidae > Pelobates > Pelobates cultripes. The sequence goes on along the minus strand of OW240916.1, from coordinate 173,423,133 downwards.
ATCTCTTGCCGGAGGGACTGGGTTTTGGTAAGGGCCCTACTATATCTACGGCCACTCTACTAAATGGTTCGTCTATGATGGGCAGTGGGCATAATTTGGCCTTGTGGCGGTCACCCCTCTTGCCTACTCGCTGACAGATGTCACATGTCTGGCAGTACTGCCGCACGTCCTTGGATATACCCGGCCAGAAAAAGGCGTGGGTCAAGCGGTATCGGGTGCGAGTCATGCCCAGATGCCCAGACAAGGGGATGTCGTGAGCGATCCGAAGAAGTTCCTGTCTATATTTCTGGGGGACCACTAGCGGTCTAGTAGTCACAGAAATGCAGTACAGTAACCCCTTTTCCCAGGTATACTGTTCTCCCTCTAATCCGGCCTGGTCGGAAATCACCCTATCCCTGTATACTTTTAACGTGGGGTCTATCTGAACCACAGCCTCAAATTCAGTCGGGGTGTCCCAGGTAACACGGGTCATAGGAGGGTCCCTGATCTTTTACCTGAGCCTCAGAGTGCGTTGCTGTAGCCGTGGTGCGAGCCTGTTGCCTGGTGGTTACTGGGTGAGCCTCTTGGAGTGAAGCTTGAGGAATAAAGGCGGAAGTCATTCGACCCAGGTCGTTTCCCAATACGACATCCGCTGGCAGTTACTGCATCAGGCCCACCTCTACCATGCCCTCCACAACACCCCAATTCAAAGGGGCTAACAGAGTCAGAGTGGCTCCCGAATCAAGGAGCCCTTGGACCTCTTTCCCTTCCAGGGTTACTAGCTGGCGATGGTGTTGCCTGTTGTCTGTGGCTTGTACCGACATCACATTGTGTAGTATCCCCAGGGGCTCTTCGGTCTGATTAAAAAGTATCTCCTGGGTTGCTGGCTCCACTTGGTAGTGGTGGGTGGCTGCTCTTGGTGCTGGATTCTGCCGTACCTGGCTCCATGCTTGGCGGCTCCGGTTCTGGGTACACTTTCTCGCCATGTAGCCCCATTGTTTGCACGTATGGCACTGTATATTCGCTCTGCCATTATACCTGGATGGTGGAGTGTGCCCCCCCCGGGGTTGGCTGGAATGTGTTTGCTGTAGGTGCAGTAGGGGTAGCTGTATGAGGTTGAGCGGTGGGTCGAGGGTACCCTCGGTTGAGGTTACCGTGATGCCTCCTGGCGTCATAGTGCTGGTCTGCTAGTCTTACAGCTTCTGTTAGGGTGAGGGGTTTTCTATCTCTCACCCATTCCTGTGCCTCTGGGGACAGGCCATTGAAAAACTGTTCTAACAGCAGCAATTGCCGTAACTCCTCCATGGTGGTTGCTTGACTGGCTTGTATCCACCCCTGGGAGGCTTGGTCCAGTTTGTGGGCCCACTCTGCGTGGGAATCTTTCTCTGGTTTGCGCAACCCTCGAAACTTGCGCCGGTATGCCTCTGGGGTAATGGCGTATCTTTCCAGTATAGCTTGTTTTACCCGGGCATAATCTTTACTGTCCTCCCTGGGTACAGCCTGATAGGCTTCGGCTGCCAGACCTGACAGTTTGCCTGCCAGTTTGCCTGCTCCAAATCATGCAAGTCACATAGCCTCTCAAAGTCTTGTAGATACCCATCAATCTCGTCTTTCTCTTCACAGAACATTTTAAACGCATGGTATGGGATCTTAGGCTTTACCTGGCTGATGACTGAAGCAGTAACAGACTCTGCTCTGGGAGGAGCATCCTGCGGTCCGTGTGCCATCACATACTCCTGCACATCCGCCATCAGTATTTCCAGGGGTACTGGCTGGGGTAAAAATTCCATCCTGATCCTCATTTCCTTTTGGAAGGGTTTTATTTCCATGGCTGGTGGGGGTTTAACACTGCGAGCTCTATCTCCCTCCATCAATTCAGCAATCAGCACAGCTTTAGGCTTATTGCTGGCTATCTTACCCCTGGCTTCCAATAGTTCCTTTAACGTCTGCCGTTTCAATGCAGTGTAGTCTGTCTCCATTCACCTCTGTGCTCGGTTCTTTGTTGTATCCGAATTGCCATTCACTTTCCTGTTCGGTAGTTTCAATTAACCGAACACCACTTTTCGGCTGTAAGGTTGGATCCCGTAGCTTGAGTGAGTGGTGGCACTGGGCAAGTGGGCACAGTATATGCTGTGAGCCTGACACACAGGCTGGCAGGCAGGCAACTGCAATTACATTACACGGAAAAAAAAAAGCAGACTGATGTTCTAGCCCTAAAAAGGGCTTTTTGGGGTGCTGTCCTTACAGCAGAGATCAGATGAGTCCTTCAGGACTGTAGTGGACACTGAATACACTAGCCTAGCTATCAATTTCCCTATCAAATCAGCAGCAGCTGCACTGTCCCTCCTCTCACTAAGAATGCAGCTTCACAATGAATGTAAAATGGATGCTGTCCAGGAGGTGGGAGGGTCTGGGAGGGAGGGTCTGCTGCTGATTGGCTGGAATGTGTCTGCTGACTGTGAGGTACAGGGTCAAAGTTTACTCAATGATGACGAATAGGGGGCAGACCGAACAGCGCATATGTTCGCCATCCGTGGCGAACGTGAACAAGCGATGTTCGCCAGGAACAATTCACCAGCGAACCGTTCGGGACATCACTACTTGCCACCAATTGTACCGGAGCTGCAATGTTAAATCCCAAGATCTCCGCTGGTATAGAAGGTAATCCAAAGTAAAGCGCTGGAAAAGAAGGCAATATCCCAAATCCCCCAGTAACCGGACGAAACACAGTTCAGGGAGTCAACTGACAATTTTATTCACGGCTCCAGGAGTCAACTGACAATTTTATTCACGGCTGTTAGCCTATGCATGCTCTCTATTCTAAAACACACGAATACATTTTTACACCAGGTTAACACAGCTATTTCAGACAACCTTTAGATGTTCTGCAATATGACCTAAAGTGGCTAGGTTTGCCACAAAGATGAACGTCCTTCCACGCATCCTTTATTCGCTTAAGTCATTAAACTCCACCCTGATAACTTTTATTAGGAAAGATCGTAGACTTTGGTTAAGAGTGGCGCATCTCATGCAGCCCAAAATGGAAGGCGGTTTATGGCTATCATCAGTCCTGGGTTACTATCAGGCAGCTCATCTTTTAAGAATAGTGGAGTGGCAAAACAGGGAAACACAGAAGATCTGGGCCAAGTTTAAGTGGGAGATCTTAGTTGGGGACATCCCAGCAGTGTTGTGGTTGTGAAAGGGGCGTAAAGGTAGATGACACGGGAACATACGTTTGTGGGGGCAACTTTGAAGGTCTGGATTATGATCTGTCTGAAATTTATGGCCCAATCTATCCTGTGTTGGGCAACCCAGCATTTCCTCCTAGACAGGACAGACAGGCCCTAATTTTCTTATGTTTCAAGATAGCGAAAACTCTGTTTCATTCTCTAAAGGGTTTTGTGGCGTTAGCTTTTCTCCCTGGAGGATCAAATGTTCTCCTAAATATAGCTACAAACTCGGCATAATTAAACACAAAGGGATTGTTGTTTCCCCATAAAGGGTTTGCCCAAATTAAAGTCCTATCAACGAGTAGGTTGATCATAAAACCAACTTTGGCCCTGTCTGTCGGATATGCTCTAGATTAAAGTCTGAAGTGTATGCTTACGTAGTTAAGAAACCTCAGCATGCACGAGGATCTCCTCCATAATGCAGAGGCAACATCATGTTAGATGATGTACCTAATGGGGTTACCTCCATGTTATTTGCTACAGGAGCAGATGTACGGTAGGAGTAAGTAACATCTGCAAAGCATCTGCAAACATGAAGGCAATCCAGAGGGATTGGAATTTCTGGGGATAGAGAAAATTAAGGTTCATTGGAGAGGAGGTTGTAAAGATAAAATTTTCAGCAAAGCAGAAATGAAATGAATGTTCAGCCTTGATACTTTAATCCCTGAAGGTTTGAACATAGATTTTGAAATAAACTCCTTTTTAAAAACCTTTACCCCACTTTTTTAATATAAATTATCGTCTTATTTATCCCTTTTTAATAATATATTTAAATTCTTTTTCATCTTTTTTAAGGGTATATTCAGAGTAAATTCTGCATATGTATCTTTAATATAAAGAGTATATTTACATCATTATATGCATTTATTTTGTATTTGGATTATTTGTTGTCTTTTTCTTATGTTTTTACTTATATAATATTTTTTAATAAATGTTTTGCACATATAGATCTCTATTTTTGTCTGAAAATAACTTATTAACTGAAGGACATGCGCAATGATAAGAGACATTTTCTGTGAACTTTGCCAAGAACTAACCTGATCATGTGACCGGACGTTCTGGAAATACGTCACCTACTTAGTCCGCTGACCCGGAAGTGACGTAACCGGAGATGACATACCCGGAAGAAACAAAGGACACATCTGGAGAAGAACGCACCTTTTTGGAGATTTAAACGGACGGGAGTCTGAAGCAATTACAGAGCACTTTGATAAAGACTGTCAAAACGCGTCAGTGCGGTTGTATATGCGGTTGTACATTTGAGATCTTTTAATATTTAATATTTATTTTGTAATACATTTGTTCCTGGTTACTTCCTATCATCGTGGTTTCAACTTTGTGGGAACCCAAAGGGAGAATTTATATTCAGCAACCTGTGGATCATCCTGTTATTGGTGCCAACTCCTGATCTCAACAATTATATTTGTTCCAAGGCACTTTTAGTCTGAGCCCACTTTAGCAGGCTCAGCAAAGTGTGAGTGAGACCAATTTGTATTTACACAAACCTTTATTGGTTTACAATTTTTTGTCTTTTTAGATATTTACACATTGATGGTAATATTGTTTGTGTATGTTATATATACACCATTAGTGAAGACTGTTGGACATCAGGCGACAGCTGTGAAGCAGAAGAAGTTAAACTGGAACCACAAAACAGGTGATTGAGGATCTGAATTGGACCAATAGAACACAACACAAGCAAGATGCCCACTGGACCACCAATGGACTTTTGGGACTAGCCCTATTTAAAGGGACTCATGGATGGGAGGTGCTAGGCTGGTTTTCAGGTGTTATTGTTGTCATTATTTTAATTTTTCGGTGCCTGAGGAAGTCCCATCACTGAGACAAAATGCGTAAGACATTTTATTCATTTTATTGCCAAAATTAAGCTGCATAGTTACCTACTACTTAGAGTCCTCTTTGACAGTGGTGACTACAGACCCTGGAGTCACAATTCCGGAACCTAACACGCTAACAGGTCACAGAGAGTAAGGGTGCTATACCGGTCCTTAGAGTGGCCGGGCTAAGCACACTAATGGTCAGGAGACAAGCCAAGTAAAGGGAGCCAGAAAACGGGAGAACGAGAAACAAGCCGAGGTCAAAGGAGTGGAGAAGACAGGATAATCGGAATAACGAGCCAAAAAAACAGAAACCAGAGAGCAACACGAGAGAACAGCACTACAGGTATCACAAGACCACAACAGGGCACTGAGGGACAGGAAAGGTAAGTATAAATACCCTTGGTTTAATTCTGATTGGATAACTTCCAATCAGAATTAACAATCACACGTGGGGGATATCTATACCTCCCACTGTGATTGAGGTACTGTTTCTTTAACGCCGGGTCACTCACGTGCATAATTTAGTGCCGCTGGGGGGCGTGGAGGACGCGAGCGACGAGCGGCAGAGAAGAGACGCCGCTCACCGACAGTAGAGACGAGGGGAGACTGCGGGCGGCGACGGACTGAGGGTGAGTGCTGCAAGTGGCGTGCAGCCTCCCCTCCTAGCCGCCCGTGGATCCCTGACACCTGGAAGGAGATTACAGCCCCCCACTTCCATTGGGGGAGGCACCCCTGCAGCGCTTTCAATTTAAACTCTATGTGTGTATTTAGACTTAACTGTATTACACTATGTTCTTATTATGTGTTTGTTTCTAGGTTATTTCAGCCATATCCTTATTTTTGTATCTATCTTGAAGAAAGAACCAACATAATTCCCAGCTTTCCTGATTTGCATGGTAGCCAATCATATGGGTATTATGTAACCGGGGCCAGCCCAAGACATTGTTCTACCCGTATCCAAGGATGAAAAGCTGCCCCCCCCACCTTGCACCAAAAGCATGCCTACATGCATTGTTATTTGGGTAAGTAAAAAAATTTGTCTGCTCTGCCAATTCGGACCAATGGCATTTGGTTTGGTTCGGTTCGGCACTTAGACAAATCAGCATTTCAGCAATTCGGACCCTAACTTATGTAATATTTTTTAATAAAAGTTTTGCACATATAGATCTCTATTTTTGTCTGAAAATAACTTATTAACTGAAGGACATGCGCAATGATAAGAGACATTTTCTGTGAACTTTGCCAAGAACTAACCTGATCATGTGACCGGACGTTCTGGAAATACGTCACCTACTTAGTCCGCTGACCCGGAAGTGACGTAACCGGAGATGACATACCCGGAAGAAACAAAGGACACATCTGGAGAAGAACGCACCTTTTTGGAGATTTAAACGGACGGGAGTCTGAAGCAATTACAGAGCACTTTGATAAAGACTGTCAAAACGCGTCAGTGCGGTTGTATATGCGGTTGTACATTTGAGATCTTTTAATATTTAATATTTATTTTGTAATACATTTGTTCCTGGTTACTTCCTATCATCGTGGTTTCAACTTTGTGGGAACCCAAAGGGAGAATTTATATTCAGCAACCTGTGGATCATCCTGTTATTGGTGCCAACTCCTGATCTCAACAATTATATTTGTTCCAAGGCACTTTTAGTCTGAGCCCACTTTAGCGGGCTCAGCAAAGTGTGAGTGAGACCAATTTGTATTTACACAAACCTTTATTGGTTTACAATTTTTTGTCTTTTTAGATATTTACACATTGATGGTAATATTGTTTGTGTATGTTATATATACACCATTAGTGAAGACTGTTGGACATCAGGCGACAGCTGTGAAGCAGAAGAAGTTAAACTGGAACCACAAAACAGGTGATTGAGGATCTGAATTGGACCAATAGAACACAACACAAGCAAGATGCCCACTGGACCACCAATGGACTAAATGGGCTAACCCCTAAACCCTAACCCCTAACCGCTAACCCTAAACCCTAATCCTACCCCTAACTCTAACCCACTTCGGAACTTTGGCAATTCAGGACTTTTGCAGTTTGAGACTTTTGCAATTCGGGACTTCAGCACTTTGGAAATTCGGCACTTTGGAAATTCAGAAATTTGGCAATTCGGCAAGTCGAACTTTGGACATTCAGAAGCATCCGAATGTCCGAATTGCACAAAATTTGTTCAAATGTACATTTGGAATGAAACGAATTGCACATGGCTAGTGTGTATTGTATGCAGTGTGTGTATTAAATATATTGTCTGTGTGCGTATACTGAAGGCAGTGTGTAGTGAATGTAGGGTGTGTGGTGTATTTAGTGTGTCTAGTGGTTGCAGTGTCTGTGTAGTGCAGGTAGTGTGTGTGTAGAGTTGGATAAATGCTGGTGGGGGAGAGTAGTTTAAATTAAATTGAGATTACCCCCTCCCCCTTCCTGCCTCTTACCTGTGGGCTGGAATGGCAGGACAGTGTGTAGGAAGGTGACAGTATAGGGGGAACAGCAGGGTGTGGGGGTGACAGTAGGGGGTAGGGTATGAGGTTGACTGTGTGTAGGAGACAGTGGTGAGGGGGTTACAGGCTGTGAGGTGGGGCAGGCTGTGGGAAGGCTGTGGCTTTTTTTTCCAGTGCTCCCCATTCCCTGGTGGTCCAGTGGCTGGCTCTACAGTTCTGAGGCTCAGCGGACCAAGTTCTCGTGAGCTCCAAATAGAGCATTGCCTTGGTAACCCACGGCAACACTCTGGGAGCTTGCAAACATTCTATCACATGGTCTGCAGCACTGCACACGGCAGAGCTGCAGATCAGAGGCTCCCCATGGGCAGACTGATGGAGGGGCCTACCTGGTGTCAGGTCCTCGGACACTGACTGAGGACCCAACTGATTAGTCTGCCCCACGGTTTAGAGAGCCACCTCTGCTGCTTATATAGGCAGCAGAGGCAGCCCAGGGCAAAATGCTGCCCCTGTTAAAGTGTTGCCTGGGGCCATTGCCCTATGAATGGGCCGGCCCTGCATGTAATGATTGTTAGAAATTTCTATTTAAGAAAGGATATGATAAAAATGCTCAGACATGTCTAGTGTGTACGCAGTCTAAATCCTCACATCAATCCCCTAGTTGGTTGCTACAGCTTCTGCCTTTTCCGTCTGTCCCTTTACCAAATGTATCAATGGATTTAGTTTTGATTTACACCCATCTAAGGATAATACCATTATTCGTGTCATCATTGTTTCTCAAAAATGGCCCATTTTGTATCGTTAATGAAACTCTGTTTTTCGGTTGGGCTGACCTAGATATTCATGAAAGAAGTAATTAGGTTAAACAGAATTCCTGAGGTTACTATATCTGATAGGGTCCCTAAATTGTATTTAGATTCTGGTGGTCATTTTGTGCAGAGATGGTTATTTCTCTACTCTTTTTTTGTCTGTATACAAACCACAAAGTAATGGGACTGTAGTACACCTGGCTCTGGAACACTACTTGAGATGTTTGTCTTCTGCTCTTCAGGAAATCTAGAAGGAAATGTTTCCATGGGCTGAATTTGCCTGCAACAATGCCAAACATGAAGGTACAGTGCAATCTAGATAAACTATGGCTATGCTCCTGCTATAATCTCAGCTTCTTTCTCTGACATGGGGTTGCTAACTTTGGATCAGTATGTGATGGACCTACAGAGTATTTGAAAGCAGATCAATGCCGTTCTCAAGAAGAATCTCTTTACTCAACAGCAGCATGCTGATTGACATTATAGACAATGGTGAAACTAATTTAGTGAGGGTCCGGGTGCAAGAAATATTTTTGAACCCCCTCTAGAGAAAAGGTGGCCAAAAGATAGATTCCATCTGTTGTACAGCTCACGTGAAGCTATGCAAGCTGGGAGCTATCATTTGCCCATACTTGTAGGTTTTTTGTTTGTGAGCACTGTTTGTGCATTTAAATGTAATCAATTTGTTTTGCATGTATGTGTGTACATTTTGGGGTGCATGTATTTGTATGTACCACTGCCATTGAAATACAATGGTGTACATCAATGCAATGTTTGAAGTTGAATGCAATGGTGTGTTTGTATGTAGTTTTAGCTTTTAAATGCAGGTGCACTTTTGTATGTAGTGTTTGTGTTTGAATGAAGGGATGTTTGTATATGATTTGGGCATTTTAAAACAATGGTGTGTTTGTAATTTTTGCATGTAAATGCATTGGTGTGTTTGTATATAGTGTTGGCTTTTACATGTGAGTGTTAGTGTTTAACTCCAGAGGTGTGTTTGCATGTATGTTTGCATTTGATTTCTAGAACATATGCACAGATATACATACACATAGCTGCACACACTGATGCCTACATACACACTCAGACACACATATATATATACATAAAAGCACTGACACACATACACGCTCAGACTTCATAATTTTTATATTTTTAGCCACCCTCCTGTTAACATACTTTTTATTGGCAGGAGGGTGGCTTCTCTGGGGGTACTGCTGCTGTCTGAGACTGATGGGAGTGTAGGGATGGCTGGCTCTTTCTTCTCACTTCTCCTCTCTGCTTGGGGTCTCCATATGTATCTGAGAGGATGTGACAGGCACTCACTTCCTCCCAGCAGTGCACTGGCTGACAATGCTAGGGCCACTGTGTCTGACTTGGCCCCTGTTTAGAAATACCCATCGGGTGGCCTTAAGTGCATAGTGGTAGTTCCACTGCTGATCAAAGGGCAACCCCTACATTACAAATGGGCAGGAAAAAAATCCACACCTAAGTACAAAGCTCCATATCAGAGTCTTTGGAAGATAGATACCCTGTCTTATGCTTTGGAGTTCAACAATATATTTTATAGTATATATGTTGCAGTGCACAAACTGACCCATTATATACCTGAATTTTAGACTAAATGCACAATACTGAAAATCTGTGGGTGTGTCAATATTTTGAATTCCACCCATGGCTCAAAAAAGGAGATGACTGATGGAAAAAAAAAGACAATTGATAGTTAGGGAACAGTCACTATATGTTATTTTATTCACAGGTCAAGTTTAAAAATAATATGATATATGAATATTGATTTTTTTTATTGCTGCATTTTTTTTTATTTTTTTTTACCTCTGTTGGTTTCTTCATCTCAGTTGATCTGTGAACCAAATGGTGGTGCTCTATAATAAAGTATTTGCACCACCAAGTACCTGTCTCTACCATCTAGCCTCTCATGAGGGTTGTTTTAGCAAGGGTATTCTGTTCCCTGCATCTAAGTTCAACCACTCAAACTAGATGAGTAGCCACAAATTGATAGCTCCACCATGGGAGTGCAGGGGGTGGACAGTGATCTGTACATTTCATCCCTGCCAGTTGATATGTCACTGGGAGCCAGTAGACTGCTAGCATTAAAAACACTGCAACGGCCTACCATGATTAAAGTGTGTAAAATGACCCTGCCAGTATGTCAATATACAGATAAAATCTTACAAAAAAAAAAAACGTAACAAATATCAGACAACTCAAAATAGACACTGTTTTCTATTTCCATGTATATAAAATTTTAAAGGGCCTCTTACCTCTCAAATTTCCCTTTCTCCTATTGTTTCCTCATCTCTTTCTCTTTCAGAATCTGGTATTCCTTTCTTAATTTTTCTTTGAAACATACTTGACAATATTGACAAAGGAAGTGGAGAATGCCTCAAACTCCACCCTTTGACAATGTTGTCAAACATAGGAAACATGCATAAGACAAAGTAGTCCCTACTTTGCATAAGACAAATAAGTTCCTACTTTTAAAAAGAAATTGTTTTGAAAAATGTAAGAGAAAAGGAACAATAGGGGAAGGGGAAGTTTGAGGCGACATAGCTACTTTTAGACATATTTGCACTACTTTGGCACTTGACTTGTATCATGTTTTTGATCATCAACTTTATATCAGTAGAAAAAAATGACACAATGAAAAAAATATATTTCTTCTAACAGTTCTCCTTAGTGCTTCTTGTACATCCTTGTTTCTCAGAGTGTAAACAAGAGGATTTACCAGTGGTATCACCACAGCATAAAACACAGACACAACTTTATCTATATCTGAAGAGTATTTTGTTGAAGGACGGATATACATGAATATAATTGTGCCATAGAAAGTTAGAACAACAGTTAGATGAGATGCACATGTGGAAAATGCTTTCTTTCTACCTATTTTTGAAGGAAGTCTAAAGACAGTTCTAATAATATAAGCATATGATGCAGCAGTCAGAAAGAAAGAATATAATATGATAAACCAAGCCATGAAATATAAAACTCTATCTGTTACCAAGGTCTCATTACAGGAGATTGTAAGTAAAGGGATGAAATCACAAAAAAAATGATTAAGTGTTGTGGATCTACAGAACATAAGCCTAGAGCTTGGGATGATCAGAAAGAAGGAACTCAGGAAACCACAAACCCATGAACATATGGCTAACTGAGTGCACAAAGTCCTAGTCATAATAGAGTGGTAACGTAAAGGCTTACATATAGCCAAATATCTGTCATATGCCATAGCAGCTAGAAAGAAGAGCTCAGTAAGTCCCAGTGCAAAGAAAAAGTAAATTTGGACAATGCAGCCATTGTAGGTTATTACATTATTGCCTGCCCTAAAGTCAAATAACATTTTAGGGACAGTAACTGTTATGTACCAGATCTCCAAAAATGAAAAATGGTTGAGAAAAATGTACATGGGAACCTTCCTGAGAATAGGATCCAGCATTAAAATACCAATTATAAATATATTTGCGCTGACAGTCAGGATGTAAAAGACTAAGAAAACCATGAAGAGCAAGAGCTGAAGCTCATTGCTGCTGGGAAATCCCAAGAGGATGAACTCAGATTGTCCAGTTTGATTGACCTTCATATCTTCATGTTTAGTAATACCTAAAATTAAAAAATATGCAATTTTTACATTATTTGAAAATTATGTATATGTTTTCTTTAGTAATGTTCTTTTCATGTGTTGATGCTAAAAATATTCAGAAGAATACATAAGTAGACATACATTATTAGTAGATAAGTAATAATGATATGTCTTATTTCCGTAATCTTTTATGATAAATACCCAATAAACAGTCAACTGTTAACATGGAGTTGTTTCTAGTGTTGCCATCAAATCCTTTCCCACAGAACTGAAGGAATGGAAGGGAAATGACAAGCTATTGATATTACAATATAAAGTAAACATCTTAAAGAAATCTGCTCTTGATGAATAAATTATTACCCTTTACTGGCTCACTTGTCAATCACTTCAAACTGGGGTTTTGTCTTGTATTTGATCAGTATCAAAAAAAAAAAAGTGTGAAAAGTTGAACTTGATGCATTTGAGTTTTTATCAACCAGAGCATTCAAAGTGAATTCAAAGTGATTTAAAATGTTAGGTCAAAATAGACAAACTCTAACTCAGTTATACTTTTTAGCTCTCTGGCCTTAAATTTAAAATCCACTTTGAATTCACCTTGAGTTCTCACTCTCAAAAATAACCCTGTTAATTTTATTTTTTACACTTCCTAAACACATATTTCCTAAATATCAGGATAAATAAATATAGTTTTTAAATGTCTGGGAAGGGACAATTCCCCTTTAAAACGTAAAAAACAAACATGTAGGCAGTATACAATGCCACATGGATATATTTCACATATGTCCAAATAGAAAAATCTTTCAGAAATACCTTGAATTAATGATATGCATATGTAAAAAATAAATAAAGACAATTTCCAGAATCAAAACTAAAAGAACAGAATATATTGCAGAGAAAGTTATAAGCATTATACATATTGTGTAAATATTAATAGTTTAAGTATTAAAATATTGTATTATAATGTTATAAATGTTTTAGTTTGTCTTTTAACCACTTTTTGAAATATTTTGATGATAAACGATGAAGTGGGTGACTCTCTTTTATGTTCTGTCTTCTCACCCCCCCTTGTTCACTCTTCACTTTCCTACTTTCTGTTCTTCTTCTTCCACTCTTTTGTTCCCCTAAACAGGCTCTAATGTGCAACAAAATGGTTGCTCTGGACCCTGAGGTCTCTGCTCTTTTGAAGTCTAAAAGGCGACCATATTGGATACAGGAGATCATATACCTTTCTCTTGCACACCAGTGTACCATACAGACTATGATGGACTGTCACTCTGTGGCGCCATCGCCACCTTTATTTCTTCCACATATAAAACATAATAAGCTGACTAAGCTGTTGGAGTGGCCCTCGCCACTGGAATGATTGGGGAGGTGGGGGAGGGGTGCTAGGGACATCCAGCTCAACAGATTGCACAGACTGGTTTGTGAAAAGTCATATACGGTTTATTTTATGACTCAAAGTTTCTCCTTAACTGTTGCTAATTTAATGAAGACTGTATGTATTTACGATGTTTCACCCAAATGTATATTTATATGTATTTGCCTTTTAGGTTGCTAATAATATGTTGAAAAAAAGTTACATAAGATGACCTCTTATCAGGTTGGTAGATTTATCTGACTGCCACTGTTTTACATCAGTAGTATGTTTGCTTATTAAAAATAAATAAAATACAGTTGTTATATCTTGATCAACTTGGCACACATTAAAGAAATACCTTCAGTGACGCCTGTAACTGTTGCTGAAGTAACAATAAAACCTTCCTGACTTCTGTCTAATGGAGACAACCATGAAGTGCAGACACTCATGCCAAAGACAAATGCTCTTTGGATCTAATAAGCAATGCTGATATACAGATACTTTTGGATTCAATACCAAGGGATTTAGTAATCCCATCAGACACAATTACAAAAGTACCAATCATTGTTTTAACGGTGACAGGGAATCAGCTGATTATATTACATATATACATTATCAACTATTTCATGTACAATATTATGTACTGATTTATAACAATATAAATCAGCTATATATATTTATAAAACTATAGAGTAAATTAGTATACTATAATGATAATGCAACTTTTCCAGATTTGCTTCTTTCAATGTAACACACATCATTTTTTCAGTGAACATTTTAATGATTTTCCAGAAGTACAAACAAAGGAAAATGTAATATCAAATACAAAGCAAGTATAGCATAGCTCATATAAAAGTCACGATAATCTGTGGTGACCACCAGCACCTGCACAATGATTACAAAGAAGTCATGCTCAGAAAGAGGGAAAATAATCCACAACCTTTCCAGTAAGTCATCAGTGACCAATGAGCTCAGATAGTATAAACGATTAGATTAGAAAAAAGAGAAAAAAGAGGGGTGGGGGTGGGGATGGAGTAAAATACCAGTGCTGTCTTACAATATTGCTGACATTTTAAGTACTTAAAGTTTTGTATGTGGACCTTCAAATCAGGACATTGGTGCACAGACAACTTAAGTATCAAAGACGTATCCTCTGAGAGATTGACAACATATGTGGTTGGTTCTCTCACAAACCACCCTATGTTTTCCTGTAGAAACCATTGCTGGATAGATGTTCCTGGACAGAAGTTGCATACAAACTATTTAAAAAAAATTTGATCACCTTTAATACCATCTGCCATTAATGTCTGAAATTGAGGAATTAGAAAAAGGGTCCAGGCACTCCAATGTCACTAGGACCTTTATTAGAACATGTGGAACACTGCAACGGTTTGACTCCCAATGGAGTCTTTGTCAGGGCCGGTGCTTGGATTTTTAGGTACATAGGCGAAGATGCATTTTTCCGCCCTTCCCCCCCCCCAAAAAAAACAACATCTTCACCTATGTGCCTCTTAACCAGCCTCTCTCCCCTCCCTGACCATTAGTAGTCCCTTCCCTTCCCTGTCCCTTAGTGTTCTTCTCCCCTCCCCCCTCTTTTTCCTGTCTCTTGGTGTTTCTCTCCCATTCCCTCCCTGTCCCTTGGTGCACCCCACACCCCTTTAGTGGTCACACTTCCCTTCCTGGTGTGCCTCCTACCTCTACTGTTGCATTGCCGAGTGGAGCAGATCCCCTAAAGGAGCTTCAGTTTTCTGTACCCGGCAGGACTGTCAGGGAGTGCTCTCTCTGTGAGCACCTCCTGTCAGTCTGGCCAGGTACAGGAAACAGAAGTTCCTGTACCGCGCTCTGCTCCGCTACACTCTGTACACACTGACAGTCACACACTCAATGACAAACACACAGACGTCACTGACAGACACAGACTCATTGATCTGACACACACTCATTCATTGACACTGACAGACCCACACTGATTGACACTCATTGACAGACACACTGATAGTCACACACAGACTCAATGACAAACATACTCTCACTGATTTGACAGACACACACTCATACACTGACAAACACACTCATCATACACTGACAGACACACTCATACACTCACATGCACACACACTCATACAATCACTGACAGTGTGTCTGTCACTCACACACACTGTCACTGACAGACACACACACTTTGTCACTTACACACACTGTCACTCACAGACGTACACACTTTGTCACTCACACACACTGTCACTCACAGACACACACACACTGTCACTCACACACACTGTCACTCACACACTCTGTCGCTCACAGACACACACTGTCACTCACAGACACACACACTCTGTCACTCACACACACTGTCACTCACAGACACACACTTTGTCACTCACACACACTGTCACTCACACACACTGTCACTCACACACTATGTCGCTCACAGACACACACACTGTCACTCACAGACACACACACTCTGTCACTAACAGACACACACACACACTGTCACTCACAGACACACACACTCTGTCACTCACAGACACACACACACTGTCACTAACACACTCTGTTGCTCACAGACACACACACACTGTCACTCACACACACACACACACTGTCACTCACAGACACACACACTCTGTCACTCACAGACACACATCACATACATTCACTAATTATTTTATAAATACACATTTTCCACCCAGCCTCCCTACCTGGAGAGCTGGTGTGGATGATGGATCGGTCCCTGAGGGCTGGGGCTGCTGGGAGGCGTGCGGCTGTGCTGCCTACTGATGCCGCGGGAGCCGGAATATGACGTCATATTCCGGCTCCCGCGGCATCAGCAGACAGCGCGCGAGGGAGCAGAGCAGAGAGGTTAGAGCTCCCTCGCCGCGCCTGATCACAGCACTGCTGCGCCGGGGGTCGAGATGGTGGCCTGGCAGGAGGGAGAGCTTCCCTCCTGCCGGCCACTGAAATATTGCGCCCCCAGAGCCCACGCGCCCTAAGGCGGCCGCCTGTGCCGCCTTATGGACGCGCCGGCCCTGGTCTTTGTTAAGTGAATTGATTGTGGTTTCTTTTCCAATTTTGCAATTTAATTTGAATAATGTCCACTGTGACGGTAGTCACCATCACCTGGGGTTTCATAAGGACATTTACAAACTGGAGCTTGTGACAGGAGACCATTTTGATAACTGAACCTTTTTGGAAAGGTTAGCAGACTAAAACAGACCCAGACCAATTTGAGTTCTGGGGTCTGGTTAGTCTCCCGGGAGAGGGAAGATATGTGACGGTAGTCACCATCACCTGGAGTTTTATAAGGACATTTTATGTAGGACCCTAGACTATTCCTATATTTAAGTCACCCCGGGTCCATTGTGGGTGCAGGGTGTATGTGTGTAATGTGGTTGCTTGGGGTTCAATTTTAGTGTGTTCTCATGTCTTGCTAATGCTTACAATAAACTAGATAGATTTGGCTATTGAGCCTATATAGCTCCACCTGTTGGTTGCAAGGATCTAGCAACGATGTATGCACTTCCTGAAAAGAAATAATTTCTCATTTGCATAATCGGGTAGATTTGCATATTGCTAATTCTGCAGTCAATAGAGATATGTTCTGTTAATTATTGTCTTCCCCAACACTTTATAAATATGTTATTATGCTATTATAATTTCCTGTATATTTTACGATATGTTTTGGTTATTTGAATATTATTATGTTTGTCACAGCAATGAACGTATGGGCTAGTCCCAAGTAAAATAAAGTAAAGTATATTAATTCTATTTGGAACGATGTCCTGTGTGTATTTTTAGGTATCCCAGCCACAGAGTTGTCGTACCTGTAACGGATCACCTGGCACCCCGACTGTGTACATCCGTTGAAGGATGCTCCTAGCGCTTACAGAGGGTGCCAAGCGCTCTGCAGACACCACAACCACCGCAGACCCCACTAACCGCCGCAGCATGGTTGGGGTCTCACCGTCTCCTACCCACCCTGGACCTACGACAAGGTTCCAGTGGGTGAACTCCAAGAGAGTGAAGCTGGAACAAGCTCTTAAAAGAGCTTAGTAGTGATTAGCTAAGGGAGTATTGAGAGCATAGCAATCCCTTGTAGTGATATAGCAATTCCCCCAATAAGAGACAGGACTCTAGATTGAGGGTGAAGTAGAACTGTCGGTACTGGCACATACAGCCTCTTTTATTCACATTCTACAAACATAGTACTGCCCACAGGGTTTTGAAGAACAACCAATCAACACATTACAACACAGCTAACACTCCCATTCATTACATCAGAAATCCTCTCCTCTACCTGTGATACAATTATCTCAACACAATAGACTAACTTAATTATCACAGGCAGGAAAATACAGTATAATAAAACATATCACAGGGACCCCAAAACATGCAATAACCCCATAAAATATATCCTCGGAACCGGGGGATCTGGGTGAACCACATATCCAAAATTCACCAAGATCCGTTCAGTAGTTTGGAAGATACGGTCTAATGCAGATTCTGCAGAACATATACAGGCTATGTGAAAAATAATTACCGTTAAATGTGTCCCCTGTTCTGTAGTTTAAAACTACTGAATGATGTCTTTGTGCACCAAATACCGTCGAGATGGCACTGTGTAGAAAAATCACAACAGTGTCTGTGAGTTAAAATGGCCACCATCCATTGTTCTCACCATGTGCTTCATCCATTGTTCTCACCATGTGCCTCTGATACATGAAATGGTGGCCACCTAGTAACTCCACAGTATGTCCCCAGATGGTTCTTAAAGGGCCAGCAGCATAATAAAATACAGTATGCCCAAATCAGTTCCTTAAAGGGCAATACATCCCAGGGCCATAGTCGCAGGGCAGGAGGCTGTCAAACAGGCCCCTCCAAAAACCAGTGGCAAGGTCACTTTCGCCACAGTACCTGTTGGCTGGCTGCATGATCCCTCTAGCCCTGGGATAAATCAAGAGAGGTAGGCCTGAGAGCAGCAAGTGCCTTTGTAAGACAATAGAAATGACATTGCAGACGTGGCTACATGCCTGAAAGAAGGGCTGCAGCAGAATAGGCAGACGGGACGAAGAAGGACTGTAGCCGAATAGGCAGAGGGGACGATACCTGCCTGGAAGAAGGGCTGCAGCCTGGTCAGGTGGAAAAGCTTCAGTAGGACCCCAGTCAAGCCATGGTGACTGGGGCAGAAGAGCGGCAGTTTTCTCGGTACTAGCTAGGAAGCACTCCTGGGCGGAAGTACCCAGCCGGGGTACACGGAGTTCTGCTATATCCACTATATATGCAACATGTCACCTTTATCTTTAAAGCAACAATCATCTGATTTTGATTTACATGACATAGATAACCTATGGGGACTAAATACCAGCTATGTAATAGTTTAATGCTTAACAGTGTTAAGCCACAAAAAGTGCTTAAAACGCTCTCTGCTATGTTTTATCTGAGACAGAATGTCTTAATTCTTGTTCCCAGCTTTTAACAAAGGAAAGATCCAGTGGAGAAAACATAGTATTGAGGAGTTTATATACTGTAGAAATGGCTTCAAATTACTTTTAAAGTCAGTCAATCTTGCCTTCCTTGTTGACTCATTGTAAGAGCAAATATATGTTAATAATAAAAGGGCGTTGGTAAAAAAAACATTTCCTTGGTAGGTAAGTGATATAATTGTTGCATTTGGGTGAAAGGGAGAAGGCGTCCCTCTTTAAATATTGTAAACGTATTGTCCTAATATCTTCACACTGAGAAACGTTGAATGATTGTAAATGGATGGGTTACCAAGAGAAGAACTACAGAATGATGGTTTAGAGGTATGCCAAATGGATATTGTGTGGTAAGTAGTCGGGTGAGCCATTGTGTTTCCATCCTCACCCATTGCAGAGCATTTTGGAACAAATGAGAAGATATAATGCTGCTTGGAATTGCTACTTTACAAGGAAGTCTAGCATTTGGCAATCCTAATTGCACTGGGCACAAAAATGTGTAACCTTTTTCAGACACCTTTGGTCTTCCGCCACACCGTATAGATTTGCTTAACATACTGTAGACATTTGTAAAAAAATTTTTTTTAAAGTTGGCACTAAAACTGGTAATGTGATGTAACTTAGGTAGGACTGATATATTAACAGTTGCAATACAGCCAATTCATGATGTGTGCTTCCCCTTCCATCCATGCAGTGTAGCAGGGATTTCTTTATATAATTTAATATAATTTAGATGGAAAAAGGCATAAATGTTTGATGTAAAAGAACTTCAAAAAAGGTTATGTAATCAGATCTACAATCATAATTATAACGGTCTTAGGAACATTTACTATACTCAAGTATTTTCTGAAAAGTAGTCAGATAATTAAAGAGTTGTGTTGAAGTTAATAATACATCATCTGTGAACATACAGTTGTTTTCAAAAGTGTGCATACCCTGGCAGAAATTGTGAAAAATTGGCATTCACTTGAAAAAAATTGACTGATCATACCAAAAATAAATTTTATTGAAGTATAGTTCGGGATACAAAGAAAAACCCACAGGTAACCTCAGGAGAAATACAGGCTGCTCTGTAAAAAATAATGTGGTTGTTTTAAGGAGCACAATACGACGATACTTGAACAAAAATGTGCTGCATGGTTGAGTTGCCAGAAAGAGACATTACTGCGTCAATGACACAAAAAAGCCTGGTTACAATATGCCTGACAAAACCTTGACACGCCTCACAGCATCTAGCACACTTTAATTTGGAGTGACAAGACCAAAATAGAGCTTTATGTTAACAACCACAAGCGCTATGTTTTTAGAGTGGTCAACAAGGCCTGTAATGAAAAGAATACCATCCCCACTCTGAAGCTTGGTGGTGGCTCACTAATGTTTTGGGGGAGCTCTAAAGGCAAGGGGAATCTTTTGAAAATTGATGGCAAGATAAATACAACATGTTATCAGAAAATACTGGCAAACAATTAGCATTCTTCTGCATGAAGGTTGCACATGGGACGCTCTTGGACTTTCCAGCATGACAATGACCTCAAGCACAAAGCCAAGTTGACCCTCCAATGGTTACGGCAGAAAAAGGTGAAGATTCTGGAGTGGCCATCACAGTCTCCTAACCTTAATATCATTGAGTCACTCTAGGGACATCTCAAACATGTGGTTCATGCAAGACGACCAAAGACTTTGCATGACATGGGGGTATTTTTCCAAGACGAATGGGCAGCTATACTACTTGCAAGAATTAGGGGCCTCATAGATAATTAATATAAAAACTGCACACTGTCATTGGTTCTAAAGGGGGTAATACAAAGTATTAAAAACTAAGGGTATGCAAACTTTTGAAAAGGGGTAATTTTTTTCTTTGTCACCGTGTTTTGTTTTATGATTGTTCCATTCTGTTATAACCTACAGTTGAATATGAATATTGTGTCTGCTCACTCATGTTTTCTTTAAACATGGTACATATATTATCAATACTCCAAGAATATGCAAACTTTTAAGCACAACTGTATTAAGTCTATATTCTCTACTCCCTATCAGGAAAAACAATGGTTCAAAGGCCAATACATACAACAAAGGGGATAAAGAGCAACCTTGTCGTGTCCCATTAGTAATGTGGAAAGAAGTGGACATAGTTACATAGTTGTTGAGTTTGAAAAAATACTAAATTCCATCAAGCTCAACATGGAAACCTATGCTTTTATGCTGTTGATCCAAAAGAAGGCAAAAATCTAAATTTTAGTAGTTTCCACTTATGCCACAAAAAGGGAAAACAACATCCTAGCCTTTTTTAACCCCTTAAGGACACAGCTTCAGAAGCTTGACTTACGCTTAATGACACAAGCAATTTTTGCATTTTCTTGCTGTTTGCGTTCAACTGCAATTTGCATCTCTCTCATTTATTGCACCGACACATATTATATACTGTTTTTTAAAGGACAGAAAGGGCTTTAATTTGATATAACATATATATATATAAATGCTTACTTATTATAAAAAAAATACAGAAAAATGCAAAAAAAATGAAAAATATTGGTTTTTTTACAGTTTTTGCAATAATAATGTGTGCATAATTAGTGCAGGTTAAGGAAAGTAATTAAAAATAAATTTATTTATTTGTTCTGATTTACAGAATATATAATGTGTCTGGGATTTTAAGTTTTTTTTGGTAGTTACAGGTCACAAAGCACAAGGAGTAAAATAAACTTTTAATGTGGAGCGATTTTAGAATTTGGTATGTTTGTCTTGTAAGCTTAATAGCCATAAAAGAAAACAAAATTGCCACACAAAAGTATATATTTATATAAAGTAGACATCACGGGCTATTTACCTAAGGTTGTTTTGACACTTTCTACGTAGCCATTTCACCGCCAACCTCTGCTAAATATTGGAGTAAAATTGTGTTCTTTTTGGTTTTTGGCACACAAACTTATAACAGAGAAATTCTCGTGTATATTTTGTAAAGTTGGTGTTTGCTATTCCTGTACAAAGTTTTATTTTGTGTTCAGTTACATCTGCTGAGTAAAATGACACCCCCATTGTATGTCTTTTGCACTATTTCGTGAAGTTACAGTGCCATACAGGATACCTGTCCTTTTCAGTATTCACAGTAGAATTTTGAGAGATGAATTTAATGAGCCTTAGCTTCCATTTGGGGTATTATAACAGTTTGACTGTTCAAAAAACCCCCACAAAGGCCTACCATTTGTAAAAGTAGACACTCCAGGGTATCTCATAAGGTGCATATTGTGCCTTAACATACCCCCATTTTTTCACCAATATATGCCAAAGTATGTGGTAAAAAATAATTTTGTGCATTTTTTACATACGGATTGCATTTTTGCTGGGCGTTTTGTATATTTCATATGTGCCACTAAGTTCAAACCCCCCAAATTATGCTCAGCTAAGTCTTCTGAGTAAAATGACACCCCATATGAATGTCTTTGGCACTATTTTGTGAAGCTACAGTGCCATATAGGAGACCTGTCCTTTACAGTATTCACAGTAGAATTTTGAGAGATGGATTTAATGAGCCTTAGCTTCCATTTGGGGTATTATAACAGTTTGACTGTTCAAAAAACCCCACAAAGGCCTACCATTTGTAAAAGTAGACACTCCAGGGTATCTTATAAGGTGCATATTGTGCCTTAACATGCCCCCATTTTTTCACCAATATATGCCAAAGTATGTGGTAAAAAATAATTTTGTGCATTTTTTACATACGGATTGCATTTTTGCTGGGCGTTTTGTATATTTCATATGTGCCACTAAGTTCAAACCCCCCAAATTATGCTTAGCTAAGTCTTCTGAGTAAAATGACACCCCATATGAATGTCTTTGGCACTATTTGTGAAGCTACAGTGCCATATAGGAGACCTGTCCTTTACAGTATTCACAGTAGAATTTTGAGAGATGGATTTAATGAGCCTTAGCTTCCATTTGGGGTATTATAACAGTTTGACTGTTCAAAAAACCCCCACAAAGGCCTACCATTTGTAAAAGTAGACACTCCAGGGTATCTTATAAGGTGCATATGGTGCCTTAACATGCCCCCATTTTTTCACCAATATATGCCAAAGTATGTGGTAAAAAATAATTTTGTGCATTTTTTACATACGGATTGCATTTTTGCTGGGCGTTTTGTATATTTCATATGTGCCACTAAGTTCAAACCCCCCAAATTATGCTTAGCTAAGTCTATGTGTGGACATCGGAGGGGCACATTTGGGACACAGCCATTCCAGTTTTTTTCAAACTTTGAATTTTTATGCTGTGCCTATGTCCCATTTTAGAGTATTTTACCAGGCTATATAATCCAAATTCCCCATAAAGCCATACCATTTCTTAAAGAAGACATCCCAGGGTATTTCAAAAGGCATATTTTGAACCTTAGCGTGGGATCATTTTTCCGCTAGCTTGTACCAAGTGTAGTGGTAATAAGCATTTTTTCTGCCTTTTTGACATACAAAGTGAGTTTGCGCAGCATATTTTGCAAACCTTATGTGTGCTATGACTGTATAATACTTCATATGTTGCTCAGCTATGTCGGCTGAGTACAGCAATACCCCCGTATGTACCTTTGCCAGGTATATGTGGATGTTGAAGGGGCGCATTTGAGACGCAGCCATTCAGTTTTTTTCTAACTTTGAAGTTTTACGCTGTGTCCATGTTCCAATTTGGAGTAGTTTAGACGGTTGGTTATTGAAACTTCCCACAAACACATACTATTTATTAAAGAATACACCCTGGGGTAATTCAAAAGGCATATTTTGAACCTTGGCGTGGGATAATTTTTTCTCTAGTTTGCTCCAGGTGTAGTGGTAATGAGCGTTTTTAAAATGTATTTTTTTACTTTTTATAACTTTTTTACTTTTAAAAACTAGTTTTTAAACTTTTGTTTTGCTTATAAATTTTTTTTAAACTTTCCTAAACTTTCTTAAAACTTTTTTACAGATTTAACATTTTTCTAAGCTTTTTTTTTTACCGTTAACCCCTAACTAGCAGTACGCAGCAGTAACAGTAAATTCCCCATTTTCCCATAACTCCCACCCACCCCAGCTAGCAAAATATATAGTTATAAAATATTTAAATTAATTAATTAAATAAATTGAACCCCTGAGGGTTAAAAAAATAAATAAAAGTTAATCCTCAGGGGTTAAAAAAAATTAGATCACAGTATAATACTGTGATCTCTATTTGATCGCTGTAGGCAGTGATCGACTGGCAGGGAAGGGGTTAATTTTTATTTGGACTAGGTAAAGTGTGTTTTTTTTGTTTTTTTACTTAAATGTTATTAAAACATTTTTTAAGCTTAATTTTTAACTTTTTAAAGTTTCTTTTAAAACTTTTTTTAACGTTAACCCCTAGTTAGCCTAACGCCAAATCCCCCAATTCCCCACTAACTTCCACCCACCCCAGCTATCTAAATATATAATTAAAAATAATTTAATTAATTAATTTAATTAATTTAACCCCTGAGGGTTAAAAAAAAAAAGAATTAACCCTCAGGGGTTAAAAAAAAAAATCAGATCATAGTAAAATGTAATCCCTGCCAATTGATCACTGTAGTCAGTGATCAATTGGCAGGGAAGGGGTTAATTTTTTATTAAAATGGGTAAGGGGGGGGGACTTTAAATAAACTTTATTTTTTTTTACAGCAGGGTGCAGGATCAGCACTGATCCGGCTCCCTGCACTTCACACAGAACCCGGAAGTGCAGGGAGCCGGTAGGTGAGTATACTGAGCACATGTGCTCGCTCAGACTTGCGGTCAGAGCGAGCACATGTGCTGGGCAGACTGACCGGGTGCTCCCGGTATGCCTCTAATGCAGAGGCATACCGGGAGCACCATAAACCCCGCGATCGCCGCGATAGCGGCGATCCGGGGTTAATTTTACCGCGTGACGGACGAGGTCCGTCACCCGTCGTTAAGGGTCTCCCCTCTGTGACGGACCTCGTCCGTCACCCGTCCTGAAGGGGTTAAAGATATCTGTAGAATTTGAAAAGACAAAGTCTTAAGGAGTAGAACTCCACATATTTATTGTTCTTACTGTAAAGAACCCTTTTCTCTGCTGTAAGCAAGAACATCTTTCTATGAGTGTCAATGGGTGACCGTCTGTCTTGTCAGTATATTCCTGCTATTTAACAGGTTAGTACGTGGCAGTTTGTAATGACCTGTTATATGTGACCCTAAAACTCTAAAAGTGACTAGATTCACTGAGGGAGTAAAGGAAAAGGTCTTGTAACAAAAATTCAAAAAACCTTTAAGTGCCATTTAACCTGTGTGTGTCACATTGTGTGTCTGTAAAAAAGGCCAAAGAACAAGGGTATATAAACTTTTAATCAGGGTCATTTGGGTGATTTCAGTTATCATTGTGATTTAAAAAGTAGCCAAACAACTATGTTATAATAAATTATTTTCAAAAATGTAAATATCCAACCAGCTACTTACTCAGAAGATTCTCAACTGCTGGCTGCTATCTACGGATCTTTTGGTGCATACAATGGACATCCTTAAACTGGTGGGCCATGGTAATGTGGTGAGTTGGAAAGCAGTATTTGCATGGCCTGTATACCATCCTGATGCAGAATTACGGTATATAAGCTTTTTACATTGCAAGTCACGAACCTCACTGGATCAGGGGGTGGTGTGAGTGAGGACAACATCCTAGGGAATGATTGAGTATCTTTAATGCAAGTTTTCAGGTTCTCAATGGTGTCTTTGAATAGATAATCCAGCCATTTTGCCACTGGTTCCAAAATGCCACCTATCGCGGACACTATCGGCCGACCAGGAGGTTGCTCGTTGTTTTTATGAACCTTTGGGAGTGTATAAATAATGGGGATCTTAGTTGAATTTTGTAGAAGATATTGGCTCAATTCCATGGTGGTGTATCCACTCTCCAAACCCCGCTGTAATGTGTTCATAATCTGCTGTTTAATCAATTTAGTAGGATCATCTGAGAGTGACAAGTATGTCCTCAAATCTGATAATTGATGTTCAATCTCCAAACTGTAATCGGTATAATTCTGCAAGACTATACCGCCTCCTTTGTCAACTGGTCTGATTATGATATTACTAATCTATCCATTGATAAAGATTTAATGATCTCCCTCTCACTTCTGGAGCAGTTAGAGTGAAAACATTGTGGACCTTTAATGAAATCTGTGGTTTATTTTTGTACAAAGCGAAGGAATGACTTAATGGCTGGTTGGTTAGGTAATGGATCAAAAGTGCTGGGTTTCTTAAATTTGGACACATTAGATAAGGTGTCTCAGGTTTGATCTTTAAAGAAGTCCCTAAGCCGCAAAAAACGCCTGAATTTATATAGTTCGACTTCCCATTTAAGGGGGTCCGGATGTGAGGTAGGTACAAAGGAAAGGCCTTTAGACAACACCTTGATTTCATCAGGTTGGAGAGATCTAGATGATAAGTTAAATACAGGTATCATATCCTCATCCATCGTGGCCTGTCTCTTACCCCAAAAGACCTGGCCCCTCTGCCCTCTTCTTGAGATTAATCTGTGACTCTGATGTCTCTGATGCCTTGTCTGCTCTGGTATCTTGTAGTTATGCCTTGACGTTCCTCCAGTACCAGGGAAAGTTTTTGCTCATCCACACTCGGGGAAACAATATACGATCAAACATCTGTTAACGTGTACCTCTGACTTTATTGTCTACAAGTTACTGTGCTCATGTGGACTAGCCTATATAGGCAAAACTGACCTACCAATGCGTGAGAGGATCAGAAACCACAGATCTAGTATTCGCACGGCATATAAGGACAATAAGACTGAACAACCTGTGGTAAAACATTTTTTGGATATGGGCCACACTTTGCAATCTTTGAAACTGATGGCTATTGATCATATACCCACACTAGGGAGGGGGGATGATCGCAAGAAACATTTGCTCCAACGTGAACTGTTTTAGATTAGGACCCTCAACACAGTTCACCCACATGTCCTCAATGAAAAATACTCATTATCAGTATTTGTTATAAAGTCTGTTGCATGATGTTTTATTAATGCTACATAGTTGCTTATATCTGTTCCTGTTATGAGGCACTGACTATGGTATGAGATGACCCACCCTGGGGGATAGGCATTTCTTACTATTTATTCATGTCTTCAATGGAGCATAATGTTTATTTATATAAGATATGGTTCCATGCTTGCGATGGTAATATATCCTACATGAAGCACTGGTTACCTTATGAGATTGCCCACCCTTGGGGATAGGCTTCTCCATCTTCCCAGATTTTGTCTTTTTCTGGATGTTTACTTACACCTTGGAACATTGGTAACATGCACAATGATCGCAGCATTTCTATCTTTTGAAGCTCCATGTGGGTATCCATCTTTAGCTGTTTTGTGCTGGACTCTCACTGGTGGTCCATGTATCTCCCTATGGCATTTGGATCCTCAGCTTTGAGCAATATTTTCTGATACTTTATTTTAATACTATGTAAGCTGTGGGCCCATGATCATGTATCCAGTGGCCTTGATTTGAGTGTATTATGCAAACTGTGTTGCCTAGCATTATATGAAAGGCTATTTAAGGTGCCACCCAGAGGGACGGCGCCAATAGCTACACTTCACACATATGCGTGCTTGATAATTTCTTGAGTAGCCTTAAATAAATCAGTACTTATTTTGGCGAAGCTTCCTTATAATCCATGGTGACGATTGGGTTCCAGGTGTTTTAATACACTACAAACTGTTACTCCCTATATGTAGTGCTTTATATGATTTTGTTTTCCCAGCATCTGCAGTATTCTTATTTTTTCTGCAGTACATGAGTATTTGCTATGTTTGTTCCTATTCACATTGTTTGGAGTGATGCCCAACACAGATGGTGGATATAGTCATCCCAGGGACCTTTATCTATTTTTTTTAGTTAATGATTTTTCCCCATATTTAATGTTTTTTTCATTAAATACTGTTATTGTATAACCCGGTGTAGTAAGGGTTAATACCGTTCGGGAGATTCACCTTTCGAAGGGAGCAGCAACTCATGAACACTCAAACCCACTGAACTGGAAACATACGAAATCCTTCTCTCCTGGAACAGGTAAACAAATAATCCACAGTAGCAATTCCCCCCAAGTACGAGACGAGGCTCCGTATTGAGGGTAAAACAGGAATCTGGTTTATTATGGGCTACCTGCCCAGTATTTATGCAGGTTTTCCACCAGGTGGACACTCCCCTAGGGGACCTGGTGGAAAACTGGGGCACATATTGTACATTAGCCAGTCACAGGGTGGAAGACCTCATCTTTTACAGTATTGGACCCTCCCCTCTGTCCTGGAGATAATTGGGAAGTAACTCAATTATCTCCGAGGACAAAGGCCAAACTCCATTTTATACAGAATAGGGAAAACACATAAAAATACATAATACAAGAACTACCGAACACAATAGATACATTCAACACATCCCCAGATAGCTTGGATCTGAGAGCACATTATTACCAAATGGTGCTCAGATCCTATACACACAGTTCATTTGCCATGGAGCCAAAGTCTTTCACATAGTCTTTTGTTATGCGAATGGGCTCCATGGCACAGCTATCTGGGATAAGTCTATTTCTGAAAATAAACTACCGAACGGACCGGTGTTCATATGCTGTAAAAATAGAAGAAGGGAGGTCGGTGACTTTCAGCGGTGTTCGTGAGAAACAATGTCCGTTTTTAGTTCCATGAAATCATTGACGAACACCGCTGAGAATTCGTGGTCGGCATATGAACGACGACCACCCAGTCGGCATTCGACAATTAGGAAGTGTCTGCGGCTAACCACAACATTCTAATGAGGCCGAGAGGTTAACCAGCAGCACACTTCCATGCTGGGTAGCCGGTCGTTCGGTGAATTGTTCGGTAAAACAGAAACAAGCGTGGGGACCGTACGGACAAGGAAATAGCCGAACAAACAACAAATGAGGGAGCAATAAAAGTATTTCACAGACAGTTGGTTCTGTCACAAATACTATGTTCTGGTATACAATATTTAGGAATCTAGATTTGGAGTTCCTCTCAGTAATATAGGCGTCCTCTACTGGCACTGGACTTTAAAGTTTGTTTGCACAGTTTTTAATGATTTTTTTAATGATTATTCTTTCAGACCTCTCTACAGTCCGATCAATATTGTATGTATAGTATATAGTATATCCACTCTATGCTCTGTAGAGGATGGATTGTTTCAGTAGTTGGATTTTTTGTTTTAACAATATGTTTTTCTGTTCGAATATATTTTTTGTTGAGTTTGTGCTAGGCTCAGGCACCTTTGTAGCTGTGCCTTTCTGTAACATGTTTCCACCTCTGTGTAGGGGCTTAATTCCTCCAACTTTTCATATAGTTCTGTCTTTCTAGCTGGATTGGTATACCAGCAGCAACTTTGCTGGTGGTTCACAGCTGAATTAATGTTTAAGCAATATTTGGGCATAAATCAATAATCTAAATGTAATTTTCTTATCAGTCTCCGCCTATTCAGCCCACTCAATCTCAAATAATTGTTTTTAACAGGATTACTCTCTGAGACATTGCATGTTCAGAAGGGATGAATTCCCCTCTTTGTGCAGGTTGTTGCCATAGTAATCATAGTGTTTTGGTGTTTGGAAACACTGAACAGACTTGGCGTCTAGTTTCCATGGAGATGACCTTTGATGACGTCATGGCGCCAGACGTAGCATGATTATGTAATCGGTGTCAATCAATTATTCATTCTGGCTCCGACCATGGTTTTCACAGACAGTATCCCTTCACTTATTGGGTAAGTGTTTATTGGTGGTGGGTATATAATATTGTCTTTTAAGATGCTATTTTATCCTGATGAAACTGAAGCATCAATCTCTTTATTGAGGAAAATAAAAGATATGTTTTACTTTTAATTCCTTTGGAGTCCTGGGAGTGATATCTCTATGCTACCTGGTTACATTCATGCTGACACGCACCGGGAAAATACATCAGTAAGTTGGAGTGCAAGACTATTTCTTTGTTTATATATATTTTGGTTTTTTTGAAGAACGTTAATTGGCCTATTTTCAACTCTCTTTAGTTGCCTGACTGTTTCCTCAAACATTTTGCATGGACAATAGTTGGCTGAACCGAATCTTCACTTTAAATACCTTTGGGCAACCTGAAAAAAAGCTAAATTTTAAGAAAGATGATGTGGCTGAACTAAACATTCAAATAAGTCAATCACAATTGCAAAAATGCCTGAAATTGGGAAGCCATTAGGCTAAACAAGAGTCATTTGTATGGGCAAAATTCATATGAGCCACATGAAGGAATTTCAAATTGTGCAAACTAAAGAAAATTTGGGGACTGAATATTTCCACCATGCACAAGTCTAAATGGAATTATGCATTTGCGTATCTAATAATAAGAATCTCTTCCTTACCAGCATTCTTGCAAAGTCTAAAGTCTAATGTTTAAAATGTGTCCTTTTTAAATAAAATTATTATATTTTTTAAGTTGGCAAGATAAGGATTCCTGACTCAGGTCGTGTCTATCATCTTGTTTTGTTGTGCATCTGAAGTACATGCATGAAATAATTGTATTTGTTTATTTTTGCATACCTTTTTTTCTTTTTCCCTAAAAGCTTTTTTGATTCTTTCCCAAGTGTATTTTGTGTTTTGTATAGTTTTACTGTAGCAATCAACAAGTGTTTCCCCGAAGGCCCACAGTGTTAGCTTGTCAGTAAGTAATGCCATATAAAGCTAGATTTCTTGCAGTGATAAGCAAAGAATGACCTATACTATATGGTCTTCATTAATGTAGAAAAAAACTCTCCAATGAAAAAGTCACTAAAATGTTATTGTCAATGGAAATAACAGTTGAAAATCCAAATAAGGACACTATTGAAGAATTGTTAAGCAAATGCAAAACTAAATGCATAAGTATTATTTATTTATTTATAAAATATTTTACCAGGAAAGATACATTGAGATTTCTCTCGTTTTCAAGTATGTCCTGGGAAAATATGCATCTAAGTAACTATGGTTGTCACCAGCACATTGGACTATGAGTTTCTATAATTAAAATATAGAGATGGCAAGCTCCTAATGACTTATTAATATGCTTGTTCAAATGATAATGCTTTTAGTTATAGTTTTGACATTTTGTCACCTATGGCCTTGATTTAATATTTTATAAGATTTCCAAGTGCTTTAATATAATATTATTAAATCATTTGAAAAGCTTGTAAAAAATGTAACTGTTTTAATGGTTTAAATGTTTAATGTTTAATGGGGAATTAAGTAGTATATTCTGACTGTTGGTACGCAAGGAACAAGCATGCATTCTTCTATGGCAACGCCCTAGTAAGAAATAGAAAAGAAAAGCATTCTGGAAAGTAGTATTCGGCTGTTATCTGCCACAGCCTGATTCATCAATCGGTCCACCAGCTAGTGAAGCATGAGTCATCACTCCAGAGAACATGTTTCCACTGCTCCAGAGTCCAGTGGTGGCATGCTGTACACCATTCCAGGTGACACTTTCATTGCACATGTTAATAAGAGGCTTGTATCAAGCTGCTCAAGAACAGAATCCATTTCATTAAGTTCATAATTCACAGTTCTTATGCTAATGTTGCTTCCACAGGCAGTTTGTAACTGTGTATTGAGTGGTGCAACAGACAATAGACAATTTTTACATGCTACGCACTTCATCACTCAGGGCTTCTGCTCTGTGAGTATGCATGGTCTATCACTTAGTGACTGGTCTCTTTACAGTTACAGTTCAGCTTTGCAAAAACAGCACTTAGAGTTAACTGGGTCTGACAGATCTAGCATTGCATAACATTTACGAGCTGACTTTAAATGTGGCATCCTAGTCATGTTTAAAAGCCCTGATAATTTTAATACAACCCATTGTGCCACCAATGTTTTTTTGCTGAAATGTATGCACCTGTTAGCAATGGGTGCACATACTCTTGGAAATATAGTGTGTGAAAGTATATGTGAATACTTATATTGTTACTAATTGTACTTATTGGAAATCCTCAATATTGATAGTATATATTATTTTATTTTTTTGCAGATTTATTTTGCTCTGTGGTGTGATTTGCTCAGTCAAGCGTTTGCATCTCCGATAATGGGTAACAATATGGGAAACCAAACTTCACCTGTGGAATTTATTCTCAGTACTCTTTCTGATGTACCTGTTTTTCAGATACCTTTGTTTATTGTATTCATAAATATTTACCTTGTTGCACTTATGGCAAATGGGGCAATAATCATGCTCATCTTTCATTGTCCTTTTCTTCATACACCAATGTACTTTTTTATTGGAAATCTGGGGTTGTTAGATATCTTTTACTTAAGTACAACTGTACCAAAAATGTTAAGTAATTATCTAACACAGAAGAAAAGCATTTCATTTGCAGGATGTGTAGCACAGCTTTATATTTATCTTGTGATGGCGGCTACTGAGTCCACTCTTCTCTCCACCATGGCTTATGACCGATATGTGGCCATTTGCAATCCCTTAAGATATCTTATGATTATGAATCGGACAGTTTGTTTGAAGTTGGCCACATGCTCTTGGATTATTGGGATTTTCTATTCTGCCATCCACACAGCCAATACTTTTCTGCTAAACTTTTGCAGATCCAATATTGTTGATCATTTTTACTGTGACATCCCTCCTCTTCTAAAGATCTCTTGCTCTGATACCAGTAAGGCTGAAATTGTAATCTATGTAGTAGGAGGACTATTAGTATTGATTTGCTTTCCACTAATTATTATTTCCTATGTTTTCATCATTCAATCTATCTTGAAGATACCATCAGCTACAGGTCGCAGTAAAACATTCTCTACTTGTGTATCCCACCTTCTTTCAGTCAGTTTGTTTTATGTTAGTGGGAGTTTTGCATATTTCAGGCCCATGTCTTCAAGCTCCTTGAGTCAGTACAAGTTCAATGCAATATTCTATACTATCATACCACCCGTAATGAATCCAATTATATACAGCCTGAGAAATAAGGAGTTAAAGAAGGCTACTAAACTATTCAGTTGTTATTAGACTTTGTAAAAACAAATAA
This sequence comes from Pelobates cultripes, assembly GCA_933207985.1. NCBI lineage: Eukaryota > Metazoa > Chordata > Amphibia > Anura > Pelobatidae > Pelobates > Pelobates cultripes. The sequence goes on along the minus strand of OW240916.1, from coordinate 173,390,350 downwards.
TATCAACGTTTCTTATGAAAAAATATATATTAAAGAACTTTTAAATTGAACAGTGTCCCTAGATCCAAATGAATTTAGAGTGGGCCTGAACCCCTTAGAATAACAAGATACAAGTTACGTCCTCTATAGATATAGACAGCCTGATTACCAGTTTAATTTTATTGTCTATAAAGGTTTGAGGTCTATTCCTGTATATTACTAGGAATAGGGGATTCCATCTTTACATTTAGAGGCTCTCTCCCAGGTGAAGGAATACTTTGTATCTGATGAGACTCGTTTATGTTAATATTGAATAAAGTCTAACTAATTATTTGATACATTGTAAGTATATCATTTCTGGTGAGTTTGTATCCTTACCCTACCAAGTATCGAAGTTACAATAGTAAGCCATAAATTACTCTATTTTGCCTTTAAATACCAGCTAGGAATCCCTTTTTGGATCCCTTTCAAACTTTTATATTAAAGAACACATCCTTTTGAGTGAAACTTTTAATAGCACTCACTACAGAGTTTTTTGGGTTTTTTTTACCCACGCTGTATTTGTATTACTTTTATCACTTGCTTTCTATAATTACATCATTTTATGCAATTATACTGGGTTGTACCTTTGTGTAGATCTTGGCTCACAATTAGTGTGTGTATATGGGTGCATGTGTGTGTTATTTCAATAGACAGATCATGTTTTCTAACCTCAATTTGTCCATTACTTTACACTACACTGCCACAAAACACTAACCACTGTCTTCAGTGAGCAATAAACAATAATCCATATGCTACATTAAAGCTAAGCATTAACCTCTACACTATTTTGATAGTAACAATTAAATTCCATACTACCTGAACACTAGCCTACTAATATGATGTGTGAAACATGTATTAGGGGTAATAGTATCACTCCAGGTTCTTGGACACAGTTTGAAATTACTTGACGCTTGTTTTTGCAGTTTATTATGTTATCTACAAACCCCTTGTTGGCATTACTTTCCCATATTTTTTAAATATTTTGAAATTGTCTATTGTGTGTTCAATGAAAAGAGCATGTTTACAAAAGAGCCGTATGCAATCGTAATGCCTCTAAAAGTCCAAGCAGATTGTAGATATTTAGTTATTTGCGTCAAATAATTAAGTGTATGTCTTTATTATAGCTTGTATGGTTGTTTTTCTTATAGCAGGTTACCAAGGCAACCAGTGTTACATGTAATGCATGTCTGCATTGTCCTTTAATGTAAATAATTCAATGAAAGTAATACTATATTTCCAAGAGAAATATACAACTTCTAAACAAATTTTGATAATGCCAACATACATTATTTTATTTATTTATTTATTGCTTTATTAACTCTATTTTAATGCTTACAGGGTTATTCACTAATGTGAGAATTCAAAGTTAATTTCAAACTTAGAGCCAACGTAGCCAAAATGGAAGCATAGCTGACTTAGAGAATGTTTCCAGTTTGCCTATTTAAACCTTGAATTTGAAATTGACTTTGAATTCTCACTTTAGTCAATAACCCTGACAGACTTATTTGTCTTGTTTTATTTGATAATCCACAAAATGTATCAAATAATATTGCAGTTTAATCTATGATTGTTTAATACAAATGTGTTCACATTGGCTAGAAAACTAGTAGCCGATACCCGAGTATTCCCTGTTTGTGTGTAAACAGTCCTTTACATTCATAAATATCATAAACCCATCCATTTAACCCCTTAAGGACTGGACTGTTTTTGCGATGTTGTACATTTGCGACCAGGCATATTTTTACACTTTTGTGGTGTTTGTGTTTGGCTGGAATTTTCCGCTCTCTCATTTACTGTTCCCATACAAATTATATATTGTTTTTTCAGGACAAAAGGGGCTTTCTTTACATACCATTATTTATATAATCTCATGTATTTTAATTTAAAAAAAATTAAAAAATATGATGAAAAATTGAAAAAATACATGTTTTTTGACTTTTACTTGAAAAATCTTTTACTCATCTACAAAAGCGAATTAAAAAAACTGCTAAATAGATTCAAAATTTTGTCCTGAGTTTAAAAATACCCTGTGTTTACATGCTTTTTTGCTTTTTTTTGCATGTTATAGGGCTATAGGTACAAGTAGAATATTGCGGTTTCAAAACATAAATGTTTTAAATTTATCAATAGTGACATTGTAACACTATTATCTGTCATAAATCTCTGAATAACACCCCACATGTACATATTTTTTTTAAAGTAGACAACCCAGGGTATTCAATATGGGGTATGTCCAGTCTTTTTTAGTAGCCACTTAGTCGAAAACACTGGCCAAAGTAAGCATTCATATTTGTTTGTGTGTGAAAAAGTAAAAAAACTAAATTGAACGCTAATTTTGGCCAGTGTTTGTGACCAAGTGGTTACTAAAAAAGACTGGACATACCCCATTTGCAATACCTTGGGTTGTCTTCTTTTGCAAATGGTATGCCATCATGGGGGTAATTCTCATTCCTGGGCTACCATACGCTCTCAAAGGCAACGTAACCAACCTGGCCATTTTCAATGTAAAAATATTTGACCCATATATTTGACCTTGTAACTTTCAAAAATGCTATAAAACCTGTACATGGGGGGTACTGTTTTACTCGGGAGACATCGCTGAACACAAATATTAGTGTTTAAAAACTGGAAAACGTATCACAACAATTATATCATCAGTTAAAGTGCTGTTTGTGTGTGAAAAATGCAAAAAAAGTCACTTTCACTGACAATATCATCGCTGTGATATGTTTTACTGTTTTTAATCACTAATATTTGTGTTCAGCGAAGTCTCCCGAGTAAAACAGTACCCCCCATGTACAGGTTTTAGGGTGTCGTAGAACGTTACAGGGTAAAATACAGTGCTAGCAAATTCAATTCTCTGGAATTTCGGCCTGAGTTGGCAGGCAGGTCCCTTAAATTGCAATCAATAAAATTACTGAATTATGTAAAACTATTACATAAATACGCACATAGAATTTAAATATATATGCATATTTATATATTTGAAGTCTACGTGTATATTTATATAATTATTTATGTAATTTTGTATATGGACATATGTATATTTCTTATTATTTTTATTTATTTTTATATACATAGATATATATACAAATTCATTCTAAGTGTATTTTGATATAAATATATATATATTAATTTTAAAATACAGTTAGAATAAAATTTCATATAGATATAATTTTTTTTAATTTTTTTATTATTTTAAATTTTTTTTATTTAATTTAAATTACTTATTATTTATATTTTATAATAATATATATATACAATATATATAGTTATTATATATATTATATATATACGTGTGTAATTTAATTATAAGTGTATTTTTATATTAATTTAAGAACATATTAATATAAAAATACACTTAGTATGGCATTATATAAATATAATTTTTTATTTTTAATTAACACTAACTTTATTTTTATTTTTGATTTTTACACTAGCAGGGAGACTGCCTGTCAGCACAGACAGTCCCCCTGCAGGCAGACACATGGACACCCATTGTGACCATGTGATCGCTGTGTTGAGCGATCACATGGCCACAGGGGTCCTAAATCAGTGTGGGGAGACTGTCTGGGCTGCAGGCAGTCTCCCCACAACCGGAGGAACACTGATCGCCGCCGGGGGAACGACGGCGATCAGGTAAGTACCTCTAACCGTTAGGACGGTTCAGGACCGTCATCGGTCCTCAAGGCAAAAATGCTGATGACGGTCCTGAACCGTCCTCGGTCGCTAAGGGGTTAAATAATGAACAGTTATGGTTATACCAAGATGCAAGATGTGATTTACTTTAAGAGTCCTCCAGAAATAACAGTTTTGATTTTAAACCCTTCTGAGTTCTAATTCTGTATATGTATATTGAGATTCAATAATTTTTCTCTACACATGTTTTGGCCTTTATTGAAACTTAATTACCTCCATTTTACCAAGACTCACATTGTTTCTTTAAACCTATTTTGTTTTTTGGCAAATGTTTCTGTCCCTTTGATGGTTATTGTATACCAAATAAAAACCAGAATATTACAGTTCAATCAGAGAGGAGGTGTGATGCTGCCTTAAGAGCATAAAGGTGCAATCTACTGATTAAGTACTAACAGGCTCTTATCCATGTGAGTGGTTTAAAACTGCTAGCCACTAGAATATTACCAATTATAGTAACATCTGCACTGTTTTGTCTTTATATTTATGTCTTTCATGTACCCCACTGATGTACATCTTTGTTTAAACTATATGTTTTAAGGGTAAGCAATTACATGTTTTATTGTATGTAAAGCACTCCACTATTTTATATGTGCTTTTCACCTATGTAACACTTTTTATCACAATTTTTGTTTAGTGTGGAATAGAGGTATTTAGTTATCACCTAAAAGTTTTTTTTAAGCGCTTAATATTTGGACACTAAATTAATTGCAGGACTAAGTGTAGAAATAAGGAAACCCCTGTTTTTAATCTTTCAAGATTCTTTTCTTTCAGGAAGTGTTTGCCAGAGGATTGGAGGAAGGCAGATGTGGTTCCTATATTCAAAAGGGCTCAAAATTCTTGCCTGGAAATCATAGACCGGTGAGCTTAACTTCTGTGGCTAGGAAAATATTTAAAAGGTTATTAAGGGATAATATTGAAGAATTCCTTGAGAAGAACATGGTTATCAGCAAAAATATGCATGGTTTTATGAAGCACAGGTCATGTCAAACTAACTTGATTGTGTTCTATTAAGAAGTAAGTAGAAGTATAGATCAGGGTGTTGCAGTGGATGTGATCTATTTGGATTTTGCCAAGGCATTTGAGACAGTTCCACAAAATAGATTAGTGTTCAAACTCAAGGAAATCGGTCTACATGAAAATGCTTGTTCTTGGGTAGAACATTGGCTTAAAAATAGAGTACAAAATGTTGTCATTAATAGTAAATTTTCAAGCTGGACAGAGGTGGCAGGCAGTTCCCCTCAGGATTCTGTTCTGCGACCTCTTCTATTTAACATCTTTATAAATGATCTTGAAAAAAAACATTGAAAGTCATGTTTCAGTATTTGTAGATGACACAAATCTCTGTAAAGTAATATAATGCGAGCAAGATATTACTTTGCTGCAGAGGGATTTAGATAGACTGGGGGACTGGACACTCAAATGGCAGATGAAATGTGATGTTGAAAAATGCAAAGTTATGCACTTCGACATAAAGAATGCACAAGCAACGAATACCCTTAATGGAAGCGAATTAGGGATCACAACTCATAAAAAGGACTTGGGAATTGTTATAGACAACAAACTATGCAACAATCTGCAATGTCAATCAGTAGTGGCTTAGGCCAGTAAGGTATTGTCAGGCATGAAAAAGGGCATTCTCGGGATGAGAATATCATTTTGCCTCTTTATAAATCACTAGTAAGACCACATATTGAATATGCTGTGCAATTTTGGGCACCTGTTCAAAAGAAAGATATTATGGCACTAGAAAAAGTGCAGAGGCTTGCTACAAAATTAATAAAAGGAATTGAACATATCAGCTATAAAGAAAGGTTAACAAATGTAAACCTCTTTAGTTTAGAAAAACGTTGCTTGAGAGGGGATATGATAACATTATACAAACATATTCGGGGCCAATACAAACCATTTTGTGGAAATCTATTCACAAACCAGACTTACATAGGACACGAGGTCATGCGTTTAGACTGGAAGAAAGAAGATTTTGTCTAAGGCAAAGGAACGTTTTTTTTTTTACTGTAAGAACAATAAGGATGTGGAATTCTCTGCCTGAAGGAGGGGTTTTATCAGAGTCCATAAAGATGTTCAAACAGCAACTAGATGCATACTTGCAAAAACAGTTTATTCAAGAATATATTTTTTCAATGTAGGGTAATAGTAGCTTGATCCAAGGATAAATCTGACTGCCATTTTGGGGTCAAGAAGGAATTTGTTTCCTAGTTTGTTGCAAAATTGGAAGTGCTTCAAACAGTTTTTATTTTTTTTGCCTTCTTTTGGATCAACTGCAAAAAACAAATGTGAGGAAGAGCTGAACTTGGTGGATAAGTCTATTTTCAGCTATGTAACTATGTGACTATACATAGGACACGAGGTCACGCTGGAAGAAAGGAGATTTAGTCTAAGGCAAATGAAAAGGTGTTTTACAATAAGAATAAGGATGTGGAATTCTCTGTCTGAAGAGGTAGTTTTATCAGTCTGTACAGATGTTTAAACAGAAATTGGATGAATAATTGCAAAAACATAATACTCAGGGATATAATTTTCAATTAGTGGGGTAATAGCTTATTGATCCAATAACTGACATCTGATCAAATGGACATTTCTCGGAATAGCAAAAAAATAAATAAAATTACCATTTGTAAGTAACCTGGCTAGTAACTTCCTGATATGTCAGTGGTGTGAATGGAGATCAGGTGAGTGGACCATTATGTTGTCAATGTACAGCACATATTGGTAGTAAATTATGTAAAACATCATTGATAAGATCCAAAGACCAAAAGGAATAACCAAATATTTATAATGCCTGCTATGGGTATTAAAGGCAGTCTTCTATTCATCTCCCTCTTGTATCCTCACAAGGTTAATAGAACGTCAAAGATCAAATTTGGTGAAGTATTTAGAGCCCTTAACACAATCAAATAATAATGTTATCAAGGGGCAGGGTAAGCATTACACTCTGTAATACAGTTTAAACCTCTATAGATCTACTTAATTTTTTTGGCACAAAAAAATCCTGTTCTGACTGGAGATGGGAAACTTCTATTAAAACCCTTGGCTAATTATTATTGACGATGATACTTCCATTATCATGCTTTTTCTTAGACTCTGTCCTTATTGGCATAGTAATAAATCTCATGGGTTATCCAAAGTTTGAAAAATGATGTACCATCTATGACCTCAAAGGTCAAGGGTGTTGCATTTCAGATTAAGGGTCAATCAGTAGAACTATCAAAGGTAGTATCAAGGAAGTTTTTTGCTGCACCGGAATCAAGGCATTGGCAGGAACGGTACCATTATTGACATGTAAGGTGACAGATATCATCAGTCTAGTTGATAAGGAAATAGGGGACAATGTTATTATGTCCAAGGCCTGCCCCCTGTTTGGCTTTAGGTGAGTGAGCTATGGATAATGATGTTCTAAATGGCTTTACTCAACATATTCTATGCTTTCTTGGAAATGCCAATTGTTCCCTATCAAATGAACTTACACAGGAAATCCTCATGAAATTTTCAACTGCAGCTCACGAACAGTGCAAACGCGGAGTCTGGTCCAGCTGTCAGTTATTTAGCCAGTAATTTTTTTTTAAACGGGCATGAACAATTATGCAAACATATTTCCATCACTTGTTAAGACTCAATCATTCCTTAAAATGTTTTATTCTCTCAATGTCTTTGGGAGCACTGGGAATAGCAGGTGCTGTTTTTCCAGCCACAATTCCTATTTAAGGCAAACATTAAAAAGGCTCATTTTAATTGAACAGAGCCCATTCCGAACACTCCCAGAATTCTCTCTTCTTACCGTATCAAGGAAGAGCTTAGAGGACCATGGATGCCATGGTGTCATTGAGGAGTTTCTCATCCAAAAATTTCCTCAGGTTTATTATCCAATTTCCCCTTTTTGCCTACAAGGTTTGGGTGGCAGATTATCTAATTGTTCCCATGTGTGGGCATAAATTACAAAGGACATGTGGGTTCTTGATACTGTCAGGTGATGTAGCATATCACATGACCATTGTCATAAATATATTTTGTCCTAGGACGTTAAATCACTTCTCCATATAGTGGAATCATGGAGAGATAACACTTCTGTTATATACTGCCTTTTGTAATTGGTTCTTTAAATGACAAATTGCCCTGTTCCCCTGGCTTATGGAAAAGCCTGATTGCCAGCCTTTTGCCTCATGACTATGGCCCTGGGGTCTATGGTCCTTTAAGAACAGTCTGTGGGCATATTGTGACTTTTGTGGACAATGCCCCTTTAAGACTGTGTCCCCAGATCTGTAAAATACTTTGTTTGTGCCTTTTTTCACAATTGGTTCGGTAAATGGGGCTTACCGAACCAAGTACTGCACAGGCAGACTACACAGAAGTGGAAGTGTGCGGCTAATTTACCTCCCAGGCTGGCGGTTAACCGTGAAATTGACCAACCGCACAGCCCAAATCTATGGAACTGTTTTGGGCAGGAAAGCATGCTTGCGGACAGTCAAAAAGGACTTCCAGTTAACTTTTAAACCACTGGAGGGAATTGTCTGATTTTGGGGTATGTTTGTATTTGAAGTATGCTGATTAATAATAATAATAATAATTTATGGAGATTGTATGTATATTTTGTGAGTTATGAGAATTGTATAAAAACTGTGTATTTTCCTGCCTAATAATTATGTTAACCCATTGTGTACAATAATTATATCACAGGCAGAGGGGAGGATTTTGTTGCAATGAATGGGAGTGTTTAACTGTATTGTACGTGTTTGATTGGTTGTTCTACAAAACCATGTGGGTGGTACTTTGTGTGTAAAACTTGCATAAAAGAGAGACCTTTGGTGCTGATTAAACAGAACTACTTGACCCTCTAACTCGCAGCCTCGACTTGTGTTTGTAGGAAACAGCTATAATCACTACAGGGATTGATATGCTCTGCATACTCCCTTAGCTACTGAGCTCCCTTAGCTTCTGATCCTGCTTCGCTCTACATAAGGAAGAGGTTCACCCACTGGAACCTGGAGCCTGGTCATAGGTCCAGGGTGGATAGCAGACGGTGATATCCCAGCCCAGCAGTGGTGGTTCGTGGAGTCTGCAGTACTTATGGTGTCTACGGTGCTGATGGTCCTTTAGTGAGCGCTAGGAGCATCCTTTCTACGGTCCAACTTTCAGCTAGCCTGGAGGCAACTGTAACAACTTCTTTGTCTCTGAAGTTGTTATAATTTAAACTGACACTATTATGCCTCACACCTTTTTAATAAATCTGATGTAAACGTGATTTAAAACATAGACAATTGTCCCCTTCTAGTGTTTCCTTAATTATTCACAGATGCACTAAACCGGCTTACACTCTGTATTCTATCCTGCATTTCTAGATCATCCTCATCTCTTTGCAGTTACATTTCTCAAGGTTTATGATAATAAAACTTTTTTTTAATTAGAAACCCTGACTCTTCTCAACTTCTTATCTTATTTTATAAACCATTTCTGATCTCTTTTCCTTTAACCATGTGACTTAAAACATCTAGGGATGTGCTTGGGATTGCTATTTCTTTATTTGGTGTCCACTCCTTGAGCAGCACTATGTCAACTAAAGTATTTCATGCTGGAGGTTATTTGGTTGTAAATAAGGCATTAAAGAAGCTATTAAAACATTTTTTTTTTAAATCTGATTTTGAGTGAAACCCTTTATAACTTATCATTGCAGAGAGTTTTTGTTACTTCTGTGCTGACCTCTTGTTATCACTTTTTTTTTGTCTCTGGCACATTATTATTGATAATTATTCTGTGTGGTACCTTTGTTTATTCCAAAAATTAATTATATCGATATATTATTTTAAAGGGCATATGATGTTTTCTAACACATTGTTCACACCATTCCTGCTTTTATCCCCTGGAATAAATATGCGATAATGCACAGATCCTCTCCATTAGATTTGAAGATACGTTTTGACACGAACTGCAGTCCATTGAAATATAGGCTGATCAGGTGATTAAATTCTTGAACTCAAAATGTTGCTGATCATAAACTACAAAGAAACTTACAATTGATGATATAGAATTTTGCCTGTGCAGCCAAGTTTATTGATGGGAAAAAAAGATGATTGATAGTCAGGCAACAGTCACTAAATGCTGATTTTATTCACAGATCAAGTGAGAAGTGACCAATAGAGGCCCCCCAAAAAAAGAGCAGCAGTAAAACAATTCTATGTGCATATATTATATATTTTAATAAATGTATAAATATATATTTTTTACTGCTCCCCTACTTTTTTTCTCTATTGGTTCCTTTTCCTCGGTTCATGGGTGAACCAAATGGCAGGAAAATGCTTCCCTTATAATAAAGTTCTTCCTTTAACCACTACACTACATTAACACTAAATATTGATTCCTACATAAGAACACTCAAAACAACAAAGCAAAATCGCACACACAAAATGTCATTACACTATGCTAACAATAAATATTAACCCTTACGCTACCTTAACACTAATCTTTAACCACACATCTTAACCTAACACTAACCATTAATGCCTGAACTACCTAAACACTAACCTAAAATTATCAAGTAACATAAAAGATACAAAATAGTGAAGTGTGTATTATGGGAAATAATGGCATCTTACAATTTTGGAGAAAAGTATAAACCATTTAATCTTTGTTTTTGTTGTTTATTATAACTGCAAAACCCAACAATGGCATTATTTTCCCATAATTCTAGGATATTTTTAAATTGTAGATTGTGAGTTCAGTGAAGGGAATAATTCCCTCATCAATTATATTGCCTGTTAATCATACAATACAATCACAATACATTTGAAAGTCCATGTATCCTCATACTGTACATCTTTACATGGTTATTCACTAAAGTGAGAATTGCAAAGAATTTAAAGTAAATTTGAAATTTAACACCAAAATAGCAGTACTGGAAAAATTCTCCAAGCCAGTTATACTCCCAGTTTGGCTATTTTGGCCTTAAATTGCTAATTTACTTTGAATTCACTTTGAATTCCTGACAATTCACACTTTTGTAAATAACCCTGTTAATAAAGTAGGTCAACAATTCATATGATTGACATTTTAAGCATATTATTTTATTTTAGAGTGACTGGATGTACTGAAACTTCTCTGTATATTTATACCCGTATATTTATACTTTGCATTGTCCAAGCAGCATGAAACTACATTTAAACGCTCCTTACCACTACACCTGGAACAAACTAGACAAAAAATTATCCCACACTTTTTGAATTACCCCAGGGTGTATTCTTTAATAATTAGTATGTGTTTGTGGGGAAGTTTCCATAACCAACCATCTAAACTACTCCAAAATGGAACATGGACACAGCGTAAAAACTTCAAAGTTAGAAAAAAACTGATTGGCTGCATCTCAAATGTGCCCCTTCCATGTCCACATATACCTGGCAAAAGTACTTATGGAGGTATTGCTGTACTCAGACGACATAGCTGAGAAACATATGAAGTATTATACAGTCGTACTGTGCAAACTCACTTTGTGTGTCAAAAAGGCAGAAAAAATGCTTATTACCACTACACTTGGTATAAGCTAGCGGAGAAATGATCCCACGCTAAGGTTCAAATTATGCCTTTTGAAATACCCTGGGATGTCTTCTTTAAGAAATGGTATGCCTTTATGGGGTAGTTGGATTATATAGCCTGGTAAAATACTCTAATATGGGACATTTGCACAGCGTAAAAATTTAAAGTTTGAAAAAACTGTAATGGCTGTGTCCCAAATGTGCACTTCCGATGTCCACATATACCTGGCAAAGGTACATACAGGGGTATTGCTGTACTCAGTCAACATAGCTGATAAACATATGAAGTATACAGTCGAAGCACACATAAGATTTGCAAAATATACTGTGCAAACTCACTATGTGTGTCAAAAAGGCAGAAAAAACACTATTACCACTACACTTGGTACAAGCTAGCGGAAACATTATCCCACGCTAAGGTTCAAAATATGCCTTTTGAAATACCCTGGGATGTCTTCTTTAAGAAATGGTATGCCTTTATGGTGTAATTGTAAAAAAGTAGCCTGCTAAAAGTGCTCCAAAGTGGGACACGGACACATCAAAACCCTTCATGAAAAATCACACTTAAAAACCTGAACTTGTCACGTCTCTTTTACAGCATTGTAACTTCACAAAATAGTGTCTAGGTCATACATTGGGCATATTATTTTACTCAGAAGGTGTAACTGAGTATAATTTGGGGATTGTTATGGCAGTGGTACAAATTAAGTGTAAGAAATACTCAGCAAAAATGCAACATATATGTAAAAATGCAATTTTTCCCCCCCTCACCACAAACATTGACATAAATTGGTAAAAAAATGGTGATAAGTTAAGGCACAATATACAACATATAAGAGACATAGGCCCGTCAAATCCATCTACGAAAATTCTAACTATAGAAACTGAAAAGGCCTTGTCTCTTATATGGCATTGTAGCTTTACAGAAAAGTGCCAAAGGCATACAATGGGGGTACCGTTATACTCAGCAGATGTAGCTGAACACAATATAGGGATTCTGTGCAGGAATAGCACACACCAGCTTTACGAAATGAAATTTTACTCCAATATTTAGCAGAGATTGGCGATGAAATGGCTGCATAAAAAGTGTCAAACTAACCTTAGGTAAATAGCCTGTGATGTCTACTTTATATAAATACATACTTTTGTGTGGCAATTTTGTTTTCTGTGATGGCTACTAAACCTACAAGACAAACATCCCAAATTCTAAAATTGTTGCTAATTGAAATTTTATTTTGGTCCTTGTATTTTGTGACCTGTAGCTTTCAAAATAAGCTGAAATCCTAGACAAATGATGTACTCTGTAAATCAAGACACATAAATGAATTTATTTTGAAATACTTATTCTAAGCTGGACATGTTATGCACACGCTATTATTGCCAAAACTGTGAATTCTTTTAATTTTTTTTAGTTTTTTTTGCATTTTTATATAATTAATGATAATGTATCTATGTATATGTGACATAAAATTAAAGCCCTGTGTGCCCTCTAAAAAAATGATGTTTAATACAATGTTGGTGCAATAAATAACAGAGATGCAAACTGCATTTGAATACAAACAGCAGAAAAATGCAGAAATAGCCTTTGTCCTTAAGCGTAAGACAAGCTTCTGAAGCTCTGTCCTTAAGGGGTTAAATTGTGAAAGGCTACTTAAAATCACCTGTCTTTGCAAACAAATGTTGGGATTTACTTATACCAGATGGCCATATTGTGTTAAACCCACCACATTTGGGGTACTATGACTTGGTGGTGGACTTAACACAATATAGCAATATGGTGTACCTGAATTCCCATATTTGTTTGGTAGAAATCTGTGTTCTTCCTGATATATGACTGAATATCTGATGACTTCAACATTTTTTTTCAATTCTTTATCTTAAATTTTGCTATTGCCACTCACCGGACCTGCAATTCATAGTCTTAGTCATGAATAATAGGATTTATGTAGAACAAGGTGGGAGATTTATTTAATGTAAATGTTGCCTGTATAAAAGTTTTAAAAGTGTTTAGCTTTTATGCTGTTTAAAGGAACACATCACTGCTCAAATACAATAAAAATCTAAATCACTGTTTAGTAGATATCTCTTAAATGAAAACATGCATGCATTTAATCATTTTTTATATTGGATAATATATCTAAAACAGCTTGCAAAAGTTACAGATTTCGTCTTAAGTCTGTGCAAGCCTTCTACTTCGAACTAAACCCAGACTTTATCTGGTTGTCCAATCAATTCAGCTCAATGACAAGTCTTTGCAAGGCATGGGCTCTGAGCAATTGCCTGCATTTACATCCACTGAGTTTAGCAACCAGGAAGTGGCAGGACAGGTTGTATGATTGAAAGCACTTTTGGTACAATGATGAAGAAATTACACACTCTTCACACATGAAACACTTCAGCAAGCTTAAATGAGTTAGGAGTTCCTATAAGCAAAGTTTGTGTTTTTCTGTTCATGCCTTTGCTCAGTTCCCTAGATAGTTCAATGATAATTCCCGATAGTTAGAAATCCTGTCTATAAATTGCTGGGTAAACAGAATGTACAAAGCTTTCCTCTCTTCATATACTTTGAGCTACATTTTTTTTTTGTCCAGATATTAAGTTTTAACGCTAAAGAACTTACACGTTCTGCATTAACAGCAATTACCTTCTGTAAAAGTTTATTTTAACTTATAAATGACAGATATTATCTGAAATCCTATCTGAGAATACATAGCTGTATAACTACTGAGAACCCTGTTCATCCATGAAAGCTAAGCTACAGTATTAGTAAATAAAGCAATTACCTAAACGATGCTGTGTTTTGAAAGGACTGAACATGAAATTTATGAAAGTAAGTAAATAAACTGGAACATGGCTAGTGCTACAAAATTATTGCACACTAAATTTTTTAAGGGGATTTAATTAATTTTTAATTTTTAAAAACTAATATTTAAAAAAAATATGTACTTGCAGAATAAATAACTAATGTTTTTATGGAGATTTATTTACAAGACAACAAATTCATGGGGTTTCTTTAGTTAATAAATAGCAAGTCCTAGTTGTTTGAAAACTATTTTACAAATTGAAGATTTCAAATAGTTACAAATAAGTGAATCGGTAGCAACAAATACAAGGAACTGTTTCATAAACTTTTTGATGAAATTCAATATAGTTAACAGCAGTGAAATGAAACCTCAGCTGCACATATAATATCAAGGTAGCTGTTCTGGAAAATAATTTTTTAGTCACATATTGATCATTTCACTCTAGAAATTGCAAACAAAAATTTCACTTTACCACATGTCAGTCTTTAATGATTAAACACTTACATTTTTTTTAAAGGGTGCATATTCATTTTTATTTTTTTTGTAAATATTTCTGTTTTTTATTTGGCTGAGTAGTCAACTGTTATCTGAACAAATGCTGCTCTATCTAACTTGTCTCCTGCAGTTTGACGCAGAGCACATAGTCATTACAGAGGCAAGTTAGGTTGAGCAGCAGTTGGTCAGATAACAGTAGGGTCGGATATAACATTTCTGCTTGTCAAGATAAAACAGTGCCTATTTCTCAAAAAAAAAAAAAAAGCCTGAATATGCATAACTTAAAAAAATATTAAGTTTCATAAATGTAATAACATTTTAGAAAAATGAGAAGTGAAAATTTGATGACAGTTGTCCTTGAGGCAAAGGTCCATTTCAGTTGCTCATCTAATTTACTCACAATCCACTTGACAATAAAATACCATAGAAGGGCAAACTCCAGAGAGACTTCGTGAACAAAGGAGGACAAATTGGACTAGAAAATACCCATCCCCCACAGCATTTCTTAAAAATATAAATTTAACAAAAACCTCATTGCCATCACACAACAGATAGATAAGTAATAGGTGTGCTGCTGCAGGATATTTAATCTATATACTGCTATATTTTTAACTTGTCATCCACAAATATATTATGTCTAAGTGTAGCAGCTGCCTTTATTACTAACCTTCACACTGTGATGATATGTCATTTTGTTTGTATACAAGGGACTATATAGCCAGGTTTTCCTAGTTAATGGGCATCTGGATACACCATATTATTTATTTAATTTATTAAACTGATGGATGAGTGTGCAGCTAGTTGGCGTTTAGTTATTGATTAACTGAATACATTCAGGAGTATATATTTTGTTGCAAAACTTCACTTCAGCTTTTAATGTGCATGGCATGATTCATAAAAAAGGTCTAAAATGGGAAAATCTAAAGCTCCAGTTAAATAAATAGACCCCAAAATGATAATTATGATGAATTTATTGTTATTTTGGTAAACACTTATAGATTTACTAGTATCAATAAGGAATAACAAAGTATGTCCAATCAAATTTAATTTACTTTTAAAATGTATCTTAAAGAAATTTGAGAAGAGATAGCAGTTTTTAATGAGAGATGTGTTCAATTTTATCTGGTATCTGGTGCAAAGTTTTGGTAACTACTCATCTTAAAAAATGCATATACATCCTATGTAGATATTTTTCAAACACTCTTAACAATGTGAACATGTGATTGGCACATCTGCATACAAATTTATTTTATTGCAATATACACTTAGTTAACCTGCACAGAATTTTCTGTCAAATCTGTTACTACTCAAGCAGTGACAGAAGGATCTCCAAATGTGTGCCGGACACATTGCATTAGTGTGGGTGTGCTCAGCACTCAGTTAGCTACTGCTAATCTGAGATGTAGTGATGCTTGTGGGACATGATGAACAGGGGACCAATTTGGATGAAAAATTAAGGGAATGTTGTCAGAGTGGCATTTTTGGATAATGCAGCATTGTGGTGCAATTAGGTATTTTTTGGGGTGAGGCATGTGCAATATGAGCACTGAACAATGTGGTGGCAATATGGTATAAATATGTATGGAAATAATAGGACTCCATATATATAAAAAAAATATATGGAGCAATGTGACCACATATGGGGTATGTGGGACAAAGAGAAATGATGGTTAATGTGCGTGAGGGCAATAGGATATAGATAATAGATAAGCTAGATAAGTGTGTTGGGTAATTATATTGAAAAGGAGAAATAATTATAGCATACAGTATCTCACAAAAGTGAGTACACCCCTCACATTTTATAAATATTTTATTATACCTTTTCATGTGACAATACTGGAGTAATGACACTCTGCTACAATTTAAAGTAGTAAGTGTACAGCCAGTATAACAGTGTACATTTGCTGTCCTCTTTAAAATAACTCAACAGCCATTAATGTCTAAACCATTGGCAACAAAAGTGAGTACACCCCTAAGTGGAAATTTCCAAATTGGGCCCAACGTGTTAATATTTTGTGTGGCCACCATTATTTTCCAGCACTACCTTAACCGTCACGGTCATGTGGTTCAACAGAGCTTCACAGGTTGCCACTGGAGTCCTCTTTTACTCCTCCATGACTACATCACAGAGCTGGTGGATGTTAGAGACCTTGCGCTCCCCATACCTTCCGTTTGAGGATGCCCCACAGATGCTCAATAGGGTTTACATCTGGAGACATGCTTGGCCAGTCCATCACCTTTACCTTCATCTACTTTAGCAAGGCAGTGGTCGTCTTGGAGGTGTGCTTGGGGTCGTTATCATGTTGGAATACTGCCCTGCAGCCCAGTCTCTGAAGGGAGGGGAGAACATGTTGATATTCAGCTTTCCCTCTATGAACTGTAGCTCCCCAGGCCCAGGCCATGACACTCCCACAACCATGCTTGACTGTAGGCAAGACATACTTGTCTTTATTCTCCTCACCTTGTTGCCACCACACACGCTTGAAACCATCTGAACCAAATATGTTTATTTTGGTCTCATAAGACCACAGGACATGGTTCCAATAACCCATGTCCTTAGTCTGCTTGTCTGCTTGCCTTCAGCAAACTGTTTGCAGACTTTCTTGTGCATCATCTTTAGAAGAGCCTTCCTACCGGGACGACAGCCATGCAGACCAATTTGATGCAGTGTGCGGCGTATGGTCTGAGCACTAACAGGCTGACCCCCCCTACCCCCACCCCGTAAACCTCTGGCAGCACTTATATGTATATTTCCCAAGGACAACCTCTGGATATGACGCTGAGCATGTGCACTCAACTTCTTTGGTCGACCATGTTCTGAGTGGAACCTGGCCTGTGAAACCGCTGTATGGTCTTGCCCACCGTGCTCCAGCTCAGTTTCAGGGTCTTGGCAATCTTTATGTAGAGCAATAATTCTTTTTTTCAGATCCTCAGATAGTTCTTTGAAATGAGGTGCCATGTTGAACTTCCAGTGACCAGTATGAGAGAGTGTGAGAGCGATAACACCAAATTAAACACACCTGCTCCTTATTCACACCTGCAACCTTGTAACACTAATGAGTCACATGACACTGGGGAGGGAAAAAAGCTAATTGGGCACAATTTTGACATTTCCACTTAGGTGTATACTCACTTTTGTTGACAAATTTACACTGTTATACAGGCTGTACTCTTACTACTTTACATTGTAGCAGTGTGTAATTTTTTTCAGTGCTGACACATGAAAAGACAATAAAATATATAGAAAAATTTAATCCTTTTATTATTCTCTGATTTTGAAAGCTTTACCTGACCATAATTAAGAATCAAGAAAATTAATAGGATGTTATTATTATCCCATTACAAATTGTGCACACTGGCAGGAAATATAATTTTATCCATTACTTCCCAAAACAGGAACAAAAAAATATTCTTGTGTTTTTTGTTTTTTTTGCATAGTGCTTGGTAGTCAAGGTGTTTAAAAATGCATAACTTGTGAATAGTATCAAATAGGGTCTCACTTATCATCAAATGAGGCCTTATGGAGAGAAAATCAATGTTTTTGTTTGAAAGATTTATGCTTTTCACTCTCACTCCCTCCAAAAAATATATAGAAGCATAGAATTTGACAGGAAATAAGAACCATTCGGCCCATCTAATCTGCCCAATTTTCAAAATACTTTCATTAATCCCTGGCCTTATCTTATATCTAGGTAGAGCCTTATGCCTATCCCATGCATACTTAAACTCCTTCACCATGTTAACCTCTACCACTTCAGCTGGAAGGCTATTCCATGCATCCACCACCCTCTCAGTATAATTTATATAATTCACGCTATCTCATGTAAAGCAGTTCTGTTTTCTTCTTGTGTTAATCACTGAAATAGTTTTTATTATAGGATTTATTATTTGTATTGTTTATTTCATTTCATAGCATTATGATCTGCAATACCTCACAAAAGCTGATGAGAAGGATACTGTTTGAGTGAATATGTGAACTATATATGAACATCTTATTAAGAAAAAAGCATATTAAAAGTATCAAAGAGGTATTTTTGAAGTATTGGACCCAATATTCTAAATTGTCTGTATTGAAAAATAAGAACCATCCAATGAAAAATTTTAAATCTGGCGTTATTTTCTCATGCAAGCAATTAACAAACAGTTATATTTAACAGCTGACTTATTAGTCAATATTTATATTTATTGGTCAATATATTATACTTACACACCATCATATAGTATACCATAGACATGACTAGAATGTAAATTGGAAAGTCATTGTGAGTTAGTAAAGATTCTCACTACTTTCTCGAGAGAGAATAAGCACCCAGATGAATTTCTGAGCAATGGGAAACAAAACTGCTCCAATGGAATTTATCCTCAGTGACTTGGCAGAAAAACCCATTCTTCAGATGTTATGCTTTCCTGTATTTTTCACAATCTACCTCATTGGGTCTGTGGGAAACATGATGATTATAACTATCATACTCAAGGCACCTCATCTCTGGACTCCCATGTACTTTTTCATAGTGAACTTGGCTGGTTTGGACATGTGTTATATCTCAACCATTGTTCCTAACTTACTAGTAAACTCAATAAGACAAAGAAAAACAATATCTTATGAGGGTTGCGTGGTACAGTTTTACGTCTTTCTCATGTTGGCATCTACAGAGTCTTGTCTTCTTGCAACTATGTCTTATGATAGATATGTAGCTATATGTCACCCCTTACGATACACTGTCATTATCAATAGAGATGTTTGTTTACAACTTAATGTAAGTTCATGGATTATTGGCATAATTTATTCCTCGATTCATACCTCAAACACATTTCACCTACATTACTGCAGGTCAAATGTTATTGACCACTTCTTCTGTGACATTCCACCTTTACTGAAGATTGCATGTTCTGACACCAGATTTAATAAAATCATGGTTTATGGAGTAGGTGCAGTCTTGATCTTACCTTGTTTCCCTTTAATAATAGTTTCATATATATATATCATACATGCTGTATTAAGAATTCCTTCTGCTACGGGACGAAGAAAAACATTTTCCACCTGTGTTTCCCACTTAATGGCAGTTGGTTTGTTTTATTTGACTGGCAGCTCAGTGTATTTACAACCTTTATCGACTACCACTACTCAACAGCAGGACAAAGTCAGTGCAGTTTTCTACACTATATTGGTACCAATGGCAAATCCTATTATATACAGTTTGAGAAACAAAGACTTAAGAGAATCGATAAATAAAATGATGACAACTAAATTTCACTAAATGTGAAAAAAACTGCTTTTTATATCAGCCTTGCGCCACAGCTATGGAAAATTGTCTCCACCTTGTTATTTTGAATGCATAAATAAAAATAAAGGAACATTGTAGTTGAACTGTCATATTCTGAATAAATGGGTTTAATTTTGTAGACAAAGCTAATAAATATAAAGCATTTAACTATAATGTCATTTTAAATGTATTTGTGTAACTTACCAAGCAGCAATATATGCTAGTTTTACCTACCAATAGTGATGTCGCGAACATGAAATTTTCGGTTCGCGAACGGCGAACGTGAATTTCGGCAAATGTTCGCGAACCCGCAAACTGGGCGAACCGCCATAGACTTCTATAGGCAGGCGAATTTTAAAACACACAGGGACTCTTTCTGGCCACAATAGTGATGGAAAAGTTGTTTCAAGGGGACTAACACCTGGACTGTGGCATGCAAACTCCGATCCGCGGCTGCATCTTGCAGCCGCTTAGTAGATAACTCCCTAATTCCCACGGTATTAGAGAGCTATCTACTAAAAGGCTGAAAGACCTAAATTGGTCTTTCAGCTACATTTACTAATACTAAGTAAAGATTACTCAGTATTAGTAAATTCTGCCCCTACTCGCTATGCAGCGAGTAGGGGCATGTCTAGTAAGCAGTGAGCAAAAAAAAAAAAACCTATTGCCCCCACTTTCAATCCACCAATCAGAGTGTTGTTATGAGTCAAATTACACAGCGTGGGAAAATTCCAAAGAACTTTCCCACGCTGTGTAAAATGACACAGAGCACTCTGATTGGTGGATTTCAAACCAACCAATCAGAGTGCTGTGACAGGTAAATGTAGAGACTTACCTGTCAGTTTCTGACTTACCTGTCAGAGCACTCTGATTGGATGGCTTAAACCCACCAATCAGAGTGCTCTGAGCCTAATTGCAGGGCGGGGCAAGGCTTTATAAGAGCTCAGTCTGCGCGGAGCCCTCGCCGGGTGAAGATGGATTATTTTTTTTGCGCTCGGTTTTTTTGTTTTTGTTTTTTTTTATTGCGTCGGTTATTATGGTTTTTTATTTGGCCTTTTTTGGGGGCTGAAAAAAGAAGATTTAGAAGAAAGAAAACATCGAATGGTAAGTTTAATTTTTTTTTTACAGGTACTTAGTTAACGGTCCCCCCCTCATTATTTTTAGGGTGAGGGGGGTAGGTAGGGGGTTAATTTTTTTTTGGGGGGGAGGGGGTGACTAAGGGTTTGGGGACCCCAAGTCACCTGGGGGGGGGACATTTTTTTTAGGGCCCCCACCCGCCGCACAGGGGTGGGGGCCGGGGGGGAGGACATTAAGTCCCCCCCCTTTTTAGTATTTAGGGCCCCCACCCGCTGCTCAGGGGTGGGGGCCAGGGGGAGGACCTTAGGTCCCCCCCCATTGTGATTTATTTGCCCCCACCCACCGCTCAGGGGTGGGGGCCGGGGGGGAGGACATTAGGTCCCCCCCCTTTTTATTATTTAGGGCCCCCACCCTCCGCTCAGTGGTGGGGGCCAGGGGGGAGGACCTTAGGTCCCCCCCCTTTTTAGTATTTAGGGCCCCCACCCGCCGCTCAGGGGTGGGGGCTGGGGGTGGAGGACATTAAGTCCCCCCCCCTTTTTAGTATTTAGGGCCCCCACACGCTGCTCAGGGGTGGGGGCCAGGGGGAGGACCTTAGGTCCCCCCCCATTGTGATTTATTTGCCCCCACCCACCGCTCAGGGGGGGGGGCGGGGGGGAGGACATTAGGTCCCCCCCCATTGTGATTTATTTGCCCCCACCCACCGCTCAGGGGTGGGGGCCAGGAGGGAGGACATTAGGTCCCCCCTTTTTAGTATTTAGGGCCCCCACCCGCCGCTCAGGGGTGGGGGCCAGGGGGGAGGACCTTAGGTCCCCCCGTTTTAGTATTTAGGGCCCCCACACACCGCTCAGGGGTGGGGGCCAGGGGGGAGGACCTCAGGTCCCCCCTTCTTAGTATTTAGGGCCCCCACCCACCACTCAGGGGTGGGGGCCGGGGGGGACAGAAGTTCCCCCCTATTGTTTTTTTTAGGGCCCCTACCCACTGCTCAGGGGTGGGGGCCGGGGGGAGATCAGTAGGTCCCCCCCCCCATATCATTGAGTAAACGTTGACAACCCCCACCCCCGAGCGGCGGGTGGGGGGGTTGTCAAAGTTTACTCAATGATATGGAATAGGGGGCGGACCGAACATCGCATATGTTCGCCTACCACGGCGAACGCGAACATGCGATGTTCGCCAGGAACTATTCGCCGGCGAACTGTTCGGGACATCTCTACTTACCAAGCAGCAATATATGCTGAGAACTGAAAAGAGGTGGAATGTGTATTGTTTCAATTGCATCCATACTTCCTTAATTCTGGCCACAAATCTGCCGAATATCTTATTACTGTAATATCAGTTTGCATCATTTATCAAAAAACACTGACAGGAGAAGACAAACAGGTCTAAATTAACACAAAACAGATTATCAAAGCAAAAGAAAAAAAACAGTATTGCGCAATAACACAAGTACCTTGCTCAGATAGATAATTTTAATATTTATGCCAGTTTATGTCTCTTTAGCTATGTTTGTGGTGAAACAAAGGAACTGTAGGAGGTAATTTTTCATTTTGATGGTATAGGCATTCTTTCTTTCAAACTAAAAATGTGTAAAAAGCAGTTAGGAAAGAAGCAGTTGATCACAGATATGGTTTTCCCAACTGTTTCCCAGAAGTGTGAGGGAAGATACATGATCAGAAAGTGATAGTAGAAATGTAGAATATAGATATAAAATAGGTATACAAAATCTTGGTTCAACCGGTGTGAAAAAGTATCAGTTACCATCCTGACCTTGTAAAAACAACGAGAGAATGTGCAGAAGAGAATACATCCAAAGCGTACACCAGGAATATATATATATATATATATATATATATATATATATACAATCAGTGGATATTAAATCTAGTATGTTCTGGAATCAAGACAGTGAATGAGTAGTATAAAATCGATAAATTAAAAGTATATAATTATCTAGATGACTCATCTATAGAAACACGTTGATAAAAAAGTGACACATCAACTAAGTGGTGAAATAATAGCATATCGAAAACAACCAAAAATAAAAACCAAAAATACAAAAACAGAAAATTTGGAAAATAGTCCTATACCAGTATCTTTAGAAATAGATTGTATGGCAAAGTCTGGGTATAGTCAATAATGTTACAGCAATGAAACCACTACATAAAATCTCCTACTATATTGGAAAACAGGAGACTGCAGTAGATCGCTGTAATAATAGCGTATCAGACTGTATTCCACATATAACAATCTGATACAGTATCAGTTGATGTTATACAAGTAGATACTGTGACAATTCTTCTGGGCAGGGTTAAAATCTGTGTAGTAATCTACAATACAGAAGGCAGAGACATAGTGCTCTCTGTAAAAATGTTATTGACAAAAATTGATAGAATATGATAGCACTCACAATGATTAATCCAGGGATGGCTGAACATATGGGGTATGATTCTTATAGATGTATATAGGTCACTTTGAATTCTGCTTGCCGGCCGGCTTCAAGGGAACTTGGGCTCTTTGCTGGAAATCAGATTCACACTGTTCACACGGCTGGCAAGCGGAATCAAAAGGGACCTGTATCCATCTATAGGAATGTTCAGAAATGCTTATGGACTCCCAGAGTAACGTATCTATACTTATCCAAATCTGTCTCTTTCTCTCCTAAAGAGCCATACTCCACTCTCACCTCCAGCTCTGCTACTTTCCCACCTTGTTTGGTTGCTGTCACCCTTGCTGCCCTGTTGTGTATTTGTACTCCACCTCATCTAGACTGTAGGTCCGTTTGAGCAGGGTCCTCATCTACCTTTTGTTCCTGTGTCACTGTGTAATTGTATCATGTATTGTAAATTTCCCCTCCTTTCATAATATTGTAAAGCACTGTGGAATTAGTTGGCACTATATAAAAACTACTACTACTACTACTACTACTAATAATAATAATAATAATAATGATACTTGTAATGCAGTAGAAAGCACTTCAAAAACATACATTTTCATGGCATATGGTGACCAATTGCAAACATTTTTAAATATAATAAACAAAAGTAGTAAAGACAGGCTTCATAGTCAGTTTGGGTGCTCATGTCTAAACAAGATATAACATAATAGCTTATGTGCAGATAACATATTTAAGGCACGAGAGGTTTCATAAAAATATGTGAATAATTAGCAGCATGCTATAACATAAATTTTAGTTAAACTGAGTTGCTGTAAACGCAGCTAGTGATAGAAATTGAGCTTTAGTACCACTGGATACACATCACCTAGAAGACGTTAAACTAAAAAGAGAAGGAATAAAAGCAAAAGCAAAATGTCCCTGCAAGAACAGGAGTAGCTAGTGGTAATCAATAAGGCTATATCACAGGTCTATCCTATGCCACATGTAGGCCATGCTTGGTCTGCAATCATGTCTGGACTGGTATCGTTGTATGCCCCCATGCTGTGCTCTGCATCCTGCTGGGTTTCATGCTTCCCCTTCATGGGTGGTGTCCAGAGTCCGAGTTCTGAATCTCCACAACTGCACCCCTGACACACAAACACACTGCCCCCCCATACACACTGCCCCTCTCACATACTCTGCACCCCCATACACACACACACACACACTACACCCCTCACAGACACACACTGCATCCCTCTCACACAAGCACAGTGCCCCCAATACACACTGCAAGCCCATACACACACTGCACCCTCCACATACACACAAACACACTGCTCCCCCATACACACACTGCACCCCTCACATACACTGCACCCTCATACACACACACACCCTACACCCCTCTCTCACACACACACACTGCATCCTTTACTTGCAAACACACTGCCCCAATACACACACTTCAACCCCATACACACACTTTACCCCCACACACACTGCACCCCTCACACACACAGCACCACTCACACACGAACACACTGCCCACCATACACACACTGTCCCCACAAACACACACACTGCATCCCTCACATTACACCCCTCACACACACAATACACCCCTCACACCCCTCATCCTTCATACACTGCATCCCTCACACACTACACCCCTCACACACACTGCCCCACACATACACATACTACACCCCTCACACACAAACATTGCACCGCTGCCTCACATACACACCACCCCTTGCATACATTGCACCTCCCACACACACACATGCGCACACACACAGACACACACACACTACTGCCCCAGTCCTGGCAGACCCCAGGCAAGTTGTCAAACTATTTTTAAATGGTTTGAATACTTACTCTGGGAGGGCGCCCAAAAACTCCTGGCACCATAACCACCACAGCGAGCTGTAGTGGTTATTGTGCCTGGATTGTTTCTTTAAATAATCTGACAATGCCCCTCCCAAAATTAGGTTATGGACCTGCCCCTGGTCTCCAGTCCCTGTTAATTAACCTCCCTTCCCACTATTAACCCTTTTCCTGAAAGTTCCTGTCAGTCAACCTCACTACCTACTGTTAACCCCTGTCAAGCACCTGTCAGCCAACCCTGCTACCCATGGTTAATCACTTCCCCTCCAGCCCCTGACAGCCAACATCCCTAACAACAGTAAACCCTTTACCTGCCAATCCCTGTTATCCATGAATCCCTCTGGAAACCTCTTATCTGCCAGTACCTGTTATCTGCCATATGGTTGGTTACCTCTTCCCTATTATCCACTCATCCCTCTAATAACCCATTTCCTTCCAGTCCCTGTTGTCTACCCATCCCTCTGGTAACCCCTTCCCTTCCAGTCCCTGTTATCCCTGTAAAAATAAATAAATAAATAAATAAATGTAAAAAGAAAAAAATATTTATATAATATATATATACACACAAATACACACTGAAATGATAGCACTTTTAGAAAATTGAAAAAATAAAACTTAGCTTTTATTCAGGTTGTTGCCAGTAAAAATATCAACATTTCAGTTTCATTGTGAACTTTCCTCAGCATCCTCAGGATATATATATCTTCAGGATATATTATTGTGGACCAGCACCGGGCATTATTATGTATACTAACTGGAGTGCAAGCGAACAGAAACTATATATATATATATATATATATATATATATATATATACATATATATATATATATATATATATATATATATATATATATATATATATATAGTAGGTAAAAACGGGATGCACTCACAGGTCTTCCAAATAGTGAAAATTTTGTTTTATTTAAATAATAGGATGCATATAGAAATCGATCAATGTTTCGACCCTGCCGGGTCTTTTTCAAGATCACTGTATGCAACAAACAATTGTGCTTTTATAATAAGTATGAAATAGTGAACTTACCAATAAATGGAGTGAAGTGCCTCTGACCGTTAACACCCGGAAGTGAGGGAAAGCCGCCAGTAACGTCAGACGTCTAGACGCACTGCGGGAGATGCGTGGTTACCATGGTAACCAAAAGCTATATTGTAAACATGATGGATATATATCGGGTGTAGTGTTACAGTATAGGAGGAGATATAAGTATGGGAACAATCTGGAGACTAATAATAATTTATACATGTATGACAACCCCTTAAGAGTAGAAATAATAAAGTGAAAGTGAAAAAGATCATTTGGAAAAATAGTGAATACGCAGTGGGTGCTCAGCAAAGTGCAAACAAATATAGACTACTCGATCCAGGAGTCACAAAATAAACAAATAAACAATGTCATACAAAAAAATATTAACATCATATCGTTGTACATTTCATAATCAACATAAAATATTATCAAAAAAATATCCAGTAAAATATGTAAATATGTATCAAAAGTACATGTAAATATGTATCAAACAGTAATCCCTACTAGCCTGGACAATGCTTAGAACTGCACTAGTGTAGAGGCACACATAACAGCGCCGATAAGTATCTAAAATATATATGTTTGGAAAATGCCATAGTGTGCATATAATGTCAAAATTAATAGTCACAATGCATAAAAATATCTATGCTAATAAAATAGAATGATGCCACCAGGTATTATTGCCGGTGTCAACGAACAATGTGCCTATGATACACAATGCACAAATGCCTCTATATGGGGTGCCTTTTACACTAACTGTTTAACAAAAAGACATATGTATGAAAATATCATATATAGCAAATGCCAACCACAGATAATTTGTATGATAATTACTAATAGTCAGACTCTTAAACTATTGTGTATATTAATACTCATATCAAAACATAAAAGAAGGAGAAAGAGGAAACTAAAGGGATACTTAGCATCTAACACATATTAAAGCCACAAAACCAAAATGATACTTTACAAATACACTCAAGCGCCAATGACCACCCGTATCTCTCCAAACTATATATGGAAGAGAATCAAATAAAATGACATATATGTCTACAAAAACATGGAAAATATTATATTCCCATTTAATCCTTTTGGTACAACTGTTTCCAAAAAAGATGGTGTGGTTATTTCAAGGAGTAGAATACGACAATACTTGAATAAAAATTAGCTGCATGGTTGAGTTGCCAGAAAGAAGTCTTTACTGCACCAATGCCACAAAAAGCCCAGTTACAATATGCATGACAACACCTTGACAAATCTCACAGCTTCTGGCACACTGCAATTTGGAGTAATCAGATTAAAATAGAGCTTTATGTTCACAACCATTAGCGCTATGTTTGTAGAGGGGTCAACAATAGTGAAAAGAATGTCAAGCATGATGGTGGCTCACTGATGTTTTTGGGTGTGGGAAGGAGCTCTAAAGGCATGGGAAATCTTGTGAAAATTGATGGCAAGATGGATGTAGAAGGTTATCAGAAAATACTTGGAGGCACTTTGCATTCTTCTGCATGAAGGCTGTGCATTGAAAATACTGTGTAGATTTTGGTGCATAGACTTTCCAGCGTGACAAGGACCCTAAGGCCAAGTTGACCCTAAAGTGGTTACAGCAGAAAAAGATTCTGGAGTGGCCATCACAAACTCCTGAGCCTTATTATCATAGAGCCACTCTGTGGGTTCAAATGTGCGGTTCATGCAAGATGACCAAAGACTTTGCATGATCTGGAGGCATTTTGCCAAGACAAATGGGCAGCAATACCACCTGCAAGAATTAGGGGCCTCATAGACAACTATTACAAAAGACTTCATTCTTTTATTGATGCTAAAGAGGGCAATACACAATATTAAGAACTAATGGTATGCAGACTTTTGAACAGGGGTAATTTCATTTTTCTCTTTGTTGCTATGTTTTGTTTTATGATTGTGCCATTCTGTTAAAAAGAATAAATAAATGTGTTTTGTCTGCTCACTCATGTTTTCTTTAAAAATGGTACATATATTACCAGTTCTCCAAGGGTATGCAAACTTTTGAGCACAACTGTATATATATATATATATATATATATATATATATATATATATATATACAGTTGAGAAGCGGATTACAGTAGTCAAGGTGAGAAAGGACAGTGGAATGGACCAGCACCTTAGTCGCATCTGGCGCTAAGTAGGGTCGGATGCGGGCAATGTTTTTGAGATGGAAGATGCAGGATTTGGCGATAGACTGAACATGAGGTGTGAAGGAGAGGTCGGAGTCAAAGAGAACACCTAGGCAACGAGTCTACGTGGTGGAGCTGATGTTAGCACTGTTACTTGGAGGGAGACACAGGAGTAGCAACACTTGAGTAAGGAAAGACCAGAATTTCAGTTTTGGTCAAATTGCATTTAAAGGACCACTATAGGCACCCAG
Organism: Pelobates cultripes; assembly: GCA_933207985.1. Taxonomy (NCBI): domain Eukaryota; kingdom Metazoa; phylum Chordata; class Amphibia; order Anura; family Pelobatidae; genus Pelobates; species Pelobates cultripes. The sequence goes on along the minus strand of OW240916.1, from coordinate 173,361,743 downwards.
ACCACTTCAGCTTAATGAAGTGGTCTGGTGTGCCAGGTCCAGCTAGGGTTAACCATTTTTTTTATAAACATAGCAGTTTCAGAGAAACTGCTATGTTTATAATAGGGTTAATCCAGCCTCTAGAGCCTCTAGTGGCTGTCTCATTGACAGCAGCTAGAGGCGCTTGCGTGCTTCTCACTGTGAAAATCACAGTGAGAAGACGCCAGCGTCCATAGGAAAGCATTATAAATGCTTTCCTATGAACTGGCTGAATGCGTGCGCATTCAGCCGATGACGTCGCTATGAAGGAGGAGAGGAGGAGAAGAGCTCCCCGCCCGGTGCTGGAGAAAGGTAAGATTTTAACCCCTTCCTCTCCCCAGAAAAACGAGTATGTTTTCCAGGCACTATAGTGGTCCTTTAAGGAAGTGGGCAGCCATCCAGTTAGAAATAGCAGGGAGGCAGTCAGAGACACTAGTCAAGAGAGACGGAGAGAGATCATTAGAGGACAGATAGATTTGCGTGTCACCCGCATAGAATGGTATTGGAAGCCAAAAGAGCTAATGAGTTTACCAAGGGAGGCAGTATAGATGGAGGCAGTATAGATGGAGCCTTCATGAAGACATGAGGCTAGACTTCATGAAGGGGTAAAAGAAATGTGCTTAATGGGAGCCACACACTGCCTTTTATGTAACTCCCCATGCAAGGAGTTTCCTTAAACATATTCCAGTGGCATTCCCCGCTGGACATAGAAACATAGAATGTGATGGCAAATAAGAACCATTCGGCCCATCTAGTTTGCCCAATATTTCAAAATACTTTTAATTAGTCCCTGGCCTTATTTTAAGTCTAGGATAGCCTTATATATATGGACAGGAAAACCTGGCCTGCTAGAGTGGAAAGTCAGGTATGAGTAGTGAATAAAAATTAGGGTATAAACCAATACAGTAAAATTTAAATACAAGTGAAAAAAAAAAAAGAAAAAAATATATATATATATTTATATTTATGCAAATCCACAAAAAAATCTCTACTGGTATAAGTAAGACCCCATATTGGCTTAAAACATAATGTGTGAAAATCCTAAACGTACCAGGAGATGATTTGAGGAAATGAATAGAGAAATTAATTGATAAAATAGCTACTTCTAAAACAAATAATCATATATTATACCAATCACAGCTAAAAGAGTAATACAAATATAAAATTGCAAATATAACACTCTTAAATAAAGTCAGATCACCAATCCAGGAAGAGTGCTGCCCCAATAAAAAATTGGAGTACATAAACTAAATGGTGAAAAATAGAATTGAAAAATATATAATAAATCCAGGTAGAAAAATAAAATAGAATAATACAGAACTAAGAGTGACAGTTACTGGAATGTCAAATCCAAATATAACTCAAAGTTAGTGAGTTCAAATTTACAGAGATATCATAAAGTCCAAATAAGTTCCAATAATAAAATCCGTTATGGAGATGTCTCTATGAAACTATGTGTTAGCTATCTGGATAGGGAACTATGTTATAGAGCAGGAGTAGGCAACCTTTTAGCAGCTTTGTGCCGCTATAGGATTGTGATGTCCCATAGCGTGCCAGTCCTATTTTTTTAAATTGAGGTGTGTATGTTGTCGTATTCTGCTTGTGTTATTTACACTGCAGTTGCTTTGTATCATTGTATTTGTGTGTATATGAGCTATTATATTGTATATGATTAGAGATGTCGCGAACCGTCGCAAACTTCAACATGGATGCTGAACTTCAACATGGATGCTGCTTCAACATGGATGCTGTCCAGGAAGTAGTCTGCTGGAGATTGGCCGGGATGTGTCAGCTGACCAGAGTTTGCCGCGTACAGTTTGTGGCGAACCGCGGCGAACCGTTCGCGAGAAGTTCGCGGACGGTTCGCGACATCTCTATATATGATTAGTTTGTGGTATCGTGTATGATACATATGAATGTGGGCTGTGTATGGGGGCTGCTTGTGAAATTGTGTGTGTGTGTGTATGGATATGTCACATGGTGTGTTTGGTAGTGTGTGTGTGTGTGGGGGCTGTTTGGGGTATTGCATGTGGGAGACTGCATGTAGGATTGTGTGCATGTATGTGGATTGTTAGTGGTGTTGCGTTTGTGGGGATTGTTTGTATGTTTGTGTGTGCGCTGTTGGTATTATTTGAATGAGGGGAGGCTTATTCTGCAGGTCTGTGTATATCTAGCAGTGTGGGTGGCTTCCCTGGGTTCCAGTGGGGACCAGGCTGGCCAGGTACAGGTCAAGGGCAGGAGCTGCAACAGCAGCTGCAGGCTGCTCTACTACAGTGTGGATTCCCATTCACAAGTGCTGGGAGGAATTGATCTGAGATCACTTACTCTATGTGCTGCAATGCATAAATTGAGGATTGTCCTTCGCCACCTTTTCGTATTATCTGAAGTTTCACTGGGACTCCTGATAGGCCAGAGCCTGTTTTGCTGTAGCAGCCTTGAGTGCCGTGCAAAGACACCTTGAGTGCCGTGCATGGCACAAGTGCCGTAGGTTGCCTACCCCTGTTATAGAGTAACAAAAAAGTTGCAGTTTATTCAAAGCTGGTATAGTATATTCTGTAAAAATGAAAATCCAGCGCACTCGCTTATCTACTAAACAGTCATTTTAATGCTGAACAATTTTCAGTTTTATTAAAAACACCTAATCTAGGCAAAAAAATATAATGGGGGTTTAGTTACAGTATATGATCATACATTGCATAAGCCTGCCACAACGTCAATGTACCCCGAATGTAAGCTGGGTGTCAGGTAGTCTGAAGAAATGGCATCAGTTGCCGCAGTTAAAGTGCAGTAAAAGGTGGTGTTTAATTACTTTTAGATCACAGTGACAGATCTAAAGTGTTCTGAAATATAAATTAACAAGCCATAGTGCTCTCTGTAAAAATACAGTACTTTATTCTTGAAAGATTAAAATCACTCACATAAATCCAAAAGTAACAAGCATATAAGCTGAGATAGAGGGCTGTAGGGCAGGGAAATAAAATGGATCGATGTCAATCCTCCCTCCGGCCGACTGAGAGGAGTTGATGCACCGAGACAGGCGGTGAGATCTTTGCGTGCGTTCCACTTAATCCAAGCCTGCGTTCCACTTCAAACCCGAAGATGGGATGATCTAGCAGCAAATGCCGTAAAGCTTGCCTTATGCTTTTCGTGACTACAGTGTCAATTCATCAGAGGCGAATAGCTGGATGTATCTGCCCAGCAAACATATATAGCACTAAAATAAGCCGTATAAAGACGGCAGCTGACTGATTGACAAATAGTTCCCAAACTTTACATCAAATAATTGGTTAAGAAATCAGCAAAAAAAAAATACATCTATGACATGGCATCTTAAAATTAAACAGATCTTACAAAAGAGGGAATAGACAGAAGATTAACAGTATTGATTAAGTGAATAAAGTTTGAAATATAAAAACCATAATAACAAGGTGAATGCATGAAATACAATGTATATACAAAAGAATTATACTTTTAAATGAAGAAGTGATAAAGAAAAATACTAAAATAAAAAGGATTATAGTTACATATGGTCACAGCTTAAATTAATTTTATTTCCCTGTCCTGCAGCCCTCTGTCTCAGTTTATATGCTCGTTACTTTTGGATTTATGTGAGTGATTTTAATCTTTCAAGAATAAAGTAGTGTATTTTTACAGAGAGCACTATGGCTTGTTAATTTATCTTTCAGCGCACAGTGAAGATCAGAACACTTTAGATCTGTCACTGTGATCTAAAAGTGATTAGACACCACCTTTTACTGCACTTTAACTGTGGCAATTTACCCCAATTTTATTATAGGGGCAGCCCTTTTCCTGGATACTTCATATTCAGCATTGGTGATCTGACTTTATTTAAGAGTGTTATATATGCAATTTTATATTTGTATTACTCTTTTAGCCACAATTGGTATATTATAGGATAGCCTTATGCCTATCCCACGCATGCTTAAACTTCCTCACTGTGTTAACCTCTACCACTTCAGCTGGAAGGCTATTCCATGCATCCACTACCCTCTCAGTAAAGTAATACTTCCTCACATTATTTTTAAACCTTTGCCCCTCTAATTCTTGTTGTGGTAGTTCTCCTTCTTTTAAATATAGTCTCCTTCTTTACTGTGTTGATTCCCTTTATGTATTTAAATGTTTCTATCATATACCCCCTGTCTCGTCTTTCCTCCAAGCTATACAGGTTAAGTTCCTTTAACCTTTCCTTGTAAGTTTTATCCTGCAATCCATGAACCAGTTTAGTAGCCCTCCTCTGAACTCTCTCTAAAGTATTAATATCCTTCTGAAGATACGATCTCCAGTACTGCGTACAATACTCCAAGTGAGGTCTCACCAGTGTTCTGTACAATGGCATGAACACTTCCCTCTTTCTACTGCGAATACCTCTCCCTATACAACCAAGCATTCTACTAGCATTTCCAGATGCTCTCTTACATTGTCTTCCTACCTTTAATTTGTCTGAAATAATTACTCCTAAATCCCTTTCCTCAGATGTTAAAGTTAGTAGGGTATCAAATATTCTGTACTCTGCCCTTGGGTTTTTACGTACAAGGTGCATTATCTTGCACTTATCCACATTAAATGTCAGTCGCAACAGCTCTGACCATTTTTCAAATTTTTCTAAATCATTTTCCATTTGACTTATCCCTCCTGGAACATCAACCCTGTTGCAAATTTTAGTATCATTAGCAAAAAGACATACCTTACCATCAAGACCTTCTGCAATATCACTAATAAAAATATTAAAGAGAATGGGTCCAAGCACAGATCCCTGAGGTACCCCACTGGTAACTAGACCTTGCTTCGATTATACTCTGTTGACTACAAACCTCTGCTGCCTGTCATTTAGCCACTGCCTAACCCATTCAACAATATTGGAATCCAAACTTAAAGATTGCAGTTTATTGATGAGCGTTCTATGTGGAACAGTGTCAAAAGCCTTACTAGAATTTAGGTAAGCAATGTCTACTGCACCACCCTGATCTATTATTTTAGTTACCCAATTAAAAAAATCAATTAGATTAGTTTGGGCCTGAGAGGAACCTAGTTATAAGCAAACATTCCCACATACTCCTCCCCTGTGCTTGATAGATAATTACCTGAACACATAAACACATAATTAAATTGTCTCTCAGTTACAAAAACATACAATTTAACAAACCCCCAAAACACATGAAAACCCCACAAAAGTTCCATCCCCTTATAGCCCCGATCTGGGTGACCAACATATCCCAAAATAACCCAGATCGATTAAGCGGTTCGTGATTTTCATGGAAGTCAATTATTTGACCCACCATGCATATGGTCCTATGCTTAAAACAGTTCCAGGAAATCAGGGCTAATGGTCAGTCTCTTTCGGGAGCACCAAAGTACATACAACACTGAACGGAATCCTTAATTTACTTGTGTAGCCTGTTCCCCTTGTTCATGGGAACGTTTCCAACAAACAGTGCCTTTCTAAGTGTGGTATAACCGAATGCAGGTGATGATGGAAGTCCAGCGGTGTTAGGGAGTTTCTGTGTCCGATTTTAGTTTCATGAGATTTATGCCCAAACACCGCTGCCTGCGTTTTCCCGGGAACAAAATAGCTGCCACCTCGTGGTTGTTCATACAAAATGCGTCCACCCAGACGAACACTTAGATCACTGCGGTGGAAATTGCTACAAAGTATCAATTGGGCTTAACCAACCAAACTCTCTTATTCGTGCGGCAGTTTGGTTCCCGAACAATATAAGCCAAATTGCACAAACCAAGCTTTTTTTAGTGCATTTTGCATGGTCCATAATCCTGGGGCAGGAGGCTGGCTAGCAGGCTCCTCCAGGAGCCTGTGACGAGGTTCAGTTTGTCACACCTGTGTTGTCTACTTTAAAAAAATATGTACATGTGAGGTGTGATTCAGAGATTTATGACAGATAACAGTGTTACAATGTCACTATTGATAAATATTAAAAATATATATTTTAAAAAATCAATTTCCTACTTGTACTTATAGCCCTATAACTTACAAAAAAAAAAAAAATATTTCATTTTTCACCATATTTTTTTTTTTTTTTTTAAAGTAAATTATATGACATGATACAAATCATTGTATGTCCTGAAAAAAACAATATATCATTTGTATGGGAACATTAAATGAGAGAGAGGAAAATTACAGCTTAACACAAACACCACAAAAGTGTTAAAAACAGCCCTGGTCCTTAATGTACAAAGTGCCCAAAACAGTCCGGTCCTAATGGGTTAATTGATTTGTAAAAATATTTTTCTGCAGTTGTACTAGTTATATACAAATTATTATAAGCAAAAAAAGCGAAAAAATTTGCTGTCCTATAAATTAATATATTGTATGTATGGGTACGCCTAAAAAGAAAGTGTTTCCATGGGTGAACACAGCTGAAGTGCTAAATATGTCTTTGTCACAAATGCACACAATCTCAGAAAACCATTGGTAATGTAGAGGTTAAAAGACACATTTAGATCAGACTAGTGGGTTTTTAAAATCAATATGCCTATTTGTGTTAGACTCCTTACAGCTTATGCATGTAACATGGAAAACATAATAATGCTTACAAAAATTGCCAGATTAATTTACTGTCTCCTCTAACATGCACTGGGAGGAAAGTATATATCATTTTCCACAATCTCATTAAAACAAAAATACATCAACCAATAATACATCAACTAGTATTATTACTTGCAAAATTCTTGGGGGAAAAAAAAAAGTTCAGCAAAAAATAGTAATGGTCAACACCCATTATTTCAGCTGTAGACTTCTTAAAATAAGCTCATTAAATCATAGCATCAGGTACACAAATATTAATAATATTAACAACCAGATCTTCTTTTGCTTATGCTTGACGTCTGTGAATCAACAACCTCTTGGTTACTTTTCTTAAGGATTCTTTAACTTCCACATTTCTAAGGCTGTATATTATAGGATTTAGAGTGGGTGTAATCACTGCATAGAGTGCAGACACTATCTTGTCTTTCTCTAATGTAAGGCTAGATCTTGGTCGTATGTACGTGAATATGACTGCACCATAGTACATGGACACAATTGTAACATGAGAGGCACATGTGGAGAATGCCTTTCGTTTGCCTTCAGCAGAACGTATTTTCATTATGGTGTTAATGATGAAGACATAAGAAATGCAAATAAGAATGAAACAGCAAATTCCAAGGATGAAATCGGCAGTAAATACCAGAATCTCATTCATGTAGGTGTCAGCACATGCCAGTTTTAGCAGTGGCATTATTTCACAAAAAAAATGATTTATTTTATTATCAGCACAGTAGGGAAGCCGGAATGTAAAATAAGTATGTTCCGTGGAATTAAGGCAGCCAATAACTGAGATGGTGATTGCTACAATGATACAGACTCTCCGATTTATAATGGTTGCATACCTCAATGGGTTACCAATTGCAATATACCGATCATAAGCCATAACTGTCAGAAGTAGAAGTTCTACACCAGTAAACCATGTGAAGAAAAAAAGCTGAGCTGCACATCCATAATATGAAATTCCTTTTGCATTAGTTATATAGCTGTTAAGCATCTTTGGTATAGTAGCTGTTGTACAGCAGATATCAAGAAATGATAGAAATCCCAGGAAAAAATACATAGGTGTATTAAGGCCTGAGTCAATACTTATAAGAGTAAGAATGATTACATTACCTGCTAAGGCAACAGTATAAATTAACAAAAATGAAATAAAAAGTAAAGGTTCCAGTTCTGGCCGAGTTGTTAATCCCAAAATAATAAATTCTGACACAATGGAGACATTGTATTCCATGTTTCTATGAAAATGCTTTTGTTCTAGAAACAACAAAATGCAAAACTATAAATACCTATTTTGAAAAGATAATTCCAAAGTACATAATATAAAAGGACCTGTGAAGACAATTTATTTGATTTGGTAAAAAAGGCAGCAAATAATTACAATTTATACAAATAAATTAATAAATACCTATAAGCAAACTCCAAAGACAGCAGTTTTCATTTTCTTTTTTATTATTTGAAATAATGTAATTGTGTGTATTATTTAGTTAGATACTATTTAGTTGGCATATGTTTGAATAGAGCAGCTCTAACTTCAATAGATATGTGTTTGTCTATCAGAAAATGTTGCTGGTAAGATATGGCTATATCGGTTTTCTCTATAATTTTGTCAAACTATTATTTGTTTTCTAAATATAAGTCTTTATGAACCTTTTTAGAATTTAAATTTTGGTTCCTATTAAAAAGTGCAATTTGCAATAAAATAATAAATATTTGTAATGCCCTCTCAAAAATGCTTTTCACACCAAAATAGTTTAAAACTCTAACAAGGAACATATCATAATATACATTGCAATATATTCAAAAGTGTCACATATTTAAAAATGCACATGAAATGTTTGTTGTGTTTGTGTCACAATCAAATTAGTAATACTTTCCTAACAAAGGCCACATTGATAAGAAATCTACTAGTTGTAAAAGTGCATTTCTATATTTACATAGAAATGTACTAGTAACTGAAGACTTCAGAAGGAATTATTGATAGTTTTACAATATTTAGTAACACAAATAATTATATAAAACTGTTTGTAAAGAATAGCAGCTTTTGGTATCAGTAACATTTTATTTCTCCATGCTTTATCCTAATTGCTATTTGGATAAAATATACATTATTTATGGGTTACACATTAAATATTAAAACAACAATTTCAAATACCTATTTCCCCATGAAAAAAAACGAAAAAAACTAAGTGATAATGTACAGAATACTACAGTCCATACCAGCAAACCGTGGGAATGTAACACAACTCACATTCTTTTATATCTCAGATTCAGCAAATCCATCGCCACTGTTTTTTTTTGCCATTTGCTGTTAATTGAAACACAAGCTCCTTAAACACATTCTAAGATACTTACTAGGATTTCTAACATCACATATTTGTTATCCAGATTTCTGTGGAAGAATTAAGAACAGAATCAAGTAATTATCATTGTTATGATATTTTGCATCATATACAAAACTTGTATTAGCCGTGTGACCCCACAAAGTTGAGTATACATTTTATTTCTACTACTTGTGTAAAAGAGAATGGTTTCACAATCTTATTATAACAATAGTAATTGCTGACTACTGGGTGTGCCATTAAGTTGGATGTAAACATGACATAAGTTGGACAGGGCACATACAAGCGGTATTAAGGCAGATTTGTGGAAATATGCATATAAAGTTTGCTGTAGCGAGCCCTAAATTAAGTTAGTGCCACTCCACTTTAAGCACATTAAGCCTAGGGTAGTGAAGCCTGAATTAAGAACCCTAAAATATCTAAAGGATGTGCACAAGGACCAATGTTGTGTTGGAACAAACAACATTTCTATTTCAATAGTAATTACATTTTTTGTATCTCTCACCTTGTTAAAATCAAGCTATGGTTTATAAGGAATATCTGTATATCAATATATATATATATGTATATATACATATATATATATATATATATATATATGGACATATGTATATGGCATTTGGGACAAACTGATCCCATAAGGGATTTGGGGACTTTGAAAAAAAAATAATCATAGGGACAGAATTATGCACAAAGCCGTTTAAAAATGCAATTAGTTGTTTTATATCCCTAAACCCAAGACACCTATTGCAGATATACAATACAAAACTAGTTCTTACCTATTATTAAATGTACTAATTGGTTTAAAATTTCTTTACATGTAATAATCATACATAAATTAAAGGACCCATGCCTGAGTCACCATACTTTATGCTTTCCATGTGGCATCCATAAAGGTTACTTTGACTGCACATTTCTTAAGACAGGTTTCACATCAAGTCACACATCTTATTACTTAGTACTGCTTAAACTGGATGGATCCTTAACACTTGTGTCTGCCTAATGGTAGCCATACAGTAACTTGAACATATTGGGAGAACCTATTGACTGAGAAAGAGAATGTAGTCTAGGTGTCCAGTTAGCTTCAACAAAACATAGAGATGTTATCTGACAAATTCAATGAGATGAAAATAAGGGCTAGATCTAAATCAAAGTCTGTAAACATAACCTTTTTTTAAATCAAAATATTTACAAAGAATGACTCCAAATAGCATTTCCTATAATAGACTTGAATAACTACATGAGAATATATTCATCTGACAAATGCATACATTTGAATATTTCACTAATAAAGTGAAATAGTTCATAGGAAAAAAAAAAATGATCATACTTTTTAGTTAAGATCAAATACACATAATCACATTGATCCCCCTAATCAAAATCATCATCAAGGTCAGAGGTGGCTCTCTAATTAGACGGTTTAGGCGGCCGTCTAAGGCCTCGCGCAGACTGTGTCGGGTCCTCGGTCAGTGACTGAGGACCCGACACCAGGAGGGTGCCCGACGGCTTGCCCGGTATGCAGATCGGAAGCAATAGTCACCGAGCCACCAGGGAGCCCACTGGACCACCAGGAAGCCCACTGGACCACCAGGGAAGAAAGGGTATGTTGTCTCCCCCCTCCCCATTAGACCCCCCTCTTCTCACATTACCCCCTTCCTCAGCATCACCCCCCCTCACCACCCTCAGCATCACCCTCCTCACTATCACCTCCCCTCAGCATCACCCCCTCACCACCACCTCCCCTCACCACACTCAGCATTACCCCCACCATCACCCCTCCCTCAGTATTACCTCATCACCCTCCTCAGCACCCCTTCACCATCACTCAGCATCAACATCACCATCACCATTACCCCTTCCTCAGCATCACCCCTCATCACCCTCACCATAACCACCCCCACCATCAACCCCCTCAATCACTTTCACCCCCTCACTATCACCCCCTCATCACTCTGAGCTTCACCCATCACCATCACCCCCTCCCTCAGCATCACCCCCCCCACATCAAACCCCCTCCCTCAGCATCACCTCCCTCCCTCAACATCAACCCTGTGACAAAGTGCCCTTTGCCACTTGGTCCTGGAGAGGTCTGCTTGCTAGCTTCTTGCCCTGTGATTATGGCCCTGGGGTGTAAATGGGTAAATGGGGCTTACCGTACCAAGTACTGCACAGGCGGACCACACAGAAGTGGAAGTGTCCGGCTAATTTAACAACCAGGCTGGCGGTTAACCGCAGATTAATTGCCGACTGCTGGGTGGCCTCCGTTCGTGCAGTCGAACACGTGGTGGTTGCGCCATCTTTATTTAGTCGAACGCGGTCAGCGGTGTGTGCCGTCAAATTCATGGAACTAAAATCGGCTACAAAACGGCACGAACACCGCTGAAGTTTTACCTTCCCTGGAACTAATGCATTCCATAATTCAAACGCCGTTCAACAGTTCATTCGACAATTCGAATGGTTGTCGTTCGTCTGTTTGAACTGACTTTAACATGGGAAATAGACCGGCTGCACAGCCTGATTCTCTGGAAGTGTTTTGGGCAGGAAAGCATGCTTGAGGTCGGTCAAAAAGAACATCCAGCTAACATCTTAACCACTGGAAGGAATTGTATGATTTGTGGGTATATTTATATTTGAAGTATGCTGATTAATAGTATGTAACTTTTATGGAGATTGGATGTATATTTTTAAAGTTATAGTAAATGTGTAAAAACTATATTTTCCTGCCTGTGATAATTACATTAACCCATTGTGTACAGTAATTATATCACTGGCAGAGGGGAGGATTTTGTGGGAATGAATGGGAGTGTTTAACTGTATTATACGTGTTTGATTGGCTGTTCCACAAGACCATGTGGGCGGTACTTTGTGTGTAAAACTTGCATATAAGACAATAAACCCTCAGACTGCTGAGTTCTTGTTTTGACCCTCAACATAGAGCCTCGTCTCATGATTGGGGGGAAAAGGCATTTACACTGGGGGATTGCTATACTCTACATACTCCTCTAGCGATCATCGCTAAGCTCTTTTAAGAGCTTTTTCCAGTTTTGCTCGCTGAAGGAAGAGAGGTTCGGTCTGCAGTGCTTATGGTGTCTGGAGAAGTGCTTGGAGCCCTCGGGAAGCACTAGGCGCATTCATCAACGGAGGTACTCGGTTGGAGTACAGGAGCTCCGTTACAACCCCCTCCCTCTAACATCCGCCCCCTCCCTCTCACATCACCCCCCTCACCCTCACATCACCCCCCTCACCCTCACATCACCCACCCTCACCCTCACATCACCCACCCTCACCATCAACCCCCCTCACCATCAACCCCCCTCCCTCAACATCAACTCCCTCACACCAAGGGCCCCCTTCTGGTGCAAAGCTTTTTCCCCTGTGTTTGGTGGTGACTCCACAAGCAGCATCCCCCACATTTATTTTCAATCATACAAGTCCATACAAGTAGCCTCCAAATATGTGTTCCTGTATGTCAACGCATTGTGTTAGAATTATTTTTCTTCTTTTACCAATTGTACTGCGATGCAGAATATGTTTGTGCTATATAGATGGTTGTAATTATTGCGTGTGTGTCTGTGTGTGTGTGTGTGTAAGGAGGCTGTATGCAGTATTGCAATGGTGGGGATGCTGCTTGTGATAACTGTCCGTAGGGAGGCTGCATGTGGTTTTCCATGTGTGGGGGTGCTGCTTGTGTGCATAAAGTGAGGCTCATGGGGGATTTGAGTGTGAAGTATGTAGTATGTGGGTTGAGACAGCTGGTTGTGTTGCAGTGTGTGGTAAGGACTGTTGTATGTGTGTGAGATAGGGGCTGTAGTAGGCGTCTGCGGCATACTAGGGCTGTAGTGTGTGTTTGTATGGATAATAGAGGCTCTACTGTGTGGGGGATGTTAAGGCTGCAGCTTGTCTGTGTGTGTGGATAGTAGCTGCAGTGTGTGTGGAGATGTGGGCTGTAGTAGGTGCGGGGGTATAGGGACTGTAGTTGGTGCATTGGGAGATAGTGGCTGTAGAGGGTGTAGGAGTGATGGATGGTATACTGGGTGCTGGAAGGTATAAGGGCTGTAGTAGGTCCAGTGAGGGCTGTGATGGGTGTAGGGATGGATAGGGCCTGAGGTGGGTGAATGGGGCATTGGAGCTTAGGTGAGTGCTGGGGGAGATAGGTGCTGAGGTTTGTGAAGGGTGGCATGGGGCCCAGGTGGGTGCTGGAGATGATGGGTGCTGAGATGGATGCTAGGGGGCATGGGGGATATACATACCTGCTGACTCTGTCAAGCTGCTCGCTCTGTAGATTCTGCAGGAGGAGAGGAGGGGGCAGGAAGTGATGTCACTTCCACTCCTCAGGTCCCACCTCTTCCCCTCACATGGAGCTCCGCACAGAGTGGATGGAAGAGACTTGGCAAGAGCAGGATTGCCACCAGGTCTCAGTAGGTGAGGGGACACCTCTGGGGCAACATATCATGTTAAACTGTGCCTCTCTGGCTGGGGAGATCTTTGAATTACACAGCCAGAGAGAGCATGACTGTTCAGGCAGCCAAGCCCCTGACTGCTCGAGTGGTCAGTCCGGCCCTGGATGCCTATTAAAAATTTCTGTGTGAACAGGGCTAAATTCATGCACATACCACTAGCCTCAGTTATCAATGGATACTAGATGTGTTAGTCAGCTTGGGACATTTTTATTGGCCACAGACTGACCAATTAGTTTTTTTGTCAGCATTGCACAGAGCCCTTTAAGTTTATCAATAATCCACAGCTTCTTTTGGGCTGCATGCTGGTCAGAGGACCAGGTGAATAGGCCCTGAAAAGGTCTGCTAACCTGTCCCTAGCTGATTATGGCCAGTGCAGGACTTTGCCAGGTGTCCAGCAATACGTTCTTTATAATCAGCTGGGGACCAAGGCTCTATTCAGCATAACATTCTATGTAATTAAAAACAGCCAGTAGATAGTGGCAACATACCAACATTTACTGTGTTAACCCCTTCAGGACGGAGTCAATAGTACATGTTCTGATCAAAACAAAACGTATACAAAAACTGGAATTTGCGCTATATGTCTGTTCACCCGTAATTCACCCCTGTCACATTAAGTGCACCCACACTTATTATATATCATTTTGTTCAGGAGAAACAGGGCTTTAATTTATCATTAACTATTCATATATGGACATCATTTATTATGAATAAAATGTAAAAAAAAAAATTGAAAATAAGATTTTTTTTTAAATTTGTATTTCCGTCTGACATTTTAGCTGTTAATGTCATAATACTGTTAGGTATTACTGCAAAAAAATGCCCATATTTGTAATCAGCGATGTCTCATGAGTACAACAGTACCCCCCATTAACAGGTTTTATGGTGTTTTGGAAAGTTACAGGGTCAAATATAGAACGTTCCATTCTCAAATTGAAATTTGCCAGATTAGTAATGTTACATTTGAGACGGTGTGGTAGCCCAGGAATGAGAATTATCCCCATAATGGCATACCATTTGAAAAAGTAGACAACCCAAGGTATTGAACGTGGGGTATGTTTAGCCTTTTTTATTAGCCACTTAGTCACAAACACTGGCCAAAGTTAGCGTTCATATTTGTTTTTGTGTGAAAAAAGCAAAAAACTAATATTTGGCCAGTGTTTGTGACTAAGTGGCTACAAGAAATGACTGGACATACCCCATTTGCAATACCTTGGGTTGTCTACTTTTGCAAATGGTATGCCATCATGGGGGTAATTCTTATTCCTTGGCTACCATACACTCTCAAAGGCAACATAACCAATCTGGTAAATTTCAATGTCAAAAAATGAAATGCAAGACTTATATGTGACTCTCTAACTTTCCAAAACACAATAAAACCTGTACATGGGGGGTATTGTTATTCTCGGGAGACTTCACTAAACACAAATATTAGTGTTTTAAAACAGTAAAACATATTACAACAATAATATAGTCCATAAAAGTGCTGTTTGTTTGTAAAAAATGCAAACAAACATCACTTTTACTTTAAATATCATCATTGTAATACAATTTACCAATTTGAAACACTAATATCTGAGTTCAGCAAAGTCTCCAGAGTAAAACAGTACCCCCTATGTACAGGTTTTAAGGTGTCTTGGAGAGTTACAGGGTCAAATATAGTGCTTGTGAATTAAATTCTCTGCACTTTCTCCCTGTGTTGTCAGGCATGTCAAAAAATTGTCAAATTTTAATTAATCAAATCACATAATTATGTTAAAAGATTACTTAAATATACACATAGAATTTTAATATATATGCATTTATAGGTATTTAAATTCTACGTGTATACTAATGTAATCTTTTATGTAATTATATGTATTTATCTATATAGATTTATTTGCAGTTATTTGTATTTTATATATAGATAGATATATATAGAATGTCATTCTAAGTGTATTTTGTTACCAATATATATATATATATATATATATATATATATATAAATAACAAAATACAGTTAGAATGAAATTACATATGGATATATAATTTTAATAAAATTTTGTTTCAATATTTTATTTATTTATTTTATTATTTTATTTATTTATTAATGTAATTATACGTATATATATATATATATATATATATATATATATATTATATGTGTATATATCTATTATATAGAAACACAGAAACATAGAATGTGACGGCAGATAAGAACCATTGGGCCCATCTAGTCTGCTCAATTTTCTAAATACTTTCATTGGTCCCTAGTCTTATCTTATAGTTAGGATGGCCTTATGCCTATCCCACGCATGCTTAAACTCCTTTACTGTGTTAACCTCTACCACTTCAGCTGGAAGGCTATTCCATGCATCCACTACCCTCTCAGTAAAGTAATACTTCCTGATATTATTTTTAAACCTTTGTCCCTCTAATTTAAGACTATGTCCTCTTGTTGTGGTAGTTTTTCTTCTTTTAAATATAGTCTCATCCTTTACTGTGTTGATTCCCTTTATATATTTAAATGTTTCTATCATATCCCCCCTGTCTCGTCTTTCCTCCAAGCTATACATGTTAAGATCCTTTAACCTTTCCTGGTAAGTTTTATCCCGCAATCCATGAACCAGTTTAGTAGCCCTTCTCTGAACCCTCTCTAAGGTATCAATATCCTTCTGAAGATACGGTCTCCAGTACTGTGTACACTACTCCAAGTGAGGTCTCACCAGTGTTCTGTACAATGGCATGAGCACTTCCCTCTTTCTACTGCTAATACCTCTCCCGATACAACCAAGCATTCTGCTTGCATTTCCTGCTGCTCTATTACATTGTCTGCCTACCTTTAAGTCATCAGGAATAATCACCCCTAAATCCCTTTCCTCATATGTTGAGGTTAGGACTCTCAAATATTCTGTACTCTGCCCTTGGGTTTTTACGTCCAAGATGCATTATCTTGCACTTATCCACATTAAATGTCAGTTGCCACAATTCTGACCATTTTTCTAGTTTACCTAAATCTTTTGTCATTTGGCTTATCCCTCCTGGAACATCAACCCTGTTACATATCTTAGTATCATCAGCAAAAAGACATACCTTACCATCAAGACCTTCTGCAATATCACTAGTGATGTACCGAACGGTTCGCTGGCGAACGGTTCCTGGCGAACATAGCATGTTCGCGTTCGCCACGGCGGGCGAACATATGCGCGGTTCGACCCGCCCCCTATTCGTCATCATTGAGTAAACTTGACCCTGTACCTCACAGTCAGCAGACACATTCCAGCCAATTAGCAGCACAGCCTCCCTAGCAGACCCTCCCACCTACTGGACAGCATCCATTTTAGATTCATTCTCAAGCTGCATGCTTAGTAAGAGGAGGGAAAGTGTAGCTGCTGTTCATAAGATAGGAAAAAGCATAGCTAGGTTAGGGATAAGGGTATGCTTTTTTTGGATTTTTTTTTTCTATGTAATGTAAATGCACTTAGTTGTCTGCCACTGCTGCCAGCTTCTGTGTCAGGCCCACAGTGCCCATTTCCCCAGTCAGTGCCACCAATTACATCTGGTGTCACAATAGCTTGGATTTAAAAACAAAAAACTTTTTTCACTGTTATAGATTGAATAGCAGTCAGTTGTCTGCCACTGCTGCCAGCTTCTGTGTCAGGCTCACAGTGCATACTGTGCCCATTTCCCCAGTCAGTGCCACCAATTACATCTGGTGTCACAATAGCTTGGATTTAAAAACAAAAAACTTTTTCACTGTTATAGATTGAATAGCAGTCAGTTGTCTTCAACTGCTGCCAGCTTCTGTGTCAGGCTCACAGTGCATACTGTGCCCATTTCAACAGTCAGTGCCACCACTTATATCTGGTGACACAATGCTTGGATTTAAAACAAAAACCACTTTTTTCACTGTTATAGATTGAATAGCAGTCAGTGTCCTTAAAGCGGGTGTGTTACGCTAACAGTGGATACGGTGACCAGTGCCACCAGTTAGATCTGGTGACACAAAGCTTGGATTTAAAAACAAAAAACACTTTTTTCACTGTTATAGATTGAATAGCAGTCAGTGTCCTTAAAGCGGGTGTGTTACGCTAACAGTGGATACGGTGACCAGTGCCACCACTTAGATCTGATGACACAAAGCTTCGCCCAAAACAAAACTTTTCACTGTTATGGATTGAATAGCAGTCCGAATTGTCGCCATGGGTATGTAACAGTGGATACGGTGACCAGTGCCACCACTTGAATCTGGTGACACAAAGCTTGTATTTAAAAACAAAAAACACTTTTTTCACTGTTATAGATTGAATAGCAGTTAGTTATCTTCAAGCGGGTGTCAGGCCTGCAGCCTGTGCTCTGCACAACTGTGCCAGTGCACATTGCCACTCATATCTGGTCTCACAGTAGCTTGCACGCATAGTACCACTAATCCCAACAAAAATGACAGGCAGAGGCAGGCCACCCGCAGGGGCCATCGTGGTCGTGGTGCTGTGATTCCCTTTGGCCCTAGAATAATGCCCAGTTTTCAGAGGCCACGTACCCTGAACTTGAAAAGTTCTGAGGACATAGTTGACTGGCTAACACAGGACACCCAATCTTCACAGCCTCCGCTCAGAACCTTGACGCACCATCCTCCTCCAGCTTAGCTTCAGGCACCTCTCAAGATACCACTCACCCGCCTGCCGCCACCACCAAAACTAGCACCACAGCCGCTTCAGTTGGTATGTCAGGAGTTATTCACACATCCGTTTGAAGAAATGAGTGATGCGCAACCATTATTGCCAGAGGATGTAGATAACAGGGATATGTCTCAGGCGGGCAGCATTACACACATGGACGTACGGTGTGATGATGATGATGATGTTGTACCCGCTGCTGCTTCCTTTGCTGAGTTGTCAGATACAAGTGAAGCGGTTGATGATGACGATGCGTCCATGGATGTCACGTGGGTGCCCGCTCGTCAAGAAGAAGAACAGGCGAAAGTTCAGATGGGGAGACAGGGAGGAGGAGGAGACGAGTTGGAAGCAGGGGAAGGTCGTCGCAAGGAGCTAGTGGCACAGTCAGACAGCATGCATCGACACCCGGGGTCAGCCCGACAGCATGCCAATCAGCGCATGCTGTGTCCACCACCAGAATGCCGTCATTGCAGAGCTCAGCAGTGTGGAATTTTTTTTGTGTGTCTGCCTCTGGCAACAGCGATGCCATTTGCAACCTGTGCCAAAAGAAACTGAGTCGTGGGAAGTCCAACACCCACCTAGGTACAACTGCTTTGCGTAGGCACATGATCTCACATCACAAACGCCTATGGGATCAACACATGAGTACAAGCAGCTCGCCTACTCTAAGCCGCCAGCCTCCTCCTGGTCCAGCATCTTCAGCCACGTCAACCACTGCTGTCCTCCTTGTCCCCTCTCAACCATCCGCCACTCCGCCTCCCGCCTTGAGCAGTTCACGCTCACCTTCCCACAGTCATGTGTCTGTCAAGGACATGTTTGAGCGTAAGAAGACAATGTCAGAAAGTCACCCCCTTGCCCAGCGTCTGACTGCTGGCTTGTCCAAACTATTAGCCCGCCAGCTTTTACCATACAAGCTGGTGGAGTCTGAGGCGTTCAAAAAATTTGTAGCTATTGGGACACCGCAGTGGAAGGTACCCGGCCGAAATTACTTTTCGCAAAAGGCAATCCCCAACCTGTACTCAATTGTGCAAAAGGAAGTAATAGCATCTCTGGCACACAGTGTTGGGGCAAGGGTCCATTTGACCACTGATACCTGGTCTGCAAAGCATGGTCAGGGCAGGTATATCACCTACACTGCGCATTGGGTAAACCTGCTGACTGCTGCCAAGCATGGAATGCATGGCTCTGCAGAGGAGTTGGTGACACCGCCACGACTTGCAGGCAGTCCTGCTGCCACCTCCTCTACTCCTCCTACTCCATCCTCTTCCATAACCTCCTCGGCTGAGTCCTCTTCTGCTGCTGCGTCTTGCTCCACATCAACGGCACCCCCCCAGCTCCCCAGGTACTATTCCACATCCCGGATACGGCAGTGTCACGCCGTCTTGGGTTTGACTTGCTTGAAAGCAGAGAGTCACACCGGACAAGCACTCCTGTCCGCCCTGAACGCACAGGTGGAAAAGTGGCTGACTCCGCAGCGACTGGATATCGGCAAAGTGGTTTGTGACAACGGAACAAATTTGTTAGCGGCATTGAAGTTGGGCAAGTTGTCACATGTGCCGTGCATGGCACATGTGTGTAATCTGATCGTACAACGCTTTGTGCATAAGTACATAGGCTTACAGGACGTCCTGAAGCAGGCCAGGAAGGTGTGTGGCCATTTCAGGCGTTCCTACACGGCCATGGCTCACTTTGCCGATATCCAGCGGCGAAACAACATGCCAGTGAGGCGCTTGATTTGCGACAGCCCGACACGTTGGAATTCAACACTCCTAATGTTCGACCGCCTGCTCCAACAAGAAAAAGCCGTTAATGAATATTTGTATGACCGGGGTGCTAGGACAGCCTCTGGGGAGCTGGGAATTTTTTTGCCACGTTACTGGACGCTCATGCGCAATGCCTGTAGGCTCATGCGTCCTTTTGAGGAGGTGACAAATTTAGTCAGTCGCACCGAAGGCACCATCAGCGACATCATAGCATTTGTTTTCTTC
The DNA here is from genome assembly GCA_933207985.1 of Pelobates cultripes. NCBI lineage: Eukaryota > Metazoa > Chordata > Amphibia > Anura > Pelobatidae > Pelobates > Pelobates cultripes. The sequence goes on along the minus strand of OW240916.1, from coordinate 173,341,721 downwards.
CTGGAGCGTGCCCTGCGAAGAGTGCTGGATCAGGCCGTAGATGAGCGTGAAGAGGAAGAGGAAGAGTTGTGGTCACCATCACCTCCAGAAACAGCCTTATCAGCATCGCTTGCTGGACCTGCGGCAACGCTGGAAGAGGATTGTGAGGAAGAGGAGTCAGAGGAGGAATGTGGCTTTGAGGAGGAGGAAGAGGAGGAGCAAGACCAACCACAACAGGCATCCCAGGGTGCTCGTTGTCACCTATCTGGTACCTGTGGTGTTGTACGTGGCTGGGGGGAAGAAAATACCTTCATTGACATCAGTGAGGAGGAGGAACGGGAAATGAGTAGCTCGGCATCCAACCTTGTGCAAATGGGGTCTTTCATGCTGTCGTGCCTGTTGAGGGACCCTCGTATAAAAAGGCTGAAGGAGAACGACCTGTACTGGGTGTCCACGCTACTAGACCCTGTAGGATATGAATATCCATTTTGCTCTATATCCTAACTGTTCATGTAAGGGTTAATTTGAATCAAGAATAAATTTGGAATTGTATCTCATGTCACAATGACTTATCTATTTACGGGAAATGTTATTGGAACATGATTTTGTTATTTACATGACATGACATGACATGATAAGGTTTCTGGAATGACCTTGTTAATTGTCCAAGATTTCGGTATTTGTAATCATCTGGGTTTTATCCAATATGCATACATTATGTAACATCGAATTATAACTAAAAACAGATGTTTATAACTTGTGAAAAACAATGTCATTGTCACGCCCATATGCTCATTTTCCCCCCTCCCATCCTGCTATGAAAATGGGGTATAAATATAACTGACGTATGAATACAATTTGAATTGGTTATTGAACACGTCTCTGCTATTCATTTCCAATTTCCAGAGCTCTGTATGAGTTGGCAAATATCCATCATCCACAAAGGGCCCAGGCTGATTTTATCCCCAACAAACTGGTGTCAGAAGTTTTTGGGTGCAATTGGGAACGGAGTAGCAGGTAAGAGGGTCTTTAGCCCCTTGGGGACACAACTTCTGGAATTTAAGGGCCCAGGCTGATTTTATCCCCAGTACATGTAAAGGTGATGATGAATAAGAAAAAAACTTGACCGGTGTATAGTCGCCATATGGGCAGTCGGACTCCAGGACAACCCTCCCACATACCCAACCCAATAACTCACTGACACAAAGGTATATGGGAAAATTTGTCCACAGCTTTATTTAACCAATCTTGAATAATAATAATTTATTAAGCAATAATAATTTTAACAATAAACATGGGTCATTGCCCCCATACTCCGCCCTCGTAACCGAATCCTTCTGTTAATATAACAGGCAATGACCCCCATATAAATAACATATATACATATACATATAACATATAACATACGTATCAACATATTCCAACATACCAACTTAAAGTGCCAAACATAAATTAACCATGGCAGGGGTATACCCGGATACCCCTGCCCCACCAGATTCTGAGCCACCGACAGGACTCGGAACCTACCAACCACCAATGACCACAGTTTTACGTCTCCATGACGTTCATCCTAGGGAGCCTATTTCTTCTCCTTCAGCTCCCTATCCCGCCGCTGTGAAAAAACGGGATAACCCAAGTCCGAACCAAATTCAGGGAGGGTGGGCGGGACAAACTCAGCAAGGTAGTAATTAAAAGTGAAGGCTTTAAAATGGCTGCCTATTTAAATAGCCAAGCCTACTTACCCATAACTCCCTACTTCCTTCCCTCCTCCTATGCCCGCCTCCTAACCCCTGTCAAGGCCTTTTTTCGCTTAGCTGCGCTTTGGCTACATGGGGCTACATGACCGGTGTATAGTCGCCATATGGGCAGTCGGACTCCAGGACAACCCTCCCACATACCTAACCCAATAATGCACTGACACTCGGGTATATGGGAAAATTTGTCCACAGCTTTATTAAACAATCTGAATAATAATAATAATAACCATATATTCATTATAACATAATAATAATTTTACAAATAAACATAGGTCATTGCCCCCCATACTCCGCCCTCGCATCCGAATCCTTCTAAAAGGCAATGACCCCCATATAAATAACACATATATATAACATATACCAACATTATTAGAACATACCACCTTAAAGTGCCAAACATAAATTTAACCATGGCAGGGGTATACCCGGATACCCCTACCCCACCAGGTTCTGAGCCACCGACAGGACTCGAAACCTACCAACCGCCAATGACCACAGTTTTCCATATCTGTCACGTTCATCCTAGGGAGCCTATTCCTTCTCCTTCAGCTCCCTATCCCGCCGCTGTGAAAAAACGGGATATCCCCTAACCATAACAATATCTATAGGGAGGGTGGGCGGGACAAACTAAGTCAGGTAGGAAATTAGAAGTGAGCTCACTTAAAATGCCTGCCTATTTAAATAGCCCAGCCTACTTACCCATAACTCCATACTTCCTTCCCTCCTCCTATGCCCGCCTCCTAACCCCTGTCAAGGCCTTTTTTCGCTTAGCTGCGCTTTGGCTACATGGGGCTACATGACCGGTGTATAGTCGCCATATGGGCAGTCGGACTCCAGGACAACCCTCCCACATACCCAACCCAAAAACTCACTGACACAAAGGTATATGGGAAAATTTGTCCACAGCTTTATTTAACCAATCTTGAATAATAATAATTTATTAAGCAATAATAATTTTAACAATAAACATGGGTCATTGCCCCATACTCCGCCCTCGTAACCGAATCCTTCTGTTAATATAACAGGCAATGACCCCCATATAAATAACATATATACATATACATATAACATATAACATACGTATCAACATCTTCCAACATACCAACTTAAAGTGCCAAACATAAATTAACCATGGCAGGGGTATACCCGGATACCCCTGCCCCACCAGATTCTGAGCCACCGACAGGACTCGGAACCTACCAACCACCAATGACCACAGTTTTACGTCTCCATGACGTTCATCCTAGGGAGCCAATTTCTTCTCCTTCAGCTCCCTATCCCGCCACAAACTCAGACCTTGACTCCTTAAGCTGTCTGAGCTCCGCCACCCCGAAGAAAAAGAGCCTTAGTTATGCCCTCCTGCCAGCCCAGGGTCAACAGATCCCAACCAACTGCCGAGAGATGAACTCCATCCGAGCGGTAGTACCCCGGCAAACCACCTTCCAACTCGCTGTGTCGAACTACCATACCCCCTAGCTTCCGCACGAAGCTTGCCATCAAGCTATTCACTTTCTTCCTACATCTGTCAATAGCCTCCGGGTCCCTAGCATGCCGCCACCGCTTCCTAGGGATAATCTCCGACCAGACCAACATCACCCCCGGAAGTAGGTCCCTTAAACCGTTAAGGTCCTGCTTCATCCACTTCACTAGACGCCGCTGTGGAGTGAGGCCCAAGTCGTTGCCCCCCGCATGGAGCACCAGCAGGTCCGGCCGTTGCCCGCCTGCTACCATCCGGAACACCCTTTTGCAGACCTCCCCCCAACAAAAACCCCTGTACCCGAACCACTGTACTGCCAACTGGTCCCGATGAAAGCCCAGCTGGTGGCCCTGAGCTCGAGCTGCAGCCCTCCTTTCGGCCCAGAAGACAAATGAATGGCCCACGATCCATGCGACACGGCCTGGCGGAGAGAAGGAAAACAGATCATAACATCCCCTTATGCACCCAGCCCCCGGGGATCCCCCCAAAGGCCCTTCACCATCTTACTCCAATAAACCCAAGCGCACATATGAACGGAACCGTACCGACTCCCATCTCCCAATCCGTTTCACTATGTCATCCCCCAGACCCAACCGAGCTGCCTCCGTAGCCGCCCCAATGCGAAAGGAGTGTGTACCAAAAGTATCCACCCTCAGTCCTAGCTTTCCCAGTCCAGACCGAAAAACCTTGGTGAACTGGAACTGGGAGAGGGAAGACCCGTCCGCGTGTACCAGCAGCGATCCTCCAACCCCCGGCCTCCGTGCCATGTACCCCGCCACTGCGGCCACTGGGCACAAAGCGGAGCCCGGCAGGGCCCGCAGCGTCACATCTCGACCCTTGCCTAACATGTCCGTCTTGGATTTTGCCAGGTGTACAACCACCTTCCCTTCCAGCACTCGGACCCCCGACACCTGTACCCCCACTGCCGCAGTCCTCGTGGCATGACCAACTCCCCTACCCGAAAGGCTCCAAAGAAGGCCAACAGAAACGCCGCCTGAAACAACGATGCTTCGAACCTGTCGAAACATATAGTAGGCAATAAACCGACCAGGTCACTCAACACTCGCACCGATACTGGGCGCCGAGTGTCAGGCCGTCTGCGGCCCCGCCGGTACCCCTTCAGTGCCTGCCTTATGACAAAGGCCTTAGTAAGGTCCTCTTCCCCATGTAGCTTGAACCAGAAAGCCATCGCCGCCATGGACCTGTCAACCACCGCCGGGGACGCCCCCTTCGCCAGAAATTGACAGGTGTACCAGAGGAACGCATCCTTGAGCGATTCCCCCGCCGGCAGGCGGTCCAACCCCTCCCATGACCTTTCCCAGGAGTCCCAGACCTTACTGTAAGCGGCCCATGTGGCCGGCGCCAGCGAAGCCTTCACCAGTCCCCCAAGCAGGTCGCCCCGAGCCGCCAAATCTCGTCTGGGCAAGCCTGCCCCACTTCTTGGGCTTCCGGCGCCACCGTCCGGAATCGTGACCACTGAAAACGAGACAGGGCGTCAGCTACATCATTCATGAACCCAGGCACATGGCGTGCACGAAAAACAACATTTAGCGACATGCACAACAGAACAAAATGGCGTAGCAACCTAACCACGGGTTTCGATGCCGCTGATTGGTTATTCACAGCGTGCACCACGGCCATATTGTCCGAGAAAAAGACCACCTTCCGGTCCCGCAGCCTATCCCCCCACAGGGCCAACGCTACGACCAGCGGGAACAGCTCCAAGAAAGCCAAGTTCCGCATGAGGGGGCTCAGTCGCCACTCCCTCGGCCATCGCTCCGCACACCAACGTCCCCCAAAATAAGCCCGAAGCCCACGCTACCAGACGCGTCTGTGAACAGCTCCAGTTCCGCAGCCGACACGCCCTCCTGTCTAAAAATCACCGTCCCATTGAACTCCCGCAAAAAGGTCTCCCATACAGCCAAGTCGGCCCTCATGGCCGACGACACCCGAATGAAGTGACGCGGGGATCGCACCCCTGCCGTCGCTGCCGACAGGCTCCGGCTGAACACCCTACCCATCGGGATCACCCGGCATGCAAAATTCAGCATCCCGATCAACGACTGCAGCTGCCGCAATGTAACCTTACGGGCTTGAGCCGCCGTCGTCACCTCCTCCTTCAGCCGCCGCAACTTCTCCAGCGGCAGCCGACACTCCCCTTGCAACGTATCTATCTCCAAGCCCAGAAAACTAAGGCACTGAGCCGGCCCTTCTGTCTTGTCCGCCGCCAGCGGGACCCCGAAATGGCCAGCCACCCACTCGACCGTTCTCAGCAAGTGTAGGCAGGCGGGGGAGCCCGCCGGTCCTACGCAGAGAAAATCGTCCAGGTAGTGTACCACAGCCCCATTCCCCGCCTCAACTTTGACCACCCATTCAAGAAAAGTACTAAACTTCTCAAAGTAGGCGCAGGAGATAGCACAACCCATTGGAAGGCACAAATCCACAAAGTACCCCCCGTCGAAGAAACACCCCAGCAAGTGATGACACGCTGGGTGGACCGGAAGCAGCCGAAACGCTGCTTCGATATCCACCTTAGCCAACAGTGCTCCGCACCCGGCCTTCCTTACCAGCTCGACCGCCCTGTCGAATGATGCGTATGAGACCGAGCACAAG
>OW240916.1:173324506-173335795 GCA_933207985.1 Pelobates cultripes | reverse complement strand
AATTACAACAAGTCGGAAAGGATGCAGCATTTGCAAAATAAATTAAAAAGTATGCTTTACACAGCGTATAAGGGTGATGTCACAGCACAACGAGAATCTAACAGGGGAAGAGGTGAAAGTAATCCTCCTCCTCCCACGACCACCCGGCAAGGACAGGACGCTTTACAGACGTGTTGTTGATGGAGGACATGCGGAGCTTTTTAAGTCCTACGCATCGCCACAGCCCTTCAGGATCCACCCTCAGAGAACGACTCGACCGACAGGTAGCAGACTACCTCGCCTTAACTGCAGATATCGACACTCTGAGGAGCGATGAACCCCTTCACTACTGGGTGTGCAGGCTTGACCTGTGGCCTGAGCTATCCCAATTCGCGATAGAACTTCTGGCCTGCCCCGCTTCAAGTGTCCTGTCAGAAAGGACCTTCAGTGCAGCAGGAGGTATTGTCACTGAGAAGAGAAGTCGCCTAGGTCAAAAAAGTCTAGATTACCTCACCTTTATTAAGATGAATGAGGATGGATCCGGGACTGACACTGGAAGCGATACATTAGATTAAAAAGGCCTGATGAGATGAGCTGCCTTGGGCTAAAAACCGTTCTACGCTGCTGTATTTTTAGCTCTGAATGCCTGTTGACTCATACACCAACTTGGGTTCAAGCAGCCATCTTTAGGGCACTTTCTGCCTGTAGAAACAAACATCAGTTATAGATTGAATGGCAGTTAGTTGTCTCCAAGCGGGTGTGTCAGGCTCACAGTGGATGCACTGTGCCCAGTGCCACCACTCACTCACTGGTGTCACAATGGCTTGGATTTAAAACAAAAACTTTTTCACTGTTTATAGATTGAATAGCAGTTAGTTATCTTCAAGCAGGTGTGTCAGCCCTACAGCGTGTACTCTGCCAGTACGCTGCCACCTCCTCTACTCCTTCTCCCCCATCCTCTTCCATAACCTCCTCGGCTTAGTCCTCTTCTGCTGCTGCGTCTTGCTCCACATCAACGGATAGGGGGCGTAACAGTGATTAAACTGGTAACAATAGTACTAAACACACCACTCCTATCTGGTGGCACATTAGATTGCACGCGCAGTGCCCCAAATTTGTTGTGATCTGTGAGTAAGGTAAACGGTTGTCCATACAAGTAGGTTGCAGCTTTTTGAGGGCCCACACCACAGCTATGCACTCCTTTTCAATGGCAGTGAATATACTTCGCTGTGCAAAAGTTTACGGCTTAGATAAGCCCCGGGTTGCTAGCCACCATCTGCTCCGACTTGACTCAATACTGCTCCCAATCCAAGCATAGAAGCGTCTGTATGGCCGAGAAAGTGTTTAGTTGGATCAGGAGAAGAAAGTACAGGTGATTTAATGAGCGCCGTCTTGAGCTGTTGGAAGAGCCTGTTCACCTCTGGGGCTATACTACTATCTTGGGGAGGTTCTATATGGCACTTACTGGGCTTTATTAAGTAACATTCCCTATTCTGATGTCAGTGTGTATCAGGGGCTCTGAGGACGGGTGTCAATCCATATCTGCCAAGTGACCCTATGTTGGGGTAACATTCCCTATTCTGCTCTGTGTCAGTGTGTATCAGGGATCCTTAGGACAGGTGTCAATCCATATCTGCCAAAGTGACCCGATGTTGGGGTAACATTCCTATTCTGATCTGTGTCAGTGTGTATCAGGGGCTCTGAGGACAGGTGTCAATCCATATCTGCCATGTGACCCTATGTAAAAAAGGCCTGATGAGATGAGCTGCCTTGGGCTAAAAATGGTCCACATGCTGCTGTATTTTAGCTCTGAATGCCTGTTGACTTGCGTGACTTATCCGCCACCAACTTGGGTTCAAGCCGCCAGTGTGTACTTTATAAATGGCTTTATAAAGCGGTGTGTACTTTATAAATGGCTCCACCTGCCACCCGTACAGCAACACAGTCTCCAGTTAGGAGGACCAACCAAGCATCTTCTTCCATCTGCCTGTTACATAAATTACTGCCGTGTACACGACCACTGATAGGAGACGCGGAAGGTATTAAACTGATAAAAATAGTACTAAACACACCACTCCTATCTAGTGTCACATTAGCTTGACAGCGCAGTGCCCAAATTTGCAGTAAGAGGACCGACCAAGCCTCTTTTCCATCTCCCTGTTACAAAAATCAATGCGTGTGTACACGACCACTGATAGGAGGCAGTATTAAACTGATAAAAATAGTACTAAACACACCACTCCTATCTGGTGTCACATTAGCTTGACCGCGCAGTGCCCCAAATTTGCAGTAAGAGGACCTACCAAGCCTCTTCTTCCATCTCCCTGTTACAAAAATCAATGCCGTGTACACGTCCACTGATAGGAGACGCGGAAGGTATTAAACTGATCAGAACAATACTAAACACACCACTCCTTTTTTGTGGTGAGGCTTTACAGGACAGAGTGCTTCTCCACGGGACATGTTAACTCACGGGCAGCTGGCTCATCAAGGAACCACAGCAGCTTTCCATGTACAGGTAAGACACGTGCAGCGGTAAGGGTTCAGGCTCTTCTTCCTGGAGGATATGCTGCAAGCCTGTTGAACGAGGTGACCTTGCTCGGGTCCCAGGTGTACGGTTCCTAAAAATGGCTGCCATATACGATCCACTGATACAAGTCATGGGAAGGTATTAGAAAAGCGGTAAAAATAGTACTAAACACCACTCCTATCTGGTGTCACATTAGCTTGACCCCGCAGTGCACCAAATTTAATGTGATCTGTGAGTAAGGTAAACAGTTGTCCATACAAGTAGGTTGCAGCTTTTTGAGGGCCCACACCACCGCCATGCACTCCTTTTCAATGGCAGTGAATATACTTCGCTGTGCAAAAGTTTACGGCTTAGATAAAATCAATGCCGTGTACACGTCCACTGATAGGAGACGCGGAAGGTATTAAACTGATCAGAACAATACTAAACACACCACTCCTTTTTTGGTGAGGCTTTACAGGACAGAGTGCTTCTCCACGGGACATGTTAACTCACGGGCAGCTGGCTCATCAAGGAACCACAGCAGCTTTCCATGTACAGGTAAGACACGTGCAGCCGGTAAGGGTTCAGGCTCTTCTTCCTGGAGGATGCGCTGCAAGCCTGTTGAACGAGGTGACCTTGCTCGGGTCCCAGGTGTGCGGTTCCTAAAATGGCTGCCATATACACGTCCACTGATAGGAGACGCGAAAGGTATTAAATTGATCAGAACAATACTAAACACACCACAAATAAGGTTTCTCTCCTGTATGGCTCCTCAAATGATGTTTAAGATTAGAAGCGGCTGAAAAGCATTTCTCACACTCCGAACAAAAATATATTTTTTTAACATTCTCTCCACTTTGAGCGAAATGACGTTTGGGAAGAGATTAACATAATTAAACACAGGCAGTAAAAATACAGTTTTTAGCCATACCCTGTAACTTTAAAACTACACATCCCATCTTCATAATTACATATTTGGAATCAGCACACTTAAAACATAAACATAACAAAAAATAAGCAAAATCAATCAAGGGGTTAAAAAGTTAGCGGAGTCCCCGCGAACCAATCGCGTGAAGTATTTTTCCTGCCCAAAACAGTTCCATAGATTTGGGCTGTGAGGTCGGTCTATTTCAGGTTGAAAGACTAAGTCCTATCGCCGAATGGGACTTAGTCTCTGCAGCTGAAATAAGGCTGAAAAAAACGGCTGAAAAAAAGACTAAGTCCCATCGCCGAATGGGACTTAGTCTCTGCAGCTGAAATAATTTCCCATTTACTGAACCAAGTGGGAAATAGTAAGGCAGGCACAAAGGGTTTGCACCAGGTCTGGGGACACAGGGGACACCGTCTTAAAGGGGCCGTGTCCCCAACAAGTCTGGGGACACGGCCTTAAAGGGGCAGTGTCCCAATCTTCCCGATGTCCCAAAAAAGGTGTTTAAAGGGCCAGCACCAGTCACATAAAGAGTCCATAAGCCCAAATATGCCCACCGACAGTCTTAAAGGGCCATACACACAAAATAAAAGTGCATACATTTTCACAATCTCCCAGGGGCCATAGTCATGCGGGAGGAGGCTGGCAAATAGGCTTCTCCACAACCCAGGAAAGCAGGGCAATTTGCCATTTAAAGGGCCCGTTACAAATAGCAGTTTGTAACAAGGTGTCAATCCATATCTGCCAAGTGACCCTATGCAGGGGAAACAGTCCCTATTCTGCTCTGTGTCAGTGTGTATCAGGGATCCTTAGGACAGGTGTCAATCCATATATGCCAAGTGACCCTATGTAGGGGGACCAGTCTCTATTCTGCTCTGTGTCCGTGTGCATCAGGGGCTCTGAGGACAGGTGTCAATCCATATGTCAAGGTGTCAATATGTCATATGTAAGGTGTCAATCCATATTGATTGTGATTTAGGAATGTTAGGTGATTTCTGCCCTTTATGGATTAAAACCAGACTCTGTATCAACTGTGTAATTTTCCATGGGAGTTTTGCCATGGATCCCCCTCCGGCATGCCACAGTCCAGGTGTTAGTCCCCTTGAAACAACTTTTCCATCACTATTGTGGCCAGAAAGAGTCCCTGTGTGTTTTAAAATTCGCCTGCCCATTTAAGTCTATGGCGGTTCGCCCGGTTCGCCGGTTCGCGAACATTTGCGGAAGTTCGCGTTCGCCGTTGGCGAACCGAATATTTCGGGTTCGCGACATCACTAAATATCACTAGTAAAAATATTAAAGTGAATGGGTCCAAGTACAGATCCCTGAGGTACCCCACTGGTGACAAGTCCAAGCTTCGAATATATTCCATTAACTACAACCTTCTGTTGCCTGTCACTCAGCCACTGCCTTACCCATTCAACAATATTGGAATCCAAACTTAAAGATTGCAGTTTATTGATAAGCCTTCTATGTGCAACAGTGTCAAAAGCCTTACTGAAATCTAGGTAAGCAATGTCTACTGCACCACCCTGATCTATAATTTTAGTTACCCAATCAAAAAATCAATAAGATTAGTTTGGCATGATCTCCCTGAAGTAAACCCATGTTGTTTCTGATCTTGAAATCCATGTGTTTTAGATGTTCATCAATCCTATCCTTTAACATGGTTTCCATCACTTTCCCCACTATTGAAGTAAGGCTTACTGGCCTATAGTTGCCCGACTCCTCCCTATTACCTTTCTTGTAAATGGGCACAACATTCGCAACTTCCAATCTTCTGGGACTACACCTGTTAACAATGATTGGTTAAATAAATCTGTTAATGGTTTTGCTAGTACACCACTAAGCTCTTTTAATAGCTTTGGGTGTGTTCCATCAGGTCCCATTGACTTATTTGTCTTTACTTTTGACAGTTGAAATAGAACCTCTTCCTCTGTAAATTCACGTGTAATAAATGACTCATTTATCCTTTTTCTCAACTGAGGTCCCTTTCCTTCATTTTCATCTGTAAATACAGAACAAAAATATTCTTTGAGGCAGTCAGCCAGACCTTTATCCTCTTCTGCATACCTTCCTTCTTTTGTTTTTAATCTAACTAATCCTTGTTTTACTTTTCTTTTCTCATTTATGTATATAAAATAGTTTTATCCCCCTTTTTTACTGACTGTGCTATTTTCTCTTCTGTGTGTCACTTGGAAGCTCTTATAACTTGCTTAGCCTCTTTCTGCCTAATCTTATAGATCATTTTGTCTTCCTCACTCTGGTTTTTTTTATAATTCCTAAATGCTAACTTTTTGTTTTTAACAATTTTGGCCACATCTGTGGAGTACCACAGTGGTTTCTTGAATTTTTTGCTTTTACTGACAAGCCTAATGCAATTTTCTGTTGCCTTCAATAGTGCAACTTTTAAATAATCCCATTTCTCTTGGACTCATTTAAATTGCTCCAGTCTGATAATGACTCCTCTACCCATATTCTAATTTTAGAAAAGTCTGTTTTTCTAAAGTCTAAAACTTTTGTTTTTGTGTGGTGTGACTCAGTCACTGCTCTTATATTAAACCACACTGACTGATGATCACTGGATCCTAAACTTTCACCTACAGTAATATCTGATACCAAATCTCCATTTGTTAACACTAAATCTAGAATGGCCTCTTTACGAGTTGGCTCCTCAACAACTTGTTTTAGAGACAATCCCAGTAGGGAGTTTAGAATATGTGTGCTCCTGGCACAAGTAGCTAATTTTGTTTTCCAATTTACATCAGGAAGATTAAAGTCACCCATGATGACAACTTCCCCCTTCATTGCCATTTTAGCTATTTCCTCAACTAGTAGATTATCTAACGCTTCAATTTGTCCTGGGGGCCTATAAATCACACCTACACGAGTTACTGTGTGATTACCAAATTCTAACGTAGCCCAAACGGACTCTATGTTTGCCTCACTAACTTTTATTAGGCTAGATTTTATGTTATCCTTCACATACAAGGCCACCCCTCCCCCTTTCTTGCCTTCCCTATCTTTCCTATATAAAGAGTACCCTGGTATTGCTATGTCCCAGTCATTTTTCTCATTGTACCATGTCTCAGTAACAGCAACTAAATCTACACTATCAGTTGCCATTATTGCCACAAGTTCATGGATCTTATTCCCTAAACTGCAAGCATTTGTAGACATGACTCTAAGCTTATCATTTTTTAACACACTTGTTACAGGCACCTTCTGTCCTTGTTTTGGGGGACAATTGGATTGATGTTTTATCACCCTTTTGCCCTCCCCTCCTAGTTTAAATACATCCTAGCAAAACCTCTGAACTGCTCACTGAGAACATTTGTTCCCTTTTGAGAAAGATGCAAACCATCTTTTTGTACAGCTTATCTCCATTCCAAACAGAGCTACCATGAGAAATAAAGCCAAATCCTTGCTCCCGACACCATTCACCAAGCCACAAATTAAAGTCCCTAATACGCATCCGCCTGTCGCTCTGAGTGTTATGCACAGGCAGAACTTCAGAGAATGACAGTGTGGAAGCAACCTGCCGTATATCATTGGCAAAACACTAAAAACTTCCTTAACCTCTGAAACCTCATTGCAAGCCAAGTCATTTGTCCCTAGATGGACAAGTACATCCAATTCCCCTTCCTGCTTTGCTTGCTTAACAATATTACAGATACGTCTCCTGTCTCTGTGAGCAGTAGCTCCGGGAAGACACCTCACAAGACCACCACTGTCCATCTCCACACCTCTTATAATGGAATCCCCCAACAACAACTGCTTTCTATTAGGCCTCACCATAGTCTCCAAGCTGGTCTCCACAACACCACTAGCCTCAGTGCCTCTCTCCACAACACCACTAGCCTCAGTGCCTCTCTCCACAACACCACTAGTCTTAGGGCCTCTCTCCACAACACCACTAGTCTTAGTGCCTCTCTCCACAATACCACTAGTCTTAGTGCCTCTCTCCACAACACCACTAGTCTTAGTGCCTCTCTCCACAACACCAGTAGTCTTAGTGCCTCTCTCCACAACACCACTAGCCTCAGTGCCTCTCTCCACAACACCACTAGCCTCAGTGCCTCTCTCCACAACACCATTACACTCTGAAAGTGCAGAAAATGAATTATGAAGAGCAACAGACTTTGCAAAATGCCTTTTATCCACAACTCTAAGTCTACCAGATCCTACAGTAATCCATCTGCCTTTCCTAGCATGTCTCTGCGGCAGTGGCTTTGCAGCAGTTCCAGTCTGAGTTTCTTCACCAGATAATTTACAAATCTCAGACTTCAAAAAATACAATCTCCTGCCGCAAGATAGAGAACTGTCTACAGATTAGACAACAACCAAACCTCCAAAAAGTGGAACATGAAACAAATGCATAGCAATTGTTACACTGAACTAAGTCTGCCATTCCAATTAGGAGAATAATTTAAATATAACAAATCTTAACTTTGTATTTATCCTCCTGAATACCACAGATTACCTCCAGGTTATCTCCAGAATATCTCCAACTACACACTTAGAAACAGCACTCTCCAGAATATCTCCAACTACACACTTAGAAACAGCACTCTCCAGAATATCTCCAACTACACACTTAGAAACAGCACTCCCCAGAATATCTCCAACTACACACTTAGAAACAGCACTTAGAAGTAGCACCAAGCTATATTTGACAAGCTAATGACACCAAGCCTTATATAACTCCTAAAATCACCACCCACTAGGAATGTTTAACACCTGGGTAGGCCTCTGCTTATTTGCAAACAATAGCTAATTAACCAGCAATCAATAGTAAGTAACTAGCTTAATCAAACCAAATGCCTTATAATTACCAACAGGAATTCAAACCTTGTGCAATCAGTAACCTTTTCCTACAGATGAATCTTACCTGTAACAGTAGAAAAGAAAGCTCTTAGCACAACTCTTAGACAGTTGAAGCTTCTGTAAAACTCTCCAGAATATCTCCAACCACACACTTAGAAGCAACACTTAGATGAAGCAACCAAGCTATATTAGCCAAGCTAATGACACCAAGCCTTATATAACTCCTAAAATCACCGCCCACTAGGAATGTTTAACACCTGGGTAGGCCTCTGCTTATTTGCAAACAATAGCTAATTAACTAGCAATCAACAGCAAGTAACTAGCTTAATCAAATCAAATGCCTTATAATTACCAACAGGAATTCAAACCTTGGGCAATCAGTAACCTTTTCCTACAGATGAATCTTACCTGTAACAGTAGAAAAGAAAGCTCTTAGCACAACTCTTAGACAGTTGAAGCTTCTGCAAAACTCTCCAGAATATCTCCAACTACACACTTAGAAACAGCACTTAGAAGTAGCACCAAGCTATATTAGACAAGCTAATGACACCAAGCCTTATATAACTCCTAAAATCACCACCCACTAGTAATGTTTAACACCTGGGTAGGCTTCTGCTTATTTGCAAACAATAGCTAATTAACCAGCAATCAATAGCAAGTAACTAGCTTAATCAAATCAAATGCCTTATAATTACCAACAGGGAATCAAACCTTGTGCAATCAGTAACCTTTTCCTACAGATGAATCTTACCTGTAACAGTAGAAAAGAAAGCTCTTAGCACAACTCTTAGACAGTTGAAGCTTCTGTAAAACCCTCCAGAATATCTCCAACTACACACTTAGAAACAGCACTTAGAAGTAGCACCAAGCTATATTCATATATATAATATATATACATATTATATATGTAACGTCATTCTAAGTGTATTTTAATACTAATATATGTACTTATATTAGTATTAAAATACACAACATATGACGTTCTATATATATATATATATATATATATATATATATATATATATATAATATGTATATATATTATATATATATATAAATGTATTTAATTTATTTTAAAACATGTCTAATTTTTTTTTTTACATTTCCCACCAGCACTGGTCAAACTATACAAACGCCTGCTTCCTTTTCACGAACAGCCAGGAGAGTGCTGTTCGATATTTTTGTTCCCACAAACTAGGGGAACAATCGCTGCAATGAGCCAGGGGGTATCATTCATGCATTTGTTCATTTTTGAAACTTTTCAAAATAGACCGACCGCACAACCTAAACTCATGGAACTGTTTCTGGGCAAGAGCCTCGTATGCGGTCGGTCAAAATTAGACTTCCATAAAATTCCAAATCCTCTGAACTGATCTGGGTGATTTTTGGATATGTTGGTAACCCAGGGGGACTGTCTGACATATAAGTCATTTTTAGATTCTGTGGTAAAACACATCTGGTATTACATACTAACCCTCCCCTAACTATTAGATTGACAAGATCTTGGCCCCAAATTGGTTTCTTAACCCCCCTTAATCCTAAATATATATGCCGGGAAGGTGTCTTCAAACCATTTGACAAATAGCTTACTCACTCCAGCATTGATCCACATCTGATATTTCTTTCACCTTTTGTAGGTGATCCAACCACATAAAAACACAGTGTATCAAAAATAGTAAATTGTGGTGAGAGCACACTTGAACAATGTATGTGACACAATACACAAATGCAATTTTACCATTAACTGGATAAAAATGCTGTGATGAAACCACCATGTTTTTTGGGACTTTTATGTTTTATTGGTTCGGTAGCTGTAACTACCGAACACTGACCACCCCCTGGCTCATTATCTTCAAAGAGAACAGTCAATTAAGTGCTCTCCTTTGTGGCTGCCATTCGTATAGTTGAAGGCCACGTGCAGGAAAATGGCGGCCATCTTGTTAGCACGAAAGGAGGCAGCGGGACTTGGTCGTCGAGTGTCTGGAACTAAAATCGGACACTCGACTTCCCGAACACTGGTCAAACTATACAAACGCCTGCTTCCTTTTCACGAACAGCCAGGAGAGTGCTGTTCGATATTTTTGTTCCCACAAACTAGGGGAACAATCGCTGCAATGAGCCAGGGGGTATCATTCATGCATTTGTTCATTTTTGAAACTTTTCAAAATAGACCGACCGCACAACCTAAACTCATGGAACTGTTTCTGGGCAAGAGCCTCGTATGCGGTCGGTCAAAATTAGACTTCCATAAAATTCCAAATCCCCTGAACTGATCTGGGTGATTTTTGGATATGTTGGTAACCCAGGGCTATCAGGGGATATAACATTTAGGGGGATTTTATGTGTTTTGGGGTACTTTTCAAGTTTTATGAAAAATTAGTTTTTTCTGCCTGGAGATAATTGAGTTATTACTGTATCTGACTCAGTTATCTCACAGGCATAGAGGAGGGAATTATCAGTTTGTATTGGGAGTGTCACACTTTGTCACTTTATTATTATTGGTTGTAAACTTTGTGTTACTGTCCCCCACAAGGTCCATGTAGGAGTGCCCCTTGCATGGGGATTTGCATAAAAGCCACTGTGGTACCCATTAAAATCATTCCTGTTGTACCCTTCATCTAGTCTAGGCTGATGTTTGGGTAACTGTCTACTTCAGGGGTAGGCAACCTATGGCACTAGTGCCATGCATGACACTCAAGGTGTCTTTACACGGCACTCAAGGCTGTTAGAGCCAAACAGGCACTGGCCTATCAGGAGTCCCATTAAACTTCAGATATATGCTAATATGAAAAGGTGGTGAAGGACAATCCTCAATTTATGCATTGCAGCACGTGGAGGAAGTGATCTCAGATCACTTCATTCCAGCACTTGTGAATGAGAATCCACACTGTAGTAGAGCGGCCCGCAGCTGCTGTTGCAGCTCCTGTCTTTGACAGCCTTTCTTTGCCAGCCTGGTCCCCACTGGAACCCAGGGAAGCTACCCACACTGCTAGATATACACAGACATGTAGAATAACCCGCCACTCATCCAAATAATACAAGCAGC
>OW240916.1:173281009-173324159 GCA_933207985.1 Pelobates cultripes | reverse complement strand
ACACACAATTCCACAAGCAGCCCCCATACACAGCCCATATTCATATGTATCATACATGATACCATAAACTACTAATGAACATATACAATATAATAGCTTATATACACACAAATACAACGATACCAAGCAACTGCAGTACAAATAACACAAGCAGAATACGGCAAAATAAATATCTCAATTTAAAAAACTAGGATCGGCACGCTATTTCGGCACAGAGCTGCTAAAAGGTTGCCTACCCCTGGTCTACTTGCTGGGAAGAACACTACTTGGATGCTGCATTCATCTGAAACCGTTCTAATCTACACCCGAACTGCATGCTATAATCACTCAGGCTCAGCAGTTAAGGAGGAAATAGATGAACAAGTTATCTGCAATACCTGCATTCGTAACAAATGCCTAGAATACAAAAGAGTAGAAGACCATAGTGAAATCTGTATATATTGAATAATAAAATAATACAATAAATAAACACAAATTGGTCTAACTCACATATTGCTGAGCCACTTAGTAGTAGGCTCAGACTTTCAGTGTATTTTGTATAGATGTCTTTTGTATAGATGTTGCTGAGATCAAAGAGATTTAATATTCCTCTATATACAGGACGTCTCTTATTCAGTTTGCCAATAAAATCAAAAGCAAAGTAATAAAACAAATCTCTATCAGCAACTGCACATTTCGACCAATGTTTTTCTCAAAGTGCTTCTTACATTTGCTGTAGTACTGTACGCTTTTTAAATCTGAAAAAAGGTGCGTATCCTAGGAATAATCTGAGCATCCAATATCCTAATTAAGTTCTGGGTATGTCATTTCCGGGTATGTCACTTCCGGGTCAAAGTCTCTTCATTGTGATGTAGTTCTGCCGAGCCAGATCACCTGACCAGATAGGACCGGCTCACAGCATCCTGGATATGATGTACTTCTAATTTACGTGGTGTTGTCATCGCGCATATTTTGGCGCCATCTTTGTGGTGTCAACATCCTTAATTGTGTGGCATCTTATCTCCCATATTTTGTAGAGCCAATATTAACCACGGAAACAGCAATCGGCTAAGGAGTCTCATATTTTCCTCAATAAATTAACTTTTTAATAATGTCCAGAATAAAATATTTTTTACCATTAAATCCAGTTTATCTGCAATTATTTTTTAATAATAAAACAGGGAGATTGTTTTATTATCCTGCTGACTCAACAAGGGCCTCCTCACAGCCAACCCCAGGCTCAGACAGGGGTCAGTTATGCAGCCTAAATTGGTTATCTGGCTCTGATTGACAGCTACAGTTCTTGAAATATATTTCTACAAAATGAATAGTAAATTTTTAAAGTTCATTAGGTGTATAATTGCTAAAATTATTATGCGCAGCTACTGAAATCCCTGTGCAATGAAAACCTTTTGAGATCATAGAAGATAGGCAACAAATAATTGTCCTGCGAGCCTGCAATGGGCCCTCTGGTTTTCCCTCATTTTCAAACAGTTAGTATATAATGAGCATATGTAAACAGTTTTTTCTAAAATAGCTTGAATCTTTTTGCACAATAAAATTGCTAATCTTCATTTATGATTCATTAACGAAGAGTTAATTCATGGAAAAATCTACTTTTTAACTTACTAATGCTTCAAAGTACACCTTTGAGAATACAGGCACTTTTACAGCACATTATTATTACTATTTATAAACAAATTCCACAGCAATTGTTGAAAGAAGAGGAGGCAAAGAAGGCCCTGCTCAAACAAGCTTTCAATCTATGAGAATTTCAGGTAGCCAGATATAGCATTAGTTGTCTTGAATATGGTCACTTACTGGTGAGATCTTATCAGGATTCCAACGTGGGTTTCCAAGTTCTAAGGCAATTATGTTAACACTGCTCTAGCGAGTCTGCACTGTGCAGTGTGTGATATATGTTTAAGGAATTTGATTTACTTTCTACTACAAATATTTATCTTCTTACAGCAAGCTTATAACAAGAATTGCAAAATTTCCATTTACACCATCTTTGGGAGTTAAACAATAACTATAAAATCATCTAATTCTAACTAAAAGATTTGATTTTACAATAAAATGTTTATAATCTGAACATGTTATTGTTATTTTTAAGGAATGGCTGTATAGATACAAGGATTTCAAAAGTTTCAACCTTGACATCCATAAAAAGCAGATTAGAATTTCTACTCCACCAAATAAAGGTACATTTTTCTAATGATGTGACAGTGCAACAAAAAATGGGGTAGGGGTATAAATGAAGGGTAAATAGTGTATTTGTTGCTTTAGTATGTTTTTTTTTAAGGTGCTTTTGAAATTAAAAGGTTTATCATTTTGTACTTTTGGGGAGGAGCTGACATAACCCCGTTTTCCCTGTTAATTTACCAAAGTGATACTTCAGAGTCAGTTCAAAGTTAATTTCAAATTTAAGGCCAAAGTTGTTGAGCTGAGAGTACAGCTGACCATGAGAGCTTTTTCAGCTTGTCTTACATTTGCAATTCACTTTGAATTCTCACTTTAGTAACCCTGATGGTCTTTTACTGAACCCCATCAGTACCAGAATTTAACAAATCTCTTGTTACCACAATATCTTGAGATTTATATGTACAAACAAGTAATATTACTATTTGTTAAAATCGATGCATCTCAGTGTTCACTAATACATTTTCATCAATAAGCCCATAAAAAAAACAAAATGATATCTACAAAAATTCATCATTAAGTATTTTTAAGCAAGTTTGTTTAAAAGCACATTTCAAATCATGTTTTGTTTATAACTACATTACATTCTTATTAGTCATTATTATTGTACAAATGTGGAGACAAATTTACTATTAACTAGTCCTGTTTGCAATAAGTGATTGAAGTTGGTCCTCATTGCATTGTTATCTTTATGCTAGGAGAAACAGGTAGCTAAGCACCCACTTGAATCTACACAAATATGTATCAACACTTTTAATTATTTCATAATTACAAATGTATGGATACTAGCAAAATATTATTATTATAAAAAAATTTTTACACAGTAATGACTGGCTCTGACAAATACAATATTTATAAAAGTGACAGTGTTAAGATACAACAACAAAATGCAATTCATTTTACATTTTTAATTTACATTTTTACCAGCTTTATTACAACCATCTGACTTTGTTTTGCTCTAGTATATACAGACTTGTGATGCCTAGCTTAATTTCTTTTACATACAGGTATTTACTCTTCTGATAATTCATTCTACAAAGCTCACAACTGGTCCCGTATTCAAGAATATGAATACAACTCAAAATAGTGCAGATTGTTTTACATATTAAAACTCATTTTGATAAATCTGTTTTCACTTTGCTTGTATCAGAGTCCCATCCCTATATGACAGATACCTGATCTCCTGAATATTACCATTGGGGTAATTTTAAAGGAATCTTTTTTGCACATTAGTGATGATGTTGAAAGCATTTTATATGTTAAACAATCTGCACTATTATGTTTATTTATGTATTTCTTTTACATGTGCTGTGAGCTGTGTTTACTGGGAGCCATCTACTGACCATTGAGTATCAGTGCAATACTTTTCACAATTTATATTTTGTTTTGGGGTTTTCACCTAAACGTTTACTTCATAATGCTCCACTCCTATTTATAATTTTTTTTCGTTTGATTCTGTTTTATGTGTTAGGTGTATAACACATTGAGTTTGTCAGCAGCATTATATATAAAAATTCATACCAAATCTAGGTATATCAAATTTCAAAGAGTGCTCCAAAATTAAATCACTTTGTTATGAACATAACTCAATCTTAAAGGATTGTGAGCTTATTGGCACTCACATCTTTATTTCTGGCAAGTGAAATTTTGTAATTCTCCTTAATCGATACAGCTAGTGCAATAGACTGTTTTGCTATTTTATAACTGTACACAAATAAGCAGCCTAATACGTAAATATTTATATATATTATGATACTGTACATCATGACTATAGTTTTGTGAGGTTACCTGTGTCTATCCAGTATCAATTTATGTCAGGCATTCTTGTGTCATTTTTGCCACTCGTGTAAAAAAAAAAAAAAAAAAACATGATGCCAGACTCTCTTTATTAACGTTTTTTAAACTTTGCGTCTTTGCACACGTGAATTGTACTAGATTTACACAGGATGATGACCCAGGGCATGGATCAGCTTGTTTGGGACCAATCCCATTTCATGGCGCTGAGCCCTGAAGTACGTTATATTACTGTTTTTTATTGTATTTTTACCCAGCTTGTATTTTGCATTTCAGTATTTCAGATACTGTCTAGTTTTTTACTACTATGTCTTTTCTGGACCAAGTTTGCATTAGCTATCAACTGCTATTCTTTCCTTATTCTATTTGAGTGCCAATCACTCAAAGATGTCTGTCATTCAAACTTTACCCTTTAGTAGCATACTGCCATGACCCTGAAAATTTACCTTAATATAAAGTAATGAGACCTTCATGAAAAAGCTCCATAAGAGGTGAGGATTTATTCAAAAGAGAATTTTGTTTAATGTAAAATTTGTTTTTTACAAGCATTTGCTATTACATAAATATCAGGTATTAGGAATGAACAGTTCCATGGAAAACCGCAAATCTAAAATGAACATAACTCAAATAAAGCAAATTTTGTTGGTTACCCAGTGCTCTAGAGTGCTCATGACTACAGCTATTCCATTGGTCTAAAATAGAGGAGGTCCTGGGATAAGACCAAAGGACACACAGATTTATGTTTCTCCATGTTTTTTTTTTTTTTGTGTACTTTAGTTGATATGGAGCTCAAAGGGTGATTCCCAACTTTAGGCATTTCTTTTTTTTTTTGACTGTTGATGATGCCAGTATCTCCAGTTGTTTTGGAATCATTTATAACTTCTTGTGGTAGAAGCTGAAATTCGTTCATATTTATATGTGATTGCCTGTGAGTATCCACAAAATGGGGAATTTTTTTTTACAGTACCTCATAATGCATGTTTTGGACACAATGAAGATGTGCAGAACCATTCTTTTGAACGATTCCATTAGGGTCACTGGGAACATATCAAACAAGTAATGTTTTAGTAAGAGAGATAGGCGTATATGCAAGAATTATTTAATAGCTGTTGGATCACTCGCCAGAATTGTTCTAAGCAGATCAAGGCCTCTTCCTGTATTTACTCTGGATTGCCTAGAAGGCACAAACCCTCTTGGTAAGTTAGGGAAGAAGGAGGCTGTGGTGCGAGGCAAGGACTTTACCATTCAATTTAACATCTTCATTAAAGACATCGGGTGGAAATGTGGGCATATATTCAAGGGTTTTCCCAGCTTGGACAATGTGGTTATCATTGCCGGCAGCATCTCAGGTAGTAGGGTTCCTATGTCCTTGATATTATTGAAAGCTGATGTCATTTGTGGGCTCAGTTCTGTGGCAAATATTTGGTAGTAGTTTCCTGGGAGGGTATCCAGTCCTTGTACTTTGTTAGGAGGGAGAGGTGTGATTGCCTTCCTAACTGCTCTTTTGTGAAAGACGTTCTAGTTATGCTACCTGTGTGGGAGCTAACTGTGGAAGGAATTCCAACTCCAATAATGCTGACATTTCCTTTGAGGTGGACTGATGTTGTTCCTGGGGCGGTTTGAATGTGCGCACGGCTCTTAAGTTATATAAGGAGCTGTGGTATTAAGACAGTTCATCCACAATTTGCTGAGGGTGCGTAATTTAAATTCCATGAACAGATAATAAATATAGTATTTTGGTTTGAACAATTTTTTTTTTTTAATCTGTGAGTTATTTATTTACCTTTATTATTATTTGGAAGTAATATACATGTCCCAGTTTATTCATAAAGTATTTCCTAGAATTGTCCATGTGTTTATAGAGTCCAGGGTGTGGAGAAACTGCCACTGAGTCCAATCTGTGTATTTCATTTTTACAGATCATAGCTTTATGAATTGACCTGGGAGAACTGCTCTGTGCGCTAACCAAGTAGTATAGATTGATGTTTTGGTGTGTGGGTTATCGGTAAAGTAAAACTTTAAAGCAGCTTGTCTTTCTGTCCAGGCTGTCGAGTCTTCTAAAATGAATTCATTGAGGCACAATGCTCCCTTTTCTCTGGTTTGGTGGCCTAGTGCAAGTTCAACTATAATTGAAGTGTGATCAGACCAGCCTATATGAATCTTCTTAACAATTCTGAGCGTGGTGCTATCTACTAGTTATATTTCTATCTTGTAATATATATTATGCACAGGATATAAGATTCTGCAAGTTCACATTTAAAAAGTAATTGTACAAGCCTGGTACTCTGAGATATAGTCATAGCTGAAGGGGGGAGGTCCTCACTATAGGTGTCAAGGACCAGATAAAGAATCCAGTTGAAGTTACCACAGATGCATACATGACTCTTTTTTATCTTTTGGAGTAAAGTGAAGCATTTTTTAAGAATTGTATTTGTTGTGTATAAGAAGCATCAATATTCACACTTTTTACCTCATGTGTGTTAAGGATCCCTACTAACATAAACAGACATGTAATGTCATGTAATGTAAATGCCCAGCCATTATGAATTAAAGTGAAGACGTGTTTGGTCTTTGATGTGATGGCATGATATGCTACAGGGTATTTTCTAAAGTGGAAAGAGGAAGGTTTTTAGCACCAAAATGAGTCACCTGCAAACATGCAATTGCTGCTTGAGAGACATGGATTTCTCTGATAGCAAAGCCAAGTTTATACAGGGAATTCGGTCCCTTCATGTTTATGAAGAATATTTTAAGTGATCTAGTCATGGGGAATATCAAGAAGAGTGCTGATTTGTGGTTGAATAAACAGTTGTGAATTGGCAGGCCTGGTACTGTCACCTCCCTTCTGGGGTCTTTCCTGGGCCAAAGGGGTCTCTCCATAAATGAGTGAGCATCATCCACAGTGAACAACCACATATAGAATGCAGTAACAAAGGAAACTTTTAATCAGATTACCTGTGGGATGATATGTTCTTTTTCTAGGGATTGGATTCTGTCTATCATGTGCAGTGCAAAGGTTATCGGTCTTCCTCTCCATATGATCTGCCATATCCCCCAGTTCTTTGGTCTCTTCATGGAGGTCTGCTGTGATCAATTTAACATCTGCTTATAGAGTTGAGCACAGGTTCTGTAGCATTGCCCTGATTTCAGTTAAGGAGACTTGGTCAGTTTTCTGGTAAGTGCTTATTTGTTCAAACTCTGACGCCATGTCAGATGCATATGATGCTCACACCTGTCATCTTGGCCATGCAACGGCCTGTCCCTCTAAACAGCTGACCGGGGAGAATCAGTGAGTTTAGTCTGTTGATTCAAGGCCATCATGTTCTCCCAAGGTGGGAGAAGGTGGGGAGGGTAAATGGGCTCTTTGTGCCCTCTTTATCATGTATCTGTGTGCTGGGTTAGTGCAGAGAGTTTACTGCATATGTACACTAAGCTTGTAAGTCAGGACACACCCCAGAGAATTTGTTATTAATGGCAGAGATCCAGCCACATAGGTATAGACAATTGTAGTGACATGAAAAGGAAAAAAGTCACATAAGAAGTGGGACAGCAGAACTAGAGGGAACACATACTTTCGGTTTAGGTGTGTGAACGTTTTTCCTTTTTTATTTCACTACATTTATCTACACTTGTGTGGTCAGATCATGGCCAAGTATGGCTAATTCTATTTTGAATAAATCATCATGTTTTTATGGAACTTCCTTGTGAAACTTTATTGAATATTTATTGAGTGTGGTTCAAGTCTATCGCTTCATCTTTAACAGGATTGTGGACATATAATTGCGTAAGTCGAGACAGAGTGTGTGAAATACATGATTCTTTCCATTTTCCATGACATTTCTATAACTTGTAATAACTACGATTGGGGAAGTGGCACACAGCTTTTGTGTTTCTGATACCTTCATATTATATTTTATCAAGCTTTGCTACAAAATTCAAGTACAAAAAACCCACAAAATATGTTATCAAAAGTGTCCCAGACAAAGTGCAAATTTATAATTTCTACTGATTTCAAATGTTGGTCTTTCTGTTACAACAACCTGTTTTCAAAACTAAACTATGACAGGCTTCAACTAAAAGCCAAAATGTTTACTTTTTTATATAGGTGGTAGTATATTAAAAATATATTGTAGGCAGCACAACAAAGTACAAAATTATTTTTCATTAAGATATCACAAGATACATTTGCCAAAATAAACATATGATTGTAAATTATGAAAGAGAGACATTTTTTTTATCATCTTTAAATTTCTGTATTTGTACTTTTTAAATAGGTCTAAAGGTTTTTCAGAGTAAACAAAATCAAACTACAATGAGTGAAAACCAAACAAAATTAACAGAATTCCTAATTTTAGGATTATCGAACCTTCCCATCATCAAGATTTTTCTATTTTTTGTCCTACTTCTTATCTATGTGTTGACTTTATCAGGTAATATTACCATTATATTGGTGTCAAAATTAGACCGTATTCTTCATACTCCAATGTATTTCTTTTTGAGTAACTTGTCTTTCCTGGATATTTGTTATACCACAACCACAATGCCCAAAATGTTACAAATTCTTCTAACAGAAAGAAAATCCATTTCATTTAATAGTTGTATTTCTCAAATGTATTTTTTTATGGCCTTTGTGGGCACAGAGTGTGTTTTGCTTGGTGTTATGTCCTTTGATCGCTTTCAAGCCATTTGCAATCCTCTAAGATATTCTGTCATTATGAGAAAAGAACTTTGTATTAGTCTTGCAGGATTTTCGTGGCTGTGTGGATTTTTGAATTCTTTAATCCATACCATCTTCACATTAGATTTACATTTTTGTGGTTCAAAACAAATTAATTATTTTTATTGTGATTTACCCCCTCTACTCTCCATGTCTTGTGATAATACATTTGTTAATGAAGTCTTGTTATTGTCCATTGGGGTTTTTATAGGGTATACACCTTTTTTCTGTATCATTGTTTCATATATATGCATTATAAAGGCTATACTAAGAATCAAATCCACTGAAAGAAGACAAAAAGTTTATTATACCTGTGTTTCCCACCTTACTGTGGTTGCTTTGTATTATTGTAGCACAATTTCCAGTTATGTTAGACCTATTTCCACGTTCTCTATGGGTAAGGATAAGCTAATATCTGTTCTGTACAGTGTGGTGACACCAATGCTAAACCCACTTATATATACATTGAAAAACAAGGATGTAAGCAAGGCAATGTATGGGCTGTTTATCTCTAGGAAAATGATTTAAGACAGTTTAACACCCGCAAAAAACAATAAAGCATTATTTTTTACATACCAGACCACACTGTTTTGCAAACTGAAATCACAAAACTTTGGTTGTCAAATATAAACAAACAAAACATAGGTTGAAAAGATTGACAAGATTATGTAAGAAATAAAGCTTTAGCATGATCAAGAACAAACATATCGTAAACAAACAAAACATCTCATATTTCAATCAAACTGCAAACAAAATAATGCAAAATAATGGAAAATAATTGGATATTTATTGATCTAGACAGAGATGCTTCAGTAACACAAATAATGGAAAATAATTGGATATTTATTGATCTAGACAGAGAGGATTTATTAATGCATGATATTCTATTTAATTTAAAATGCATGAAATTTATATCATTAATTGTAACATGTTGTTGTGTGTTCAGTAGAAAATAAGGTAATTATAAAGGAATTTGTAAAACAAGTTTTATGTTAACATGCTCGCTTTTAAACCTTTATACAATACACGCTCACTTTGCAATTATTACTAATATTACTAAAGCCATATTTCCCATTAGGAGGAAACACCTGCATATAGTTCCATGTCTGTTAGGGGGTGCCTATGTACAGCAGTAGTATTATTTACCAAAACAAAACCTTTTGTTATGCGCAAATTCAAGCAGTCTGAGCCTAAACCTGAAAGAAAAACTATTAATTGTAGGTTTAACTGCTCTTAAGAACTGCAAATTGCCCTCTGTATCTTCTAACAGTATTCACTACAACATGACAGAATTTCAACTGCAATAGCAATTCTTATCGTTACTAAAGCCAAATACATTCAGAACACGGTCAGCCCAAGCAACTATACAGCAACTGCCCGAATGCATTCGGTGTCTAAATTAAAATTGTTGCTTTCACATCCATATCCTACACAAAGTGTAGTATTTAGAGAATTCACAAATAATACCAAATAATTGGATATTCATTGATGTAGACACAGATACTTTATTAATGCATTGAATTACTTTTCATTAAACATGAACATAATTTAAAACAATAATTGCAATATGTTCTTTTTGTTTAATAGAGGATAGTGATAAAGGAATCATTTTGTAAAACAAGTTTTGTGTTAACGCATTCTTACTTAAACCTTCATGCAATACATGCTGAAACACCAATTTTAAAGGTTGCACATTCGCAAATTATCGTGCACTTGCTTTCATGCAAACTATGTTTGAGTACTATTTGCCCACTAGCAGCCTGCAGGCAAATTGTTGAACAACCTTCAGTGGGCAAATAGTTCATTAACCGTTAGATAATGATGTAGTGGATGGTCAGTGTTTGCTGCTACATTAAATTGTTTAAAAAAATAAAAAATAAAAGCCTATGGTCAATAAAATACTCATATTACAATAAGCGAGATTTATCATAGGGAGATTCTTTACTAAACTTTTAAAACTAAGGAGCAGCCATTGTTGCACAGGCAACAGAAGAGGTCCCATCCTATGTGGGTTGGGCCTTTTAAATCAGCAAAGCTTAAAAAAAAAAAAAGCCGGCCGACGGTGATGACGTAGGCGGGTGCGTGTCTACGTGAGAGGAGGGGTGATGTAGTGGAAGGGCGCCCGGCGGTGTTTTTTTTTGGCGGTTCGAGGGGGTGATTTAGCCGACGACATCCGACATCTGAGGCGAGACTATCGGGTTCTCTCTTCAGCCCGGCGAAAATTGAGCGGCATCCGGAGCCCTCGAGCAGAGACGCAGGGGAGATCTGGCGAGGAGAGAAAATAGTGGCTACAAAGATAAGTCTGCTATATGCTCTATCGATATTATTAAAGACCAAGAAATAATGGCATTGAGAGAGTGAAAGAGAGAAGGGGGGTGAGGAGGATAGAAAACAGAAATTAGAAGAATATTGTTTTATAAAACACCAGGAGAGGAGGAAATGGAGGAAATGGAGGGGTGATTTTCCCCAAAGAGAAAAAAATAAGTGCAACAGGTTTATAAATACTGAGAATTATGACTTAAAGTTAAGTGAAACAAGAGTCAAGAGGTGGAAAGGAAAGGAAAGAAAATAGAAAGAAAGAAGGTAAAAGAGAATAACAAAAGAAAAGAAGGTTTTTTTTTTTTTGTTTTTTTTAGAGAAACAAAATGGCAACTAGAAAGCCACAGGAGGAAAGAAAAAAAAAGAGAAAAAAAAAAATAACATTACTGACAAAAGGCTATCAGGTTATTTCTCCCCTCCTCCAAACAAATCTCAATTGAATCTTGAAAATCAGGATAATTCCCTTCCCCCCAAACCTAACTCTAATCTCTCTCATGTTGCACAGGCTGGTAAACCTCTAACTGAAGAGACTAATTAATTACCTGGATAAATTACAGGACAATATTAAAGAAGACATTCAAAAAGGATCATTAGACTTAAAACAAGAGATAAGAAATATGAAAGTACAATTGGAATCTATAGAGTCTAAGATGATCCAAACAGATCTTAAAAATGTACATATAGAGTTATTAATGACAGACCTGCAATCCAAGGTAGAATCATTAGAGGATAAAATAAACGACTTGGAAGATCGTTCCAGGAGAACTAACATAAGAATCCGTAATATTCCTGAACATATTAATGAATCAACATTGAAAAAAATTTTTATGGAATACTTTGAAACAGTACTATCTCAAGCTGGTTTACAAGACTCAGAATTAGAAAGATATCACAGGTTACCCAGACCCAGAAATGTGGCTGAATCATTACCGAGAGATGTAATTGTTAAATTTCAATCTTTCTTTACTAAAAATCAAATAATGAGTTCTCTGAGAAGTAAGCCAGTTACAGAAGAGAGATTTAAGAACTTGAAGGTTTTCCCGGATCTATCTTTCCAAACAAGAGCATGGCGGAAAAGTTTTATTCAGGAACTAGCCATATTAAGATCTAAAGAAGTGAAATACATATGGGGATTCCCTAAATGCCTTAGGATTTTTTGGAGAGGAAAAAATGAAAAATTCATTACTCCGGATGCCTTGAGAAAATGGATGGAAGAGCAATTAATAGTGGACGTCATATAATGCGGGACAATAATTAAAAACCGAAGAGGATCTGCAGTTGTCTGGATGAAAAAGGACAATTAAAATAATTTTTTTTTTTTTTTTTTTGGGAGAGGCTGGGTCTTTAAGAATTAATAGATACTATGAAAGTATGGAGAAAGATAAAGCTAAAGAATAAGTGTTAATGATAAGTGAATGGTGGGTTTATTATTAGTACACGTTTGAGAAGGATGGTAAGAGGTAGTACTTTAAAGGATAAAATAATCACATAGAGTGCGTAAATCTATAAAATTGGTAGCTTAACACTGCAAAAAGATGTAATATTTACACACAGAATTAGAAATTTATAAAGGTTATGGAAATACTGGTAATTTGAATAAGACACGGAAAGAATTAATATAAAGGATAGATTGATTTGTATACACAGTATAAATTGTTAATGATTATATATATATTTTCACGGATGGATTTGGGATATATGGTTGGATTTAATACAGTTAAGAGATAGAGACTGTATATATTGTTTGAAAATACATAACTGGTTTGGTGGTAACAACAATTTGAATAGGACGCATGGAATGCACTTTATAAATAATTGCACGGATTTCACAAAATAAGGAATGTTTATAAATTGTTAAAGACCAGATATCTATATTGTTAAGGGTCGCAGGTTGTAAATAAGTGTGTTTTTTTTTTTTTTTTCTCTCTTTTCTTAAGGTATTCATATGAGATAGTAGAGAGTTTTTTTTTAAAATAAGGAGTATGATTTTCGGGCGCTCGCTTCTATATTGCCCCACCAAGTGTCATCTTTCTGTGTTGACACAAATACCGTGATATGGTAATCTATAATACCATCTCACGAGGACACAGATGGCCCCTGAGTGGTGAGTTGAGAGACAACCACTCGGGAGCCAGGCTGTGTTGGGCCAGACTGGGTGTCTTTCCCATAAGGCTTTTGTGGGTCTATGTCCAATGGACCATTTGTGTTTTGTGTGAATGCATTGCAGCTCTCTTGGGGTCAATGGTAACAATGGCTTTTTTTGAGTTAAAATGGTAAAGATGATTTCGGTTAATGTTCAGGGCCTTAATTCTCCAATTAAGAAATCTCTAATATATGATTATATGTTGAGAAATAAAGTGGAAGTGGGCTTCTTTCAAGAAACCCACTGGTCAGATATAGATAATCAAGGCTGGGGTGGTTTAAAATTTCCCACAGTGATATATGCCTCATTAAGTGAAAAAAAAAAAAAAGAGGAGTAGCAATAGTTTTTCCCCACACACTAAAAGTGGATATAATACATCAAATTAAAGATAAGGAAGGCAGATATGTAATAGTCTGCTGTAAATTAAATGAGATACCATATACATTGACTAATATATATCTTCCCAATGATTTTCCTGCTCCAACCTTAAAAAAGGTTTTAAGTTTAATAGAATCTATTAAAATAGGCACATGTTTGGTGGCTGGGGACTTTAACAGTGTACTGGATCCGATACTAGTTAAGAAGACAATCTCAACACTGTTACATAAAAAAAAAACAGATAAACTTGCAAGATCTATTAATAGAATTATGATTAATTTTGATTTTTTTGATCTTTGGAGAACGACCAATCCTGACTCATTGGAATATACGTTTTTTTCACGTGTACATCTTTCGTATTCTCGAATAGATATGGTGTGGGGCAATATGACAGCATTGACGAATATTAAATATTTTAAGATACTGGATAATACTTGGTCAGACCACAGTATTAATATGTGGGAGATGAAGAATCAATGGACCAGGATTGGTCGTGATACCTGGCGTATGGAGGATAATTTGTTAAAATCTAAGATCAATCTTAAAATACTAGAAAAACAAATAGTAACCTTTTTTCTTGAAAACGACCCTAATGACACCTCATATATAAACAATTGGTGTGCCTTTAAATCCACAATGAGAGGCAATATAATAAGTATACAAACAAGATATAAAGTAGAAAATAATAGAATTTTTCTAGGACTACAAGCAGAATTAAAAAAGATCGCAAGTAAGAATAAGCAGTTTCCTTCTAAAGAAAATGCAGATGAACTGAAAAGTATTCAGAACAGAATTAATAATTTTTTGATAGCAAAGAATGCAAAATTAATGAATAAACTTAAAGCAAATTATTATTATAGGGGGAACCGAGCAGATAGAAACATGACAAAAAAATTAAGAGATAAAATTGGATCCAGCAAAATAGTAAAGATAGTGGATGAAGAGGGGTCATATTTAGATCCAAAAAAAATAGGTGAGAGATTTAATAAGTACTATGAGGCTTTGTACAATCTAACTCCCCCGATAATAAATGAAGAGGATTATCTGAGTAAAACCAATACACCTAAACTAACATTAGAACAAAGTAATAAGTTAAATACTTTAATTACAGTCCAAGAAGTAGAGGCAGCAATAAACAAATTAAAATCAGATAAGACGCCAGGTCCAGATGGTTTTGCAAATATATTTTACAAATCCTTTAAAAATATTATAGTTCCCCATTTAACAAATATGTTTAACGAAATCGTATCAGTTGGCAAATTTCCTACCGAAATGCTGAGTGCAAATATTCTTCCAATTTTAAAAGATAATAAAGACCCTTTAAAGGTGGAGAATTATAGACCCATCTCTTTAATTAACACAGATGTTAAAATCTTTTTATCAGTTTTGGCTAACAGACTAAGGGGACTAATGGAGTATATAATCAAAAATGATCAAATTGGTTTTGTACAAGGTAGAGATCCGGTAGATAACTCTAGAAGATTATTGGATTTGATAGATGCATCTAGAAGAAATAATAAATCTTTATTTGTATTGGCTGTAGATGCCGAGAAAGCTTTCGACAGGGTCGGTTGGGACTTTTTAAGGAAAACTATGGAAAAATTTGGAATCCAGGGCAGGATGCTTAATGCTATTTTAGCTCTATACGAAGGCCCAAAAGCAAGAACAGTGGCTCCAAATATATGTTCAGAGTGGTTTACATTAAAAAATGGCACGAGACAGGGTTGTCCTCTGTCGCCTATCTTATATATTATGACAATGGAGATTCTAGCTATTAATATAAGAGATAACCCTCGAATTAAAGGATTTAGATACAGAGAGAAAGAATTTAAATTGAATCTATATGCGGATGACTTGATTTTGACCCTAACCGACCCTGTCGAATCGCTTAGTGCCTTAATGGAAGAGATAGATAAATACAGTTTGATTTCAAATTATAAAATAAATGCAACAAAATCTACTTTTTTAGCTATAAATATTTCTAGAGACTCTATCCAACAGATTAATGATAAATATTAAATTTAACTGTGATAAAAACAGGTTATCTTATCTAGGTATAGTGATTTCTGATGATTTAAAAGATACGTTGCAAACAAATTTCTGGAAAATATTTAGATCGACACATGAGTCATTAAAAAGATGGAGACAAATTGAATTATCTTGGTGGGGTAGAATTAATTTGGTTAACTCGTACTTACTCCCTAAATGGTCCTATTTATTTCGCATGATCCCTTTGAGAATGCCACAACCATGGTTATCTATGATACAACGAGATATAAATAATTTTATATGGAAAGGAAAAAGGCCGAGGATGAATAAGCATCTTTTGATGCAGAAGAGCAGGAAAGGAGGGATAAATTTCCCAAACGTCAACATAATTTATTTAGCTAATATGATGTTTCATATATATAAGACGCAATTATTAAGTTCAGAGGAAGCTGGATGGTATCAATTAGAAATGGAGATGGTAGAAATGGAAAATTTACATCAATTGATATGGCTAACTAATCAAGACGAAAGAATTAAAAAGGTCTGTACTTCTAATAATTGCTTGAAATCCATTCTAATGGAGTGGGAAAAGCTGAGGATTAATAGCGGAATCCGCAATAAAATATTGGGAAACTTTAACCTCAGTATTATACAACTAAGGATGAAAGACTTAAATATTAGTGAATGGACAAGGAGAGGCATTGATTATATAAATCAAATAATAGCGGGAGATAAAATTAAATCTTTTGAAAATTTGATACAAGAATTTTCACTATCTAGGAAAGAGTGGTATA
This sequence comes from Pelobates cultripes, assembly GCA_933207985.1. Lineage (NCBI taxonomy): Eukaryota > Metazoa > Chordata > Amphibia > Anura > Pelobatidae > Pelobates > Pelobates cultripes. Next base: position 173,307,844 of record OW240916.1, on the reverse strand, counting down.
ATTATTTAAGAATCAGAAGCTTTATTAAACAGTTTTTGTTACATCGACCTACAGCGGGTATAGAAAATTTGATAGTTCTATTAAGAAATGAGAAGGTATCGCAAATAGTTTCAAAGGCAAGGACTGCTCTTCTTCAACTTGAAGCACCAAATTTAAATGTAAATATTCAAAAATGGAGTAAAGAGTTAAATGTACAGATTCTTAAGTCTGAATGGGACCAAGTATTATACCAAACAAGTAAAATAATCCATTGTTTGAACCTTCTTGAGGTATTATTTAAATTAATGAACCGCTGGTATTTAGTTCCCACCAGATTGTCCAAAATGTACACTTCTAATTCCCCACTGTGTTGGAGATGCAATGACAAAGAGGGGACTTTTGGACATATATGGTGGGACTGTAGTAAGGTGAAAATTCTGTGGTTTATGGCTTTTGAATCATTGGAGTATATCACAGAAACAAAAATCCCTAGAGGTCACCATAATGGTCTATTTCACTTAAATTTGCAATCACTCCTCTTTAAGAACAAATTTATATATGTCCATTTTGTAGCAGCAACAAAAATAATAATCGCAAGGAATTGGAAGAGTAGCGCAAATTTTACACAAGCCCAGTGGTATTCACAAGTCCAATACCAATTAACCATGGAAGCCTTGGGACATCAGTCAATAAAAATCAGAGATGTTAGCAATTTCTGGAAAGAAAAAATGGAGAGTCTGACCAGATAAAATCCTGGACAAAATTAATAGAATAGTTGTGTGGTTTTTTTTTTACATCTTTTCCTTTTTATTTTTTTTTAAGGTAGTAAAATAGAGGTGCCACTGTAATACCCCAAGTAGAGTCTGCAATGCAAGTTTGTTTTTGTATGTTTGTTAAGTACATCATACTAATGAATCCAGTAAAGTTAATTATTTAATAAAAGTAACAATAGATAGTGAAGAAGGATGACCATTATGGGAGACGAAACTTTAATCTTAGAAGGACGGTTGGATGAAAATTTTTGTCATGCCCATTGTTCTTGATATTTTGGTATTTGGATTTGTTTAAAGAAATAATATAATTGAGTAAAGAAATGGGGAACAAGCAATAATATTGTAAATACATGATATTGAGCAGCATTTAATCTCCATGTATATATGTAATACCACATGTCCTATCTAATCAGCGCTAAACAATTACATTTTTTATGTTTTTTATATTAGTATGGATGATGTTAATGTCTTCTACGTCTTGTATAAAAAAAATTGAAATAAATAAATTATTTTAAAAAAAAAATAAATAAATAAAAAAAAAAATAATAAGAGGTAATAGATTCTTACCGTTTGGCATCAGGTTGGGGATCTTTGAATAAGTAATAGGGGATGGACAGATTACTGTCACATACTAGCCAATTAATCAAAGAGCTCAGATTTTAAATTTTTCTTTTTACTGTTCCAGGTAAGATTCATCTATAGGAAAAGGTTACTGATTGCACAAGGTTTGATTACCTGTTGGTAATTGGTAAACATAGAAACATAGAAACATAGAAACATAGAATGTGACGGCAGATAAGAACCATTCGGCCCATCTAGTCTGCCCAATTTTCTAAATACTTTCATTAGTCCCTAGCCTTATCTTATAGTTGGATAGCCTTATGCCTATCCCACGCATGCTTAAACTCCTTTACTGTGTTAACCTCTACCACTTCAGCTGGAAGGCTATTCCATGCATCCACTACCCTCTCAGTAAAGTAATACTTCCTGATATTATTTTTAAACCTTTGTCCCTCTAATTTAAGACTATGTCCTCTTGTTGTGGTAGTTTTTCTTCTTTTAAATATAGTCTCCTCCTTTACTGTGTTGATTACCTTTATATATTTAAATGTTTCTATCATATCCCCCCTGTCTCGTCTTTCCTCCAAGCTATACATGTTAAGATCCTTTAACCTTTCCTGGTAAGTTTTATCCCGCAATCCATGAACCAGTTTAGTAGCCCTTCTCTGAACCCTCTCTAAGGTATCAATATCCTTCTGAAGATACGGTCTCCAGTACTGTGTACAATACTCCAAGTGAGGTCTCACCAGTGTTCTGTACAATGGCATGAGCACTTCCCTCTTTCTACTGCTAATACCTCTCCCTATACAACCAAGCATTCTGCTAGCATTTCCTGCTGCTCTATTACATTGACTGCCTACCTTTAAGTCATCAGAAATAATCACCCCTAAATCCCTTTCCTCATATGTTGAGGTAAGACATTTGATTTGATTAGCTAGGTGTTTGCTATTGATTGTTGGTTAATTAGCTATTGTTTGCAAATAAGCATAGGCCTACCCAGGTGTTAAACATTAATTCCTAGTGAGTGGTGCTTTTAGGAGTTATATAAAGAGTTGTGTTCATTAGCTTGGCTAATATGGCTTGGTTGCTACTTCTAAGTGCTGCTTCAAGTGTGTATTTGGAGACATTCTGGAGATAAACTGGTGGCAATTTGAGGTATACAGAAGGACAGAAAAAAAACAAGATTTGTTTCACGTTCCACTTTTTGGAGATTTGGATGCTTTCTAATCTGTAGACAGTTCTATATATTGCGGCAGGAGATTGTATTTCTGTAGTCTGAGATTTGTAAATTATCCGGTAAATAATCTCAGGCTGGAACTGTTGCAAAGCCACTGCAGCAGAGACGTACTAGAAATGGCAGATGAATTACTGTAGGATCTGGTAGACTTAGAGTTGTGGATAAAAGGCCTATTGCACACAGTCTGTTGCTCTACATAATTCATTTTTAGCACTTTCAGAGTGTAATGGTGTTATGGAGACAGGCTCAGGCACAGAATGCAGTGGTGTTGTTTAGACAGGCTCAGGCACTGAGTGTAGTGGTGTTGTGGAGACAGGTTCAGGCAGTGAGGGTAGTGGTGTTGTGAGACAGGCTTGGGCACTGAGTGCAGTGGTGTTGTGGAGACAGGCCCAGGCATTGGAGACAGGCTTGGAGACTTTGATGAGGCCTAATAGAAAGCAGTTGTTGTTGGGGGATTCTATCATAAGAGGTGTGGAGCTGGACAATAGTGGTCTTGTGAGATGTCTTCCCGGAGCTACTGCTCACAGAGACAGGAGATGTATTTGTAATATTGTTAAGCGAGCAAAGCAGAAAGGGGAATTGGATGTACTTGTTCATCTAGGGACAAGTGACTTGGCTTGCAGTGAGGTTTGACAGGTAAAGGAAGTTTTTGTGTTTTTGCCAAGGATATACGGCAGGTTGCTTCCACACTGTCATTCTCTGAAGTTCTGCCTGTGCATAACACTCAGAACGACAGGCGGATGCGTATTAGGGACTTTAATTTGTGGCTTGGTGAATGTTGTCGGGAGCAAGGATTTGGCTTCATTTCTCATGGTAGCTCTGTTTGCAATGGAAATAAACTGTATAAAAAATATGGTTTGCATCTTTCTCAAAAAGGAACAAATGTTCTCAGTGAGCAGTTCAGAGGTTTTGCTAGGATGTATTTAAACTAAGAGGAGAGAAGGGGGGGGGGCAGAAGGGTGATAAAACATCAATCCTATTGCCCCCAAAAACAAGGACAGAAGGTGCCTGTAGCAAGTGTGTTAAAAAATTATAAGCTTAGAGTCAAGTCTACAAATGCTCGCAGTTTAGGGAATAAGATCCATGAACTTGTGGCAATAATGGCAACTGATAATTAAGATTTAGTCGCTGATACTGACACATGGTATAATGAGAAAAATGACTGGGACATAGCAATACCAGGGTACTATTTATATAAAAAAGACAGGGATGGCAGGAAAGGGGGAGGAATTGCCCTGTATGTGAAGGACAGCATAAAATCTAGCCTAATAAAAGTTAGTGAGGTGAACATAGAGTCCATTTGAGTTACGTTAGAATTTGGAAATCACACAGTAACTCGTGTAGGTGTTATTTATAGACCCCCAAATAGAAGAGTTAGATAATCTACTAGTTGAGGAAATAGCTAAAATGACAATGAAGGGGGAAGTTATCATCATGGGTGACTTTAATCTTCCTGATGTAAATTTGAAAACAAAATTAGCTACTTGTGCCAGGAGCACACATATTCTAAACTCCCTACTGGGATTGTCTCTAAAACAAGTTGTTGAGGAGCCAACTCGTAAAGAGGCCATACTAGATTTAGTGTTAACAAATGGAGATTTGGTATCAGATATTACTGTAGGTGAAAGTTTAGGATCCAGTGATCATCAGTCAGTGTGGTTTAATATAAGAACAGTGACTGAATCAAACCACACAAAAACAAAAGTTTTAGACTTTAGAAAAACAGACTTTTCTAAAATTAGAATATGTGTCAATGAGTCATTATCAGACTGAAGCAATTTAAATGGAGTCCAAGAGAAATGGGATTATTTAAAAGTTGCACTGCTGTAGGCAACAGAAAATTGCATTAGGCTTGTCAGTGAAAGAAAAAAAGCAGTAAATGTGGCTAAAACAGTAAAAACAAAAAGTTAGCATTTAGTAATTAAAAAGAAAAAACAGAGAGAGGAAGACAGAATGATCTATAAGATTAGACAGAAAGTGACTAAGAAAGTTATAAGAGCTTCCAAATCACACAGAAGATAAAATAGCAGAGTCAGTAAAAAAAGGGACAAAACTATTTTTAGATACATAAATGAGAAAAGGAAAGTAAAACAAGGATTAGTTAAATTAAAAACAAAAGAAGGAAGGTAAGTAGAAGATGATAAAGGTCTAGCTGACTGCCTCAATTAATATATTTGTTCAGTATTTAGAGATGAAAATGAAGGAAAGGGACCTCAGTTAGGAAAAATGACAAATTAGTCATTTGTTACATGTGAGTTTACAGAGGAAGAGGTTCTATTTCAACTGTCAAAAGTAAAGACAAATAAGTCAATGGGACCTGATGGAATACACCCAAAGTTATTAAAAGAGCTTAGTGGTGTACTAGCAAAACCAGTAACAGATTTATGTAACCAATCATTGTTAACAAGAGTAGTCCCAGAAGATCTGAAGTTAGCGAATGTTGTGCCCATTCACAAGCAAGGTAGTAGGGAGGAGTTGGGCAACTATAGCCCAGTAAGCCTTACTTCAGTAGTGGGGAAAGTAATGGAAACTATGTTAAGGGATAGGATTGTTGAACATCTAACATCACATGGATTTCAAGATCAGAGACAACATGGGTTTACTTCAGGATGATAATGCCAAAGTAATCTTATAGATTTTTTTGATTGGGTAACTAAAATAATAGATCAGAGTGGTGCAGTAGACATTGTTTACCTGGATTTCAGTAGGGCTTTTGACACTGGTGCTTATCAATAAACTGCACTCTTTAAGTTTGGATTCCAATATTGTTGAATGAGTAAGGCAGTGGCTGAATGACAGGCAACAGAGGGTTGTAGTCAATGGAGTATATCCGAAGCATGGGTTTGTAACCAGTTGGGTACCTCAGGGATCTGTACTCTTTAATATTTTTATTAGTGATATTGCAGAAGGTCTTGATGGTAAGATATGTCTTTTTACTGATGATACTAAGATATGTAACAGGGTTGATGTTCCAGGAGGGATAAGCCAAATGGCAAATGATTTAGGTAAACTAGAGTTGTGGCAGCTGACATTTAATGTGGATAAGTGCAAGATAATGCATCTTGGACGTAAAAACCCAAGGGCAGAGTACAGAATATTTGATAGAGTCCTAACCTCAAAATCTGAGGAAAGGGATTTAGGGATAATTATTTCTGCTGACTTAAAGGTAGGCAGACAATGTAATTGAGCAGTGGGAAATGCTATCAGAATGCTCGGTTGTATAAGGAGAGGTATTAGCAGTAGAAAGAGGGAAGTGTTAATACCAGGGGCGGACTGACAACTCATGGGGCCCATGGGCAATAGGAGACCATATGGCCCCCGTGTACCCACCAACTTGCAAGATACACAAATATACATCACGCCCACATACATGTGTTACAGGAAGGGTTGTAATGTGGGGGGAGAGGCTTCAGTGGGGAACAGGAGTCGTAGCATGTGGGACTAAGGCTGTAGTGGGGAGATAAGGGCTATAATGGGCAACAGCGGCTCTAATGGGGGGAGAATCCCTGTAGAGGGGATATGGGGGTTTTAATTGGAGATAGAGACTGTAGTGTGAGGTTGGGTGATTAGGGGCTGTCATGGGGGATAGGAGCTGTAGTAAGCTGATAAGATTATAACAGGAGGATTATAACATATGCAAATGGAGTGCTATATGTGTTGCAAAAATGGGGTGTGAAAAATGTAAAAAAGAAAATCTATGGTGTCTGGAATACAAACATATTCCTAACACTATAGTTGTAAGAACACATTTTAGATCCCCAGCTTTTCTCTCGTTATAAAGTTATTTTACTCCCTTTTTTTCACCTAAAGTAGAATGAGTGCAAGATTATTTTTAGGTCCACCTATCGTAAGGATGGAGAAAAAGGTAGATCCCCATCTTTCGTACAACTACCACAATACTTTGCCAGATGGGCATCTACCATTTTCCCATCCTTTCAGGTTTGTACTTAGCCCCCAGCATTGTTTGTATGTTTGAATATAAGCATGTTTTGAATGGAGTATATGTGTGTGAATGTAGGGATGTATTTGAGTGTAGTGTTGGAGTTTGAATGCTGAGATGTATACACATATACACTGCCATGTACACACACAAACACATATATATATATATATATATATATATATATATATATATATACACACACACACACCTTGGTTGGTGGCTGCCACCCTTGCTGCTCTCTTATGTATTTGTACCCAACCTCCTCTAGACTGTAAGCTCGTTTGAGCAGGGCAATGTGAGTGTGTGTGTGTGTGTGTGTGTGTGTGTATATATATATCCACACACAGACTCACATTGACACATACAGATACACAGACATACAGACACAAGCATTGACACGTATAGCTAAACATGTGCAGACTCACAGATACAGACACACTTACAGATACACACACACACACACACTTACAGATACACAGACACACACATACAGATACACAGACACACACATACAGATACACAGACACACATTAACGCACATAAAGATACACACATACAGATACGGACACACACAGATACAGACACACGCACATACACATACAGATACAGACACACATTAACACACATACAGATACAGACACATACTAACACAAATACAGATACAGACACACACTAACACACATACAGATAACATGCACATACAAATTACATTACATATATTAACCACCCCCCTGCTACATACCTTTTTGGTGTAGGAGGGTGGCTTCCATGGTGTCAAGTGGCATCTGGCTGAGTGTGATGGGAGTTTGGCTCCCTCTTCTCTCAGCTTGTTGGTAAGCAGGGAGGGGGAACGTGATTACCAACTGCATTACACAGCGCAGGGGCCCACTTGCCCGCGGAATTACACAGGGCAGGGTCCCGGTCGCACTGACCTGATTATTTCTGTAGCGACTTCGATGCACGTGTATGACGTCACCGTTGAGCACCGACTCACACAGGGCGGAAATAATCCTCGGCTCCCCAGATCCTACCTCCACTTCTGGTAAGCAGTGAGAACGGCGCAGCTATCGCACATTGTACTTGAGCGTCGGTGCAAGTTTTGTTTTCTGTGACAGTGTCACAGACATAAAGTGGTTGGTTGGCGGTTGGTTGGTTGACCATGTCCGAAGTGCCCGACCGCTCAGTCCACCCTTGGTTAATACCATTGTACATAACACTGGTGAGACCTCACTTTTAGTATTGTACGCAGTACTGGAGACCATAACTCCAGAAGAATATTGATACTTTAGAGAGAGTTTAGAGAAGGGCTATGAAACTGGTTCATGGATTGCATGATAAAACTTACAAGGAAAGGTTACAGGAACTTTAACATGTATAGCTTGGAGGAAAGACAAGACAGGGGGCGATATGATAGAAACATTTAAATACATAAAGGGAATCAACCCAGTAAATGAGGAGGCTTTATGTAAAAGAAGAAAAAACAACACAACAAGAGGACATAGTCTTAAATTAGAGGGGCATACACACTGCACTCTTCACACACTGCACCCCTCAAACAATGCACCCATGCGCACATTACATCTCCTATAGACACTACATCTGTTATATACACACTTCACAACCTGCACATACTACATCCCTTATAGATACAACATCTCTTATACACACAATGCATCACCTCCAAACATCTTACATAACCTATACACATACTATATTCATTGCATACACACTACATCCCCTATACATACTCTGAGTCCTGTATAAACACACTAGATCCCCTGTAGTGGGGGTCTGCGGGGGGGCACTTGCCCCCACTGAATTTTTAAACTAGCCCTTTTAAAGGGGTGGCCTGAGCCTGCACGCACGGCGCAATGCAGAGGCAGAAGGCGCACAAGGCAGTGGCGTGCTGCAGATGGGGGCTCTTTGTCCTTATTAGGGGGTGTGTGGCGATTGATCTCCATTTGACCGGCAGAATGTAGCATGACTGTAGCGTGTTCACAGAAAGCACAGAACTGCTTTGTGATGAAAGTCACTTCACACTACCCTGTGGCCCATTTAATTTATTTTGGCTGAAAGACCCTAATTGTGACTCTTCAAAGATGTCTGCATATTTATATAGCCCAACCTCTTAGCCACAAGCCACCAATCCCAACTGGCTTCCTCCTATGCCCGCCTCCTAACCCCTTGTAATGGAGCTCCCTGTACTCCGACCGAGTACCCTCCGTTGATGGATGCTCCTAGCGCTTCCTGAGGACTCCAAACACTGCAGCAGACACCACAACCACCGCAGACTCCGCAACCGCTGTAGCTTGACTGGAATCTCACCGTCTTCCTTCCACCTTGGATCAGCTTCTGTCCTCCAGGACTGTGTGGGAAAGACCTTTTCCTTCCACCCTGTATGAGCCTCCAGCATCCAGGACTGTGTGGTGAAGACCTCTCCTCCAAGGAGAGCAGGTCAGGAACAAGCTCTTAAAAGAACAAAGTGATTCAAGCTCAGGGGAATATGCAGAGCATAGCAATCCCCAGTGTGATTATAACAGCTCCCTCCAATAACGAGTCAAGGCTACGTTTAGAGGGATCAAGAAGAACTGTTTATTGGCACACAAAGAACCTTCTTTTATGCAGGTTTCCCTGAGACAGGACCACCCACAGGGTTTTACCCAACAACCAATAATAAACGTACATTACAGAAACACTCCCAGCAATTACACACAAAAATCCTCCCCTCTGCCTGTGATCTAATTATGGTACACAATGGGTTAACATAATTAAACACAGGCAGTAAAAATACAGTTTTTACCCATACCCTGTAACTTTAAAACCATACATCCAATCTTCATACAAATTACATATTTAGAATCAATCCATTCAGGGGAGCAACATATTAAAAATGGCACAAATCAGACAAGGGGTTCAAAAGTTAGCAAAAGTATCTTTTGGGGCCTGGCTGGCAGCATGGTTATCTGGCCCAAACCGGTTTTACAGAGCCCTCTATCCAGGAGACAATGGGGAAAATAATCCACTTATATCCAGGGATAGAGGCAGACTCCATTAACCACATTAGCAAAAGACACAAAAAGACACATAAATACCTAACTCGTATCATACTGAACAGAACCCCCACATTCAACCTATCCCCACATGGCTTGGCTCAATATATCCAAACAGCGCTCAGATCCCACAAATACAGTCAAATCGCCATACCCACTAGGTCCATAGTCATGGGGCAGAAGGCTGGCAATTAGGCTTCTCCATAACACAGGGAAGCAGGACAATTTGTCAAATAAAATAACAGTTACAAATGGCAGTCTGTAACACCCCTGTCAAGGCCCCTTTCCACTTTTGCTCCATGGGGCTACAAGAGTTCCTTGGAGAACTGATGGACTGTGGTTGGTATTAGTTAATACAGTGATTCTGCTAACCTAAAAGTGAAAAAAGCAGGTTTAATTATTTATTTAAAACTTTTTTCCTCTTTTCTCATTGATATTTTTCTCTTTACTTTAATTAATGATTTCCCTCCTTTTTATTATTTTTCTCTTGCTGTCTTATTCTCTTGCTGTTTTTATTTAAAACTTTTTTCCCTCTGTGGTTTTTATTCCAATTCTTGTGTGTGCTGCTGCTGAGTTAATTATGGGGAGTGCCCCTTCATTTCCACCTGTTTGGGATTTGCATTGACAATATAAACTCACTGCTGACTCACAGAGCTTGCTCACTGGAGTTTGCTTGAAAGTAGGCTATTTAAATTAGTCTATTTTAAATAGGAGTTGAAACAGGAGTTTAAAGTAAAAGGGAGTTTAAACCAAGAGGGTAAACATTGTTTTGTTAACTTGCTTTTTTGGGAACTGGGGGTGAGTTCTAGCAAGATTGCTGGTTTTACATTCTGCTGCATGTCTGCATGCCTAGATGGGTGTGAGCGAGTAGCTTCTCTGAAAGCTCAGATTGGAAATCTGGACAGGCAAATTGCAACACTGAGGGAGATTAACAATCTTGAGATGAGTCTGCTGCTCACTGAGCAGAGTTTAATGGGGGCAGGTAGTGAAGTGGGAGGAGATAAGACAGCTGGGAAACAGGCACATAGATGGGTAACAGTGGAGCGAGGAAGCAGGTGGTAGGGAAGGTTTAGCTAGTCCTGATCTTGTGCAGCCTGACAGATTTGCCTGTTTGAGTAAAGATGCCGGGAGCATCAGCTCAGGAGTAGCTGTACTAGAGGAAGCTGTTCCTTCTAACAGCTGTGGCAACAGCTCCTCTAGTACAGGTGGGGTTGAGAGTGTAAGGAAGGCTAGACAGGTTGTGGTGATAGGGGACTCTATTATTAAGAGAGTAGATTGGGTAATAAAACGTATAATTTTTAAAAAGCCAATTTCAATAGCATTAGGGCAGCTCTACAACATATTAACTGGCATAAACTCCTTGGTAAAAAAAAAAAAAAAAAAAAAAAATGAGGAAAAATGAAATCTTTTTAAACAAGTATTGGAAAGGTACATTTCTCAGTATCTATCATTGGGTAGAAAATATAAAATAAACGCATTGAAACCAATGTGGCTTAGTAGGGAAATAAAACAAGATTAAAAGTAAGAAAAGGGCATTTAAATTGGACAAATCAATCTTGAGACAAAACAATATTAATTACTGATGGGGGTTCCCCACATTTTAATATCATACGAAAGAAAAATCACTCCCATTAATCATGCAGATGATCTAAAAACTTGGCTAACTGAAAATAATATCAAGAGTAGCTCCAATTACTAGATAACAAACAGCGTAGTCCCAATTTTCCCTAAAATAGATAGGCAATAACAGCATTCAACCTTTAAATTAGGGAAAAAGTAAAGAATTACTTTGGAAATAAGAATACACACTGACTATATATAAACACACAAATATCTCCCTCCTTTTTTTCTTTTTAATTTTTCTTTTCTTTCCACGAATAATAGCACAAGGGGAAAATGGGGGAACCTAAGGAATAGGTAAATTTAGGAACATAGGGAAAACAAAATAATGATAAAATAGAATGTAGAATATTTCAGGAAATTGATTTAACTTGCACCAAGTAAGACAACCAATTCACAAAATTAAAAGAGCACCTCTACATATCAACTCACATGATTTATTTATTTATTTATTTATAAAATATTTTACCATGGTGGATACATTGAGATTTTTCTCGTTTTCAAGTATGTCCTGGGTCCACAAAACATTGCATTTTTACAATAGGATACAATATTACAAAAATACAATATACAAACTATAAATATATATATATATATATATATATATATATATACACATACACATACACACATATATAAATTTAATACATAACAGGTAATAAATATATGCAACCATGACAAGTGCATTCTGTGCTTAGGTATATTGCCATAAATCTCTTAAACAATTTTAGATTGAATGAAGATTTGACTGTGTCTCTGAGAGTATTCCATAATTGTGGTGCTCTGTAGGAAAAGGAGGATCGAGCTACTTTATTTTTGAAATGATATAAAATACACCTATAATAATAGGATTTAGGAAACACACTAACACAGAGAGGAAGAAGGAAAGGGAGAGATGGGGGAAGAAAGGAGAGAGGGATGGAAAAAATAGAAATTGAACTATTTAATAGAGAGGTAAGATTAAGAATAGCACAAGATTTACACAATAAATAAATGGTATAAGTAAAAATAATCACAAAAGGATTGACGTAATAAAAGGTTAAAGGAGTATGGGGTTTAGAAATATAGGGTTTTCCCTTGTTCCAATGTTTTTCATTACTCGAGATACTGTATGGCGGGGTTCTTTTGTCTAAACCTTACTGAAACGCAATTCACTCTCAAATAGATGGTACCTAACACAGAAACATCTAAAGAATATTTTCCCTGAATCATCAGATAGATGCTGGAAATGCAAAGTTAATGAAGGCAATTTGATCCATTTATGGTGGCAATGTACACCCATAAACAAATTCTGGGAAGATATAATCAATGCAATATATTAAATAACAGAAATGAAATTAGTCTTAAAGCCTGAAGTGGTCCTGTTAAACCTGAACTGGCCAAAAATGACAAAAATACACTAACGTTAATAATGCATATCATCACGGCAGCTAAATTACTTTTAGCACGAAATTGGAAAACAGGGACAATCCCATGTACTCAAGAACTAATTATACAAGTCATATGGCAGGGAAAAAATGGAAAGGGGTATCCTGGTGAACTTAGAAAATAGATATACTCCAATAGAAGACTGGGATAAATGAATAAACAAAATGGAAATGTTTACCTAATATACATCAATATAGTGCTGCATTTCCTTCTCAAGACCTGCCGCACTCCCTGATTCTTTTTTTTTTTTATTGTTATTTTTTCTCCTCTACAATAATCAATGCGGGCACAATTTATACCCGGCTACAGGGAGGGGAGGGGACAGGGAAGAGGAGAGGAGGAAACAGGATGAATGTATAAAATTCCCCAAAACAGGCAGATAAACATAACAATAACAATTATTGTAATGTAAAGCATGCAAGATGAGCTCTCTCTCTCTCCAAAGCAAGCAGGGGAAACCAATACAGACAAACAGGAATTCTCAATAAAATTTAATTCATAATGTGGGGAGGATCAGGGTGGGACATGGGAGTTTAACAAGAAACATAAAAAAACATTTAAGAAATTCCAGGAGATATTCATGATGACAAGAGTACCAAGGCCTGAATCATAGACGCACCATAAAAATAAAAATAAAATGCCAGGCTGGTACATGTCTGAAACATATGAAAATATAAATAAAATTGGACAAATCGGAAGCATCCCAATATAAGGTATAAAAAAGCCAATAATGCTTGCAAACAGGCAATTAAAGTGCTAAACTAGAAAACAAGAAATTAATAGCCAAAGAAAGCAAAACCAATCCCAATTTTTTTTAACTACCTGAATTCTAAAAAAACAAAAAAATTAAAGTTTAGGTACACTGGAAACAGAGATTGGTCTGTTAGTTAATGAAGACCAGGAAAGGGCATAATTTGTATTAACAATTTTTTATCAGTATATATCAATGACAATCCTATGGCAATAGATATGCAACTGATTGCTGCAAAAAACTAGCAGATAACTTGTGATTGGATGACTCAAGATAAAGTGATACAGCAGTTAAAGTAAATTAATGTAAATAAAGCTCCGGGGACTGACGGTATTCACCCATAAGCACTTAAGGAACTAATTGTGGAAAGAAGTGAACCTCTGTATTTAATCTTTCAAGATTATTTTCTTTCAGGAATTGTACCAGAGGACTTGAGGAAGGCAGTTGTTGTTAATATATTTAAAAAGGGTTCAGAATTTTTGAATGGAAATTATAGACCTGTGAGCTTAACGTCTGTAGCTGGGAAAGTATTTGAAGGGCTATTAAGGGATAATATTCTGGAATTCATTGGGAAGAACTTTGTTATTAGCAATAATCACAAGTCATGTCAAACTAGCTTAATTGCATTCTACGAAGAAGTAAGTAGAAGTATAGATCAGGGTGTTGCAGTGGATGTGATCTACTTGTATTTTGCCAAGGCATTTGATACACTTCCTCACAATTAGTGATGTCCCGAACGGTTCGCTGGCGAATAGTTCCTGGCGAACATAGCGTGTTCGCGTTCGCTACGGATGGCGAACATATGCGATGTTCGGTCCGCCCCCTATTAATTTACTAATACTAAGTAAAAATAGTATTAGTAAATTGTATTAGTAAATTGTGCCCCTACTTGCAATACCGCGAGTAGGGGCATGTCTATTAAACAGTGAGCAGCCAACCAAAAAAAAAAACGAGCGCACAAAAAAATAATCCATCTTCACCATGGAGGGCTCCGCGCAGACTGAGCTCTGCAGGGCGGGGGAAGGCTTATAAAGCCTTGCCACGCCCTGCAATTAGGCTAAGAACACTCTGATTGACTGGCTTAAACCAGCCAGAGTGCTCTTTGTCATTTTACACAGCGTGGGAAAATTCAAAAGAACTTTCCCACGCTGTGTAAAATGACACAGAGCACTGTGATTGGATGGCTTGAAATCCATCCAATCACAGTGCTCTGTGTCATTTTACACAGCGTGGGAAAGTTCAATTTTCCAACGCTGTGTAAAATGACACAGAGCACTGTGATTGGATGGATTTCAAGCCATCCAATCACAGTGCTCTGTGTCATTTTACACAGCGTGGGAAAGTTCTTTTGAATTTTCCCACGCTAAGTAAAATGGCAAAGAGCACTCTGATTGGCTTAAACCAGCCAATCAGAGTGTTCTTAGCCTAATTGCAGGGCGTGGCAAGGCTTTATAATAGGTCCTCCCTTATTGTTAATTTTAGGGCCCCCACCCACCGCTCAGGGCTGGGGGCCAGAGGGGACAGTAGGTCCCCCCTTTATTGTTAATTTTAGGGCCCCCACCCACCACTCAGGGGTGGGGGCCAGGGAGGACAATAGATCCCCCCTTATTGTTATTAGGGCCCCCACCCACCGCTCAGGTGTGGGGGCCGGCGGGGACAGTAGGTTCCCCCCTTATTGTTATTTTTAGGGCCCCCACCCGCTGCACAGGGGTGGGGGCCGGAGAGGGGGAGGACAGTAGGTCCCCCCTCATTATCTTTATGGCCCCCACCCACCGCCCAGGGGTGGGGCCCGGGGGGGAGGAGGAGAGTAGGTCTCCTCCCCCCCCCCCTTCAACCACTATTGTGGCCAGAAAGAGTCCCTGTGGGTTTTAAAATTCGCCTGCCTATTGAAGTCTATGGCGGTGCTCCGGGTTTGCCCGGTTCGCGAACATTTGCGGAAGTTCGCGTTCGCGGTCCGCGAACCGAAAATTTTATGTTTGCGACATCACTACTCACAATAGGTTAGTGCTCAAGCTAAAATAAATTGGTCTAGATGAATATTCTTGTTCTTGAGTAGAACATTGGCTTAAAGATAGAGTGCAAGGAGTTGTCATTAATGGTACATTTTTAAGTTTAACAAATGTGGTAAGTGGTGTCCCTCAGGCTTCTGTTTTGAGACTCCTTCTATTTAACTTATTTATAAATGATCTTAAAAAAGGCATTGAAAGCCATGTTTTAGTGTTTGTAAACGACACAAAACTTTGTGAAGTAATAAAATGTGGGCAGGATATTGCTTTGCTTTAGAGTAATTTATATAGATTGGGGGACTGGGCACTAAACTGGCAGATGAAATTTAATGTAGAGAAATGCAGTTATGCACTTCAGGGTAAAGAATGCACAAGCAACTTACACCCTAAAGGGTAGTGAATTAGGGATAACAACACAAGAGAAGTATTTGGGAATTGTTATAGGCTATAAATTGGGCAGCAATATGTAATGTCAATCTGCAGTTGCTAAGGCCAGTAAGGTTTTGTCATGTATATAAAGGGGCATAAATTCTCGGGATGAAAATATAATTTTGCCTCTTTATAAATCACTGGTAAGACCACACCTTGAATATGCTGCGCACTTTTGGGCACCTGTCCCAAAGAAGGACTAGAAAAAGTGCAGAGATGAGCTACAAAATTGATAAAAGGAATGGGGCATTTTAGTTACGAAGAAAGGTTAAAAAATGCAAGTCTCTTTAGTCTGGAAAAACAGTGCCTCAGAGGGAATATGATAACATTATAGAAAATATATTCTGGGCCAGTACAAACCACTATCTGGAAATCTATTCATAAACAGGGTTATACATAGGACACAAGGTCACACATTTTGGCTGGAGAAAGTAGATTTAGTCTAAGGCAAATATTTTTATTTTTATTTTTACAGTAAGTACTATAAGGATGTTGAATTCTCTGCCTGAAGAGGTGGAGTCCATACAGATGTTTAAACAGAAATTTGATTAATACTTGCAAAAACATAACAAAAAGGGATTTAGTTTCTAATTAGTGGGTAATAGCTGCTTAATCCAAGGAGATATCTGACTGCCATTTTGGGGTCAAAAGGGATTTTTTTTTTTTAGTTTATTGCAAACTTAGAAGAATTTCAGACTGGGTTTTTTGCCTTCATTTAGAACAACACCAAAAACATATGTGAAGAAGGTTGAACTTGAGGGACGCAGGTCTCTTTTCAGGTATGTAACTATGTAACTGTCTAATTTGTACTATACATATATTGTAAAACATTTTTGTGACAAGAGCAACCTCGCCACATTGCATTGGAGGAGCCTGGTTGCTCGCCTGCTGCCTCTGGATTATGGCCCCATGTTGGGAGACCTCTTTTCCCCTGCAGAAAAGACTTATTCATGCTTTTCTGCCCGGTGTTCGGTAGATTCAATCTACCGAACAACCGCACAAATGACTGGACCACCTGGGAGCTGCAGTGTGCCGGCAATTAACCTCCCAGAAGCTGCGGTTAACCGCAGCTTAATTGACGAATACTGGGTGGCCGCCATTCGTATAACGAACACGAGGTTGTGGCCATTTTAAACACGCGAACACACAGCGGTGTTCGATGCCTAAACTCATGGAACTAAAAACGGACACAGTTCGGCGCGAACACCGCTGAGGCCGCCGACCTCCCTTCTTTTTCGGTAGAAGTACACGAACAGTCCGGTATTCGGTAGCTGTAACTGACTGCATTATACCCCAGATAGGAATCCCATGGAGCTCATTCGTATGAGAACTGACTTTGTAAAGACTTTGGCTCCATGGCGATTGAACTGTATTCATGTGGTCTGAGCGCCATCTGCTTAATAATGTGCGCTCAGACCTGAGCTATCTGGGGATATGTTAAATGTATAGTTTTATTGTAACGTGTCTTACATAGTGTATTTTAATAGTAATTCTTGTTTTAGTATCCCCACGTGCATAATGGCGATTTGCCTTTGTCCTGGGAGATAATTGAATTACTTCTCAATTATCTCCAGGGCAGAGAGAAGGAAGCCAGGATGCATTGTGGAAATACAATGTGACCGTGTGTCCTATTTTTCTGATTGTCTGTCTTTTGTCACAGTCTCCCATTTGGTCCCCTAGGGGAGTGTCCACCAGGTGGGAGACCTGCATAAATACTGGGCAGGTAGCCCTCATTAAACAAACCACTGCTTGACCCTCAACACGGAGCCTTGTCTCGTCTTTGGGGGGGATTTACTGAATGCTGATAGAGACTGATTGCTAGGAGTGTAAGCCGCTTGGGTGCTTTTCCTATTCGTCTGCTAGCAACGATTCGTATGTTTCCAGTTTGTGAGTTTGGAGTGCTATATTGTATGCAGTTTGGGAGATTAGAGCATTCCCTTATTTGCGGTTCGGGAGTTTGGTTTTCTGTGCCTGCATCTCTGAAAGGGGACGATCGCCTAAACGGTTTTAACCCCTTGTGTGCTGAAACGGTCCGTTACAATTTTCTTTGCCATAATCTTCTCTGCATTAGTAAACTATGGTGCCTCAACTAGGGATTGATAATGCTAACAAGCCACATTATATAGTACCTATAATGTCTCAATATAAAAGTAATTTTTAGATTCTGTGGTAACAAAATCCCTTCGGTTTCAACCAGAGGTATTCTAGCACCATCTGGTATTATACACTAATCCTTTTCCAAACCTTAGATTGCCAGGGAAAAGCCCCCAAATTGGTTTCTTAACCCCCCTTAATCCTAAATATATATGCCTGGAATGTGTCTTTACACCATTTACAAAATAGTTTACCCACTCCACCATTGTCCACATTGAATAATTGCACATGTCTGCCTGAATATTATAGTTGCCAACCTGGAGTGCAGTTTAATTGATGAAGCGGGTAAAGAAAGGCTGTTGGGGAATAAATAAAACTAATGCACTAGATTGTGGAGTAATGTAATGTATAGAGAAACAGACTATGACAAAAGTTGCAAAATTTTAAAAAGATACATAATGAATACTTTCTGTTCCTTTACCCTGCTGTCCTTGGACCAGACCTTGCCTAGTCATGAAGAAATAAATCCTGAACTCTTTCTGTAGATCTGAAAGCCCAACAGTAAAATCTTAACTTGACCACAGAGCAAGATTAATTAAGTCACATATTATGACACTGTACATAATGTCTATAGTTCTGTAAGGTTATCTGTGTCTATCCAGTACCGATCAATATGAAGCATTCTTGTGTCTTTTTAGCCACATTTATAACTTAGTTAGGATGCCAAATTGGAGACCCTTCCTAGATCCCTGAAGTCTGAGTATGCCTGCATGGGCTGGTTGAGTGTTGTGTATGTGATGACTGAATTTTGTACATGGTGGAGTCTGAGTGGTGTGCATGTGTATGTGTGTGTATGTGTGTGTATAGGGGAATGTGGCTGGATGTTGTGTGTGTGTGTAGTGTCTCACTGTAATTGGGGAATTTATTCTTTTGGCCGTCTCCTGCTTATATTTTGACAGGGCTTTTTAATCCCTATTAGTCAAATAGATTCTGTGATAGTCAGGTGAGCAGGGACGGCGCTTCCTATAACAACAGCCGCCTAGGGCACCACTTAGGAGGAGGCGCCCTGCACCCTCATCGACGGCCAGTCTTATGCTGCAGCCGCCTGAGGGCTCTATAGAGAGCCTCAGGTGGCTGCAGCACTGCCCGGGCCAACATGTCCATGAGGGCGCACCGGTCCATGCGCGCAAGAAAAGAGAGATCAGTAGGAGGGAAGCGTACAGCGCTCCCTCCTGTCAGTTCCTTAGTTTAGTGTAGCCGAGGTCCTCTCCAGTCCATGGTACAGCAAAACAGAAACTCCTGTACTGCGGACCGGAGAGGAGCTTGACCACGCTACACAGGGTAGGGGGGTCCACTGAGGGAGGGTGAGAACGTGTTTGGGGGGGAGAGTCCAATATGGGAGGGAGGATGAGGAGAACATAGGGGGGAGGATAAGGAGTACGTGTCGGGGGAGAGACCATTAAGGGAGGGAGGGTGAGGAGAATGTGGGGAGAGACCACTAAGGGAGGGAGGAGGAGGGTGAGGAGAGAACGTGGGGGAGAGAGACCACTAAAGGGGAGTGAGGGGTGAGAGAATGTAGGGGTGGGAGAGTCCACTAAGGAGAGGGGTGAGAAGAACGTGGAGGGGAGAGACCACTAAGGGAAGGGGGTGGAGGAGAGACCACTAGAGGAGTGGGAGAAGTGAGGAGAGACCACTAAGGGGAGTTGGAGAGTAAAGACCACTAGGAGGGTGGTGGGAAAATACAGACCACTAGAGGAGGGTGGGGGAGAGGAGAGACCACTAAGGAAGGGTGGGGGGGAGGGACAGAGAGCAACAAAGGAGAGGAGAGACCACTAATGGAAAGGGGAGGAAGGAGAGACGACTAGTAGAAAGGGGGGGAGGAGAGACCACTAAGAAGGGGGAAGAGAGACCACTGGGGGGGAGAACAGAGACCACTAATAGAAAGGGGGAGAGAAGAGGAGAGACCACTAAGGGACAGGGAAGGAGAGTAGAGACCACTAAGGGACCGAAGGGAGAGTTCTATAGGACAGGTGGCAGGGGAGAGCTCTAAGGGATTGGGGGTAGGATTGGGGGTAGGAGAGAGCACTAAGGGGGGGAGCACTAGGAGACAGGAGTGGAGAGCTCTAAGGGAGAGGAGAGCTCTAAGAGACAAGAGGAGAGAGGTGACAAAAGTGATCTGTGTGGAAAATAGGCACTTAGAAACTAATAATAAATGTTTAACCTTAAAAGCTGCTACAACACTCTTATGTGGCTCTCTCTAGTCCACCAAATTAGAAGATGAAAAGATTAGGGAGTTTGAGAGGGGTTAGTGAGAAAAACCACCCACCACAAAATCTCTTAAGTGGAGTGCTGAATAATACCCCTAAACTTAGTGTATCAGGTGATCCAATAGAGATTTATATATGCAAAAAAAGGAAAAAAGATTTTCCAATGGTGAAGTATGTCCTATATTATACAATCAGTAATAAAGTTTATACAATTTAAACTCACAAGTGAAGAGCCAAGTGAAGGACTGGCTCAAATCACATTAGCCTTGGTGTATATTGGAAAACACCTTACCTCTTTCCTTTCTTTCTTGAATACTCAGAAGAAAACACAAAGAAATATCTTTCTAGTCAAGAATGTTGGATAAAATTAGGACAAATCAGTGCACCAAATGGTATATTGCTCGCCTTTTCCAGAGCCAAATTAAATACCTTGCTCTGGTTGGACAGCTTGTTACCCACTAAGGGGGTATACTTTCTGTGGAAGTTGATGAAGTTGACAGCAGATTGGGCTAAAAAAGATCCAATTGATCAATTTATAAGTATTTTAAATTTCCACATATAAATTACAAAACAATAAAAATAATGTCCTTGTGCTGAAAATCTCCTCGAGACACGTTTCACCCTTTCCTCGGGCTTACTCAATCAAAGTTAATCTATTCCTCATTCCCTCTGTCTTTTTAAATCCCAGTTCTAGTACCTGATTCATCTTCTCATTCTTTAATTATCCAATCTGGTCCGCCGTTATCGTGGGTGTTTCATCCACAGCTGATCGTGCCCGTCATACTGATTTCCGGGAGTGACGTCACGTCCCTTCGTCACTTCCGGTGTTGATATTGCCATATTTCTTGCTGGCTTCTCGCCTTTTCTCATGTCATAGTCAGGGTATGCATTGTCCATACATGTGAATATATTAACCCTTAGATCAAGTATGGCTCATAAAAAGGGTAAAAAACTGTTACGGTATACCCTGGGTATCGAGGGTTAATACCGAATGAGGGATTCACCTTGATGCAGAAACAGCAACTCACAAACACTTCAATTCACAGAACTGGAAAAATACACAAAATCCTTCTCTCCTTGATTCGGGACCAGCAACTCACGAATACTCTAATTTCCCGAATAGAGAATCAGACGAAATCCTTCTCTCCTGGAACAGGCAAAAGAATAATCCAAAGTAGCAATCCCCCCCAAACACGAGACCAAGCTCCATCTTGAGGGTAAAACAGGAATCTGCTTTATTGAGGGCTACATGCCCGGTATTTATGCAGGTCTCCCACCTGGTGGACACTCCCCTAGGGGACCAGATGGAAGACTGGGACAAGTATAGTATAGTAGCCAATCACAGTGGCTCAGGCATAAACACTCCCCTTTGTACAAGTAAACCCTTCCTCTCTATCCTGGAGATAATTGGGAAGAAATCCAATTATCTCCAAGGACAGAGGCAAAACACCATTTTACAGGATACAATAAAAATACATAAAATTCAATAACTGTAAAACTACCAAATGTATTCAGTACATATATGTCACACGGCTCCCTCCTTGTGGGACACTCCGGCAGAACTGGCTTGACCATTTGGTGGGTCAACTTGGGGATGACCGGACTAGGAGGTGGTAGGGATGTCAGTTTGTCAGGACAATCCATTTGCATTCCCGTTCTGCTTACCGGGCCCGTAGCTGATGAGGTTATAGGGTTGGAGGGCTAAACTCCACCGCATCAATCTACCATTGTCTACTGAGACCCGGTTCCCGGTTAAGCCAGACTAACGGATTGTGGTCTGTTATAAGAGAGAATTCCTGTCCGTATAAATAAGGGCTCAACTTCTTCAGTGCCCAGACCAGGGCTAAACACTCCTTCTCTACCAAAAATGATACTGCACTCCAAAAAAAATGTTGAATAAAGTTCATTGCTTCATTTTAATAATTCATAATGCTATTATGTAAACAAAATTCATTGATTGCAAAAAGATATATATATATATATATATATAGAGAGAGATAAATCATTTGATGGTATATACACACTAGAATCAAACAATGTATCCAAATGGGAACAATTAATTGCAAAACTATATACATAACTCCATGTTGCTAAAGAACCCTAATCACAGATTTATATTGTCCAGATGATGCTGTTTAAATAGTATCTGTGACAGACCCATCTGTATGAACTAGAATTGCTGTGTTCGTCTGTTTTGCCGTTTGTATGAATTTCCCCATTCATATGCCTGGCTTAAGGGAATGTATTTTTTTTGTCGAACGGAACTACCGAACGGACGGCCACCCAGAAGAGAAGTGTGCTGCTGGTTAACCTATTGATCCCAATTAGAACGTTGCGGTTAACCACAGACACTTCTCAATTAAAACCGAACACAGGGTGGTCGTCGTTCGTATGTCGACCACGAGGCGGCGGCCATTTTAACTATGCGAAAGCCCAGCGGTGTTCGACGGTTATTCCATGGAACTAAAAACGGACACTTTTTCAACCGAACACCGCTGAAGCCGTCGACCTCCCCTTCTCAATCAACAAAACTATACGAATACCGGCCGTTCGAGAGATTTAAAGGCACGAATGGACTTACCCCAGATAGCCTTCCCATGGAGTCAATCACATACCGAAGAACTGTAATAGACTTTGACTCCATGGCGATTGAACTATGTGTGTGGGATCTGAGCGCTATTCGCCAGTAATATGCACTCAGATCCAGGCTATCTGGGGATGTGTTATACGAATGCAATACGTTCGACAGTTATAAAGTTATGTATTTTAATGTGTTTTGTAACTTGTATTTAAAATGGCGATTTGCCTCTGCTCTGGGAGATAATTGAATTACTTCTCAATTATCTCCCGAGCAGAGGGGAGGAAACTGTGTTGCATGCTGGCAATATTGTGGGGATGTATGTCTGAAATGTCCCCATGTCCTTCTGTTATTCCAGTCTCCCATTTGGTCCCCTAGGGGAGTGTCCACCAAGTGGGAGACCTGCATAAATACGGGCAGGTAGCCCACAGTAAACTCAGTTCGTGTTTTACCCTCAAAGCGGAGATTGGTCTCGTTATTAGGGGGATTTTATTAACAGCGACTAGAGACTGCTTATTGGGATTATTTGCCGCTTGGAAACTATTGCCGTTCGGCTGCTATTGGCGATTCGTGCATTTTGAGCTCGTGACGGGAAGGAGCCGTACAGGTACCGTTCGGGAGGTTGGAGTGTTTCCTGGCTGGCAGTTCGCATGGTTATACTGCATACGCTACCAGACCACATTATTGCGAACGGGGAGCATTCACTAAACGGAGGTTTGTGCATTTATTACTGGAGGTACCGTAACAGTATCCTAGAGTCCAAGGGTCCTATCCCAAAAAAGGGAAAAGGGAAAAAGGAAAAAATAAAAAAAGAGAAAAAAAATGATGAAAAAATAAAAATGCAATACAAGAAAAAAAGAAAAAATAAGAGGAGGCAAAAAAAGGTATATACAGTTCCAGTATGCACACTATAATATATGGGTGGATCTCACCATATTTTCCAAGGTTGTAAGTCCTATTTTGAAGTATAAGTTTTTCTTATAGTGGATCCCAGTACTCCTTGAATTGTGTATGAGTGTGTGCTGAAAGAAATCCTCCTGCCTTCCTGAGGGTACCGGACTCTTCTCTCTAATCTGTTGATCTCGGGTCTTCTTGATGGGCACTCCTTCTCCACTGCTGCATAACTTACGTCTCGAGGTAATAACTTTCTACTTAAGTATGCGACAGGGTGCTCTCCTCCATCCTCCCTGACTTGGCTCAGCACAGCCCCCAGTCCATACATGGAAGCATCTGTGTGGACGAGAAAATGTTTGTTAGGGACTGGGGCAGCAAAGACAGGGGCATTCAAAAGCCTGCTTAAGGAGGCTCGCAAGCTGGACACCACAGGACCTGCTTAGGGAGGTTCTTAGTCAGGTCAGTCAGGGGCTTGGCGATAGTACTGTAGTCAGGGACAAAACGTCAGTAGCACCCTGCCGTCCCCAAGAAGGCTAGCACTTGGGTCTTAGTGATAGGTGTGGGCCAGTTAGCCACAGCCTCTACCTTGGCTGGCTCCGGTCTCTGGCTCCCACACCCCACTCTGTGACCCAAGTACTCTACTTCAGCCATACCTAGATGGCACTTGTCTGGTTTCAAGGTCAGGCCAGCTGCCCGAATCTTGTCCAGAACCACCCCTACATGGACTAGGTGTTCCTCCCAGGACTCACTGTAGACCCCAATGTCGTCCAGGTATGCACAAGCAAATTCCTTGAAGCCATCGAGGAGTCTATCCACCATACGATGGAAGGTAGCCGGAGCATTCTTCATCCCGAATAGCATGAACTTAAACTGGTACAGGCCAAATGGGGTGACAAATGCCGACTTGGGGATAGCATCCTTAGCCAGGGGAATCTGCCAATAGCCTTTATGTCTATGGTGGTCAGATAGCGTCCCCTGGCAATACGGTCTAGTAACTCGTCTACCCGGGGCATCGGGTAGGCGTCAGTGGTGGTCCTCTCGTTGAGCCGCCTGTAGTCCATACAGAACCGGGTGGTCCCATCTTTCTTAGATACCAGGACTACAGGCGACGCCCAAGGGCTATCGGAGTGTTCGATGACTCCTGTATCTTCTTAAGCATTCCCTCTCGGACTGCTTCAGGGATACGGTAAGGGGGTTGTCGCAGGGGATTCTGTCCAGGGGTCTCTACCTTATATACAGCTAGGGTAGTGTAACCATGATCTTGGGAGAACGTCGCCTGCTTCTCCCACAGAAGCTGCCTTGCCTGTACCTTCTCTGTGGGGCTTAACCGTTCCCCTAGCTGCACAAGGCTAGTGAGGTCAATTTGGGGGTCCCTCTCTAATAATTCGGGTAGGGGTAAAGTCTCCATGTCATCTGCAGCAGGGGCACACACTGCAGAGACATCCTCTGGTCTCTCCTGATACTCCTCCAGCATGTTCACAAGAAAGGATCACTGAATCCTCTCAGCTGGCTATAATATAGGTAGTATCAAATACTTGAGCTGCTTGCATCTTGTTTGTCTTCACAGGCTTGAGCACCAAAACTTTCTGCCCAACCTGGAAGACCCACTGCTGAGCACCCTGATTGTACCACCTCTTCTGTCTCCTGTGGAGATTCTCCCTTACCATCAGGGACAGTTTCTCCATGCGGTCCCGAAGTTCCAGGACATATGGTACTATGGGGGTCCCCTCCTGCTCTGTCTCTCCCTCCCAGTGTCCTCTAATGAAATCCAGGGGTCCGCTGACCCTTCTCCCATAGAATAACTCAAAGGGAGAGAACCCAGTAGATTCCTGGGGCACCTCTCTGTACACAAATAGCAGATGAGGCAGGAATTGCTCCCAGTCTCTGCAAGTGTCAGTAAAGGTCCTCAGTATCTGCTTGAGGGTGCTGTGACGAAATGCCTTTTGTCCCTGGATTGTTAGGTGACAAGCTGCCCTTTGCCCCCGGCTTTTGGAGGAGCCTGATTGCCAGCCTCCTTCCTCATGACTATGGCCCTGGGGTGTATTGCCATTTAAAAAGACTATTTGGGGCTTATTGGCTTCTAAAGACAGTTTCTTCCCACTGGAATCCATGGGGAGGTGTGTTTCTTCCCCTCCCCCGTTTCCAGTCTATTGTTCTCCAGCAGGGCGTTGTCCCAGGCACACTGCCAAACCAGTTGGAACTGACTGCTTTTGTCCCTCCTTGGTTTCTCAACAGCCCTTGCTATGCTTTTGTCAGGATTACTGTTTGATCCAGCACGTAGAACTGTACAGCACGGATGACAAATAAGTAACGTATTACCGGTCCTTAGAATGGCCGGATTTAACGTACAAAGAATAGTCAAAAATACTAGCCGAGGTCAGGGAACACAGAAAGGGACAAAGCGATGAGGAAAGCCAGGAGTCAGGATACCAGAATATAGAGAAGTCATTAAACAAAGCCAAAGTCAAAAACCAGGTAGAAAACTATAAACAGGAACGTGCTCTCAGACAACCACAAGGGAAACCACGACAGGGCACTGAGCAGGCTGAGAACTGGGCCTAAATACCCCTCCTTTCTTTCTGATAGGCTGTAACCGGCCTTTGTCCCCAAAGTCAGTTACCAGGTTTCATTTGCATAATTGCTGCTCAGCATTAACCCTTCTGTGGATTAGGTTGCTGCTCGGCACAACTTTTCCTGTGTAGACAGTAAATGTCATTAATCACTTTTCTCTAAGCGGATGAATACATGACACCAGGTTTCATTTGCACAATTACTGCTCAGCATTAACCCTTCTGTGGATTAGGCTGCTGCTCGGCACAACTTTTCCTGTGTGGACAGTAAATGTCATTAACCACATTTCTATAAGCGGATGAATATGTGACATTACCCCCACCTGAAGAACGCCCACCGGGCGGACAGGACCAGGCTTGAGAGGAAATTTAGCGTGAAAAGCGCGGATCTTACGGCCCGCATGCAGGTCAGGAGCCGAAACCCAAGAACGATCAGCAGGACCGTAACCTTTCCAAACAACCAAGTACTGTAAAGTGCCCCGAGAAAACCTAGAATCCACGATAGAAGATACCTCATACTCTTCCTGACCACCCACCACCACCGGAGGGGGAGGAACACAAGTAACAGTATATCTATTGCAGACAAGAGGTTTGAGTAAGGACACATGAAAAGTGTTGGGAATCCCTAAAGTTGCAGGAAGAGCCAGAGAGTAAG
>OW240916.1:173250761-173280909 GCA_933207985.1 Pelobates cultripes | reverse complement strand
TCCTGACCACCCACCACCACCGGAGGGGGAGGAACACAAGTAACAGTATATCTATTGCAGACAAGAGGTTTGAGTAAGGACACATGAAAAGTGTTGGGAATCCCTAAAGTTGCAGGAAGAGCCAGAGAGTAAGACACTGGATTGATCCTACGAAGCACTCTATAGGGACCAAGGAATCTGGGGGACCAAGGAATCTGGGGGCAAACTTCATGCTAGGCACCTTAAGCTTGATGTTGCGAGATGACAACCAAACCCGGTCCCCCACTTGGTACACCGGGTTGGCACTCCTACGCTTATCAGCAAAATGTTTGAAGCGTTCAGCAGCAGCCCCTAGAGCAGTTTGAACCTTAACCCAGGTATCCCGAATGGAGGCCAGACACTCATCCAGAGCAGGAATGGCAGTATCAGAAAATACCGCAGGGAGAACCGTAGGATGCCTACCATTATTGACAAAAAATGGACTGTGCCCAGAGGAGTCATGAACAGCATTGTTTCTTGCGAACTCGGCCCACGGGAGTAGTTCGGACCAATTGTCTTGTGTGCTATTAATAAAACAACGCAAATAAACTTCTAATGACTGGTTAGCCTTCTCAGCTGTACCATTGGTCTGTGGATGGTAGGAGGAGGAGAAGGAGAGATCAATCCCCAATTGTTTACTGAACGCCCTCCAGAACCTGGACACAAACTGAGAGTCCCTATCAGACACAATATTGTGGGGGATGCCATGCAAACGGACAATTTCACGTATGAAAATTAGGACCAAATCTTGCGAAGATGGCAACTTCTTGAGAGGAATGAAATGAGCCATCTTAGAAAATCGGTCTACAACCATGAGAATAGTAGTGAACCCAGCAGAGCTAGGAAGCTCAACAATAAAGTCCATGGATAGGTGGGACCATGGAATCTCAGGAACAGGAAGAGGCCGCAACAGGCCACAAGGAAGTGCATGAGTCACCTTAGAAACTGCACACACAGAACATGCCTGCACATACTCCTTTACATCTTTCCTGAGTGAATCCCACCAAAATGATCTAGTGATCGCGGCAGTGGACTTATTGATGCCCGGGTGTCCAGCAGTTATATTGTCATGGAACACTTTCATGATATTAACCCTTTCACATAGGGGGAACGAACAGTTTATCACACGGTTTACTACTGGGCGCCTGAGGCTGGGCCTCAGGTATGGTGCCAAGCAGTGAAGAAGACAGTGAGAGGACAGTAGTAGCAATAATACACTCTGCTGGAATAATAGGAGATGTCATCTGTTCCGGAGCTGACTCATTATCAAATTGCCTGGACAAGGCATCAGCCTTGGTATTTTTAGAACCAGGTCTATAAGTAATGAGAAAATTAAAACGTGAAAGGAACAGTGACCATCTAGCCTGTCTGGAAGACAAACGTTTGGCATCCCCTATATATGCCAGATTTTTGTGGTCGGTTATGATCAACAGGGGGTCCTTAGAACCCTCCAAAAGATGTCGCCACTCCTTGAGGGCAAGAATAATGGCCAACAGTTCTCTATTGCCAATATCATAGTTGCAGGAGACATCTTTCTGGAGACGTAGCCACAAGGATGCAATGGTGTTCCCTGGCTTTCTCTCTGAGAGAGAACAGCCCCTACCCCTGTCTCGGATGCATCGACCTCTAATATAAAAGGTTTACTAGTGTCGGGATGTTTTAGTATGTCCGCAGAGGCAAATCTTTGTTTAAGAGTCTCAAAAGCATTCACAGCCTCTTTGGACCATACCGTGCTACTAACCCCTTTGCGAGTCATATTTGTGATTGGGGCTATTACAGAAGAAAATCCCTTGATGAATCTTCTGTAATAGTTGGCAAAACCAATAAACCTTTGAATGGCTTTTAAACCAGAGGGTAATGGCCAGTGTAGTACAGCCTCTAGTTTTTTAGGACCCATTTGAAATCCCGATGCAGAGATGTTGTAACCCAAAAAGTGGACTTCAGGCTGGTCAAATATGCACTTTTCTAATTTACAATAAAGTTTATTTTTCAACAACGTCTGCAGAACCTGTTTCACATGGGAGTGGTGAGTTTGAAGATCAGGGGAATACACCAAAATATCGTCCAAATAAACCAAGACAAATGAGTAAATGAATTCCCTGAGTACATCATTTATAAAGTCTTGGAATACGGCCGGGGCGTTGCATAACCCAAATGGCATAACCAGATATTCATAGTGTCCACTACGGGTATTAAATGCCGTCTTCCACTCATGATTCTCTTTAATTCTAACCAAATTGTAAGCGCTCCTAAGGTCAAGCTTAGTAAATACTTTAGCTCCCTGAAGTCTATCGAACAATTCGGAAATGAGTGGAATAGGGTATGCATTTTTTACAGTGATTTTATTAAGTGCCCTGTAGTCTATGCAAGGGCGTAACTCACCACCCTTTTTCTCAACAAAAAAGAATCCTGCACCAGCTGGTGAGGATGACTTTCTTATGTGCCCTTTGCTCAAGGATTCTTTGATGTATTCCTCCATTATTTTACTCTCCTGGGGAGATAAGGCATAAACTGCCCCCTTAGGTGGCATAGCGCCTGGAAACAGGTTAATGGCACAGTCATATGCTCTGTGGGGAGGCAATACATCGGATTGAGCCTTGTTAAACACCTCCTGAAGTTCTCGGTATTGTATGGGAACTCCAGGAGTTTGGGGAGTGGTAGTGGGAAGGTCAATAGTATCCAATCTCTTTAGTACTGGTTTTATACATCTCCCCATACACTCTTTACCCCATTCTAATATCTCCCCATTAGCCCAGTCAATATAGGGATTGTGCTTACTCAGCCACGGAAACCCTAATATGATAGGACATGATGGAGAAGTAATAACCTGAAACGTCATCTCCTCCCTATGGGAGGCCCCAATGGCGATTGTAATAGGGACAGTTTTGTGGGTTATAAGCTGTTGTGTGAGTGGTTTACCATCAATAGCCTCTACAGCTAGCGGCGTAGGTCTCTCCCTGACCGGTATCTCATTACCCCTAATAAACTGGACATCAATAAAATTTCCAGCAGCACCTGAGTCCATTAGGGCACTGCAAGAAAACTTCTTGTTATCAATGGAAATAGATACCTCAAGGAGGAATCTACTTTTGTTTTTGTTAGAGGACAACTCCATCACACCTAAGATCTGTCCCCTTAAGGTTCTTAGGTGCGGAAGTTTTCCGGACGCACTGGACAATTAGTTATCATATGTCCCTTTCTACCGCAATATAGGCATAACCCCTCCCTTCTCCTATACTGTTTTTCGGCCTCTGACAGTCTAGTGACCCCCAACTGCATAGGTTCGGGTTCGGACTGTACAGGGAGGTTAGACAAAACAGGTTTAGAGAATTGAGGTGCTAGGGACATAGCCGTACGTCTGGTCTTGCTTCTGGTGACTTCTCTGAGTCTTAACCTATTATCAATATGCATGACAAACGTAATAAATTCGTTAAGACTCTTAGGTAATTCTTTAGCGGCTATCTCATCTAGTATAGTCTCTGAGAGACCTTTTTTGAATGCTGAGATTAACCCATTGTTAGTCCAGTCTACCTCGGAAGCTAAGGTACGGAATTCAATAGCATAATCCGAGATAGACCGGTTACCTTGTCTGATGTGCATTAGGTCAGTGGAGGCGTCATCCTCTCTACCCAATGGCTCAAACGTAAGCTTGAATTCGGCAAGGAATTCCTGGTAATTATGAGCTATGCTCCGATTACTCTCCCACAACGGATTAGCCCAGGCAAGGGCCTTGCCCTTTAATTGATTCATTAGATAACCAATTCTTGCTCTGTCTGTGGGGAATGACCCTGGTGAGGCCTCAAAATGGTACTCCACCTGATTAAGAAAACCCCTGCATTCCTGGATATTGCCATCAAACTGTAGGGATGGTGATAAGGACATGCAAGGAGTCCTATTAACAGTGGGTGGAGGTACACAGGGTAGAGGTGCTATAGGAGGAGACGCTGCAGGCTGCAGATGCTCCGTTCTAGCGAGAAGCGTACTTAAAGCCTGAGTGAATTGATCCATGCGGTGATCATTCTCCTCTAATTTCCTCTCGCAAGCAGCTATGTGCTGACACAGTTCTACAGGATCTATGGCCATGTCGTAATGTCAGGATTACTGTTTGATCCAGCACGTAGAATTGTACAGCACGGATGACAAATAAGTAACGTATTACCGGTCCTTAGAATGGCCGGATTTAACGTACAAAGAATAGTCAAAAATACTAGCCGAGGTCAGGGAACACAGAAAGGGACACAGCGATGAGGAAAGCCAGGAGTCAGGATACCAGAATATAGAGAAGTCAATAAACAAAGCCAAAGTCAAAAACCAGGTAGAAAACTATAAACAGGAACGCGCTCTCAGACAACCACAAGGGAAACCATGACAGGGCACTGAGCAGGCTGAGAACTGGGCCTAAATACCCCTCCTTTAGTTCTGATAGGCTGTAACCGGCCTTTGACCCCAAAGTCAGTTACCAGGTTTCATTTGCATAATTGCTGCTCAGCATTAACCCTTCTGTGGATTAGGTTGCTGCTCGGCACAACTTTTCCTGTGTGGACAGTAAATGTCATTAATCACTTTTCTCTAAGCGGATGAATACATGACACCAGGTTTCATTTGCACAATTACTGCTCAGCATTAACCCTTCTGTGGATTAGGTTGCTGCTCGGCACAACTTTTCCTGTGTGGACAGTAAATGTCATTAACCACATTTCTATAAGCGGATGAATATGTGACAGCTTTACCCCGTGGAAAATCTCCTCTGTTCATATGATCTGAGCGCTGTTCACCTAGATTGGGTGCTCAGATCCGAGCTATCTGGGGATTTTCTGTACCTGGAGATAACTGAGTTTACTGCAGTGCCTTAAGCCAATTATCTCCAGGATGGAGAGGAGGGATTTCATTGTGTATGTGGGAGTGTTATTATGTTAATTAGTGTTCCCATTGGTTTGTGTCCCTTTTGTCACAGTTTACCACCAGGTCCAGGGGGTGTGCCTCTGACCTGAAAACTTGTATATAAGGAGTAATAAACGCTCATTGGAGTCAGATCATCTTGTACCTTCATGAAGTTTCGGCTCATGTTTGGGGGATTGGAGAAACTACACTCTGGGGATTGCTATAATCACTATACTCCCCAGGGTATAATCACTAAGCTCTGTTAAGAGCTTGTTCCTGTTCTCTGGAATTTGGAGAGAGGTCGACCTGCTGGAAGCAGGACCCTGGTCCTGGGTCCAGAGTGGGTGGAGACGACGAGACCCCAACCAAGCTGCGGCAGTTCGTGGGGTCTGCAGTGGTTATGGTGTCAGGCAGAGTGCTTGGAGTCCTCGGAAAGCACTAGGAGCATCTGTCGGCGGAAGGTACCCGGTCGGGGTGCTAGCTGTTCTGTTACAGGTGCCATTAAATCGCTCGCAGAGACCGTTAGTCTTTGGGTGATAGGGCGAACTGTGCAGCGGTTTAATGCCGCACACCTTCCACACCTGCTGGGTGAGCACAGCGGTAAACTGGGCTCCCTGATCGGAGAGAATCTCCTTAGGGAACCCTACCCTAGTAAAAACCTTAACCAGGGCATCAGCAACCGTCTCTGCCTCTATATTAGACAGTGCTACTGCCTCTGAATAATGCGTGGCGTAGTCCACCACGGTGAGAATATACTTCTTACCTGATGGACTAGCCCTGGCCAGTGGACCCACAATGTCAACGGCTATGCGGGAAAAGGGTTCCCCAATGATAGGCATAGACATAAGCCTAGCTTTTGAGTGATCCCCCCGCTTACCTACCCATTGACAGGTGTCACAAGTACTACAATATACCGCACATCTCGGTTAAAATTGGACTGGAAGAAATTTTGGGTGATCCTATGAGCTGTGCGGCGGGACCCTAGATGTCCAGCTAATGGCACATAATGCCCAATCCACAGAATCTCTTGCCAGTATTTTGCAGGCACAACCAGCTGCCTACTCTGTGGAGGGGCGACCCTTTTCTGGGAAGGTTTAGGGATCCTATACAGCCTGTCCCCTACCCACTCATAACGTTATGATCTCCAGGATGGAGAGGAGGGATTTCATTGTGTATGTGGGAGTGTTATTATGTTAATTAGTGTTCCCATTGGTTTGTGTCCCTTTTGTCACAGTTTACCACCAGGTCCGGGGGGTGTGCCTCTGACCTGAAAACTTGTATATAAGGAGTAATAAACGCTCATTGGAGTCAGATCATCTTGTACCTTCATGAAGTTTCAGCTCATGTTTGGGGGATTGGAGAAACTACACTCTGGGGATTGCTATAATCACTATACTCCCCAGGGTATAATCTACCCCCTCTTCCCTAGCACCTATACTTCTGAAGGGTCGGATCCTCCTGGGTTTCCCTCCCAAACGCCTCTGGTGTATCCCAGCCTAAGGGGGCCTGATCTAGGGTACTAGTCGGGGAAGAGAGTCTTACCTGGGTTTCAGCAGCAGGTGGGCCGGTCTCGGCAGCAAGGGTCTGGGCACGGGTCGTCACAGCGTTAACCTCAGCGGGACCCATCGAGGCGTATGCAGAAACAAGGAGGGCCAAATCATTTCCAAGGAGAACGTCAGCTGGCAAATCCCTCATGACCCCCACATTCACATGCCTAGCACCCACTCCCCAATCCAAATGTACCCGGGCAACAGGCAGGCGGAACAAAGCGCGCCCTGCTACTCTCACAGCCACAGTGTTTCCGGTGTGCTGGTTCACGGACTCTAAGTTCTTTTGGAGTAAGGTCACAGTTGCACCGGTATTTCGCAGACCACTGACCTCCTTCCCATTCACTTTAACCAGTTGCCGGTGCTGCTGTCTATTGTCCCGGTCGGCAGCTTGCACGGGGTCTGCTTCATGCAGGATGCCCCAACATTCCTCCTCCTCTACGCAGTGGGCAGCAGGCTGAGGGTTACACTGGGTTCCGCCTGCAGGTCTCCTCCAGGACTGGGCTTGGTTAGCAGTGTTTAGTGGGCATTCTGGCCTTTTGTGCCCTAGCTGCATGCATCCAAAGCACCGGATGGGCTGGAAGTAGTCCCGTGGGTTAAACCAGGATGGCTGAGGGTAGTTAGTGGCTGAAGGTGGTGCTGGAGGGCAGTGCACCGGGGGTTGGTAGGCTGTGCTGCTGGGGGTGCTGCTGGTCGGTATTCCACTCTGGCAGGTGTCTTGGGAGTATACAGGCATCCGTATATTCATCTGCCAGGCGAGCCGCTTCATGCAGGGTGGAGGGTTTACGGTACCGGACCCACTCCCTGACTCCTGTAGATAATTTGTCAAAGCAATGTTCCAGCAAGAACATCTGCAGCACCTCTTCCCCGGATATGGCTTGGCACCCCGCCATCCAGTGGGCGGCTGTACAGTGCACCCGACATGCCCACTCGACGTAGGAATCTCTGGCTAGTTTAGCAGTGTCTCGGAACCGCCTCCGGTATGCCTCCGGTGTAACTGCATACCTGGAGAGCAGAGCTTCTTTAACTGCATGATAATCTCTGATCTCCTCATTAGGAATGGCCCGAAAAGCCACACTGGCCCGGCTGGATAATTTTCTGGATAATATTTGACCCAGTCTTCTGCGGGTACCTTGTGTAGAGCACATTGCCGCTCAAAATCAGCAAGGTACCCATCAATCTCTCCTTCTGTTTCAATGAAGGGTTTAAATGCTGCAAAATGGACCTTTTTCTATTCCGAAGTATGCAGGCCTCCACAGCTGCTATGACCCGGTCGATGATCTCTGCAGTCAGGTTGGGGCCATAATGGGCCAGTGTTATTTTAACCGCACGGTCAAAGCTTGCCTCTTCGGGGGTTCTATCTGGTATGCTGGGCCCATTGGCTCCCTCAGTCCCTGATACTCCATCCATTTCGGTCAATATGGCAATAATCTCCCTCTTCCTGAGGTTACTGGCTTGTCGGCCCCGTTGTTCCAGCAGGTCTTTAAGGGTAGCTCTTTTCAGCCTTTCGTACGGTACTTCCATTAGCTCCGGATGTGTAGTTTTCCCTCTGGGTGATGAGAACCATCCCGTCACTTGCCACCAGTTGTTACGGTATACCCTGAGTATCAAGGGTTAATACCGAATGAGGGATTCACCTTGATGCAGAAACAGCAACTCACGAACACTTCAATTCACCTAACTGGAAAAATACACAAAATCCTTGATACGGGACCAGCAAATCACGAATACTCCAATTTCCCGAATAGAGAATCAGACGAAATCCTTCTCTCCTGGAACAGGCAAAAGAATAATAGAAAGTAGCAATCCCCCCAAACACGAGACCGAGCTCCGTCTTGAGGGTAAAACAGGAATCTGCTTTATTGAGGGCTACATGCCCAGTATTTATGCAGGCCTCGTGGACACTCCCCTAGGGGACCAGATGGAAGACTGGGACAAGTATAGTATAGTAGCCAATCACAGTGGCTCAGGCATAAACACTCCCCTTTGTACAAGTAAACCCCTCCTCTCTATCCTGGAGATAATTGGGAAGAAATCCAATTATCTCCAAGGACAGAGACGCCATTTTACAGGATACAATAAAAATACATAAAATTCAATAACTGTAAAACTATTGAATGTATTCAGTACATATAACGTATCCCCAGATAGCCTAGATCTGAGCGCACATTATTACCGAATGGCGCTCAGATCCAATACACACAGTTCAATCGTCATGGAGCCAAAGTCTTTCACACTGTTCTTTCGGTATACGAAGGGCTCCATGGGATGGCTATCTGGGTTAAGTCAATTTGTGAAATAACAAGTCCCGAACGGACCGACGTTCGTATGCCAAAGAAAGGAGGTCGGCAGTTTAAGCGGTGTTGGGGAGAAAAAGTGTCCGTTTTGGGTTCCATAAGATTGTCGTCGAGCACCGCTGTTTATTCGTGCGTCTAAGATGGCCGCCGCCTCGTGGTCGGTATACGAACGAACAGCATACGGTTTCAATTAAGAGGGGTCTGCGGTTAACCACAATGTACTAATTGAGGCCAATAGGTAAACCAGCAGCACACTTCTGTTCTGGGTTGCCGGCCGTTCGGCAGTTTGTTCGGTAGATTAAAAAATAAAACGAATGGGGAAGTACGGACAGGAAATTATACAAATCCACACGAATTAAATGGGATAGCGATATAGTTCCAAGACACAGGGATCTGTCACAAAAGCAATAACACATAATAAACTGTTATTGACAATATATTTTTTATATGGAAGGGAAGTGTTTCTTCCCTCCAGGATTTTCTTAATTTTCTGAACAACAACAACTTGGGTATTAAATTGACAAGTGATTTTAGTAAATCAAATGTCAACTTTTTAGACCTTAATATTTATGTTGAAGAAAACCAAATTAAAACAAAGACATATTTCAAAGCAGTAGATGTAAATAGCTAAGAAGAAGAGGGAAGTTGCCATTTCTCTCCATGGCTGAGAAATGTACCAAAGTCACAGTT
This sequence comes from Pelobates cultripes, assembly GCA_933207985.1. Lineage (NCBI taxonomy): Eukaryota > Metazoa > Chordata > Amphibia > Anura > Pelobatidae > Pelobates > Pelobates cultripes. The sequence continues at coordinate 173,271,476 of OW240916.1, read as the reverse complement.
ATTAATGATCAAACGTAACTGTACTGAAGAAAGTGAATTTAAACAACAATCCAAACATTTTTGAGTGATTTCAGAGATAAAGGACACAAGGAAGAACTCTTAAACAAAGCCCTTGAGGAGACTTTTTAAAAAAAATATAAATTAACTTTTTTTAATTTTTTTTTTATTAATTCTTTATTTTTCGTGTGGAAAGGTAACAGATTCATGAATATGGCCACAACAGCCTTGACACAACGATTAGAATCAGTGCATATTAAATACAAGGCATTGTTGTGTGCTAGTCACACACATTTTATATTTACAATAGGTCACATTGTTATATAGTGAGGTTTTGAAATCTAATAACTGTGGGGGTGGAAGACTGCCGTCTGCCTAAGACACCCTAAGTTCTGTGGAGTCGTGGGTGGAGGGGGGAAGGCAGTTACAGCTAGGTCCAGTGGCTGTTCCCAATTCCAGATCGTGCGACTATAAGTTATGGGTGTTGGGTGTGTCTCTTGGGCCTTCCGAGTGTGGCCAGGAAGAGAGTTGCGGTGGTTGCGGGGTCTCTCTATGTGTGCCTTTTCTAGGACTAGGTCCGCTCCTCTTTTTGTCCCTGATTGTAGTTATTGGTGGGTACCCGTGTGTGGTGCTCTAGGTGTCAAAAGGTGTCTTTTTGGCCCTAGTGGTAGCTGCGGGTGGTTCCTGGTCAGTGTAGTAACTATAAGTTTTGTGTCTAGGTATATATATAAGTCGCTGTAGTGTGACAGGATCAAGTTGTGCCCTTGGGGCTTTAGGCTAGGGGTATCAGACCTTGCGGTGAGTTTGATTCCAGTCAGGGTTACTATGTCGCCCGTGATGTCGGTTCCCTTTAACCCCAGGGGGGGGGGGGGTGTTATCGGAACTGGTGTGCTTGGCTCTGGTGGGCCGTTGTAGCACTGTAATGGCCGTCAGAGTGTGAGAGAACTACATATAACTTAATGAACAGTCTTATTAACTTAAAATATTTAAACTAGTTAAACTAAGGCCTATGAGGCCGTCGGTGAGGCAGTTCGTTCAGGTTTTGGTTTTCGGGCCTCTGCTTGTTCCAGGGGTTGCGGATGAATCTGCGCTCGTTGTCCCTGGTCAATGATCTGGCTGTGTCGCTGAGGTCGCTGCGAGGTTCGATATTTCCAGTGCGGTCATCAGTGCTGGGCCCTCTGTGTGGTCGGTGGCCCTGTAGTGCTTGTCATCTTTAGTGATCCAGAGAGTTCCTGGTGTTGCCCATCTATAGGCAACTCCTGCGGCTTGGAGTTGTTTGGTGATTGGTTGCATACTTTTGCGCCATATCAGTGTGGCCCTGCTCAAGTCCTGAAAGAAAGAGAGTTTGCTGTCTTCAAAGTCAAGAGGTGTCTTCCATTGTATAGCTGTCATTAGCCACAGTTTGTCCAACATTGATTGGCATCTCAATATTATGTCTCGTGGGGCTGAGTTGGGTGCTTGTGGGGATTTGGCTATCCTGTAAACCCCGTCGAACTGGAACATTTTGGATTGTCTAGTCGGCAGGAGTGTGGCCACAAGGCGTCTAGTGAAGTGTGGCAACTCTTCCAGCGGTATTGATTCAGGTACCCCTCGGATTTTTATGTTTTTTCGGCGCCCTCTGTCATCTAGGAGGGTAACTTGCCTGGTCATTGTCGCTTGTGCAGCTTGGAGGTGTCGCACCTTCTCCCTCAGTTCCTGGTAGTTCTCTCTTAGTCCCTTTACCTCCTCTTCTACTGCCTGAGTGCGCGTGGACACAGCGTGCATGTCCAGTTTAAGCACTGCCAGGTCCGGTTCCCACATTTGTCTTAGGTTCTGTTGCAGGCCTGTCAGGCCTGTATCTTGTTTTGAGGCCGGTGCGCTGGCTTCTGGCATCCACGTGTGTGTGGGGTGTTGGGGACTAAGGTGTGGGCTGTCTAGCGGTTCTCCCTCCTCTGATGGTACCGGGGATGTTTCACGGGGGGTTTGTGCCTTCACTGCGCTTGGGGCCTGTAACATTTGGCCTATGTCGCGCTGCGGTTTCGGGGTATTTTGGGGCGGTTTCTGTGTTCTGCGCCCCATCTCACCTGAGCTGTGTGTGCTGGGGTACCAGTCCTCAAAGTCTGGGACACTCCAGGGCCAGTGTTCTCCCGTGCTGAGTTGAGGCTGCCTCCCTGCCCAGTAGGCTTTGCCGCCTCGGCGTCTATTTTTCGAGCCGGGCGTCAGGACAAACGGCATCGGCGGTCGCAGTGGGGTTCCCTGCGGTCTGTGGCTGAATGTGTGGCCATGATTTATGCGGGATGCCTCCGATGTTGCTGGATTGCCGTGCGGTACCTCGGAGCTCCGGCAAGGTGCGTCTGCTCTGGTCCGTTGCTAGGCTCCGCCCCATAAATTAATTTTTAATCTCTAATAAATCAAAAAATAATGATAGGGAGAACCAAATCTCATTTATTTGTGATTTTAATTGCAAATACAATGATGTTCAAAACATTTTGAACAAATATTGGCCAATACTGAAAAAAGATGGAATATTAAATTCTATACTCCCAGAAAAACAAACATTACTTATAGGGGAGTACCAAACTTAAAAAGTAATTTAGTTCACAGCCATTGCAGAAAAAACAGGGCCCAAAGAATTTGTTTAATGAAGAAGGAGGTTTCTATGACTGTGGTAATTGTGGGGCATGTGTCAATACGAGAAATAATTCATACACCCAAAAAATGAGAAAGAAAAGTTTTCCAGAAAACAGCTTATTACATGTAATTCAAAAAGAATTATCTATGTAATCACCTGTACGTGTGGTTTGATTTATGTAGAAAGGACCACTAGGGCACTGCATGTGAGAATTCAGGAGCATGTTCGAAATATTAAAATAGGACTCGAAAAAAACACAGCCTTTCCTATCATTTTAAATGATAGAGACCCAAGTCAACTCAAATTTTTAGGAATACAAAAAGTTGAGACCAATTGGAGGGGAAAAGATCTCATTACTGCAATGGGCAAATTGGAGATAAGATGGATCTTTAACTTAAATTCCCTTCTCTCCTATGCATTAAGTAGTGACTTCGAGCTATATAATTTTTTCTAAATCAACATAATTTAGTTTCTCACATTTTTTATATTTTATTATTTTTTAATTATAATATATTTTGGGATATAGACATAAACAAAAATGAGAATTGTGTATAAGTGCACCATTTTTTAAGTTAAAAGATCTATATAGTCTTATTATGCAAATCGATATACAGGTGATACAAGAAAAATTAGAATATCGTGCAAAAGTTCATTTATTCAGTAAAGCAACATAAAAAGGGAAACTAATATATGAGATAGACGCATTACATTAAAAGCAAGATAGTTTAAGCCGTGATTTGTCAGAAGTGCGATGATTATGGCTTACAGCTCATGAAAACCCCAAATCCACAATCTCAGTATATTAGAATATTATGAAAAGGTGCAATATCAGCTAAGTAAGCCATAAAACCTGCAAAGGGTTTCTGAACTTTTAAATGGTCTCTCAGTTTAGTTCAGTAGGAATCACAATCATGGGGAAGACTGCTGACCTGACAGTTGTGCAGAAAACCATCAATGACACCCTCCATAAGGAGGGAAAGCCTCAAAAGGCAATTGCGAAGGAAGTTGGATGTTCCCAAAGTGCTGTATCAAAGCACATTAATAGAAAGTTATGTGGAAGGGAAAAGTGTGGAAGAAAAAGGTGCACATGCATCAGGGATGACCGCAGACTGAAGAGTATTGTCAGGAAAAGGCCATTAAAAAGTGTTGGGGACTTTCACAAGGAATGGATAGAGGCTGGAGTCAGTGCATCAAGAGCCACCACACACAGACGGATCCTGGAAATGGGCTTCAGATGTCGTATTCCTCTTGTCAAGCCACTCCTGAACAACAAGCAACGTCAGAAGCGTCTTACCTGGGCTAAAGAAAAACAGACATGGTCTGTTGCTCAGTGGTCTAAAGTCCTCTTTTCTGATGAGAGCAACTTTTGCATCTCATTTGGAAACCAAGGACCCAGAGTCTGGAGGAAGAATGGAGAGGCACACACTCTCCACAGTCTGTGTTTATTTTGGGAGCCATGTCATCTTCTGGTGTTGGTCCACTGTGCTTCATTAAGTCCAGGGTCAATGCAGCCGTCTACCAGGAGATTTTGGAGCACTCTGTGCTTCCTTCTGCAGACGAGCTTTATGGGGATGCTGACTTCATTTTCCAGCAGGACTTGGCATCTGCCCACACTACCAAAAGCACCAAAGCCTAGTTCAATGACCGTGGGATTACTGTGCTTGATTGGCCAGCAAACTCGTCTGACCTGAACCCCATAGAGAATCTATGGGGCATTGCCAAGAGAAAGATGAGAGACATGAGACAGAACAATGCAGAAGAGCTGAAGGCCACTATTGAAGCATCCTGGTCTTCCATTACACCTCAGCAGTGACAAAGGCTGATAGCTTCCATGCCATGCCACATTGAGGCAGTAATTGCTGCAAAAGGGGCCCAAACCAGGTACTGAGTCCATATGAATGCCTGTACTTTTCAGAGGTCTGATATTGTTCTATGTACACTCCTTGTTTTATTGATTGCATGTAATATTCTAATTTACTGAGATTGTGGATTTGGGGTTTTCATGAGCTGTAAGCCTTAATCATCGCAGTTATAACAAATCACGGCTTGAACTATCTTGCTTTGCATGTAATGCGTCTATCTCATATATTAGTTTCCCCTTTTACATTGCATTACTGAAGTAAATTAACTTTTGCACGATATTCTAATTTTTCAAGTATCACCTGTATGTATCATTCTAACTAGTACATTTAGATCTGCTAATTTTTTTATTATTGTCTGTGGTTGTATTAGTTTACTTATATTCTAACAGTTCATTATGTGTTATTGCTTTTTACCCCTTTTTTTTTCTAAGGGTTAACATATTTGCACCTATGGACATTGCATACCTTGACTATGACACGAGAAAAGGCGAGAAGCCAGCAAGAAATATGTCACTTCCGGAAATCAGTATGACAGGCACGATCAGCTGTGGATGAAACACCCATGATAACGATAGACCAGATTGGATAATTAAAGAATGAGAAGACAAATCAGGTACTAGAACTGGGATTTAAAAAGACGGAAGGAATGAGGAATAAATTAACTTTAAATGAGAAAGCCCGAGGAAAGGGTGAAAGGCGTCTCAAGGAGATTTTCAGCACAAGCACATTATTTTTATTGTTTTGTAATTTATATGTGTAATTTTAAATACTTTAATACATTGATCAATTGGATCTTTTTTAGTCCAATCTGCTGTCAACTTCATCTACTTCCATAGAAGGTATACCCTCCTTACTTGGTAACAAGCTGTACAAACCAGAGCCAGGTATTTAATTTGGCTCTGGAAAGCGGAGCAATATATTGGTGCACTGATTTATCCAACATACTTCACTAAAAAAGATATTTCTTTGTGTTTTCTTCTGAGTATTCAAGAAAGAAAGGAAAGAGGGAAGGTGCTTCCCAATATACACCAAGGCTAATGTGATTTGAGCCAGTCCTTCACTTGGCTCTTCACTTGTGAGTTTAAATTGTATAAACTTTATTACTGATTGTATCATATATGACATACTTCACCATTGAAAAATTTTTTTTCCTTTTTTTTGCATATATAAATCTCGATTGGATCACCTGATACCCCTAAGTTTAGGAGTAAGTATTATTCAGTGCTCCACTTAAGGGATTTTGTGGTGGGTGTTTTTCCTCACTAACCCCCTCTTAAACTTCCTAATCTTTTCACAAGAGGAGAGAGCACTATGGGAAAGGGGGCAGGGAGATCACTAAGGGACAGGGGAGATCACTAAGGGACAGTGGGGCAAGTGGAGCACTAATGGGCTGGTAGGACTCAGCCCCTATCCTACCCCAAAAACTCTATTTCACACTACGCATACACACACACACACAATGCATCCCTATATATACTCAGAAACACACAATGCATCCCTACACACAGAAACACAACATGCTTACCTTACACATAGAGAAACACAAAGTGCATCCATTACACACATATAAACACACAATGCTTATCTTACACACACACAGAAACACAACGCATATCTTATACACACTCAATGCACCCCTTACAGGCACACACACTGCATCCCTTACACACACAGAAACACACCTTATGTATACAAATACAGATTCACACAATGCATCCCTTACACACAACCAGAAACACACAATACATACCTTATACACACACACTGCTTCCACCACACACACACACCACACACACACACATTGCATCACCTACACAAACTGCTATCCCTATACACTACATTCCATAAGCATATACATTAGATCCTCTACAATAACACATAACACATCCCCTACACACTCCCCTCCCTGGGTGGAACATGTAGGTGGACTTATTGGTGGGCCTTATGGTCATACTCACCGTCAGGCCCTGGGGCCCAGACCTTGAGCTGTGTAAGGGGCCCCAAAAAATGGAGCAGCTTCACGTTCTCCCAGAACATTGAATTTTGTGACCACAGTTGCAAACAGGCTCCAGAGATCCTGTTCTACACCAGACCAGTGGAGCCAGACTGCAGCCAGAGCCCATCATCATCCTCATCTGGTTGTAAGTAAGCAATCTGTATATTATTAGTGACACTAATCTCTAATCTAACTCACATTAGAGAGACACTATGGTCCCCAGAACCACTGCAGCTTAATGAATCCTTGCACCAGTCCTGCTGGTGGGTGGAGGTTTGTACCAATATCAGATGCTGAACACTTTAAGAGCTCCCTTGCAGTCCATTGCTTATGCAATGTCTCAGAGTGCCAGAGAACTGTGAGGGAGTGCTTAAAGTGATCTACACCCAATACTGGTTTAGACCACAAAGCTCAAGTATGTGAGGAGGCATATGGCCCAACAGGCAGATTTTTTTCCCCCTGCTGACTCAACAAGGACCTCCTCACAGCCAACCCCATGCTCAGACAGAGGTCCACTATTAAGCCTTAATACCGTATCTGGCTCTGCTTTTAAACTACAGTTCTTGAAAGATATTTCTACAAAATAAATGGTTAATTTTTAATGTCCATTAGCTGTATAATTGCTAAAATTAGTATGCGCAGCTACTGAAATCCCTGTGCAAGGAAAGCCTTTTGAGATCATAGAAGATAGGCAACAAATAATTGTCCTGCGAGCCTGCACTGGGCTCCATCCTTCTTAAACAGTTAGTATATAATGAGCATATGTAAACAGTTCTATTCTAAAATAGCTTGAATCTTTTTGCACAATAAATTTGCTAATCTTCATTTTTATGATTTATTAATGCAGAGTTAACTCATGGAAAAATTTACTTTTTTACTTACTAATGCTTAAAAGTACACTTTTTGGAAAACAGGCACTTTATTATTATTTACCAACATATCCTGCAGCAATTGCTGAAACAAGAGAGGAGAAGAAGGCCCTGCTCAAACAAACTTTCAGACCGTGAGGATTTCAGGTAGCCACATTAGGTGTCTTGAATTTGGACACTTACTGGTGAGATGGTCTGATCAGGATTCCAACATTAGTTTCCAAGTTCTAAGGCAATTATGTTAACTGTTATAACTAGCCGGCAGTGTGTGATATACTTTTAAGGAATTTGATTTAATTTCTATTACATATATTTCTTTTCCTATAGCAGGTTTTTAACTTGAAATACAAATATTCAATTTACACCAAATTTGGGAGTTAAATAATAATTATAAAATTGAGTTTGTAATGTTTATAATCTGCATGCTTTGTTGTTATTTTTAAGGAATGGCTGTATAGTTACAAGGCTCTTGAAAGTGTCAACCTTTTTTTCATTGTCCATCCCTAAAAAGCAGATTTTTCATGTAGCTATGCTCTCATATGTATTGTACGGAACAATATAGATCCATTTTAATCTATGGAAATATGTATCAACACTTTTATTACTTTCATAAATACAAATGGGCAAAGAGTTACTTATTTGTCAATTTTATTTTAAGCAGTTATATAACATTTCTATATGAAGTCCAGCATGAATTTATTGAGATTATGGTCTGATGTTAATTAACCTCTGCCATAACAAAAAGTATACTGCTCAGCTGATATTACACTAAGCAGTTATTTTGCACTTCGGTTCTGAACATAGCAGTAGGTTTAAAAGTGTTTGGAATATTTCTGGAGGTAATTGCGTCTTGAGGTTTAATCCCAACTTTAACCAATCTTTTCTTTTGGCAAAAAGTATGCTGATTTGTTAATAGTATCCCAAGCAGTTACTTTACATTCCTGCATGAAGCACAGCTGTAGGTTGAAGTGTTTGGTTGGGTTTAAATGCCTTGAGACTTAATCCTGGCTTCAACCAATTTCTTTCATAGCAAAGAGTATACTGCTTAGTCAATTGCGCCCTAAGCAGCCACTTTATACTCTTGTCCGGAGTACAACTGCAGGTTAAAGTGTTTGTTAATACTTGGAGGTTAAAGTGTTCTGAGATTTAACCCTTAGACGTTTTGACTGAGAACCGTAGTATATAAAGAAAAGGAGTCATTTTAACAGCACATTTTTAAACAAGGAGTCAGATAAAATTAGTGTAACATTAAGCTCAGGCTTATTAAGAGGCGCTAAAATTAAAAATGGGTCCTAAGAAAGAGAAATCCTCAGAGGGGAAAAAGCAAGAAAAAATAGAGGTCATAAATACTTTTTACTCCCTAAAGCTTCTGTAAGCTCTGAAAGTGGGTACCACAGAAACAGTTAAACCTGTTTCACAAGAGAGCTTAGTGGCAGCTCTGGACAACTTGTACATCAAAATGAAGAATGACTTTGCCACGTATATTTTGGATGTAAAGAAATAGGGGTGTTAAAAGAAAAGCTTTAGGAACAGAAGAAACAAATTAGTAATGAACATTTAGAATTAAAATTACTACAAACACAAAATGCTCTGTTTGAATCACGAGTCAAGAATTTGGAAGACAAAGTCGCAGATGTTAAAGATAGATTCCAGAGAAACATTGTGCGGGTGAAATGGATACCAGAAGATATCTCACAAGACAATTTGGAAGGTTATTTAAAAGAATATCTGGGGCAATGCTTAACTGAACAAGAAATCGATTGCATGCCCTTTGAGAAATGTCACAAATTAAGGAAGCCAGCAAATATTAGTTCTACCGAACCAAGAGATGTAATTGTCCGTTTTTGGAATTGTGCTTTAAAAGACTCTTTCATAAGGAAGGCTCAGTATGCTAAACCAAGGGACTCTAAATTTTTGACCCTCTCTGTCTTTCCTGACTTTTCACTGGCAACATAGACTAATAGAAAGAAATTTAGGGATATGACTATAACTTTAAGAAACAAAGAAACACCATACAGGTGGGGCATCCCAACAAAGCTGATGATTTTTTTTATAATGGTAAAACTCTGTCAATAAATGATGCATTGGAGGATCTGTCCAAGCTGGGCATACCTATTTAATAAACCAACCAACCTGTTAAAAGATCATTTTCTCTTTTTTTTTTATTTCCCCTTATGTGAATTTGTGGCGCACAAAACTTGAAACTTGCATGAGTATACAAATCTATTACTCAGAAGGAAACTACCTTAAAATAATTTTTGTAAGCGTAAATAATAATGTAAAGAAGGAAATCGGAATGGAATATGACACTTTTTGCATGATGACTAAATTAGCACTTAACACGTATTTAAATGTAACACTTAGAATGATAGTTTTGGAATGCACTTTACATGGCAAATAATTTATCGCACATAATTTAAAGAAAAAAAGGGGGAAAAAAGTTGTTTACAGGAAATATAGGTGAAAGAATATGAGGGACTTTCAACTTAAGAAGAAAAAATTGTAAAATAAATAATTGTAAAAGGAGGGGGGTTCTTTTTTTTTCCCTCTTCTCTCTCTCTTTGTGTGAATTTGTGGTACATAAATCAATACTTTGCATGGGTACATACATTTCCTGGCTAATCATGGCAGCATATACACATGGGTTAGCTCCACCCCTTACAGCCGATGTGTATATGCTGCCATGAATGATAGCCAGGAAAAGAAAATTACGGTAAGTATGAATACATTTTCCACTTTCCTGGCTAATCATGGCACCATATACACATCGGCTGTAAGGGGCAGAGCTAACCCATGTGTATATGCTGCCATGAATAATAGCCAGGAAAAGAAAATTACGGTAAGTATTAATACATTTTCCACTTTATTAATCAGAAGGATGCTATTGTTAAAGCATCCTTTTTATGCAATAATAATAGTTTAAAGAAGGAAGAACAGAAAATGGCACTTTTTCTTTTTGATTAATAAATCAGCACTTAACACGTATTTAAATTTAGTACTTAGAATGAATGTTTGGAATGCACTTTATATGGTTTAGAATTTATCACACAAAATTTAAAGAAGGAAAAAGAAAGTCGATTATAGGAAATGTTGGTGAGACAGAGTGAAATTTGCAAAGGGATACGTTTTTTTATTATTATTATTTATTCATTTTATTACCTATTTTTCTCTGGAAGAGGTAGATTACCTATTACCCCGATCATGTCAACAACTGTGATCTAGCCTAGATAGAAATATAGGCTAGGATTCTGTCTATTTAGACATTGTCTTAAGACAGTAAGGATGAATGCAAGATTGTCTGTGGTGTGTATGTCTTGTCCCATTTGTTTGAGGCATTGGCAGGGGGGGACTTCATCGGGCTCTGTATAGATGACATTAAAAGTCTTTTCAATCAACTCACAAGGTCTCAATACACCTCAAAAAAGTGGCTATTTATATGACTCTATAGTAAAAAAATTATCCCGATTTATACTTTGTGAAGGACACCCATTGAAAGCCTGGTGGAGTACACTGATGGCATTTTACTAGATTTCCTAGGGTTTTCCGAATAAAAAGAAAATTGGAGTCACACTTATCCTCGCAGAATGGTTAAAATTGAAGCTGATTATAGAATTAAAAGATCCTGAAGGAAGATACTTGAAATTGGTATGTAATATAAATGACATCTGCTACACCCTTGATAATGTGTATACTCTCAAAAGTAAAAAAAAAAATATATTTTCTAAAATAGATCAGGTCAAAAAAGGAATCTTGTTGATTGCTGGGGACATGAAAATGGTACCAGATATAAGAGCAGATAATACATTGAAATATTGCATGAAGTAGTCAGAAAGGGGGGAGTAAGAGGAATACTATTTCCTTCCAGGAAGTTCTGCATGAATACAGCCTATTTGACATCTGGAAAGCACAACAGCCTATTATTATTATTATTAGTATTATTATTGCCATTCATATAGCGCCAACAGATTCCGTAGCGCTTTACAATATTATGAGAGGGGATTTAACTATAAATAGGACAATTACGAATAAACTTACAGGAACAATAGGTTGAAGAGGACCCTGCTCGATCGAGCTTACATTCTATAGCCTAGTTTTTTTTACCAATTTATATCAAAATATTTACACACATGTTGCATTTTTGCTGGGAATTTTGTACATTTGATATGTGCCAATGTGCTAAAATCCTCCAAATTATAATCAGATACATCTTCTGATTATGACGAATTTTGACCTAGACACTAAGTTGTGAAGGAACAGTGCTATAAATGAGACTTGACAATTTCAGGATTTTAAGTGTGAATTTTCACAGATGGTGTTAATGGGTCTGTATTCCAATTTGGAAGCAATACCCCCATATGTACCTCTGCCAGGTATATGTGGATGTTGAAAGGACACATTTGAGACACAGCCATTTTGTTTTCAAACTTTAAATTTTTACATTGGGCCCATGTCCTACTTGGAGTATTTTAGCAGGTTGCTTATTCAAACTAACCAACAAAGGCCTACCATTTCTTAAAGAAGACACCCCGGGATATTTCAAAATGCATATTTTGAACCTTAGCATGGGGTATTTTTGTTTTGCTAGTTTGTACCAAGTGTAGTGGTAATAAGCATTTTGTATACATTTTAAATCTTTGTTTTTATTATATTTTTAAAAACTTTTTTTACTGTTAATACCTAGTTTCTCTGTATTCTTGCCCTTAATTGGTATGGAGGTGCTTAAAGGGTGATTAGCAATTTTAGACTTTTTTTTTGCCTGTTGACGGGACAAGTATTTTCAGATGGGTGCTTTAAATATCAAGTATTAGAAATGAACAGTTCCATAGAAGACCTAACATAAATCTGAAATAAACATAACTCAAATAAAGCAAATTTTGTTGGTTACCCAGTGCTCTAGAGAGCTCATGACACTACAGCTATTCAGTTGGTCTAAAATAGAGGAGGTCCCGGGGTAAGACCAAAGGACACACAGATATATGTTTGTTTTTTTTGTGTACTTTGTCGATATGGAACTCAAAGGGTGATTACCAACTTTGGACTTTTTAGTTTTTCACTGTTGAAGGAGGCAGTATTTCCAGTTCTTTTGGTATCATTTATAAGTTCTTGTGGTAGAAGCTGAAATTTGTTCATATTTATATGTGATTGCTAGTCAGTATTCACAGAACGGGTACATTTATTTTTCCAGTACCTCATAATGCATGTTTTGGACATAATCAAGATGTGCAGAACCATTCTTTTGGGAAATCCCATTAGGGTCACTGGAAGCATATCAAACAAGTAGTGTTTTAGTAAGAGAGATAGGTGTATGTGAGATAATTGTTTAATAGGTCTTGGATCTCTCGCCAATTTTTTTCTAATGTAGAGCAGTTCCAGATGTATTTACTGTGGATTGCCTAGAAGTAAAAAACCCTCTTGGTCAGATGGGGAGGTCCGAGGCAAGGTCCTTAGCATACAATTTTATGTCTACATTCAGAGATTGGGTGGAAATCTGGGCATATGTTCAAGGGTTTCCTCAGCTTGGGCAATGTGATTAACGTTGCTGTGTCCTTGATATTATTGAAAATTGATATCAGCTGCGGAATCAGTTCTGTGACAAATGTTTTGTAGTAGTCCAATCCTGGTATTTTGTTAGGAGAGAGAGATGTAATGGCCTTAGCTATCTCCTCTTCTGTGAAATTACTTTCTAGTTGTGCTACCTGTGTGGGAGTTATCTGTGGAAGGAATACCAACTCCAAAAATGCTTACATTTCGTGTGAGGTGGGTTGATGTTGTTTCTGGCCGTCCAGTTGAGTTAAATAAGGAGCTGTAGTATTTAGACCGTTCATCCACAATTTGCTGAGGACGCAAAATTTAATTTCTTGGTCAGATAGTTAATACAGTATTTTGGTTTAAAGGAATTTATTTGTGAGTCTGCAAGTTAATTATTTGCCTGCTTTATTATTTGGAAGTAATAGACATGTTGCAGTTTATTCATATTGAATTGCCTAGAATTGCCCTTATGTTGGCCTTGTGTTAGGAGAGTACAGGGAGTGGAGAGGCTGCCACCAAGCCAAATCTGCATGTTTCTTTTTTAGATCCTAGCTTTATGACTTGACCTGGGAGAACCTCTTTGTACGCTAACCAAGTAGTATAGATTGATGTGTTGGTGTGGGGGCTATTGGTAAAGTAAGACTGTAAAGCAGCTTGTCTTTCTGCCCAGGCAGTTGGATCATCTAATATGGATTCATTGAGGCACCACACTCCCCTTTCTCTGGTTTGGTGGCCTAGTGCAAGTTCAACTATAACCAAAATGTGATCAGACCAGCCGTGCTTATATGAGCCTTCTTAAACATTCTCAGCATGGTGTTATCTACTAGTCACATTTCAATCCTGGGATATCTATTATGCACAGCAGAAATAAAAAGGGGTAGTGTAGTCCCACTCCATAAGATTAAAGGTTCTCCACATTCAGATTTGAAAAGTAATTGAAGAAGCAATACTCTGAAATGTAGTAATAGCCAAAGGAGGGGGAGGTCCTCACTATGGGTGTCAAGAACCAGATAAAGAATCAGGTCACCACAGAGGCATACATGGCCATTTTTAACCTTATGGAGTTAAGTGAGGCATTTTTAAAAACTATTTTAAAGAATCGTTTTAATGTGTATTTTGAGTTTAAGTATTCACAATTGTTACCTCATTTGTGTTGAGGATCTTTACCAGGATAAGCAGTCTGCATTCCTTGTCATCATATTTGTCATGTAATGTCCATGCCTAGTCCTTATGGATTAAATTGGAGAACCCTTTGGTCATGGTATGATATGCCAATGGATCCCCTAATTCTCCATACATGAGTGAGCATCATCCACAGTGAGCAACTAAATACAGCATGCAGTAACAAAAGAAGCTTATAATCAGACTGACATATGTAGTGACATAAAAAGGAAAAATGTCCAACCACCTGAACACAAAAGAAGGGGGACAGCAGAACTAGAGGGAACACATTCTTGTGTGTGCAGATGTGTGCACTTTTTTCCTTTTTATGTCACTACATTCATCTACTCCTATGTGGTCGATCTCTGCCATGTATGAATAATTCATTTTTTTTATGTATAATTTTTTATTGTTAATATTTTATGCATTTATATTTATGACTAATTCTATTTTGAATAAATTATCATCTTTCATGGAATTTCTTCATGCGGCTCCCCATCGGCCTTCCAGGTCTCCCCACGGCCTGCGGCAGGGCCACGTGGGGTACTGCAGTACTGCTGTTGGGGGCTGCGGGGCAGTCCTCAAGTGGGTTGGGAGCCTCCTCTGCCAGTGAGGAAGGCTCCCGTGGGCCTGTCTCCCCTGTCCCCCCTCCTGTTCCCCCCCTCATTTCCCTGGTCTTTCTCTGGCGTTCCCCCTGTTATCTTCCAGGGGTCCTAGCTTGCCTCTGGATTGGCCCCCTGGTTTCCCTCCTTCTCCCTCCAGTCCCTCTGCCCCCCTATTTCTGCTCCCCCCTGGTTTTCTCTCTGCTTTTTCTGGGTCCCCTCCACTCTTCCTGGGCCCCCTCTCCCCCCTGCTGGTCACTTACCTCGGCCACCTCCTGGTGTGGGGCGTGGGCTGACCTCCTCTCCATTGCTCTTTTCAGGACCCAGCTACTGTTACTGGAACTGCCCAGCAGGTGGTGCCTGGAACACCTTTGAGGAACTCAGTGGATGCTGGAATTCCTGTCACTTTGCCTCAACCTTCTGTGCTTGCTGTGCCGAGGTCGGAATGCCAGGCTCCAACGGGTAAGTGTAGTGTTCCATCCTCTTCTAGTCAATCAGGTCCCATGCTGGGGGGTTCCTCTCAGGTCTTCGTGGGTTTTTAGATCAGTGGGAGCAGGGTGTGGCTGTTAGCGGGGACTCCTCTATGGATAGTCAGCTTCAGTCGATTTGGTCCCCAGCCCAGCACCCTCCCTCTGCTCAGTCCTCAGGGTGCCCTGAGTCCTTGTCCTTGGTGGGTAGTGATCCATTGTCTTCAGCACCCCCAGATCCCTCTTTGCCCGTGGAGTCCTGCGCTGTTGCTAGAGTTGGCGATGCTTCTCTTGAGGTGGATGTTTAGGACGTGGAGCATGGCGCTGCATACATGTGCTGGTCTGGTCTTGCCCTTGAAGCAGGAAAAATTTGGAAAGGGAAGTTTGTGGAAATATTTTCCCTCCTGCCATTGAAGGAAGCTCCTTTGGTGGTTGAATAGGACAGTAAGGAGTCCGAGAAGGACAAGGAGAAATACCGCTATTGAAAAATTCCCAAGACATTTGGGAATTGAATTTGGGCATTTTCTATCTTGGCTAGCGTTGTGGGGGAGAAGTCTCCCAGAAGTGCTCCGCATTGTTCTGCTATCAGGACACTATCTGGAATGCATGTCGAACCTATGGGGGGCTGGGTTGGTGGATCTACAACAAACAGTTTCGTCAGTGGCTGGTGGTGCAACCCTCGCTGCCCTGGGAGCAGATGGACTCTCTGGCTCTCAATTATGACCCGTCCAGTGCCTCAGCAGGGCGATTTTTTTGTCCTTTCTTGGGGGGGGGGCTGGTGGGGGAATATTCTGCCAAGCATCGGCACCCCAACCAGAGGCCTGGCTTGTTGGAAGTTCAACGACAGTCACTATAAGTGGGGGTTCTCATGCCAGTTTAAGCACGAGTGCTCCGGTTGTGGGGGTGCCCATCTCCCGCTTTTTCAAACGGGGCAAAACTGTCAAAAAAGGGGATATGGGGGCTAAGGGCGACGACTCCGGTAGTCATAAATGCGATGCACCCATTGCTCGACCTTTATAGGAATCGTAAGGCGGCACTGATCTTATTGGAGGGGTTTAAGCAGGGTTTTTGTATCCCCTTCTCGGAGCGCCCTCCCTTGCTCTCGGTTCGGAAACGTCGGTCGTGCGTGAATTCCCTCAGGTGGGTCGGGAGAAGCTGGATAAGGAAGTCTCCCGGGGTCGGATGGCCGGCCCCTTTTCTATTCCCACTATGTCTAATTTGCGAGTTTCCCCTTTAGGCGTGGTGCCTAAGAAGGAACACGTGGTGCCTAAGAAGTAAATATCGCCTGATTCATCATTTGTCGTACCCTCCTGGGGGTTCGGTGAATGATGACATTTCTGCCAAACTCTGATGAGTTTCCTACACATCCTTTAATGTGGCGGTTCGAATGGTGTGGGCTGCGGGCCTAGGGGCCTTGTTGGTGAAAGCAAACATGGAATCGGCTTTCCGGCTGCTTCCGGTGCACCTGGCTTGTCATCATCTCCTGGGCTGTACCTTTGATGGTCAGTTTTTGTGGCTATGTGCCTCCCTATGGGTTGCTCTCTATTTTATTTTTATTTTGAATGCTTTAGCACTTTCCTGGAGTGGGTGGTGTGGAGGGAAACGGGGGTCAACTCCTTCCTGCACTACCTGGATGACTTCTGTGTGGGGCTGAATCAAACATCTGCGCTCTGCTGCTGTGGGTTCTTGGGGAAGTGTTTCAGCAGTTCGGTGTTCCGTTGGCCCATGACAAAATGGTGGGTCCAGTTACGTGCCTTAGTTTCCTGGGTATCGAGATCGATTCGGTGGCCGGAGTATGTTGGTTGCCCCTGGCTAAGGTTCAAGACCTCCGACAGGTGGTGTCACTGGTGTTAGGATGTCGTAAGGTTCAGCTGCGCTGCCCGCAATCTCTTCTGGGGAAGCTGAATTTTGCCTGTTGGATTTTGCCCATGGGGCGCATCTTTAACAGGTGTTTAGCGGCGATGTCTGGGATCACTCGCCCCCTCAACACTTTACTTGGCTAAACCAGCCCTTGCGAGATGACTTGGCTGTCTGGGATTCCTTCTTGGCCTCTTATAACGGTAGGACTTACTGGTAGGCCCCGGAGGTCTCTAATACTGACCTCCACCTGTTTTCAGATGCAGCTGGCTCGGTGGGTTTTGGGGCCATCATGGGCTCAAAATGGTGTGCTGACTCATGGCCGGATGACTGGCATGCGGCAGGGCTCACCCGGAACTTGGCTTTTCTGGAGCTCTTCCCCATTCTGGTGGTGTTGGAGGTGTGGGGTCCCAAACTCGCGGACAGGTGGGTAGTTTTCCATTGCAACAATTTGGGGGTGGTGCAGGCTGTTAATCAATTGACTGCTTCTTCTAACCCAGTGGTATGATTTCTGCGACGCTTGGTCCTGCGCTGTTTGGGGCTTAATGTGTCTTGTAGGGCTGAACATACCCCAGGGGTGTACAATGTAATGGCCGATGCTCTCTCTCATTTGCAGTGGGACGTGGCTCCATAGGCCAAAGTGGAGGGTGTCCCATGGCCAGTGGAGATGTGGTCGCTAGGTCTGACAGACTGATGAAGTTGGTCCGTGGGTCGGTCTCTGTGGCCACATGGGCCCATTATAATAAGGTGTGGAGTGAATGGAATGGGTAGGAGCAGTCACTTGGGGTTTTCCAGGACTCGTCTACTCACCTGCAGGGGCGTGGGAGGCCCACTCACCTTAGGGGCGTGGGAGGCGGCGGGGTTGCCCACCTCTGCGATTTCTTCGCGCTTTGCGGGACTCAGCTTCAAGTTGTGGGGTTGGGAGGATGCTACCAAAGCATTTATAGTCCACCAGGCCCTTAAGGGGGGGAGGTGTCCTCGTTGGATTTGAGGCGTCATGTCTCAGGCGCTCTATTGGCCAGTCTGTGCGATTCATTACCTAGGGTTTGCCATTCTGTATTTGAGGCCTGTCTATTTTGGCTGATATTTTCCCTGGCTTTCTTTAGGGCCATGCCAATTGGGGAGCTAGTGTGCCCTAGTCGTCAGCAGGTAGGGGTGGTGCTGTTTGGTGATGTTACTTGCGCAGCGGACCATATTTCCTTCAGGATCGCTGCTCGAAGACTGATGTCTGTGGGAGGGGTAAGTGGGACTGACTGGGGCTGTGCTGGGTTCTGGCATTTGGCCCTTTTTTTCCTTTGGTAAATACTGTTCCTTATGCCCGGCCTCTCCAGCCCTCCCCCTTTTGGTGCATGAGGACGGTAGCTTTCTCTCCCACTTCCAATTCATTAGGGTGTTCCGCTTGGGGCTTGAATTTCTGGGTATTGATTGCAGGCAGTTCGGGAGGCACTCAATCCATATAGGGGCAGCTACTGAGGCCTCTAGACTTGGCATGCTGGTGCAGATAGTCCAAAGTATCTGGAGGTGGGAGTCGGGGCGTCATATTTCTTATGTTTGCCCGGCTGGTCTCCTGAGTTGATTTATCTCTGCAGATCAGTTTCCCCCCAGGATTTGGATCATGGGACACTCCTCTGTCTATTGGGTCAGGCGGTGCTCCGAACTTGAGGCAAGCGGTTGGGTTTTACTCCTTCCGAAGCGGAGGTTCGGTGGTTTGGTACAAGAGGCGTGAGGTGGGTGCAGCATCTCCCTAACTTGGTTCAGTTTTCCCATCTCCTGGGGGTTCTGAGTGTCCTGGTGATCCATCTGGGAGGGAATGACCTGGGTTCGGTGCCCATATGGGATTTGGTGTCGACCGTTAAATGGGACATGGCAAGCATTTTTGTTTTATTTCCTGATGTATGCCTGGTTTGGTCCGAGGTTATTTCACGTAATTTCTCAGAATCAGAGTGCCATGGAGCGCTGCCATTGAAAACTGAATAGGAGGGTTTCTAGGTTTGTCTTGTGGGTTCGGGGGATTACGGTTCGCCATAGGGTTTTTGAGCGGGATGCAGAAAATCTATTTCGAAGGGATGGGGTGCACTTGACGGAGGTCGGGCTCGACTTCTTTAATCTTGCTCTGCAGGAAGAGGTGGAACAGGCCATGGGTGGTCTTAGTGGGGTCCCTACTGATTTTAGGCATAAAACAGCAGGGCTGTGGCCGGGGTTATGTTGGGTTGGGTTACACTGTATTACACTATGTGTTAAGTTATATGTTAAGTTATGGTTATTTATGTTTTGACATTTTGGTTAAATCAAAGAAAAGAGAATATTAAAAAAATTATTATTATTATTTCTATTATTTTATTATTTATATAGCGCCATTACATTCTGTAGAGCTGTACAATGGGTATGTTATACAGTAGGCTGTCTGCCTGTGTGTGTTTGTGTGTGGCTGTCTGTCTGTGTGTGTGTGTGCCTGTCTGCCTGTGTGTGTGGCTCTCTGACTGTGTATGTGTGGCTATCGCTTGTGTGTGTGGCAGTCTGCTTGTGTGTGTGTGGCAGTCCGCCTTTGTGAGTGTGTGGCTGTCTGCATGTAGTGGTGTGTGTTACACTGGCTGGCTGTATGTGCGTGACTGTCCATCTGTACCTGTGTGTGTTTGTAATTGTCTGCCTGTAACTCTGTGTGTGTATGTTTGTGTAATGAATATTTATTTTTAAATCAATATCTATTTTTAATATATCCCCTATACAATTACTACACTTCTATACACACAGTATACATGGATGATGGGGGGGGGGCACTGCGAAGATGTTCCGCACAGGGCGCCTAAAGGCCTAAGGCCGGCCCTGATGCTGTATCATGATTCCCCACTTTGTACATACAAGTATTTTTGCTACATTTGTTTACCTGATTGTGGATATCTAATTGCACTAGTCTGGACAGAGTGTGTGATATACATCATTTTTTTTTCTTTTTACCTGACATAACTATAACTTGTTATAATTGCAATTAGAGTAGTGACATAAATGGCAATAATAATAATAAAGCTTTTATGTTTCTAGTACCTTCATAATACTTTTCGTCAAGCTTTTACTACAAAATGTTAGTAGAAAAAACACAAAATATGTTATCAAAAGTAGCCCAGACAAAGTGTACATTTTGACAGGCTTAAACTAAAAACCAAAATGTTAACTTTTTATATACCGTATATACTCGAGTATAAGCCGAGTTTTTCAGCACATTTTTTGTGCTGAAAAACCCCAACTCGGCTTATACTCGAGTCAGTGTCTGTATTATGGCAATTTACATTGCCATAATACAGACTGGGGGCTGGCAGCGAGCGCTTACCTCTCCTGCAGCTCCTGTCAGCTCTCTACTCCTCCGCGCCGGTCCTGTCAGCACCTCAGTCAGCTCCCAGTGTAAGTCTCGCGAGAGCCGCGGGGTCATAGTGCGGCTCTCGCGAGACTTACAGTGTGAGCTGACAGAAGAGCTGCACGGACCGGCGCGGAGGAGGAGGGAGCTGACAGGAGCTGCAGGAGAGGTAAGTAACAGCTCTGCCAGCCCCCTCCTCCCCCCACTGAACTGCTAATGCCACTGGACCACCAGGGAAGGAGAGCCCCCCTCCCTGCCATGTATCAAGCAGGGAGGGGGGACAACAAATAAATAAATTAATAATATATAAATAAAAAATAATAATAAACAAAATAATAATATAACAAAAAAATGAACTAAAAACTAAATAAAATAATACATAAATAATAATAAAAAATTAAAATAATAAAAAAAT